>OY754330.1:105410365-106009135 GCA_963573305.1 Pyrrhosoma nymphula | reverse complement strand
GTTTAATTTCGAAGGAATGGCTATTTCTCGTTGCCGGGGGGAGTGTTCTCACCGGCAAAATATTTATGAACGCCTACTCTCGCTGTAATAATTTAATCAAAAGTTTATGAAATCACCTAAATTGTGTAGGCGTAGAAATCTTGAGGATGTTACAATGGTTGAATATCTTCCGTATGAAATTAGTTGTATCGAAATGTTAATCTTTCAACTTTTTGTATATAACTAGTGATGATGGAAATGATAGATTTTACTCTGGCTTTAATGGCTCAAATAATCTGTGTATGAATACCTAAATTTTGTTGGCATAGTGATCTTGAATATATTGCATTTCGCCAATTTCTTCCCTATGAAACGAGTTCTTTTGGGAATGATACGTTATGGCAACCCATCTCAACTATTCTTAAATCCATGCGAGTAATATAATTTCAACATTAGATAAAATTCTAGAAGGTAAAGTAGGTAATGAAACTTAAAAATTAAATGTTCCATTTGGTTAATATTTTTTTGGGATCTCTCCACCTCTCAATCGTTTTTTTAAACCGGTTTTTATGGTACCAAATGAATGATTATATTTTATGTATTTAATTTAGCGTTGAATATTGGATGGACTTGTTTGTAAAAAAACCTTTACCACAATTCTAAAGCGATATTTTGCTAACCATATTCTGCTTGAATGTCAAAGATGCAGAAGTCTTTAATTCAACAAAAGGGTGAACTTGTAAAAATGCTGACGAATGCACAGCAAGGGATCATGTGAATTTTGTTGTTGATCGTATGAATAAGACATTTTATAGGATTTTGCTGGATATTGGATATTGGATAGTTTAATGGGACTAAAAGTCTTCTTTTGGCAAGTTTGATGCTTCAGTAACAAGGAATGTTTTTCGAGATCCCGTATGTACTGGAATCACCCTGCGGTAGTGATTCTAACACATCAAGGAAAGGATTCTGTTTCACTGTGGATTAAGCTTTTCATATGGAGATGGCGTTTTCGACTCGAGAGCAAAATAAAAATCGGTGTCACTCACATTTGAAATACTTGGTGTACTCGTAATTACCTTTAGAAAATGAAAGACACCATAATTACTTGAAAAATCAGAATGTTCTCTTGTTGAATTTTTTCCGAAAACATTACTGCACCTCACTCCCTAAATAGCGTATGCACATTAATAAAACTTGTAAATTGTTAGTAAATATTTAAGTGACATAGCGTCATACGATAAACGGTACCAAAACTCCGATCAAGGCATCTTTAATATGGTTCCGTATCATTAATGAGTACGCATCGGAAACTTAAAGAAGTGAATACAAATACAATTAATATCAGCGTAATGTTCGTGTGCCAAGATAATGTTTTGTGTGACCCTGTTTAAAACCGTGTTCATTTCTACATAATTTTGTCTTAATATAAAGATTGTTCTGTTATATATAGCAATTGAATATAAGAGATGAACTTATTTGTCACTTTTGTTCAGCGCATTAAAACTACCATTTTATTTCATCGATATTTATTGAAAAACACATAAGTTCTTTCTCAGTATTATAAATTGTAGGCTAGGAAATTATTTTCAAGTGATACGCTGGGAAATGTTAAGGGTGAAATGAGCTGAAGTCTTGGCTGAGCGATGGCAAAGCAAATGGCTCAGGAGCAGCGTTAGCAACTGACTCCCACGGGTTGCATTCGTCATATTGGACAATATCCTATCCGAACCAATTCCCATCCCCATTTCCCTCCTCGTTTTCTCTTGTTTGAAGTGACCACATCCTGAATGGGCAGCCAGGGGATAGATAGGCGTGGATGGATCACTGAACGAGCCATGAGAGCACCCGTAACGTGGTTCACTAAACGTTTTAATTGCTGTTGAGGGATTCATAAGAACGATAGACGACACAATTGGTGGGCGTATATTTTTTTACCATTTGAACTTACACTACTGCATAGGTACCGATCGTAATTCCTCGTCGTCACGTTCTTTTAGTTCTAGATGTTTGTGGCTATTTGAAGAGTCAGCCGCTCCCTCTGTCCTTGCACTAAAAAGGAATAGGCGAATTATTTGCATTTGCGTACTATCCAGCGAGCTACTGAAAGGGATTGTGGCTGAAAATGTTGGGGCACCAGCCATGTAATCCTAAAGGAATAGGGTAAACGGATGTTGGAAGATGAAAGGCATGGCTAGTGAGGTGTCTTTGATGTTGTCGTCATATTTTGCGCGAGAAGAAAAAAATTTCATATGAATCCGTTTAACTTCGCATCTCTGCTGGTTTTGTCTAACCTATATGTGTCGTGTAAGGGTCAAATTGTATCGCCTGATTCAACATAGAAGTTGCAAGATCTGAATTTTTATTGTAACCATAGTCTTGTAAGTAACCTGGCAGTCAATAACGTCTAAATGCGGTTTTGTGTGTTTAAAACATTCATACGTGACCTTGTACGATTAGTGTGAATTTACAACTTATGAATAGAACAGTTACGCTTACAGTAGAGGTTGGAGTAAGTGTTTTGAAATTAGAGCTTTAACATGAATTCTAGAATAAATGTGCATTTGTATCTATTTTTTCCAAGATGAACAAGTACTCGGCATTGAGGGTGAGGAGAGGAAAATTAATAAAAAATTGCGAGAAGGCTGAGTAGGTGGTTGAAGCTGGTAATGAGGGGCGAAGGGATACTGAAGGCTATGATAGAAAGGAGTACGTTGGGCAAACGGCTGAAGGGAAGAAATCGAATGGGCTTTATGGACGGGACGAAGAGATGTAGGACGTATGGCAAGCTGAAGAACGAAATCGTGTATGCAGACAAGGATCTCCTACTATGAAAGTTTAGTGTAGGAATTCCTACTTCCATATAAACCTACTTTCAACGGTAGATCACACTTAAGAATAATATTTTAGTCGATTACTGTTCATTTTCCCTTCCCTCCCTTACATGCTTTAAAAAAAATAAATGGAATTTCTAAGACCGAGGATGTCCCTCCAATGACGACGTATTTCTCCATACCCCATGGGTCATCGGCGACGTCCAGCATTCCATATATAGTACTCCAGGGTGTATTTCTGTCCTATCCCTCCTCTCCTCCACCACCAAACTCGCTGTAAATGTGTTCGGACGGACGTGTTCAGCCTCCCAACTCCTCCCAGATAAGTGTTTGCAGAAGGTGATACTAATTCCTTTACTTACACACTAGTGGAACGTGAGACATCGACCGTCGTTACGTGGAGATAAGGTAAGGTAGGTTACCACCGTTAAGTGAAATTCATTGCCGTCAGCGGGGTGTGATGTGCAATGGGTTAGCGATACGAGACTGGATGTGTAGCGACATGGGAAGTTTTATATGCAATTCAAATCCTTGAAATCGATGCTCAAAAACAAAAATTCATACGAATTATGACTGGCTAGGCGGTTCTTGGGGCCCGCCCCTCACCCTCAATTTCAATTTATTTAAATAAATAGGAATTAGATATAAACAGAGGAAAAAAGTGTGAATGCCACAGGGAGGAATTGCGGGCGACTCCGTAAATTTATACCGTGGCTAGTCCTGGTTTCCTCAAAATTCGAATTCTTGAATTCGGTCAATCAAGGAAATGGATCAATAACAAAAACGTTTTTCAAATCAAATTGATATAGACATCCTTCTGAAAAAAGTCATCCCTCGTTGAAAGCACAAAGCACCTTGCGAATATTCGGTTCCTATGCTTGTTTTATTATAAATTAATCTAACGTCAGTAACAGTCTGTGAGTTTGATATCTTCATTCTTTTTGCTGGAAGGAAGGGACTGGGACTGAACCATGTTCCTGAGGGCTGATATATGTTTCGACGGCTTCCAGCGTTTGCATAAAGTATTTATTGTATTTATTTTTTATTGAACATTTTTTAGTTTTACGTATAGATAAATTACAATTCAAATTACCGACAAAGGATTTTTCGCTTTATTCTAATAATGGAATTATTACATTACATTATGCTAGCTTCTAAGCCTAGATTAGGTAAATTGTTGATTTAGTGCAGTGTCTCTACTTCATATTTGTAAATACATGGTTATGTTTTGTCGGGTAGGAAGTTTATGCCCCAATTGCAAATTTTGTATTTTGGTCGAATTTTTAGAGAGAATATTCCTGTATAAAATTTATTTACAGAACTTGGAGTGATTAATATCTATCTATGATCTGGAATTTCCCTCTTTTTCTTTTAATTAGTAGAGGCAAATATAATTGCTCTGCGGTTTCAGTGAACAGATGCGATTCCAAATAAAATCCGTTGCTAGCTGAAAAGTATGGACATTACCCCCAGGTTAGGCTAAAGGTCACATGCAAATTTTCAATTTGTCTTGCAATTGATGGAACAGTTAATATTTCAACGAGGCAATCAATGCAAACGTAACTAAAATAGAAAAAAATGGCTAAAAAACGTTCGGTCAGGCGAGAAATTATGAAGTTATATCCGAGGTTAAAAAAAATTAAAACCGTGGGCAAAAAATATTTTATACATGATATTTTATTTATTTTATTTACGGCTGTGACCATCCTACTTTTGCGTACCCCTCCTTCAACCCACCAGATGACTTCACGAACTCCCCATCCTCCATTCAAAACCCACTGTTTTTTTGCTGTGTCCAGCAATTAGTCCACCCTCTGGAAGACTATCATCGTGTAATCCAGAAAAAACTCAATTTAAACTAATCATATTCCCAATTAACATGGAAATGTGGAAAGTTTTTAGCTTAGTGGGATTGAATCGTTGAAGTGAGGGGAATGGGAGAGAAGGTCGGGAAGGGGGTGAGGAGGGGGTGCAGGACACAGGTGGAAGGAGCGATGTCCATTATATGCCACGCCCCGGCCGATTAAAACCTCCGTAGCCCCTGATCCCGTGGGGAATCCCCCTACGTGTTCTTCGCTCTCTGTGACCCCTTGAAACGTTTCGCGTAGTCACATGAGCGACCGTTTTATTTCCCTAAACTTTCAGTTTCTTGTGCCAGTTCCTATGTTAAGAGGTGAATGTAACGGTTGGCGGCCACCCGAAGCTCATAAATCTGGAGGGGCCCACAGAATCCCAATCCGAGATATAAAATGACATTCGAATAATATTTTTAAAATTGAACAAATATTAATTTTAATCAACTCTCTCGCTCACATTTTTCCTGCAGATTCGCCATTCTTGTAGGTAATTTTTTTACATGCGATTTCTATTTTTATGCGCGTAATTTTCTGTACGTAATCAAACGAGTAATCAAAATGTAAAAATACTGTTACAATTGTTCTTCAGTAGATGCCGTGGTTAATTTAAAAAAATAAATCTAAAGTTATGGTCATTATATCAGTGCACTGTAATGGAATTTGTACTTGGCATTCGTAAATTTATAAAATTAAATTTATAAAATGTTTTTCTTCTGCTAGTTTTTTTTATTTGCTGATCGATTGCCATTGTTACCATTGCTGTTTTGTTTAGGTTAATTTTTAGTTCCACCGTCCGTCGCCCCCAAATACCGAAATCCGACACTGCCTATGTGAAGTTATTGGTGCTTCCCAGCATTGTTTATTACAAGTAGGGTTAAAGTTCCCTCAGCTGAAGGAAGATTGGTTGGTAGTTTGGTTACCTGAGCTGATTTGAACCATTGAGGATAGGTTTGTAGATTGGTGAGAGTTTGATTATTTGAGGAACGGAGGAAGTGTGGAGAGAAAACCGGCGTCGGCAATAGCCTGCTCTTAACAAGAGGCGCTAAGAGTATCTATGTTTAACGCCTCATCCGATTGACGGAGTGTACTTGTAGTGTTCTCCAAAAACACTGAGGTAGGTATCGGGATTCCACCAAAAAATCTGCGCCACTGCCGGGCCCGGGCCTTCGGGATGAAAACCCCGTAGCTCCGCTCCTCTAGTCCCTGCACCAACTTGATCCCCGTAAAATAAAAGTACTCTTAATATAATTTACCGCCGCGGGCCCTTGTCACCCTTCATGATTTCATTATTGGTGAGACAATATGTATAAAGATGGAATAACCTGAGGATGTACTGAAAGAAACAGGTGCAAGCCTAGGAAGACATTGAAAAGAAGAAGAATCAGAAGTATGAGAATCATTGCACTTAACTGTGGTTGAGATAATTCTGCTGTAGATTCCTCATATATGCTTTCAGCAATTTCTCAACTCTCTTGCCGTTGCAATCGGTCACGATTGCATAATCTAGAAAGAAATAAGTGCCCGTATTTTTATTCCGGTCAATCAAATATCTATTTGTTATTATATATTGTTCGTTTGGCCTGGTGCCATATTGGTATCGAAGGTAGTCCGAGCACGCCAGCGACTTCTCAGGCTCTCCATTCCTCGGTGGTTGGAGTGATGGACGGATACCATCCGGTGCATGCACCATCTCCGAGCCGCCGCGCCGTCGACGGAGGTACCTCCGCTTATTTTTGCCTCCTGCTCTCCATCGAAAATTGAGGCGAGTCCTAAAGGGTGGGAAGGGAATAGGCTGGGAGCAATCGATTGGCATTGTATCCCCTTTTTCCACCTCCACCCTTCACGGGTTGCTCCCGCCTATTGCCCACCGGTACCTACGACGCCACGTTATATAACATTGTTTCCAGCTTCCTGACACAAAATTCATGAAAAATTGGGAAACTTGAAATGTTATCGCCTCGAAAAATCGGATAATCTCCTGGAGTAATTAAGTACATACTGGTAGTCAATTTTATGTGTAAATGCATATACATACTACCCTACGAGACGCTGAAGTTGCTTGTGGATGGGGATGTAAGGACACAGCCATGAAAGATGGGAGGGATCAGGAAATAGGAAGAGGATGAAGGGAGAGGAGAGGAAAGAAGGTAACTGCATGCTAACGGTTTGTTAGTGTCACCTTCTGTTCTTTTCACTATTTTTGCTGTTTGTTTAATGTAGTTTAATCATTAATGTTGCATGGAAAGAAGGAATATTTATACATATTAATTCGGCAGCGTATTTCTCATATTTTTCTATGGTATCAGTTGTAGAGAATTGGCGAGGGGTCAAAAGAATATCGTCCGCTCCGTACGGAAACTCACCTGGTCTGAAATTTTAAAGTGTTCTTAGCCTATCATGCATTCTCCGGGTTTTTAGTGGCTCCCAACCTAATCCTCTCAGCTGCGTTTCACTCATTGTTAGCTGGTAGCATTTTGTAAGGAAGCTTGCGGTTCTCCAATGTATTTAAGTTACATCTACATAGAGGATGTAGCTATATAGATACTCTGCGAGCCGCCACAGGGTCATGTGGCAGGGGGAGTTAGGACACCGCCTTGGAAATGGGGGGTTGGGAAAAGAATGTGGGAGAGGACAAAGGTGAATTGTGTGTTAGCGATATGCCTTAGGTTAGTGTCACGCTGTTCTTGCTATAAACACCAATGGTTAAGGGAAGAAGGAGTTTTTTTTACCAGTAAGTTCGGCAGAGTATCTCTCTTATATTTTCACTCCTGTCAGTTCTAGAGGTATAGAGCGGGGTTAAAATAGCATCCTCTGTATCGTAGTGAAACTCGCCTGACCGGAGTTTTTCAAGTAAAATATGCATAGCATGTAGCCTCCGAGTCTCTAACTGTTCCAACATTAGTCCTTTCATCAGCTGTGTGATACTTTCTGTTCGCTCATAGCAGTTTTTAACGAAGTGTGCTGCTTTCCTTTGTATTTTGTTAACTTCACGGTTTAAATATTTCAGTCCTGGGTCCCAAATGCTCGTGGCATATTCGATATGTGTCCTTACCAGAGCAAAGTAGCATCTTTTCTTCACCTTTTTATGGAGGAAACTTTCTTCCATTCACTTGATAAATCCCAGTTTCTCTATTTCAGCTCCGAAAATGTTTCGTATGTGTTTTCCTTACGTTAGATCTGGAGTCAATGCGACCCCTCCCACTTTATAAATATGCATAGCGTTGGGGTGATTTCTTTCGTGAGAGCTGTACTGCAGTGCATATACTTAGGTCAAGTTCGAGCCCCCACTCAAGACACCAGGAGTTAATGTTGATAAGTTCGGTGATATAACTTGTATGCTGCACTGTCTCGGTAGATGAAATCGTCTTCCGCAAAGAATCAAACGTTGTTACTTACTCTCGAGTTAATGCTGTTTATTTACATTAGGAATAAGAGGGGGCCAATCACACTTAGTTGAGGGACGCCGGATGTCACTCTAACCATATTAGAACTAATTCCATCGATTATGACTTTTTGACTATTGATCCATTTCCTTGATTGACCGAATCCAAGAATTCGAATTTTGAGGAAACCAGGACTAGCCACGGTATAAATTTACGGAGTCACTCGCAAATACCCAGCAGTATTTTCAACGTGACACTATCTCGTGGACTGCCTCCTCTCTGACTACTACCCTTCGACCTGCCTTGCATGGGTGGCCCTACCAGGAGCAATTAATATTACACCCACCAGTCCAGCTTTGGGGGTCATTGGAAAGTGCAAGCCCTTCTATCACGTGTTGGTTGTAGTCCGAGAAAAAATCTAGAGGATTTTTACTCTCCCCTATTTTAATCTTAAAATCCTAATCGCTAGGTTACCCTACTATTATACCCTTATATGTGCAATGTTAGTATGCCTGAATGCATGTATGCAAGAAAAATTTACTACAAAGACGGCACGAACAATTTTCATGAAAAACCATGCCTTGAAGATTTTAGGTGGGAGATCCATTGCGATAAGTCCGGGAAAACTCGTTTAGGGACCGAAGTTGATTCCTGAAAAGAATGACAGGTCAGTTTATTAAAAGCATGGGTTTCGATGTGGACTTCAAGTTAGAGCATTTTACGTTTTTACTTTTTAATATGATACGACGCAGACATGATATGACAATTAAGACGATAGCAGTGGACTAAATTGCGTAGAAAAGTAGAAATATAATTTTTTTTTCGTTCAATTTGGCCTTAAATGTCTTAAGTTTTAGATAATGATGGATGAAACATACTTGATTGTTATTTCGCTCTTTTTAAGATTAGCTCCATGGTTACAGCTGGTGATGTACATTCGTTGAAGTCTGCTATTGGTGAACTTGCAACGTGTTTTCAACGATATTCCAAAAATTAATTTGCTCGGATCGTATTCACCTAAGGATTCGCCGAAAAAAATATTTCAATCTTAGCGAATATCAACCTCCATATATTGATAAGTAAGCATATTACAAGGTGGTAATTTGGATATTCTGACCTCAAACCCCAAAATGCATTAATAGTAACTGGGAAAAAGTGATCCTATTCCTATAAAAACTTGGATAACTCTTTGATTATGAAGGTCCAGGTAAGGTAACCTGCAAGAGTGGCCATGTCTCCTCTCCTCCCCTCTTATCTCTTCCCCTCTTCTCCGTCAACCTCCCCTCCCCCTCATAACACTTCTCCCGCCCACGGGATCGGTGCCGGGGTGAAGAGGTCATCCTGGGAGGAGCCGATCGCATTGGATTCCTTGAACTTTTGCCCCTGTCTCTCGCTCTCTTTGTATCTCAGAACTCGAATGTAGGCGGGCACAGCACGCATGTACATGTCCGCCTCTCGTGCCATTTACTTGCGTGCCCTTTCCCGCCTCCTGTATCTCAGAAGTCATTTCGCTCTCCGTGCGGTCCATCTCTTTATTTCTCTCTACTCGACCAATTCCTATAACATTTAGTTCTTTCTCTTTTTCATACGGAAAGCTTACATATTAAAAGGGAGGCTTCTGGACGCTTGAATATGAAGCGTTTTTTCCCTAAAATAATTCACATAAAATATAGCTGTCGCGAGTTATTTGTCCATATGAATATAATTAACAATTCAATGGTTATTCGAATGTTTTTCCATTTCCTTTTATATTTAATGGTTAATTTATTTATTCTTTGCTATGAATTAATGTTGAGGCAGCTGTAGTATGTAGATGTAGATCGATGTAAAAAATGTTACAACTTCATTACGACTGCAACCTTAATGGGCATCATTATCATTGAGGCAATGCTCTATGTTACATTCAAAATAGTTATCAGGGGGAGTGATCATCGATTTTTTCTGTCCTAATAAGCGAGTACACCTCGTAAGTTCCCAGGTTAATTGTCTAGTCCAAAATTATTTATTTTTAGTCAATCATAAGAAGAACGGCATAAACAGTAGGCTCTTATATCGTACAGAATTGTTAAAGATTAAAATTTGAAAGCATATGTCTGGTGCTTTCCCGGTGATTCATATAGGTGATTTTTTACGGGTTTACAACGTGTTTGGGGATTAAGTACCGACGTTTCGATGGCTAACTCAGTCATCATATTCAGGGGAGGGTTCGATGCCTAGATTTTTCCGTGTTCCATTTTGTTGAACTTATTTCATGACGCCACTGATTAGATGTTGGAAGGGGCTGGCATCAACACCTTTGATGAAAATATATGACATAGTTATCGTAACGTGGGTTCCTGAACTCCTGACCTGGTTGAAAACCGTTGAAGAATTTACTCTGGCAAAAGAAGTTTACGAGGAGGCAGAAGGTAATTCGGAGAACATCCTGAAACTCGCCCAGAATTAGGAAATGTTTTTATTTATCTTTTTTTAAAATGAACAGTTTCAAGTAGTACCCATTGAAATAAATGACTGTATTTCACAAAATACATTAAAATCATCTAGCATTATCTTGTGGTATCTGTGCATTGTCAGGATAAACAAGTTGGATACTAGCATTTAGGTTTTTATTAATTACTCTTTTTTCACTTAGGAATACTTTGAATTCTTCTCCATGCATTCCATCTCTTTATCTTATTCTACTCGACCAATTCACGTACCGGCTCGTTCATTCTCTTGTGCAACTGGTCAGCTTACAGGTTAAAGAAGAGGCTTCTAGACGCACGAAAAAGAAGCCTATGAATAAATGAATGAGTGTGATAGAAGTGAAAGTGATTTTTAAGTATCGGGCTATATGGAAGACGTTTATAAAAGGGGGCCAATTTTCTCGGGAAAATGGAAATATATGAATTTGAACTTCCCAACCCCGGAACGGAAAGGCTTGATGGACATAAATGTATGTTTGCATGGTATAATATACTAAACTGTATGTCAGTATTAGCGAGCGCACCATCTCACCACGCACAAATAATGCAAGTAGGTGATTATGTGCATCTATTAGGTGCCGCGTATCATTAGGTTACCCGCATTGCTAAACTGGCGTCGCACGATTAACTCTGCAGTTTAGGTCAGCTTGTTCATTACTGGATTCATTCAGAGTCTCTCACTCAACTTCCCACTTGAATGAATCATGACGCTCACAATTCGCCCGCGTCGTCCCATCGGTAATAACCGCATGGTCGGCCCTAGACCCGCTACAAATGAGAGCGCCCGGGCACAATTCATGACCGAGTAATTAATTCCAGTGCTCAACTGTGACCTTAGATGTTAATGATTAAAACCCTATTCCGACACGTTCTATTGAAAATTTAAGTGGATGTCTCTCTCGTTCGTTTGTCCTATTGATCGCGGCACGTGAGTCGCCTGTGATGATGAAAGCTAAAATTGCGACTTTGGGTGAGAAGATGCTGATGCCTGTACAATGTGAAGAGCGCGGAATTTTTTCCGCCGCAGAGTGCGCGGGTAAAATACTTTTTTCGCTTTCGAAGAACATCGCTTTTGAGGCTGTTGGTGAATTCTGTTTTTGAATTATTTGCCAAATATTGCGATCGAAAATGCTTGTCTAAGGTCCAAAAAGGCAGTGGAAAGACTGGGATTGGTTGTGGGTATTGAGCCGTTCACGTCCATCTTGAAACATCTCCGCTGCACCCATGCATTTAATCAGATTATTATCATAATGAAGGTACTCTACTGGCTGAGGTAGGATGGTATAGTAAGAATCCTCTCCAATCGTTACGATCGCAAGCCGCTAACTCTTCAAAGATTTCCTTCATATCAGCATATGCAATGCCTCTCTTCATCCCGTCCATAAAGCCTTCTTTTTCTTTCCTTTCGCTGCATCCTCCTTATTCACGGCCTTCAGGATCCCTTCGCCCTTCATTTCCTCTCCCAACCACGTACTCTACCTTCTCCTAATCTTTTCCTTAAGTTTCTTCTCGCACCCATCATATCAAGAAAACATGAGCAAATAGTTGTTCTCGGGATTTACACCTAACATAAATGTAGTCTCTCTTTGTGGTCTCTTTCTTAAATGACTAGCCTCATTATTTTTTTGCCCTAGAAAATCTCGATCTCGACAGTTTAAATGTCCAATTCGAAAGATGTCCTCAACTTGGAAGAAAATTCGTCTGCTTTATCAATTTGCAGACTATTCATTCAACGTGAGATTGCTGGATCCAATAGTATTTCATTTTTGGGAGTCGCGTGAGCTGGTTGACGTGAGCCTGAACAGTTTATCATGGTAGTTAATTATCCGTTTTGGCAGCATTCGTAAGACCCTTTCTTTAAGAAGCCACTGTTCAGGTCAATAATCTTATTATTTACCTTATATGATATAGTGAACCGTCAGCGCCAATTTCTACTTTTTGACGATCGGTGGAAACTAGTTATCTGACAAGGGTAAAAATTCCAGCCTTTATTTAATGCAATTAAATGAAAAACACATCGCATCACCAGCTAATATATGTTTGAAGAAATGACGCATGGTGGCTGAGAGGGTTGAACTCTCGGCTAAAACTAGGTTGTTCGGTTGAGCAGTACCATGTATCGTAGCACTTGAAGAATCTGGCACCCTAGTCCCCTTACCTGTAGTAATAATATTTTATTTACAATTAACATGTTTGCCATTGGCAATAAAAAAAGTTACAGGTGTACAACATAAGTTCCATGAAAAATAACATCAAAATAAATATTCAAAATTTTCTTGAGAGAAAAGCGGGTAATATAGAATGTATGTCTTACTTTCAATTGGCTGTATATTATATATCTTTGGCCCCATATACAAGAAAGAATTTATAAAATGTTAATCTTGGTATATTTGTTACAATTTTGAATAATAACGTAAATAATATTTACATTTATTGGATACGCTTGGCATATTGCCACTTCTGGCATAAAAATGCTAAACCTTAAATAAATACATATGCCGTAGTGGTAACAATCTGAGGACCACGAACAACGAAAAGGAATGTTATGGATTATCTAATATCGATCTTTTAACTTCCTGTAACTCTCTTAATGTTGGATTTAATGTCTTAACAAAAGCCACATTCCCGCAGAAACTCCCAGTATTACCTTCTTGATTTTCTTTAACAGCAATAGAGCGTAAATACTTAATATACTTCTTTCTCTCATAAGGTTTTTCCATACTTCCATTGTATTCTATGTTTTTTGGTTTATTTTTCCGAGTTTTTCAATAATCTTCGCAAAATAACGATATTTTATGATTGAATGAAGATTTCAAAGTTTCCGTTAATAATTAAAACTTAAATTACTGCCTAGATGACGATGTTATTACATCATTTGGAGGTGTATGTAAAGCAGCTGTCAAAAAATGATGCAAGAAAATCGAAATCTATGTAGTAATTTAAGGTTGTATTATTTGTGAAAATTGCAAACTTTAATTCAATAACAATGTAATTCCACACGCTGTCGCATGAATCTTCTAATTTTTTAAATGTTTTGTGATGTATCAAGGGAATATTTAAAATAATTCAGAGCTACGAAGTTTTATTGCGAAGAATAGTTCATGCCATATACTGTCATTTAGTTGAATGAAATGCTTGTAAACACGCGTTTGTTGAGAATATTTTGAGAAACGACGTTACTGTCGGTGGTCCTGAGATAACCATTACATTGGATCTCCTCGGTTAACTAGGTCCTTCAGTCTTTTTTACAGAAAACAAGACGTTTTTCAGAAGTCTTCTAGGAGACTTTTCATCCCTTTCAGTCCCAGTACATCATGTATGTGATGTCTTTTTATGATATTTTTATCCAATATAGCAGTAGAGTCCATCGCATTGTATTCTGTAAGGAATATATAATTTTGGTATACGATTACACATTGAAGTTAACGATATGAGATATTCGTGAATAAAAAAACAAAGAAACCATATGTATCGTACATGATACACCAGAACTGTAGAGGATATGCCCACACCGTATTTTCTATAAACAAATAAGCCATTATTGTAATGTTTAGCTTATTTGTATGCTTGCAATATGCGTGCTTGTGGCGTGCAAATGTTGGGAGACGCAGCGATGCTGTCAGAGGACGTGAACAAACCTTGGCATCCGATCGCCTTCTTCCTTGTACACCCCCTTACATACCATTTCCTTCCTCAACTTCATACACCCCTACAATCCCCTCTGTCATGTCACTCCCCCATCTTCTCCTTCGGGGCCACGCCCCCCTTATGCCTTCCATCCACCCCTTCCCTGCTCTTCTCAACTTGTCCCTCCTCCCTAAGCCTCCCCGCTACCTCCCGTGCCCTCTGCCGGGCGTACGCCGAAACATCGCTCCCAATCCCTCCCGTGGGAGAGGGCAAAACACCGTCCTACCCTCTTCTGCTCTTCCCCCATCGAACACACTCCTCTACATTCGCTCTCGCGGAGATCCAGCAGTTCATCTCTCATCTCACTCACTCAAGCGTCTTTCTCCCATCCCCATTTTACCGCTACCACTCAATTCTCGTGCAAAACCGTAAGATACTTAAAAATAAAAATAAATGAATAAATTTCGTCTTTATTTTTGAGTCCATTTAAGAGCTAACAGTCCTATCTTACAATTAACTCATTTATATCGATGCACAAACATCCATGTCCTAGGTGGTGATTAGCCCGCCCAGGCGGGACTCGAACCAGTGATTTCTGGAATAGCAAGCGAAGACTTCAACCCTCATACCGAGGTCGAAAACTTGACTAACCGACCGTCCAATTTGGCCAGCGAAATTTTAGATAGATTGATGGTTTATTAATTGTGTAGTGTAACATAATAACGAAACATAATGATGTACATTTTGCAAACCCTTCTAAGCTGACCTGTACTGGGGTTCTCATAACTTATACCTCGCAATTTCAATTTTCAAGTAACGAGTCAACTCACACATACATGTACAAATATTTACACTTGAAGCAAGAAAAAAGTATGGATTTGGTGAATGAAACATATTAACGTTTAAATATATCTACTAATATATAATTACGCTCATCACTGACCGACTGACTCTATAACGCTGGAGCCCCAGTCACGAAAATGTGAATGCCCTGTGAACTGCCAATCATTGCAAGGAAGCGGTAGATTGATTGGCAATTCGATTCGTACTGGTGATAGATTGTGGAGTGGAAAGTATGGAGTTCGATGCACTGAAAGGAAAAAAAATATTTTCTTCATCTTGTTTCATAGCTATTTCGCTTATATTTTTAGATATTGTGTTTTCTTCTTGGTAACTTCCATTATAAATATTTTCACGCAATTTCTTACTCTCTAAAGTGATACACTCATTCCGGAGAGCAAAGCGAGTTATATGGAGTCACAAGTAAAAGTGTTTGATACATTCGTCATCATTCAACGGGCGCCTCAGGAGCCTTACAACTAACTAGTTTATAATATTTTTATTTAATTCATCAAAGAATACGTGCATATACATACATTTACCTAATTATGCATGCACATGCATAAACACACACACACATACGTATACGTGTGTATATATATATATATATATATATATATATATATATATATATATATATATATATATAAATAGACTATGCCACAGGTGGGGCGGAATTAAATATAAACACATAAAAAAAGAACACTCACAATATTAGTTGATATTTCGGTTGCTAGAACCTTTCTCAAAGGAAGACGGATACAGAAGATTCTGTATCCGTCTTCCTTTGAGAAAGGTTCTAGCAACCGAAATATCAACTAATATTGTGAGTGTTCTTTTTTTATGTGTTTATATTTAATTCCGCCCCACCTGTGGCATAGTCTATTTACATTATCGCGTGTGTGATTTTCCACGAACTCGTATATATATATATATATATATATATTCAAAATAACTTTGGTTACTATTTACGAGCGAAGAACCAAATGAAAGAAAAGGCACTTCATCTCAATAAATTCGACACGCTGATCACGAATTAGATTGTCGTTCACCTGTAAATTGAGTTATTTCTGAGATAAACGTAGTTAAAATTGAGAAAATCAACATTTAAAATTTTTTATTGCATTACATATCTACGAGCCGATGACAGCGATCATGTTATTCCTTATTGTTGTTGACATTATCTGCAAGAGACGTATAATATGTTTGAAGTATTCTTCACTAAGCGGTATGAGTGGCAATAAATAATTTTAGAATTATATTATTACATCATAAACAATAGAGCACCAAGGGAATATCTACAAATATAATTTCGGAAACATTTATTATAAAGCTCTTACTGCAATATCGGAATGTAAAAATTATATCGCTATAAAATATTTTAAAATTTGAATTTTCGATTTGAACTACTTTTATCTGAGTAGTGATTCAATTTTTAGATGAACGGCTATAATGTTCGTGAACAGCATACAGAATTCACGCTGATAATGATTGTTTTCATTCAATTGGTTCTTCATACACAAATTAATACCGTTGTTAGCTCAATGAAAATGGCGCTTAAAGTGGGTCCCAATGGCTGGGAAAAGAGCTAATTAGAAATGGATTAGTCGATTAATATGCGCATTTTGTATCTTAACATAGTTTTCTGGTGGTTATAGTTTATCACCGGTGAAACGATTAAAATAATTTTCCTATGCGATTACCCGCCTCAAGATTTAAAAAAGAAATTTTCTTCTTCTTTGCTGGAGATCTCTTCAGGGGAAATGAATGATGCCGATAATAGTAAGAGCTTTAGAAAAATTATTTCCGAAATTAAATTTATCGATACTCTGTCTGTTCTTTGCAGTTTATGTGGTATTATTTCATTTAGAAATTTATTTATTGCCACTCACACCACCTAATGAAGAATAATTCACACTTTATAGTGTGTCTCTCAGTAGATATCCATAACAATAAGGAATAACATTACCGCTGTTATCGACATGAAACTTTATAGGGTAGTAGCATATTTTAAAACTGGCGTTCTCAACTTTCTCTGTTTCTCAACTAATAATTTGAGTGAAATCACTATTATGTATTCAATACAAACGAAAAAGTGGAATACAGTATTTTTTACACTCATAGTCGTGTTCGAAACTCCTCAAGAGAACAAGCGAGAGAAATGGCTGAGTTGAGGAAATTAATCACAGACTAGATGTGAGGGGAAAAGGTGCGTCGCTCGGTGACGTCGACAGTTTCGTCGGCGGTTTGCGGTAGAAAGGGAATGCGATTCCCATCGGTAGCCAAGGAAATGGCGGTTGGTGTAACAGTTTTACACACTGTTCAGAAACGGAACATTTAAGGAGATGTAGGTTCGTCGGGCTGAGAGCGGAGCCCGTAGCTCGTGTCGCTGAAGAGGAGAGGGTGGCGTCAAAACGCGCGCATTAACAGGGGCCAAATACCCAGCCCATTTGTCTTCTTCTTGCTCCTGGGTAGATACTTCTAACCGAAACTTCCAGGCTTTCGATTCACCTATAAGTTTGGTGGTTTTACTCATGTGATCTATAATATCTATAATGTCCAGTAATCTGTTGTAGAGATTTATCTGCGTGACATTAAAATAGATCGAGTGTTCGTATAAAAGTCAAATAATTTGACCACATCATGATGAAAGAAGTCTCATATTTCTAATTATACCAAATTATCACCCTTTTTCCGATACTATTTTTCTAAATTATGGGCTAAAAATACAGGGCGTTTTCAATGGGAGTTGTAATGGCTATGCGCGCTCGAGGGTGGCACAAATTAAGACATGATGAAGTTTCTGTGTATTGATCGAGTCTGCAATTTAACATTTTCACGGCAATTTTGCATCATTTACTTCGTGTAATTTCTCAGCTATTACAAAAAATTAATTTATTGCACACCGTAATGCTCAAAAAATTGGAAAAAATCCTTTGGTTGTCAAGGCGATTTAGGCATACGACTTGAAACAAATGAGTCTATTTAAAGTCTTATATTTGTATTGTTAGTTAATTAGTGAGTATATTAGTTTGATAAGACCTAATTTCTGCGTCATTAATATTTCAATATTTAATAAATGCTTTAAGCTAAATATTTGCAAGTAAAGTTCACTCTAACTACCTTAATTGCACCTTAATCCTACGCTCTTCTCTTTGTGTCATTGTCATATCCTAGACTTTGCGTTATGCAAAAGTATTAATTCAGAATAATTTGCTGTTGAGATATACTTGGGCTGAAAAAATGCTTCCCAGAATTGTTTTTCGCTGGTATACTCTCATTTTCCTCCTCTGTCTCGTTCTGCTGTTCCCGGTGGTCTCTACTCTTTTTCATCCAGAGTGAAATGACTATTTCCCTCATCCGCCCTTTCCCACAAACTTAGGACTCTTTCCATTATAGCAGCCTTGCTACGCGGAAGATCGTACGTCTGCTGGCCATCCAATTGTCCGTCTGGCGTGGGTGACCTTGATATAGTGATGGGCCGTTTCGGAACGATTCGTTTCTTTGGAACGAATCCACTGATGGAACGAGAAGGAATGAATCTGGTTCTGGAAATATTCTCGTTCCAAAGAACCGAAAGGAACGAATGGACCAAAAGGATTCGAAAGACCGAAAGGATTCGAAGGACCGAAAGAAATCAAATAAAGGAAAGAATTCATAGGAACAAAGGACCGAAAGGAATCAAATAAAGGAAAGGATTCATAGGAACGGAGGGAATCAATTGAATGAGGGAATGCAATATGAACAAAAGTAATCAAAGGAAAGAGAGAGCTCAACCAATTCGCAGAGATGACAGGCCAAGTACTTTGAAGACGGGGATGGAATGACGTGTATTAATATGTTATACGTCGAACGGCATAATATTATAAAATAAACGTTGGCTTACAGAATAAATATATCGGTTTGGGCTAAATGCTAAAACAATGCATACGCATTGGTCAATAAAGTAGTGAAGAAATGAAACATTTGGAGAGAAGTAGCAACAAATGCCTACACTTTTATCATTAGCCATTTCCAGGGAATTCTTTCGGTATTTTAGTCAATGTATTAACATTTGAAATAGCTACTATTGGCATTTTGCTACCAGAAGGTTCTATTTAACATTTCCAAAGGTTATAATATCATTTATCTTCTCATCTAGATTGAATACGTCTTTTGACAATAAGTAATTTGGTTTGAAACGTGGTTGGAGTAGGTGAAATTTTGGGCAAGTACCAGAGGGTCTATTCTCTAACTCGAAGCTACGGAGCTTTCTAGCGAAAAGATGCTTCAATAATCTATTTGCTCCCATCGGTATTCTCTATCATTGAAGAAAGAGCTAGCAGAAAGCTCTGGAGGTTTACTAGGCTCCCACCCGTATTCTGACTGTCACGAAGCTACTTCCGTAGCCCCAATAAGCTACCACGGTAACCTCACGAAGCGCGGCCTCCGAATACCCTTCTTAAATATTGGTCATTTTCCTAACGCTTATTTCTCTATAGCTGTTCAATACACGGGAATTTTTTAAATTTATTTAATGCACATTCCTTGCACTTTCTCTGGGTTGCCATTTTCACCACTTACGGAGGTTTTTTACAAAAAAGATATTAGCTGGAGTGACGGGAAGCCAGATTTACCTTCATTATCTTCGGTAGGTAGCGTGATTCTAGCCCATAATGGGATTATTTGTGGGCCGTGGTCACCGTGGTTAAGTAAGTAACACCTCTGCATTTCTTTTGAAAGTGTCATCTTCGTATATTATTAAAACTATTTGAAGCAACGAGTAATTGACGAGAGCAAATAGCACGAACCATATCAAATCATATCATTGACATGAACCCTAATGCCCAAATTCCCAGGCGCAACTTGAAAAGGAACGAATCTTTAAACTCATTCCTTTTAGTTAACGAGAACGAAAGGAACGAGTCCGAAAAAGGAACGAAACTGCCCATTACTACCTTGATATGATCAATTATCATTACTGCTGCCGGTTAATCTCCATGAGTCATCGGATCGCGTGAAGCCTTCTCTTGCGTACAAATTGTAGTTTCATGTGAAGAGTGATAATATAGGTAAGGCATTTTATTGAGTCGCTCTTTTCACAACGGAGGAAATTTAAGAGATAAAGCCTGACGTCGTGGATCTAATATTCTCTGCTCAGGTTAACCCCACATTTGGCGCTCGCTGACGGCACCATCAGACGATCATTTATCTCACATAATCTAGCCATGTGTTCTTATTTCTCTCAATCTTACAAAGCATCACTGAAGCAGATGCATGATTGTGTAGATGAAATATCCAACTATAATCTTTTAGCCGTCATCGTGGCTTGGCAAGATGAGGAAAAGAGCTCTTAAACATTCATTCACCAAACACCATAATCGTTCGTGAAAAGTGCCTATACACATTCACTGATTCTACGTCCTATAATTTAATTTTGGGGAAAGCCATGCCCAAATTTTATTTATCAGAGTATCATCAAATGTGCATGAAAATTTGTCACAGTAATATACCTGTATCGCCTAATTAGTGATATTTTTATGAATATCCATTTCATGCCACACATTTAGGTGACGAACTAATTTTACCTTGAAAGACTTGAGCTGCTCTAGCAAGTAGAAGAAAGATAAACCCCTGATGGAAGAAGAAGAAATATGGTACCTATTATGTATCAACAAAGGGTGCTTTTCTCTTGCTAACGTTCTCTTTTCAGCGCCAGGAACGGATGACAAAACGCTCCTTCGAGGCTCAGTTATTCGCAGAGGAGGTGTATTCATTAGGAAGGCTTCTCTTCTTCGGATGCCTTTTATCAACGTGGAGACATTCGTTGGCAAGGAAGACAAAAGTGCGTGCGACAAAGTAAGCGGAAGTTCCGAGGACTGTGGCCTTGGATAATGTGCTTATTATCTCCTGTGTACTGCTGCTACTGCCGCGGCAACATTTACACATGTATATCACGTTCCATATACGAGTGGCAGGAAGTTTTTCAGGTGCTAGGCGTTAATTTCACAAACATGTAGATAACTCGTGAGTCGTGTACATGTCACATTGATAACATATTGAAACGTGTACTTTACTTCTAAAAAAAGTCAATTTTTTGTCTATCTTAAAAAAAGTTAAGTTTTTAGACAGTTTACTTAATCTGGGCAGCGTAATTTCCCCACACAGACATTGCATTATCCTAATGATCCAATCAGATTTTATTATGTGTCATCCGTCACCAAACTTAAATGATAATGGGTGTATTTTACTGAAGACGGTAAAACGTTTGTTCGCTCTTTTTACCGGATTTTCCCATTGTTGGCCACTAATCTTCAAAGTCTCAATCTCACCCTCAAAAAGTAGGCATTAATTTATTAATACACCCTGAAGAAAATGCTGGGGTATTTTTTATATTACACTATTTTTAGTGTACAGATATCAGTGAGTCGCAGTCGTTAGTAGGATGACCTGCTTTAGCTTTAGGATAGAGTAGAGTGAAAAATTCAAAGTTTTGCAATAAAATGAAGTCTGGTTCTCAATTACCTCCATCCCCATGATGACTATTGTTCAGAAACCTTCATTAGCTCATATGCAACTAATCTCATAGAGATTCTCCCCATGATGAGTTTAAATAGACACTGTTGTTGATAAAATTTAGTTTTTCTACTCATACCTACCCATCATTGGATAAAAAATGTTTCGACGAAATTTTAAATATTGCATATCGGAATACGAATTGATGTAAAATCTTCCGTAATCGACCATGGAGGGGAAGTTATTAGGAGCCATTGAACTAAATCCATTTTTGTGAAATTTCTCAGTAATTAAGTTTGCTAGAATACAATTGAGGGCCTGAGAGTCAAAGTAATACAAGTGACACCAACACCAATAAGTGAATATTGTCTAAGTTGGTACCGTTGGGTACCGTCAGGTAGCTACAGGAAAAGTAATACAAGTGTTCGAAAGAATGGTGCTGCGATCTAGCCGCCGAACACCTAAGCTACTTTGCTTTTCGTCATTTTTTCCGGGGTAAAGTGAAACAGGTGACCTTGAACGATGTTTGTTACTTGTATTACTTTGACTCTCAGGCCCTCAATTTTAGGTGAAGGGAATGGAACACCATCATTTATCATGGATTATTAACTTTTTGTGTTCATTCTGTTGTAGAACCCGTCAAATGATTATCCGGCCCTCTTATGAAAGATTCGCATCAGTTCTTCTCCGTGTTTGTGTATTTCTCAGAACATGACTGCGATATTTTATGCCCATGAATTTAATACTTGTGTCAATTAGTGTGGGAAAGAGATTGTGTGATCATTTCATACCGTTTCACCCTTTTCAAAAACTTCTGAAGCACAGATGGAGATTTTTATACTCCAAACATTTATTTAACTATCGCCCAAGCTTACGGCACTGGCTATCATTCAAAAAGTAGTGAATAAATCCGAATTATCATATTACTTACTAAGACTCACCTACGGTATTTGAACAAAAGTTTAAAAAACGAATTTTACGAAAGTTTTCTGAGCATAAAAATCCTTCCTAAATTCACCATGTGGAGTGCTGACCACCTACCCCGAGGGCCTGTGTTTGAATTCCGGCTGTGACAGCTTTTTCACTGGAATTCCTGTCCCTTATAGTTGGGTGCTACGAGGAGAACACAAGCTGAAAGTACTCAGTCCGTCTCGTAGTACTTCAGACTCCTAGGCACCTTTCGTTATTAGAAGGCTATTGCTGACACCGGGTTTCACTCCATACACCCAACTTATCCTATCCTTAACAACCTTCCCGCCTGTGGCGTAAATTACCTCAGTTATCGGTTGCCTCAATAAGTAAACAACCAACCAGCCAATGGATCTATTAAGCCTAAACGAATGCATTTCTCGCTAAAACTAACCGGTTCCCTTGAAATTGTTACACAGATAAAATCTTGGGTTGCCATGAGGTTAGAAGAATAGTTGTGCTGCACCCTAGAAGAATTATGGCAGAACTAATTTAGGGTCGCGTTTGATTTCATGATTTCATTTTCACAAAGTGACGCCTCAAGTTACCTCTTATAAACTACGTTGGCTTGACTAGTGCAACCTTCTTACTAGAACAGTAGAGAGGTAAGTTCAGTTCTTTTAACAGAACATTGAATACATCGTGGAACAGATTAATTTGTCCCTATTTTTGATATTTAGATATTTGTATGTAAGTGGTACCTATTGTAGACAGCATGAAGTGTTGGCCTCGGGGGAAAAAGTTATCAAATCTTACGATCGTTCGTATAATTTCGAGTATGATGGTAACCAACTAACCACCCAATGACTCTAATAAGTTTCCGCGCAAGACCCATAACGCTCCCCGGAACGAAATTTGCCACCTCGGAGGGTGACCCGGTAATTAGGGAAGCATTGCGGAAAGGGAGAGAGAGACTTCGCTCGTGGTCGAGAACACGATCCGCGTTACGCCTTAGAGCCCATTACTTTGGTGGTCGTCGGAGAGATTTCCCGTCAGCCATTGCACATCACGAGTTTGCGCGATTAAGCTTCTCATCCGCTTCCACCCCCCAATCTTCCTGCTCTGAGCCCCCTTTCCCGTTGCTCGGGGGTGGGTGGGTAATCATCGCCTCATCGACCGCACAGCGAGAGAGTCGGAGAGTTGCAGAAGTGCCTTGACCCCTTCGCCCCTGCAGTGGACTGACGTCTCAAATGTCGAATAAAGTTCGATCCGTGTGGCGGAAGCCGACGCCATTGCCTCGTTTCCTGTTTTTCGTGAGGGAGGGCTAAAGGAGGGTTTAATCTCTTCGCTCAGAATGGTGACTCCAGAAGAAAAAAAAAGTTTGAAAATGCGATAGGATTTTTCCCCGGAACGTGTTTATCGCGCGACGGGCTAGGGGTTATCCACACCTGATTGCCTCAATCAAGGGCAAGATGAGGAAATTTGATGCGGTTAATGATCTGTCAAGTGAACCGGTGTATGATCTCCGTATGACATATACACAGTCCAATGTTTCGTCTACGTTTTTGTTGGATAAATTTCTTTCAACACTATCCCCGGAACAGTTGGATATACTTACCATTGCCTACGCTATTAAAATTAACAGCATTTTTTCACCAAACACTTCATTATCCCTACGCGTTTTGCTTCACGTAGCCACGTTTCACTTTTTTCTCTTTTATGAGTCAATGGACTAATTTGGATTAGCTTCAGTAATTAAAAGGTTGGAAAATGTCTCTTGGGCTTTTATCGAGGGTTTCAAAGCTCTTTCATCCACTTAATTTCATGCGATTTTTAGGGGGGTCTTACATGAAAGTCGATTTCCTCGTAACTTCGTCAACTGCATGATTCCCTCATAAGCGAAAGTTAATTCTTTCGATTTTTTTCTGCGTAGTCATTTGGAGGCAGTAGAAGGAGAAAAAAATGTAGGAAAGAGTAAGCAAACGGGTTAGGGGCTAGAATTTATATTTTGCCGTCTGGAAAAGCACACATTGAATTTGGAGCTCGAAAATTAATTAACCATTGCCCGGTGATGAATTATGAAGTGACTTTCTGCAGACTTTTATTGTCATTTTTTATTTTATTTGGAATTTCAGTTTAAATAATGTGAAGTTATTACTTCATATAATTATTATTACTTGATTGAAAACGCGCATTTCGACTTAGGGTACATCGGCTTTTACGGCAAGAGAAAAGAGAGCATAAAATATGTTAAGAGTGAATTTAATACCATTCATATATTTTTGGGGCTGTAAATATTACAGAGCTTCATGATATTAATGCTTTTAGTAAACTAGCATTCGATGTGCAGGCACTCTTATGAGGTTTACAACATTATAATCACCGCAAATCCTTGAAGGAGTCTAAAGAGCTGGAGATCATGCATGAAGCAATGCATTAATTTATGTTTGATTTTTCCACTGTGGTGGATATTTCAATGAAACGCCCAGTAAAGACGTGAATATTCCAATGTTACTTCCAAAACAACATTGAAGAATTCCGGACTGTCATATTTGAAATTTCACTCTAAAATGTCACAAATATGTTATTAAGAAATTTTACACCTAAAATGTATAAAATGCTATCAAATTTTTAAACATGATTAATGAAATTGAAAAGGTGAGCGGCAAAGATATTCAATTTAAAGCAGACATTAAAATAAATACAGTAAACTAAAAAATTTCATTTACACAAACCTTGAAAAAATTCTCATTTTTTATTGTTATTTTCCTGACTTGCATGAATTGAGCTCCTTTACTTTACTCATTGCTGTTCTAAAGGTTATTTTAAAAAGTAGTTGTGAAAATGAGAGGTTTCACATTCAAAAAGCCATAGTAATTCCGTTAATATCTGTAGAATAGAGACGTGAAAAGTCGCTAAATAACGGCATCAATAATAAAAACGGATACCCCGATAAGGAAAGTGGCTTAACGAAGGGTACTATTCAAGAAGAAGCATTGCAATTAATCTGCGCAGAAAAATTGGGAAGAAAGAAATTTTCCATAGTTGTCCACGAACATGAAGGGATTCTGTAATTAAAACTTCTTCCTACAATTTACTCTCCTTTTTGGAGAAACTAAATAGAATGGTATGGAAAGCGTGAGGTGCAGAAGAGGAAAAAAAATTGCATAATAATAAGCGACTTTTTTTCTTCTTTCAAATTTTATTTTCAATTTACGTTGCAGACATGCTCCCATAAAATATCTCTTAGATCCACGTGTTTTACTTTTTCCCAGAAAAATTTTCAAAATTTGTTTCTCCAAAAGATCTAGGACTTTTAATGAACTAGCATTCCATGTGCAGGCTCCGTTATAAGGTCTAAAACATTATAATCGCCGCAGATCCTTGGAGGAGTCTAAAAAACTGAAGATCGTGTATGAAGAAATACATTAATATAATTGAAGTGAAAGAGGTATACAAGGGTTGGGCGTTGTGGAGTCAATATTTAAAAGAGAGCCAGTTTCGTAGACCTAACGTCAAAAACTAACTGTTTTGATTTTGCTTTTCCCGACATAAGGCTTATCATCCACGTCTATTCGCAGCTTATTCCCATAATTGCTGTCTGTTACGTAACAATCATTCAAAATTCGACTGTATAAGCCGATTTAGGTTAAAGGAGATGAGAAACAGCTCGTAAAATGGCAAGATACATAAATGTTAGCGCAATTCCGTGCGTTTGTGTGCCTTTGGAATCTGGAAATGAGTTTCTTATGGCCAAAGTTGGGATTGAATTAATGAGCCTAAATTAGTTGCCAAACAGATTTCCATCCGTTTCCACTCTTGGCATGAAGGCTGTTTAATAAGTAATTGCCTGCATTTAAAGAATTGACTGCTATGTATATAGGCTGAGGGCAAGTAACTTTTCACAATCATGTTCAATTTAATTCACTCGGAGGAGAGATATTTTCGTTGTGGACCAAAAAAGCCACCGTCTTTGGTCTCTTGACTAATTAAAATGTTGTTGAAGTTGATTGAATTCACTTATTTGAATTTTAAATAGTAAGGTATTCTATTTAGCTAATCGGAATTTTAGGACAAACTGCATAGTTTCAAACTGACTTTACGAGAAGATAATCGCGTCATAAGCCATCCATTACTTCATATTTAAGTGATGAGTTTTTCAAATTATCACTAAATTCCTGGTCAATTTATTCATAGCTGAAGTTTACATCAATGTGCTACTTGTCTAAGGGCTCTACGGGGTCTACGATGAACGTTTTCTGACATGACGGAAACGGCGCGCGGGTGACGTTCAGATTTCCTTTGCCTTCCCGTTAAGGATGCATTACGATTGACTTATCAGCGCCAATTTCTGACCTTTTTGTACACAATTTCCGACCGTTCTAAACGATTGCAAAGTAGGTGTTTATTTTTCATATTTTATGATCAACTTCTATATAATCCGCAAAAATTATTTACAAATATTGCTTCAAGTGATTTTTATAATGTTTAATCGAATAGTGAAAAAGTAAGATGTACGCTCTGGAAATGAAATTTAGTTGGTATTGGGAAATAAAAGCTCAATCAAATAGTGAAAAAGTAAGATGTACGCTCTGGAAATGAAATTTAGTTGGTATTGGGAAATAAAAGCTCTCCACTGATTGGTTGCCATTTACGGTGCCGTCAGCTTCCGGCCATCGTAATTCACCGGTTCCACTACATCAAAATCAACAACCTTTGTGAACACCACAGGCCATTATCGTCACGTAAGGAAACGTAGATCGTAATCCCACCCTTATATAGACAACCATAGAGAAACTTATCTTGTAAATTTGGGATCGTGTATTTTGTTTGTTAAATGTTAGGGTCAAAAGGAGTCAATACCGCATTTACCATAAGGGCACACGAACAGGTCCAGGGCTCGCGACCTCACGGAGGCCCCAAAGTGTCGATATATTTGCTTAGACAAAAAAGGAGCTCATTTTTTTAAAAATACAACAGAAAAATATATTTTCTTGTCATTCACTTTTTTTGCTTTCCGACGGGGCCCCAAATTTTTGTGTGCCCAGGGGCCCCGGCATGTTCTAAGACGGCCCTGAATGGAGTATGTTATTTTGATCTTATGAAAGTTAAGTTGATGGATGTTTGGCACATCTATTTATCAGGATTTCCCTACAGATTAGGGCTGGGTAGCAATATTATATTTTTCTTTCTTAAGTTTCACATGTTCTTTAAAATCACTTGTCTTGCATTTGTAAAGCAAGGCACAGAAACAGTGACTGCGAACAGTTCGCAGCAATGGACGTTTGCTTTTTGGGTATCAAAGCATAGTGGCAACGCCCAAGGATGACCCTTGATCGCGCCTCAGTGGTGCGATCACGGTACTTCATAACGCGTGCGCTCGCCTTTACGTTATTTTTCAATAGTTCTCATGAGAGAGAAAAGAAGAGAATCACTATTCAAATTTTGTCAGGTGCTTTAAATCACTAGATTTAATTTATGGAGTGTGTTATTAGGACATTATCTCTGATCATTCCCCTTCTAGATCGGTTTGCGTTTTGGATAAATATGACATCAACCCTAAAGAAGGAACCATGATTGTACCCCAGATTTTTGTTTCTCGGTGTTATTACCAAGTTAGTAGTCTCCTCACATTCCATGAGGACACATCCCATTCCATCTGCCTTGTACTAAGTCTATCTTAAAACTTAACCCTGCGTATTAGGTGTCAAAGATGATCCAGGCCTCATGCGCATTCATTTGCACAGCATTCTTACCATACATACATCCACCAAGAAGAAGTTCTTTTCGGGGGGGTATTAATGCCAACCGGATGCAATAACTATGGTAATCGGCAAGCGGGCGCGGCGCATTCAATCAAAGTTCGTGACGTGGCCCTCGGAGGTTGAGTTCATCGTCACGGGAATTAAAATGCCAATTTACTGCCTGCACCACTGGAGGAGGAGGAGGTTGATGCTAAGCTTAGGAGTTGAAAGTACAATTCAGTGCTGTAGGACGGTGCTCAAAGTAGTGCCGTGTAGTGTTTTTTTTATACTCAGTGTCATGGAGGATGTTGAAGTTGATGCTGGGTTACCTTTAACCTTGGTTGGAAACAGACCTTTATCTCGTTCATCCTTAACACTTTCCCTACGTTAAATGATGAATATTTTCATTCATAATATACATTAATTATACACTGGAAAGGCTCACAATTTTTGTGTTTTATAAGTACAATTGGCTTTGTTTTACACAGAAATTGCAAAACCATTTTTAAACGACTGTTGCATCGTAGTAAATTTGCCTCAATGGAAACTAAACCTATAGGGATATAATCGATCTTTGCATTAGAGAGAAAATATTTTTTGAGCATTTGAGGTAAAGTTGAACTATGCAATCAGCGGATGAAACAGGCTCCATCACCATACAGAAAAGAAACAAATATTACCGTTTTTGACGTTACGACAATCGGCTGGATCTGGCCCCATAAGAATTACATTGTGTGGGTAGCATGCGTGCGCTCTACTGTAAATACATTCTCGAATGTTTCTCCTATCCTCTCGATCCGCTTGTCTCATAAGCGATATACATAACGCCTTGGGACGTCCAGGACGTCCTGGGGAATCCTCTTGCTTTCGTGTGGGCGTTTGGGTGCAATTTGCATAGCGTATGTATTCTCTTCTCTCCAGCTCTCGTACCCTCCTTCATCCTCCTCCGCCGTATGTGGGCCACATCCTCCCGAGGTCTACCACTTACTAAGCCAACATCCCCTTCCGTCTCTCTCTCTTGCACCCATGAACACATGCTACGTACATAAGCGACCAACGCTTCCGAGTCCCACCGTATCACCTATTATTTCCCCTCAGGACTATTCAAAGCCCCCCTCCTGAAATTATGCGCCACGTCTACCGTTTGGTCCCAGATATCCTCCTTTTTGTCGCAACCCTTCCATGCCTTTCGAGCTTGCAAACGAGAATCGATATTCATTAATTATCTATGCAGTTATATTTATTCGATATTTTTCATAATTATCGTTGATTTTCTCACGTTTTCAATTAATTGCGCTGACAATTTTCTCAAACAATATTAATTTCTTATATGGATTTTCACTATAAAATTACATATCTAACGCTTGCCACCTGCAATTTCAATTTCAGTCTGGCCTTTAAAGCATTGAGCGGCTCGATATAGAAGGCTTGAGTGAAGTTGAGTTTGAGTGAGATGAATCCGCAGGATGACGTTCGTGTGGAGTGTTGCACCGTATGGCTCAGAGACATGGATCATTGGAAAGTTGGGACAAAAAGAGGCTTTCGAAACTTAGTGTTGGATGCAGATGATGAAGATTAAATCGATTTATAGAAGCAGAAACGAGGAAGTGTATAGATGAAAAGAAGAAGAGGAAACCATATAGAGCACCATCAGGAAGTCATGTTCTTGATGGGCTTGACGAAATTTTATGGAACAAAATATATGGGAAAGGACCACGAAGAAGACCAAGGGAAGAACCCACCGAGAAGCTACAACGTAATATGAAGCAGAAGAGCTACAAAGAGATAAATGAGTAAGCATGTGGCATGGTAGAATATAAGGCTGCAGTCAACCAATCCTAGGGTTGAATAGTTAACGATGATGACCTCAGTTTAAATAAGAAATGATGAGTTTCTTCGGATACTCTTTCACCATTGATAGATGCATTTGCAACTGGATAACCTTGATATATTACTTATATATTACACCTACTGTATATTACACCTACACTATATTATGCTTATATATTACACCTACATGCTTTCTTTAAGTAGATAATGTTACAAATCACCCTTTAAATATGAACAGCCTTTTTTATAAGTACCTACACTGTAATAATTATTTTTTCATCTTACTGAGTAACTAAAACTTTTATAATGACAAAGCAAGAATTTTTCCATTTTAAGATCTGTGTTCGCTCTAAATTTGTACAATTAAGAAAAGGTTTTACAGTTTTTTAAGTACATTTTAAGGAAATGGAATATCAGCATGAATGATTCTTGCTTCTACCATGCTTAATTTATTATTATTGTTAGTGGCTAGTACTCATGCGAATGATTAAATTTGAGTCTATCGTGCAAAAGAATTACCTCTCAAGTTGTCGCTGGTAAAGCATTTTCAACTAAAAATAAGTTGTCAATGCTCTTGAAATCATGGATACTTATCCTGTTTGTTGGCTTCTATGCAAAAACGAAGTGTTTTACAGCAAAGTTTTTGCTTTGTTAGTGGCGGCCTGGGTTTGCCAAATATGATATATATTACACAAATTCCTCCTGTTCAAAGGAAAATTACGCCGCTAGAGAAAATCTAGTATGTATGCGTCTAAACCGCAATTTCACCGTGCATGATATTTTTACATCGATTCGTGAAATTTGGTCATGATAAGATTGATGATTTCCATCGCTGTCTATACTAATGCACCCACTCCAGGCGTGCCGTTTCAATTTCCTCCCCCCGAGATCTGACGTCGCCACCGCTATCGCGTCCTTCCGCCCCTCACACAGTCGATCCATCCCTCCAGTTTGCGCATCCAGCCCCTCCCTCTTCGGGTCCACAACAATCTGAGTAATTAAGGTCAACCTCCTCCAACCCGCACTCTGATCCACCATCCGTCCTCGAACCCTCTCGCCATATCTCACCCACTTCCTCGAAATGCTGCGCTCCGGAATATATCCGCTTCCGCAAGCACCCCCTGCGGCTTTCCTCTCGCTATCTCGGTACCTGCGCCCTGCAACCCACGTATCTCTTTCCAGACTTGGGTTTTAGTCCTCCCAAAGTTTGATTTGCAGAATACATTGGCTCTAGATTGCGTTTTTCGAAGATTTAAATTCCAGTAATTACATGGACGTTGGTACGTTGGAGGAAAATGGGAAATGTAGCAAAGACAACTAGAAGGAGAATAGGGCTTGCGAAAGAAGCGTTTAACAATGTGAGGGAGCTGAGGACGGGGACCTTGGAAAAGTGGACGACAAAACACTGCAGGCTTTTGATATGTAGGTGTTGAGGAAAAAGAATGGAGAAAGTGCGGTGGATGGAAAGGAAGACGTACTAGAATGTGCTGTGCATGGTGGGTGAGGAGAGGAAGCTTCTGAAGGAGTTTTTGGAGGAAGCATAGTAAGTGGTTGGAAGAGGTAATGAGTACCTAACAAAGAGTTGCTCAAGACGGTGATAGAGAGGAGGATGTTGGGTGAGCGGGGGAGGGGATGGAAGAGAATAGTTTTTATGGACGGGGTGAAGAGAGGTAGGACGTATGATGAGATGGAGGAAATTGTGTAGGCGGTTAGGGGTCTGCGCCAGTCTCTTCCACAATAAACTACCTCAACCGGTGTATTACTCTTAAAATAACATTTGATTAGCAGAATATGTTGGATTTCACTTCGTTTGTACATTTAAATGCTAGTTTAGAAGATCTACCAATGTCAGTTCGATGACTTAGCGCGGCGTGGTATACTATTTTCGCCATCAATAAATTTCTGATTCTTCCTTAAATTACTCCAATTTCGAATGTGTTATTTGTAGGCCTGTGCGATTATCTAGAATAATCTATATCGATTAATTATGATAATAATTGAAAATGTGGTCGATTCAATTGTCGGGAATTGAAGACATGACAATTAATTGAAGTCATTCAATTAATTGACGATGGCCATGAAATTGACATCAACCAATTAATTGACAGGACTCAAGGATCATTACAGGATCGTGCTTTTCAAAAGCGGCGATTACACATAGGAGTTGACTCCTATTTGATCGATTTATATCGAGTCGAATCCACTTGGAACCACAACTAGGATGGTGGCTACTCCGTCCAAGTATCGAATTCCGTCACTATCGATGGCGAACACCTATAGGAGCAGGTATGATACGCGTCCAAGTTTCACCTTCCAAGTGTACACGTATAGGAGTCGACTCCTGTGTTTATTCGCCGCTAAAGGCTTTCCTTTGCCAATGAGAAGAATGAAAGAATTCATTTGAAAAACAGCAAAATAATTTAATCAGTTAGTTTTTATTCATTAATTAAAGGAATAGATCGCTATTTGAAGACAGACAGATGAGATCCTCAGTGTATTCATCCAACAGACACTGACGTGTGTCTATGACAATGTTCCCACCGAGACTGAACCTCTCAGTGCTAGTTGCCGGGATAGCTAGATAACTTCTGGAGGGAGGGAGGGGTAGATGGTGGCCGTCACCACCGTCAAAAGTCGTCAATTAATCGATTACCGGGCAATAATTATGAATTGAATAACAATTGACAATTGAACAATAATTAAAACTTGAAAAAAGTTGACTATCGAGTCGATTACCGCAGTCAACATCGATTTCAGCAAATCGATCGATTGTAAAAATAATTGAATCGACGATTCAATCAATCGAATAATCGCACAGGCCTAGTTATTTGCCTGTACCCTGAAGAGTCGTTCGTTGGCTTTAGGCCCAAGCGGATGAAGACAAAAAAGAATGTGTTCTCTTTAAATTATTTCTTTTCATTGTTAACCCACAAAACAATTTGTTGTAACACCTTCAGTAAATGCTTCACAGTTTATCTTATGGCGATAACGAAACTTTTGACCGCTCGGAGCTAGTATCAGGATAGCAACAGCATTGTTGTGGACAGTTTATATCGGGGATATGGCCGGTTTTTTAATAGTTGGGAGCCAAGATATACCACCCATTATTGACGTCCTCTGTTGAGCTATTGTGTGATTGGCTTTACTCAGACTGCAATCACTTCTTATTTAATGCTGAGCGATTCCATTGAAAAAGATAAAATCACAACTTTTGAGGGCATTCGTAAAGGGTATTTTATCGACTGCTTGTACTCGTATTTATCATTGTTTTCTTGCCAAATCAATGAACAAGTGGGGTCCCTTTATAGTATTACGATTTTATATATCTTCAAAGTATCCTGGATGGACTGCAAGAATGAATTTTAGGCATTGGCTATGTTGTGCAAGGGCTAAACCCGGGCTTTCACCTGCTGATGGGTTTTGTGGCTTTGGTCTATGCAACGGCTAATGGTTGATGTTTTTCGCCATATTTGAGAAATTTCTTCGAAGAAATTAGGAAAGTACCTACCTAAGTGGGATTTGAGGACACCTACCTTCTAAATTCGCGTATGTGCCTGAATGCGTCTATCGGACTTAAGACTGTTTCAGGATGTTTATAATGGAGTCTTGCGGCGTTGCCAAGCTTTGGTTCGCTCTAAGTTATCGTCTCCGTAGGCTGGGGTAGAGCAGCGTTTCAGCAGGTGAAAATTCGACAGCGGCTGAACGCTATCTAATTGTAAGAAGGAAGACATTGTCTAAACGCCGTCGTTCTTGCAGCTTCACTCCCTCTCTTTTGTAACGATACCCAATCCGCTATTTTAAATTACCAGTGGTTTGCGAGTTCTCCGATAGCCGAGCCGTATGCTCGGCTGAATTTAACCGTACCGCTGTCAAAAAAATGCTGGAAGAGTGCCAACTTCCATGGGTAATTTTTCGGACTCTTGCCAGATTTCCTTTAAAAGTTTTGGGCACGCAAATCCCTGCCCAAATGTGCAGATCGTGAATGATAAGGGCAATCATTGCGTCGGTACTGCTAAGTAACAGCTTAATGAACAAGTGCTGCTCATTTGACACGAGTTGTGAGAGGGCGCGGTCACAGTAAGTTCAAGGACGTTGTCACCCGTTCGATTCTTACACCTCACCTGTCTTTTCGTGCCATTTTCCTTCCTTCGGCGAAACTATCTTAGCTTCCGAGGTGTCATTGAAACCTTCTTTCAATTCCAAAAGAGTTTACTCGCCGATTTTGGGGCAGTGGACATGGTGTTTATTTCTCAACTTCATCCCTTACGTCAATTAGCCGGGAAAAATAACTGGGGAAAAAATACTGCTCGTAACGAGCTGGGGAGTAACTTAGGTGAGAAGGAGATTCATGAATTTAAGTCCCGATATTAACAAGTACGGTAACTGGTATGTATTCAATTTATGCTTCGTTCACATCCACAAATTGAACATTGGCCGGCTATATATTTACACATTAGCGCAATACATTGGACAGATAATAATAATAGATTAAAAACAAATAAGTCATGTTTTTTGTGATATAATAAAAGCTACACTTAGGTAAACGCGTATTATGACTGTTTTGATTCCAGCTTACCAGTGTGTCGCATGATTTTACTTTCTTGCTTTCGGTTACACTGATTGTATTTTTAAAACGTGAGCTTTCGCCGACCCGTCTGCCGGCTTGGTCAGGCAATTGTCCTGGTAAAGCATTTATTGCCTGACGAAGACGGCAGAAAGGTCGGCAAAAGCTCCCGCATTAAAAATACAATCAGTGTAACGGAAAGCAAGAACGTAAAAGCGTATCATGTCAATCTTTTGTAGACTTACATGACTATTTACGAAATAAAATAGCTTTCTAAATGCTTACTTCCATTCTATTTTGTCAGCAATAAAATTTTTATTTTATTCACTGTAAAAGAGACTACATAAGGTTAAAGTTTTTTAAAGTATATAAACCTAGGAAATGTCTTTCAACGAGTTTCGCTAAAATGAATGAATAGCATTGCTATCATTTTACCATCCAATCACTTTAATCATCGGAGGGGTACAACCATGCAATTGCATGGATATCCTAATACGCACCTGAAGGTTTATGTGGTCACATATCTGGGAAGACTGACTGAAACTATGTCAAAAGGCTAACTTAGCTTCAAATGAAATTCATACGATGTAAGAAATATGTATGTTTGTTTTATTTATTCACAAAGTGAAAGACTCGTTCATGAACCATATTTAAAATCGAATACCGAATCTTGAATGTACGATTATCATTCAATGTAGCGGGGGTTTTGAAGAGCAAGGATATAAATTTGACCTATTTCAAGATTCGCTCCCTTTCTTTTGCGGTACTGATATCTTAGGCATCCTTATATACCTCTTCCTAATGTCCTTCAGCAGTTTCCTCTCTTCACTCTCCAGAAAGGACAGTATAATGAGGAGTTAAAATTTCCTTGAAAGCAACACAATGATGGGCTGACAAGCATTGTTCACTCGGATTCTAAAATTCGTACATGGCGTCTAAAGGTTTCAGTTTAGTCATCAAACATGCACAATATTGATGAAAATCGTGATTTTTACATTCCAGCACGCCACCCAGGGATCATGTTGTGTGTCACTTCTTGTATTGACATGAGTTAGTGATTCATTACACAGTTTATTTTTTGTCAATGTATTGCGTATGGGTTGATTGAATGAGAATATGCTAATCCTGATTTGAAATTTTAATTGAACCCTGAATTTATCAAACCCTGATTTTGCTGTAGATAAGTAGTGCTTAAATCGCCGTATCCATTTCAGGGCATAATTTGAATATAAGATGCCGTCGATGACTGCAATTTTTTTCTGCCACCAAATTAACATTGAAGGCCATTTTTTGCAGCTAAAATATTCATCCAATTATTTGCCGCGTGAATCCCTGTGGGGATTTAGTGGATTTGCGGGATAATGTGCAGTGCCCCCGGAAATAATGATGTAAAGCATTTGTTTAAATTTGTCGAATCCCGAAATTGTTTTCAGGAATTCCGGAAATTTGGTATCCGTGAGAGAGGAGGGATGACGTTAATATTGCAGGTACAGGAATGAACATTATAAAAATATTTTCATGTGGCAAATATGAGGACCGTTTTTTTGCTGTATCATTAATCAATTTATTGGAAAAAATCTATTATTACGTAGAATAATTCTCAACCAAGCTCTGTTTTTACGATACATCATGTGTTTATTTTGCTCTTCAAACATATTGCTCTCCTATGAAAACATTACCTTCCTGGAAACCCAGTAGGGTAAAAAAATAAGCGTAATTGCTTTCTCTTTTCATCGGTTTGATTAGTCCATATTTGAAAAGGTCGTTAGAATGAGCAACGTATAAAGTGAGGAAGGGTGTGAAATTATTTCATCACTCACTGAAGGAGGCAGCCTTTTTCCCAATCGACCTGAGTTTTAATAGTCCCGTCTATCATAGTTGTTACCTCAAGGCCTAATGTCTCGTTAAAAACCGGGACACCAGGGGCTACTTTTTTTCTATCTTTTACAAGTAAGAGAAAAAAATGCTGATTACGAATCTGAATTCTAAAGGATAACGCTTAAAAGGTGAAATTCGTTGATTTATAGAAATATTATAATTTAATTAACTGGCGCAAATACTCGGTATTAGATTGAATTTATTAACTGAGGAATGAGATATGAATTATACTTACTACAAAGTACACATTTATGTACTTAATCTGCTGTAAATGGTCACAAGGTTCATGCAATGTAAATGCATTACTTTTACAATTGATGCATCGAAAGGTGAGAGTGAAATTACTGAAGAAATCATCGCGATATCAATTTATATAAATATTTATGAACCAGAATTAGTAAAAAAATTGCATTTCATCTTTAATGTCAACATGATGATTCATTGCAAGTAAAACATGGCTTGGCTGCCGTACGGCGTGCCTCCATCTGTTATCTTTTATAAGTGATTACTCGCGGTGCGCGGACTGTACACTATACCTGGATATAGGATAGGATACCTATAGGCTCTTGCTTCAGGCAAGCATTGGAATTACATTGCGAAGTATGCAATATATGCTCTGTTGAAGAAAGATCCAACGCACACTGATGTTCTCATATGTTTACACATATGCTCTGCTGTTTAGCTTACATTACAGTAGTTGATTAACCATTGAAATAGTTATCTTTCGTTATTTTTAGTTTTTTTTTATGAACAATTGATGTACTAAATGATTACCTAAATAATCTCTCACAATGCTTAGGCGTAGTTCTTCGGACCAAAGAGAGGTCTTTAATCACTCCACAGGGTCCATTGTTTTTCAATGGGTTGGGGAATATGAAGTTACACTCGCTACTAAAATGTGGCGGCTTAATGCCGACCGTAAAATATTGAATACTCCGATGAAACTTTTTTAAGCATATTTATCTGAATTAGATGCTACCGCTGGAGCAACTTCCCTGTAAAACGGGCACCATGAAGTCCAAAAGATACTGCCGAGACTTCTGTAAAACATTTCTTAGGCCGTCACTAGCAGGGCGAAAAGAATAAAAATAGGAATATTTTTCGCCGTTCTTACCTATTTCACCTAAAACTTTAAAGGAAGCTCCGTCACTAGGAAATCCTTTCTTTTTTAATGAAGCCGTTAAACTTTTTCACTTTCACGTGGTAAGGAGACGGCTCACAAATTACAGCTGGGACATAAATTTCCGGCAAATAAGAATCGGGTCGCGGTTATTCGGGGATGGGCGAAGAAAAAAGTTTTTTTATTTTTTACTTTTTTCTTCTTCCGAATTTCATTCTTTCTTTTTTACTTTCCTTCTCTCTATCTCTTAACCCCCAAAAACTTTCCACCATGGTCGCAAGAGAACCGTAAAAACATTATTTTCCCCCATTTACCCTTTTCTCATATCCTCTTCTTCTACCCTCACAAGGACACGTGCCCTTCCCTCTTATCTCCCGACCATCTTCCTTCTCCAGTACTCTCTCCCTTCCTTCCTCTCTCTTTCTCTCTCTCACACACTCACAATTATCTCTGTTCTCTGAGGAGGAAGAAATTTAATTAACACGTGCGTTTCTTTAAACTTTTGCCACCGCCGTCCGTCGTTTTACTCGGCGGCGTATCTTCCTTCTCTTCTCCCACGGACTGTATATCCACTTCTCTCTCCCGACAGCACCCGCCAGTTGGGAGAGTGAGAGAAAATAATGTCATCTCCTCCGGGAAAAACTAGCCCCACGGAGATCTTGGAGGAGTCCAATCCATCCCGAAAGACACCGGGGAGATTGCAGGATACAACCTCCAACCACGTCCGCCACGTCTTTTGTGAGTTTCCCAGAAGGTGACGTGTTATGCTGGAAGGAACCCTTATTGTTAAAAATAGCTTTCAATTTTAAGAGAAAGCAAGTAAATGTTCGTGTTTTTAATATGGCTGTTACCGCTTCCATTTTTATCTTCATAGGGCCACGTTATGAAAAAATATGGATAGAATTCTCCATTGACGGACATTGAAACGTGCTGAGTTGGTTTGACCATCTTGAGAAAACGGGCAGATTTATGATATAGGAGTAAATGGTGCGAGAGGAAGGGATAGATCGGGAAATTCATGGGTAAATTTAGTGAAAGAGACTCTAAAGAGGAGGAATGTTAGAGAGTCTTAAGAATGGGTAAGTGAGTTTAAAGCAATGCATTAATCTAATGAAAGCGAAAGAGGTATACAGGACTAAGGGTATAATGGAGGAAATTATTAAAGGAGAGCCAGTTTCCTGGATCTAACAGAAATAACTAAGCTCTTTGAATGTGCCTGTCCCGGAAGGAAATGGCGTGATATGGTACAGTGTATACGAAACATGGTGGCATTGCGCAGAAGGTCCTTAATAGCGGAAGCGTACATTTCTCTACGATCTGGCTCCGCACTCAGGGAGTAAGGTAGACTCCGCGTTTCGCTACTAGAAGTCCGTAGGTCGGAAACCTTCATTGACAGCTTCAAAATGCTCAATCTGTTACATCAACTCTCTAGCCCTCTATGGCTCTGAATCCAATTGATTATACCGGATTCTCCAATGTGTTATTAACAATATGAGCGTATATTGAATCTGCTTCGTTTGTATTATTAACATTGTCGTGAAACGAAATTCTGATTTCTTTCCTCCCATGTTAAGTTAAATGTAGTTCTATGTTGGTAAAGTGTGCCTACAAAGTGCTGTTATCTTCTCTTTCGCTCCTTGCCCATCCCTTCCACACGGGCCTTCCCCACCTTTACGTCGCCATGTATTCACAAGCGACTGCCACCAAGTTCCGCAACCGCTATATATGAATGTGCATTTTCATATAAATTTCAACTTAACGCGCTTATATGCCATAGTTCATCGAACACAAGCGTCCTGCCTCTCGCATTAATCATGGTAACAGCGAACGTGTACTAGTTATATCGCTCCAAATCCAAGCCATGTACCAACCATTATGGAGATTTGGCGATGGAGTGGTAATTTTTATTTCCGTTTATTCACTCTATCAGCCACAAGATTCGTCCAACTGTGCACCATACTTAGTATTAGAGATTTCTGCTCAAACTCCACAAAAATAATCATAAAGTCATAAAATCACTCCTGAACTGGATGGAACTGGTTTAGATAATGATGGGATCAAAGGGTTGAGTGCAACGGCTAGTTAGAGAAGCGTTAATATTCTCAATTCTTTCCCGGCACCGGCTGAATTCCCCGTGTTTTCCTTAAAACTGGAATGGAAAATTATGCATGTAAACAGTATCTAAATGTTGAAGCCCTACATGTGGCCGGAATCAAATGTTTTCATCATGGGGATATCATCGTCAAGGTGTTAAAAAATAGTACATATTTTTACTTCAAAATACGTATTTCTGGAACAGCTTATAACGATATGACAGATTACTTTATATGTGAATCAATTGAATGATTATGTAACCGAATTAGATACTCGTATACAAGTATGTACGTACGTATATATAGGTATTTAAAATTATTTGCTTACTGCTAAGTTAGCCGAGATTTTACACGAAATCATAATTTATATTCTTAAGCCACCGATATCAACGAAAACCTTTTACATCTGCTTCATTATCGCTCAAAAATGAACAAACACAAACCATGACCTCAGTGGCGAAAATACCTCCCAGGCAGGACTCGAACTCCGCAACACTAGAGCCCACCCCTATGGGTGTATGTATCATCAACATGAAAGCTGCAAAATTGTCACCTATTATTTCTCTCCTACAACGTGAAATAGCAGCCGAGATATTAAAAAAAAATAATTGGACATTGAAAATTGGACTTAAAAATTAGGGTAATCAAGGATGCTTCATACTCCAGCCCTCCTCGTCGTTCAAGACGATTTTTCTCATAGGAAAGGGTTATGTCTCTTCTAAAGACCTCCATGCTAGTTTCGCCCTTTAATTTGGACCTTCGCCCCTTGGAAACTCTTGCCTCCTCTTTTCTTCCAACTTTGTTAAGGGTCTCTTAAGTCATCCTTTTCGAATGCCTCGCGGTATTTTTTTTATTTCTATTAAAATGGATTTGGCGATAACCAGGGATTTCATTTCTTCACCCCCCCTCCCCTCCCTCCCCCCCCAACCATTCCCAAATGTTTCCCCTAGTAGAAGGACCTCATTTCTCTCCTACTTTTTTTTTGAGCCGCCCTTTCGCGAAGAAAGGTCCATTTCCCTTCTTTTCACCCCACCCTCCCAGTCCCGACTGCCCCGGGGTAACTTCGCAACTGCCTGGGTGACATTTGGAATCGTTTAGCCGCTTCCTCAGTCTCCACGAGTGGATCATTGTGCACCTAATTATAACTTCAGCAGAGAGGAGTCCTTTTCCGGAAGTTTAATCCTTAGGAGATTGTGAATGGGTGTGTGGGGTCACATTTCTCTCTTACTTTACTTTCTCTGTCTTTTTCACTACGTCTTCACGTGGGCGTCAAGATCCCTAGTTGTGCTGGTGATGCTTCGAATGATAGGGTGTTCCGCATTTAGTTCCACATTTAGACAGCATGAGCTCGTATGGATATTTGCCAATTTGGAGGTGAGAATATAGGTTAAGACGTAAGGAGAGAGAAGAATGGTAATATATTTGGGCGGCACGAAGAGAGCTGGGAAATATTTCAAGCAGAATGATATGCTGTGAGAAAAGTAATACTTGGAAAAGAAAAGGGACGTTTAGGGCAGCCCACATTTGGTTGACAGTATGGGCTCTTTATGAAGATTCGTATCCTGCGTTAATCTCCTTAAGTTTGGAGGTACGACGTTGGGATAATGGTAGGGAAATTAAAAAAATATTTAAAAAATGATTCCGTAAAGTAACTTACCTTAATCTAGTGCGGTGTTGGAAATGGTTGTCTACGTTGCTTATAAGTGAACATATAATAATTTTGGCAACAGCGTTCTCCAAAAGACCCGTAATGTCAACTTAATGTGAAACGCTCAATAGTTACGATATATCTGTAGCTCTTGTGGACCGCCGCGAGCGTTCGAGACCGTGAACAGAAAGACAAATTTGTAAACTAGACAAATTAGTAATGAATGTTGTATTCTTCGCAAATAAAGCTACAAGTGAACAGTATGTGTGACACAGGTAATGAGAGGACTATATTTACCGCTTCTGTAGACTACATGCCAGTCTAAGATTACCTGATAGTAACAGTTTAAGCGAGTTTCGGTACAACGCGGAGGATATTATTTTGATCCTGCACTACATGTCTGGAGCTGATATGAGGTACATGAGCGGCAAAACAAGTTTGATACAACGCCGAAATGATAGATTAAAAATGTTATCTTACCACGCACCAAGAGTGATCTAAAAAAACAGCGATACACTACGACGCTCCGTTTGTATGCAATTCATTTTCGTCCTTTCCATCTCCAAATTCGTTTTTCCAATTCCATTTCCTTTTTTATGACTAGTGCCCTAACAATCCATGCCTCAAGCTTCTGTTGCAACTTGCATAGTAATATGCTGTAATTTAGGTGCAGTAGCAAATATTAGTCAAACTCACGCACCTCCAAGATAAATATACCAAGAAATTAGGCCACGGGAGAATCTCTTAAGACACTCCGTTTGTATAAAATTCATTTTCGACATTTCCTTCTCTCAATTCTTTTTTCTAATTCCATTACCTTTTTGATGACCTTAAGGCAACTCGCTTAGTAATATGCTGTAATGTTGGTGCAGTGGAAAATATTAATTTAAAAACACGCATCTCCATGATAAATACACCAAGAAATTTGTTCTCTGGAGAATATTTCCTCTTTCTCTATCTGTGGTGCATAATTTTACTCTTCCAATGTAGGGGGAGTGTACCCTCCCCCACGCCTTCTGCAGTATTTTTGTTAGCGGTGTCAAAGGTGTAAAATCACATGGGATGTCCTTAGATTTGGTACCGAGCCGACTGAGGAAATCTTCACCCAAGTTTAAACCAATAGTTTTGCGGGTTATAGGTAAAAGCAATAAACTACCATCCCGTACCTTATTAGGAAGATAAATAAAATGCATTAGCTCCTCCCTAAGGCATAATTCTGTGAACTAATAGACATAGGACAGCAAGCGTCATTACTTTAATTTTCGCCCGCCGAGTGTTTACTTTTTCTCAATAGAAAACGGCTTAATTTTCTTTTGACCACTCTACAGTGTCTGTGATTCACTGCCTCAATATTTGGCATGACCTTCGGAAATTCATGGACCTGTTTTAAATTAAAATACAATTGCAAATGTATGCAATGTTTTAATGGTATTGTCTGGGAACTGATGTGGTGGAACTTGTGCATAGCGAAAGAAAATGTATTTTCAGTTTTCCACTGTGATAATTATTTCATACGACCGGTTTCCATGTTTTTCATAATTGTCAACATATTTACCACAGTGGAAAACTGTTAAGAGTTGTTCTTTTGGTATGTTTCCAATTCTTGAATTTTGATAACTAGAGGGGTTGGTACTGCATATTTCCGTTTTGCACTTAAGATAATCCGGCAAATCCCACGCTACTTTATGCCTCTATTTATTTTCGTAAAGCTTTTCCTTATTCCTCAAAGGGTTAATGCGTTCCTCTTGGTATTTTAACTCTAGAATTAAGCGCTTGCCGATAATAACCTGAGGTTGGGTTTAAGGTTACCGTAACTGTCAAGAGTAATGGAACTAAAAGTAATTTTTTTCCACTTCCTATATTATGAAGGAAGATGTTAAGGAAAGGAAAAAAAAGAGTCGTATATTCAGCTTATTTTTTATACAGAGGTGAGAAGGAAATCGAATGGTGTGTGAGTGTCTAGTTGAAGTGTGCAAAGATACAGCCTAAAATGGTAGCGCTCAAGAGGAGTAAATGGTTCCCTTTTAACGTGGCAGTATAACAGCGCTAGCCGCTCCAAACACCTTCTTCTCCCCTTTCACGGGTTGGAGAATTCTCTTTTTTGTGCGTGGGAAGGATATCGTGAGGAAGGCCACATAAAAAAAGAAGAAAGGAATTACTCCTCCTTTAAGGACTTGGGGCCATTGTGGCGAAACGGGGAGATAATTGCGATATCATTCACTTAGCGCTCCCAAACGTCTTCACTTACCTCTGTGACCCCGCACTTCTTGCGTCTTTTCTTATCTCGTCGCTCACTCCATCTCAATCCAGTGAATCCCTCTCACCTCTTTAAGTCCGTTTTTTCCTCTCTCTCTCACTCACACCTTCCCTAGATCAGAGCTAAACCTGTTAGTCGCGTTTAAATTAATTCGTTGTTATCGCCCATTTCCACTTACGCCGTGGGAGACGTGCAGCGTGTGTGCGTCGATGTAATTTTCGCCCAAATTTCAACAAAAATTCAAAGATTTCAGCCATAATTCATCCATCATCATTTTTTCTCTTACCTATTAGTTTTCCAGTCATTCACCGACGGTCATGACTGTACAAAAAACCGTTAAATACCTAAGTAGCTGATATTTCTCTATTTTTTCAGTCTGCTTAAATTCATGCCTTCAACTTCAGCTGTTTATCTAGTACGTTTAAATGTATTATGAGGTTAACTACTGGATTGATGACTTTTTTATTTGTTTAGACGACATTATTTATTTACAAGATCTCATTTTCCTTATTCATTCATAATTTTATTGGCCAATGACATATAGTGGGTAGAAACATTCAAGTATCACATTCGATGTTAAGTTTTATCATAAAAATATTGCAATTTTATTTTAATTGACGCATTTTCTCTCTTTGTAATGAATTTCTTAGTATATTTTTCTTGGAGATCCGTGTATTTTATTAATATTTCTCAGCGTACCTTCAAAGTATTGTTAGACTTAGAGGAGAGATAACCAGTGGTTCTGAGGTAATGTGGACAAGTGGATTGCTGAAGGTTGTGATAGAATAGAGGATTTGGTGCTGACTTACGAGAAGGAGAAAGGAAAAAAGATTATGTAAGAGATGTAGAGAATCAGGAATAAATAATGATGAAAGACAAGAGCCTGCGGTTAAAAGATATATTTCCTTCAAAGAGGTAATTTGAACGACGTTCAAAATTCGCCAAAGTAGTTGACCGAAACTAATAATAATGGAAATGGATTTTTTTTCCTTAGGAAATTGACACATTATCGGCAACACTCAGTGCTTCGCCGGCCCTTGCGTTTTAGAGCCGAGTGCTACCCCATTCTCTGATTTCCGTTTTCAAGTTGTCCTAAGGAGGTTTACCGGTTCTTATGCGAAAATATTAAAATCAGGAGGTGTAATTCTCAACACTTCAGTGCTATATGGAAGGTTAAGCATTGATTTTTGTCTCTCTCGTGAGTCAAAAATCTGATATTTTGTTACCCAATTCCTTCATAATGCTCCCCTGAGCCGCTTCATATTTCATCAGATGCAAGAGCCCGCGGAAGCCTGTTCAACTTTTTACTCGATTCGCATCTCGCATTCCACTGGGAAATATTCTCGAGCTGTGGGATTTCGATTAAGAGGAGAAAATAAGATTCTTACGGAGGTACTTATTTCATTTTCCCTGTCGGTAAGCTGACGTCAACTTAGTGTGCTACTGTATGACATGAGGTGGATATTATCCACCTCTTGTCATTCTATCTCTGTAAAAAAAACTCGTGCTCTCCTCCAAGCTGAACTCTTGACTCCTCTAATGGAGGAAACGGCATCCGAGTCCCGTCATTTCTAGCGCGCCTCAGATTCAAAGGGCGCTGGAAGCCACGGCGTTTTATTTTAAGCTCATTTTGTGAATTCATGCCCCCGGACAGAACGCTTTTATTTTTTTATTTTATAAACAACTGAGTATGCTTAAAGAGAACGGCATTATATGAGCCTGGTTTGTTCAGTCAGAAGCAATTAATTAAGAGACAGATTCTTATTTTGGTGTAAGCTAGGGGAAATTTAAAGGTTTTATATTAGTCCATCCCTTAGCGGATGATAGAGGAAAAGTTAATTAATTAAATTGCTCTGCCTTTCCCTTGTCGGCTGGCCTTTGCCATTTCTCACTTTATATCTCTCCTCTTCGGCAACATCATTTCACGTTCAGTCGTGGCAATTAATGCGAGCGAGGAAAATTGATATCGAGTACGGAGACACACTATTTAATAATTGTGTTCAGAATTGCGAAATTCCAGAAGTTTTAGGTCGTTATTATTTTTTAAGTTGATTTACCGGTAAATTTATGTTTTTGATGGAAGTAGGAACACTTGCACTAATATTTTTCAACTGAAAGTATTGGTCTCCTGATACTTTTTAATTCTACAGTTCGGTATACGTTTTAACCCTCCCATTTTTTGTTCCCTCCCACGTCTGGCATTTATTCGTTTTTTCCTGTCTTCCCGGCATCACTACGTTTTTTTTCCTTCAAACAGTCATTTGTGGAAAAGCTTCTAACATATTGTCTCAATCTAATTTCGAATCCACGTTTCCGAGTCACACGGAGCCTTACCAAAATTTTCCCTTAAATAATTTGCGCATGTTATCTTACGGATACTTTAATTGGTTCTCCCCCTTAGCAATGAAAGTGTCTATCTCCAGTACTGTTTTACTTTTGTATTGCATCGTATTTGGCTTTGAATATAGCTGACCTTACCCATAGGCCAGATTGTTCTAATGGGCAAATCACTGATATCCCTCAGTTCCGTAAAGGGAGTGTCCAGTTACTGATTCCGAGTCCTAGCTATTGCTAGGCATTGTTAGTGGAGGGTCAACAGTCCTATTATTCAGAGGGTTCATATGTTGCTTCTTTATAATGATTGAAGCTTTCGTGCATAACTAGAATTTGTTCCATCCATGAAAAATGTTACTCATACTCTTTGCAACCAAAGTTCAGTAAAATTAAATTAAGATTTTTCTCTTCGTTTCTTACCCTGTTTAGTAACTACTTATACTGCTCGGTGTCCTACTCACTACTCTTATGCTTCCTCGTTCTCTGTATTTCGTATTTCCTTCTTTCCCTGTCGACCGCCATAAAGAGCCCACCTACAGCCAAACCCTTTTTCCATCCCCTAGGATGAAAGAAGGGAACGAGAGAAATACTAAAATAAAAAATTCTTCGTATACTAAACATTTTTTACGCGGTGGTTCCTTCCCCTTTATTTTTTTATTTACCGACGCTTCCCGTTCGTTGCCCCAAACCCAGAAAGCAACCCCCAATTCCGACACGCGTTCCCTCTCTCGCCGAGTCGGCGAAATAAAAAAAAGAAAGCAGGAAAGCGAAAGGATTCTCTCTTCTTTTCCCCGACCCGCCATCTCACTTTTTCCCTCACTCATTCCTCAAAGCTCAAGACGCCCACGGTTGCGGAGTAGATGGGGAAAGCACATTTGGGGCCCGTAAACCCTGCTCTGACGCCGCGACTCCTCTCCTCCTCCTAACCATCCATCCACATTCCCCCATCTTAAGTCAGTGATGTAACCTATAGCACGGGCATCGATGCAATTTTACTATTCGATGTTTTGGCGGTGAATCGACTAACTTCTCATTCACACGATGCTTAGGGGCAATATAGGTATTACGTAAGACGTTTAAGGTAGGGAGGGGGGTTGAACATTGCCATTGCCTTATGTAGGAAGACTACGGGTCCAAGTTCATCTAACTTATGATTTTATTTACTCATGAGATCGTACTTGTATCACTTTTTAATAAGCGTCGGGCGAAAAAAAGTAGCTTTTAGTACTTCAAACTTCGCAAAGTTTCTCTTAAGGAAATGTTTCTAAAAACGTAAGTAATCCAGTTCAAGTGTCGAAAACGAAAACTAACAGCGGTGGTTACAGGATCAAGGATCAATCGTAGAATAAAAACAGGCGTGCCGACGGGGGAATAGAATATTAAATGCCTCAAGGCCAAAACAATTGTCATCATACATTTTATGTACTGAGCACCAACAATATCCTGTACTTTCAGTATCTCCTTACTTTACATAATTTCAATGAATTGCTCAAGACAGCGTTCATTGAAAAGTTATTCTATGCACATCCGTTCAAAAATTATGCTGTTTTTCGTGAACTTGAGAAAGGAAAGGGCAGGGAGTTAATGAAATCTAACGTTGCATTACATACGGGGGTCAAAGAACGTCGAAAATAGCAGTACGTAATAATTGAATGACCCCTTACTTCAGTGCTGAAAATCGAACTGAATTCAGTGAGCTTAAAATTATACATTAATAAATTATGGAAGATGATATAATGAAAAATTATAATTGGTCAACAAAGATTTTGTCCTAGAGACGTTGTTGGGTGATCTGAGACGTATTTTTCGTGCTGATTCCGAATATGTGCTTTGATTCTTTCTATCACGTCTAGTTTTCTTAGGACAACTTAATGTATGTTTCTGCTATAACGAAAGTAGTAATTTATTTCATTTATATATCGTGATAGCATGAGCAGGTGAAGATAAAATTTTCCTGTCAAAACATGTTGTCCTACGATGTCATGCCTTCCTATCTTGTCAAAACTTGTTTAAACTTGCACTATCCCATCGTTTTGTTCAAAGCAATGCTGAATCAGCTGCCACTGCACATTAGAATGTGACTAACTACTGTCGGCGCTTAAAGACGTTTGTTTTTTCTCTGAAGACGGTTTGAGAATCTTGTTGCTCGCAGGAAATTACAGCTTATTACACTGTAATCATTGTGAAGTGGCTTAGCTTTCATCATGCCTAGACAGTGCGTGATGAACCACCTCGATGACTTTTGTTACGTGTGCAGTGAAATTACTTTCAAGGCTCAAAGGCGGAGCATTACTCCCTTTTTGAGACAGTGTTATAAACTTTATTTAGACTGTCCGTTGGGTGACCAGGATAAAGGATAGGCGCCTCATGTGATGTGTAGCACCTGTGTAATCGTTTTGAAGTTGCTTAGCTTTTATCATGCCTAGGTGTAGGGCTTCTTACTGGTTGGACTGAGGGTAAACGTCATATGAATTTTGCCGTCCCCATGATTTGGCGGGATCCTAAGGATCATTTTTCAGACTGTTATTTTTGTGAAACAAATAAAAAAGGAATTACACCGAAGTCAAAACACACAGTAAAATATCCAAACAACCTGGAATCAGCGATACGACCGGTCCCTCACTCCGAAAATTTACCAGTACCGGAAACACCGGAAAATGTTAATCTTAGCGAAGATTCAGAATGTAATCAAGAATGTGAGAATGAAGGATTCGAAAACTCGAAGGACCCAAATTTCGGACCGAGTACATCTGATGGACCTCATTTTATAACGCAAGAGGATTTAAATGATCTAGTGCGCGATTTAAATTTGTCCAAAAAGCAGAGTGAAATCTTAGGATCACGATTAAAGGGTTGGAAATTGCTCGATCCAAATACGAAAATTTCTATGTATCGATCTCGCCATGACGAATTTAAATTATTTTTTCACAAGAAAACAACAATATTTTTTGCAATGTTGTTCTCTCTGAAATGGATACTCTTAATTTTTAACACAACACAGATGATTGGCGTTTGTTCAATGATTCCTCCAAGGTAAGTTTAAAGGCTGTTCTCTTACATAATGGAAATGAACTCCCCTCGATACCGTTAGCTCATGGAACTGACATGAAAGAATCTTATGAGAATATGCAGTTCCTTTTAGAAACAATTCACTGCGAAACATATAAGTGGAAAATTTGTGGCGACTAAAAAGTAATTGCAATTTTACTAGGCTTACAACTTTGCTGCACGAAATATTTTTGCTTCATCTGCGAGTGGGGTAGCAGAGACAGAAAATATCATTACTTGATTAAAGATTGGCCAGAACGTAAAGCACTTGTTCCTGGATCCAAAAATGTCCTTTTTCGGCCTTTATTCGATCCGAAAAATGTTCTTTTGCCACCTCTACATATTAAATTTGGACTTTTTAAATACTTTGTGAAAGCCATGGACATAAAATGGTGCTGGTTTTACTTATTTGAAACAAAAATTCCCTAAAATCAGTGAGGTTGAGATCAAAGAAGGAATTTTTATTCGGCCTCAGATTAGGGAAATGCTGAAGTATTCGGAATTTCAACAGCAATCGAGTTGAACGGAAAAAAGCGCGTGGAACGCATTCAAAAATGTAGTTGAACATTTTCTAGGAAATATCATGGCTGAGAATTATTGCGATATGGTGGCTAATCTAATTAAATCGTACCAAAAAATGGGCTTCAATATGTCTTTAAAAATTCACTTCCTCGACTCACACCTGGACGTTCTTCCACTTAACCTTGGCGCCGTTAGAGATGAACACGGTGAGCGTCTCCACCAGGTTATTTAAACACATGGAAAAACGGTGCCAAGGAAAGTTCAGCAGCATGTTAACAGATTACTGCTGGTCACTGAAAAGGGACTTGCCAGATGCTAAATATGCGAGAAAACCTGAGTAAGCACCCGTTTTTTCACATTTTTTAAATTCACGATTTATTTGCTGAAACCCCCTTGAACCCTCATTTAATTCGGTTGTTCTTCGGAAACTAGACGTGATAGAATAAATCTGTGCCCAGATTCAGAATCAGCACGAAAAATACCTCTAGAAGCACCCAACAACATGTCTAGGACAGAAAAAAATTATTTTGTTGTTGACCAGTGTTATGAATGAGTTAGGCGGTTAGCTGATAGGTAGTTAGGCTGGAGATCTACAGAAATCTAATATTTGGAGTGGTGACTGATGATGATTGTTGGCTTGCGTTTTAGTTACTCCATCTGCTAGGATTATATCTTCCCGTTTATCCTCTGACCTTAAGATGCTTAGGCTAACGTAAGATTTATTTCCGAAAATAGATTTTAAATCACGAATGTTTTCCTTGACCGGTCGGAGCGTTACAAAGATTTAATGACGCGGCTCTGTCAAAATGCATGCCTTTCAATCTGTCTGGGAAATATTTAACTTACCATGGACGATTTTTTTTCCTAGTAGCGAGAACGTAATATGTTCGGCGTTCAGTTCAATTTAATTCCCGACTCCAAACTCAAGGTCCTTTCACACTGATGGTAACTACAGTGCTGACAAATCTAACTGAATGTTGTGTTCTTTAAATTGCACCGTGTAAAGGGTGTTATAGCATTCCATGAAATAACAAACTTCGAATCTAATTACTGCAAACAGAATTATGTACGATACTTATTTTACATCTGATTCTTAGATCCGACGACCAATCAGAGTCAAGCAGACGAGTCGAGTGTTTCGAGTGATTACCGGTTGTGTAGCTGGAATCTACAATTTTAAATCAATAGTATCTTCAATGTCATAATTTAATGAAGTAATTTATTGGTAAAAGATATTTTTTATTGGAAGTCAGAAAATTTCCTCCAGGGTGTTACACGTGCAAGACCTAAACTACCTCTAGTATTTCTTTCTTTATCTCAGCTTACGTCTAACTCTTCTTCATCCCGTTCATAAAACATATTCTCTTTCTCCCCCTTTCCCGCTTACCCGTCATCCTTCCCTCTATCACGGCCTTGAGCAACACATAGTTCCTCATTACCTCTTCCAGCCACCTACCCTGCCTTTCACTTATCTCATTCAGAAGTTTCCTTTCCTCGCCAATCATGTCCATCACCTCCTCATTTGTCTTTCTTTCTATCCTTCTCCGCTGGTCGTGTAAACACCGGCTCCGAGGCATCGAATTTGAATTAAGTCTCGACTTTTGTTTCAGGTTTTCGGCGCTGATTCAATACTGATTTCAATGTGGACCTAAGTGTCGGTTAAAATAGCCTGAAAGTGGCTGGAGCGGTAATCGTGAGTCATGGAATGCACATTTTAATAACATTTCAAGTAATTGAAAATAAATTCGTGGACCACATTTCACATAAGTTCATCCGTTTACTTGGAGGAAATCACCATACATGCAATAATGTAAATGATGCAATAATTATATTTTTAAATTTTAACCTTAATCAAAGCTCCCCTAATTATTTATTAAACGACCCGGATTTCAACACTTGGTGTCATATTGACCTGAAGATGACACCAAGTGTTGAAACCCGGCTCGTGGTAATAAATAATTAGTGGAGTTTTAAAAGTTAATAAAAATTCTTCCGCAATGGATAAATTCCACAAGATAAAGCCTACGGCTGTTTCCTTTGCTTAAAGCATTTGACCTTGGATTTTTGGCGCGTAATTTGAAATTTAAGCAAAATTCATAGCTAAATACGCTTTTATTTCTTGGCAACCTTGACATTTTTTAGCAATCATTACAAAAAAATGAAATGTATTATTTCGCGTTTCGGAGAAAAGCTGAACATATGAAATCGAATATTTCAAAATCCATATCATGTTCTCTAAGGCTGCGTGATAGAATACGATTGAATAGCCAAGAAACTAAATGGGTAACATGCACTTTTTTCACTTTTATCTATAGATATTACTAACAAGGACATTTATGCAAAGCTTTACACAAAATGTACATAAACTAAAATAGTTCCAACCACCTTGAAAAACAAACGAGAAATCGATTTTCATCTTCATAATACCCCGCGGGGTGGCAGGGAGACACCAGCCACGAAAAAAGGGAGGGGAATATGTTAAAGGAATTGGTGGTGGGAAATGATGAAAATGAATTGTATTTAAGCGGAAAGTCTTCGACCCGGTTTTATAAGCTCTAGTTAAGTGTTGTCTCATAAAGAAAACGGATGCTAAGACGTTCTCATTATGTAAAATAATAATTTGAACCCTCAGTTATCATCAGTTTAACTCGGGTGTTTTCAAGGGGTTTGAGTAACTCACACTAGTGTGCCGCGAAATTGATGGACTGTGCCGCGAAAAAAAAGTATTGGTGAATAGACATGAAATTTTTCTATATCGATGCCATTTAATTTTGAAATCAAATGCGTCATAGACTACCAAATCCTTCGATGGTCAATGAATTGTTCATCATTAAAACTAATTCTAGGCAGAAACAATAGGGAATCCGTGAATGCTTTGACATAAAATGTTTTACCAAGATAATATGCGTTTGTTGTCCACCATGCACTGAGTGGATTTTCAAGCTCTACATTAATCTCCAACGTGTCAACAATTCGGTGTACTTCTTACTATATAGCATTAAAACGTTATTTCATCCCTATCCCGTGGCTCCACTGCTGTTATTCGAATGTCCTTGGCTTTATCCGTTCCGCTACCCTCGCCGTCTCCTCAACCCTCCCGTTCATCGCCCCCGTGCAACAACTCCCGTCCCCCATCCGACACCCCAATCTGCCTCGGCTCCAACGCTAGCGCGCATCTCTCCCTGGACGCGCCCCACCGCTCCAAACGCAACCTACAACCCTCCCCGCCTCAATCCTTCTCCCGCGCGGGTTGTTACTCTCCTGTAACTGCTTGACAACCGGGCTCACTCTTTATCTCTCTCTCTCTCTCGCCTCTTGCTCTCATTTATCAACATTCATCCAAGCGTACCTTGAATCTCCTCCCCCACTTTCACCCTTCCTTGCAGTTCCTCCGGTCCTTTGTATTTTTCATCTCATCCCATCCGTGTCGAATGCCGATCGCTCTCCACAAACGACGACAGGAATTCTACTTAATGTCAAGCGGGGCGATATTTCTTCCCGAAAGTCAATATCTTCGTGGAATTTTTATCTCCTGCTCATGAAGACTTCAGCCCGCAGATACAGCAAAATTTCCTAGTTTTTTTTTTTGCTCAATTGAAGATACATCCCGGCAATAATGTGATCACCTGAGCGTCACTTTGAAGAATGTTTGATCTCAGATTTTCGTTTACTCCTACTCCAGTGAGAAGGGATGAGCCTCCAGATGGAAGTCACGATTTCCTTACTATAATTCTAAGGGTTTTTAAAGAAGATGAAAGAATAAAATTAAAATAATATATTCATTTGTCGCAAGTAGGTTATTCTTCTCTTTGACATTTTTCGTTACAAATTAGTTATTTTCGGCGTGGATTAGTATGCATGTCCAATTGATTTGCTTAATTTAGGTTTTATGGTACCAAGGCCATTACCAACTTATTATCAAACCAAAAAAATAAAAAAATGCAGTTGCGATTGCATACTTCTGTTCACAAGGACCTGGAAATGTATTGCAAAATACAAAGAGGAATTACAGTTGTTTCCAAGAAGGGAACACGGTAAAAGAGACATGAGACATGCGTTTTGTGTTAACCTCTTTTTCTCATTCAAAAAAAATACATTGGTACTTGAGTATTTGGTTTCTGCATTCAATTATCCTACATTTGCATTTTATTTTTCAAGATTGAAACATTGTAAGTTAAATTTTTTAAAAAATGTTTCTAGATTTTGAACAGTTTGGATTTAGTGACTGGTTTAAAAAATATAACTTTTGAGTTCATATATAGCTTTACTCCTTTTTAAACGTTGCGCTTTTCTTCCATAAAATTTATTACGAGTAACACAGAGAGTAATGAATGTATAAATCCTATTTCAGATTAAACGTGTTACCAGCTCCTACAAAACCCTCTTCTCACCGAGAAAATTGCTGGGAAACTAACTCGGTAAGTCTACTTTATAGTTCAGAGCCAGAAAGTTACTAATATCTTTTTTCTATGTATATTCACTCCAAGTTTTTTTCTCAATGTGATCAGGAATTAGATACATATTTCCAGCTTCACATTTTTATTACCTCACCAAAGGATAAACCTGACAGTCACATTTGCCACGACTCACTTTTTTGTCCTCAAACTATGCGCGATTAGATATTATTTCAAGCCTTACATTTTCAATATCCCACGGAATAATAAACCTGACTGTCACATATGAGAGGACGAAATCACTTGATATCATGTTCTATTTGAATATCTTTTTACATTTATTGTCAGGTTTTTTTCTAAAATGAATGACGGCTGAGCAGCGTATTTTTTCAGCGGTGCCAGGTAACATGAGAACGCTTTATTTTTTTACCGTGTATCTATTTCATTTGAGATTCCGTTCTTCATCTCTAGCCAGCAATATCATTTTCATCTCGGTATCAAATTCCTTTTAGGGGTGAGAGACGTGCTATCAGTGTAGTTTCTTAGAATATAATTTTCTTTGTAATCTTAAACCCTTAGCTGTAACTCGACTCGTCTCATTATTGCGTAACTCGCTCCCTGCCCCTCTCATTGCCAGACCGATTCTGGGAGGTGGAGATGACGTAGAAATATGGGGGAGAGGGGAAATAGTGAACTTCCATGGGTTGCGTGATGCAACAGGCGTGGTTGAGACTGTTGAGATGTATCTACAAAATACATCTACAAAATACATCTACAAAATACCCTGCAAGCCACCTCAAGGGTGAGTAGAAGGGGGTGAGTAGTCACCAACATGCATTACACTGAACCCTAAAGTTGGTGTAACTACGGCTAATTATGCATTAGTATAAATCGCTAATGCGTTTCACGAGGCGAAGCCTCACAAGCATGCACTAAACTACAGATATGCTCCCAATGGAGAGGGACCGTTATTATATATGTATTTTTCCTCTACACAAATGTGCAGACTCAAGATTTATGCTGAAAACATGCACGGCGTGCTGTTAGTACTAGGTAGCATACAATTGGTACTAGGTATATAATTTGATGGATTATACTAGAATTAAAATATATTTTCCACTCGGAGGAAAAGGGGAGGGGAAGCTCTACTGCGTCTGACTAAAGAATGACCAATGAAATGTATGTGGGCGGAGCGTAGCCTCGGAAAATATCAGTTGCCTTCAAGCTTCAGTCGTTTTCACTTTGTGCTCCTGTGTGCTGTGTTGCCAACAGTCCTTCCCTCGCTCTCGCCCTCTTTCTGTCGTACATTTGGCAACCACCACGTGAAGCCCTCTCTGCCGCATGGACCTCCTCAACTTCAACTAGTGAAGAAGCTCGAACCGTCACGAATGCACTTGAAGCTCATACGCAAAGATATTTGAATTATAGTATAGTGTTTTGTGATGTTATTTTTTTCTCATTTGTTTTTCTTACGCGAGCATGAATTTCACATGTCTTCTAGTCGCTGTCCAAGTCACATGTCTGTGTAAACCAATTTGCTTTAGTGTAATATATTTAATCTGAATACACCCAGTCATACTTTAATTTTCCCTTCCTGAAATGATAACAGGTTAAAGGCCTTGAAATCGGACAATTGTAGTTTCTCTTTGTTAGTGATAAGTAAGAATTTTTTCTGTCGTGCCCGTGTTCGCAATTGACCTTTCCATAACTGAATCAAAGTATTTCCCGCTGTAGGATACAGGGTGGGATGGATTCCTCTCTTACTCGTCAACCAGTGCCGTTAAAATATTAGCATCGGATATTATATCACATTCATCGCTCGATTCATTATTCCTCCAAATTGTTTGGTAAACATGTAGTCGACTCAGGAAGGTGGAGAGTTGTTAGATTTTCTTCAATGTTCTTAGGAGTATGAAGTGCAGGTACGTAGGCGTGTGACGAAATGGAGCCGAGGGGATCATCTCGATGGGATGAGGTTTAGCCTGCGATTTGACTACCGTATTTACGCAATTGTAGGCCAAATTTGTTTACCCAATTATTTAGAATGAGGGTCATCTTACGTTAGAGATATTGAATGATTTTGGAACAGATAAATATCAGTATCACTGTCATAATAACCTTTGTATACCTTAGAACCTTATATAAACTGTGTTCAATATCTGCGTTGAAAACTTATAGCTTTTGTTTCTTCCTCACCTGAAACTCCGCTGTTGTTATTAGTCGATGACAAATGTGTAAAGTAGGATTCTACCTACATTTTTCGTGTCGAAATCGTATTAACCAGCAAATGCATAACGTTTCAGAAATGGGAGGCGTATATACGCCATTTTTCTCATATTATTATTTTCATAGTGAATTTTTCATCCGCGCAAATTAGGTATTTTTTCGTATTTTGTTTTTTTTTATTGAAGTGCACAATGTGAAAAATCCTGGTGAAAATATGGCCTACGATGGCTAGTGCTTTGCGTGTTCTCATTTCCTGCCGGCTAGGATCTCCGTTAAATCCGTCGATCGCCTTTCATGTGGGTAGACCACGTCGAGTGTATGCGTTGTGAGTTGTCATGATTCATTTAACGCCGTAAAGTCGACGTCTGCTACTTACACGCTCACTGTTAGCTGCAAGAACTGGGCTCGCGTGCCAGATAATAATAACAGGCGACATTACTTCATTGCTGTGCAAGCGTCCGTGGAGATTTTATGATCTCGGTGCTGTGATCGATTTATTTTATTTTTCATTTTTTCGAGGTCTTTAATTTGGCGGTACAAGAGAAGTAATTTCGTTCGAGTTGACGCAAGTGAAATTGATCGTTCTTTTTGGTTGAGTTTATCAGGATATAGGTACTCGGAATTGTATACCACGGAAGAATTGTTATAAAGCTAGTAGTACTTACATCAGTTCCAGGATTTCAGGATGACAGTGAGCACTTACTTCAGATCACCGTGCTATAATTTTTTGGCGGTATTTTTTTCTCTTTTATTGATGGTGATGTAGAGCGATAAATTATTTGATTGTGAGTTCTTCCTTCATGCTTAAAACCTAATATTTTCAAAATACTCTTCCAGGAAATCTACCATGTGGGAAATCGCATAATGTTCAGGTTGAACGCACAACAGAAATCTTTAGTTAATTAACGTATGAAACATATACATATCATTGGCAGGTCTTGCCTGTTGTATAACCAAACCCAATCCCCCGGGTGCAGCACGTCGAGGGCAGCTGGTTTGCCACTTAATAGCCCCGGAGTCTCTACTTATAAAATATAAATAAAAAAACCAACGCATACGTCACATCACTGTCGCTGTAGTGTCCTGCTGAATTATACGAAGGCAAAACCAAATAATTTATTTTTATTCCTAACAAACAGAAAATAGCTACCTTTCTATGGCCTAAGCCAAGGGTCCCCAACCGTATGCCCGCGGGCGCCATGGCGCTCGCAAACCGATTTAGATGTGCCCGCTGCTCTTAAAAGCCGCCGCTGCGCTGTGCGATAGTACGGCTTTTACGTTTCGGTCTTGACATGAGTAATGGGGGTAGTGGTGTGAGTAGTGGATGCCAGCTTGTGTTGTGTAATTTAAACGTCCATTTACCGTATCTAGTTCATCATTTATTCCTAGTTACATGTTCATATTTGGTGTCTTCTACTTAATGTCCAATTATAAATACACCTTGAAAAAATTAATAGTGCCCGCCACCCCACCGAAATCATAGTATGTGCTCTTAAATGCAAACAGGTTGGGGACCGCTGGCCTAAGCAGTAAACACCTATTGCATTAAATAGCTTGTAATAGTAAATTTTTAGCTGCATACATTCCACTATGGGGTTGACTATCTTTTATTTCTTTTGTGGACTTCACGATAAAACTTTTATATTTGAATCTTGATTTTATCATTTACGCGCAAGTGAGATGGTCCGATATTAAGTTTCCAAGTGTGTTATAATATGGCACAGTTTTATGGTGGATATTATCTAGGCACTGTTTTATTTTAAGATCATGAAGTGAGTTATGTAAATTATCAAGGGGAAAAAAATAATTCCATTCTCTGAAGAAATATCTCTTTTCTTAGCATAAGCAAACGATACAATTGTCGACCAAATTGGTGAGTGTTAGTTGCAATTACAACCAGCCGACATGCATGTTCTAATGAAATGAGGTGCTGCCATCTGCATATGAATCAAGAAAATAATAAATGGGAAAAATATCGGTACAGAGTTAATATCCCTTTATCCAGTAGTGGACAGGTGACACCAATTTTTGGAAACTCTTCATAAGTTTAGGTCGGTATTGGAGGTTGTAGCAATAATATAGCCAATTCGTCCCTTTACGTTTCTACTTTTGGTGCAAATAATTGCATAGATGCAAGCGGACGAAATTTTTTCCAGTGTCTGTTTAATGTTTTGCCAATTTTGGAATTAATTATAAAAAACTGCCCAACTCTCAGTATACTGAATATTTGGGAGTGATGAATGAAACAAATGATTGTGAGGAATATGAAACTTCTATTTTCTGCACTAGCTGTGAGTCAAATTCAAGGTTGAATAGTTATTTTTTCCTTTTAATAAGCAGTTTCGCCTTTTGTATGCCAACATTGTTTTATTCCAGCTATGAACTGAAATGTGTTTCATAGAAGAGGAATTATATATGCTATATTAATTGATTGTTCATTTGCATTTTCTCGCATTTTGCGTTTGCAATTCCACGTGACTCTACTTTACTTGGTAAGTGCGATGTAATGCTATATTTACTCTACGACATTGTGTATATTTTATCTCTATTGTCTATTACACTATTCTTGAATAAGGCTAAAACAACTTCCTACCTATTAAACTGAAAAACGTGAGAATTGGATTTTTTCTGGTAAATTAAGCCTAGCGGGTGACCTCCTAACCTCTAGCAGCGCTCATCCTTTTCCCTCCATTAACAGTTTCAAAGTTTCGTTCGTTCGAAGTTACTTTTAGATAAACCCAAGAATTTCCTTCATCTTCTATATAGCTTCCTTCGAGTTCTGCATGATAGCGGGAAGACAAGATGAGTCCTAGTTATAGTGAATTAGTTTCTCTCATTTACTAGTTCGAACGAAATTCTTATAACTGCTTACTTGATGAATTCATATCTCATAGATGCAGTATTACAATTGTTTCAGATTTGTCTTCATCACAATATCTCCGAAGTCATGTCAACGTCCAGGTATGTGTCAAAATCAACTCGCAGATCATTTTATACGCTATACGTTCTATCGCAGCATTTACACAAATTCAATATTTTTCTCGTAGTGACACCAAGTTTTATTATCCAATTTACTATTACGTTTGTTTTATGTTTAGTCGTGGTGACCATGGTATAATGGTTATGTTGTATGCAAGTTGAAGTAAAGTTAAAATGAATAGATGATTGATAGATTTGCGAATAGAAACTACGTTAGTCAGTGAAAGGTTTAAACATTTAAGGAAAATGTTTTTTAAAATTTTTATCAACCTCAAATAAACTATAGGCTATGTATAAGAATCGACAAAATAATTACTTAGAATTTTCGACCATAAAATTGTAGCTGCTTCAAAACATTTGTGGCATATACTCCATAGTAACGTTAGGATAAGCTTTCAACTTTTAATGTTCTAGTTACGAAACGTTTGCACGACAAAATGATTGATATATTTATTTTCGTTATTAAAAATTCTGGAACATTAATCAAACTCATTTTAACTCTTTTGAAACACAACATAGGTGAGACTTATTCTGTTCGGCACTTGTTGCATCAGATTACTGGGGAAACATGCCTCGATAGTAGATATCTGCCCTAATGTACCTGATATGGATGTTGATGCCCTCCGTGAAAATAGATAAGGTGAGTGTTGCTAACCGGAGCGCCATTTTCTGCCTCAAGTTAGAAAGTGTCACGTGTGCTATGCGCTCGTTTTTCTAAGCTATTTTGGATTCATTATTTTATGAGAAATAAATATTCTAAATATGGTTTTAATAATCTCTTTCAGTGTGATTTATCATTTCCGTTAAGCTTTGTTTTTGAATCTTCGAATTGCCATGTGGATGCTTTTAATGTGCATTCTTACTGTACAGTTAGGTGTTTTGATGTGTTACTACTATCCCATTGTCATCATGGACATTTTAAGGAAGTCTCAGCCGCCATATGATGAGCTAAATGAAGTTCTGGAAATCTAGTCGGCTGTTTTTCCCGGAACTAACTAGACTCAAACAACAACAGAAATACGGCGTTGTGTGCTTTATAAAATGGGCATTCCATGTTATTTTTTTGGCAGGACTGCAAACCACAAGCTAATAAATTAAGTTACTTATCTGCTGCTATCTACCAGGCTAAAACATTTATATTGGTTTGCACTTCATCGTCGGGAGGTACCTAGTTTCCGGTGAAAGCGATAACCGCTTGGACATCTGGTGTTCACGTCATCATTTCCTGTTCATGCTTCGCCTCGCTCATGCTCTATTGGTTGCTTATTTTCATTTCACTTAGGCCAGGTCTTATATTGTCTTGTTAACGTCAAACGCAAGATGACGTATCCTGTTCGTTAGCTTGATGCTAATTGAGAATTCCGGTTTTCTGCATTAAATCTGCATCTACATACATAGGTACTACCCTACCCTGCGAGATGACGTAGAGGCATGTGGCATGGGGTGTTTGGACACCAGTCAGAGAAAAGGGGGGAGAATTGGGAAAATGAGGAGGGAGTGGATAGAGGTAACATATCATGAGGCTGTTGGCTAATTATTGTGAACGTTATCGATGGCAGAACGTATTAACGTGGGTTGTCATACCGTGACAATGTATAACCAGAGGTCATAAAACCAGCCCTAAATCAGACAATGATTAATTACACAAGTTTTCCAACATGTATAGACACTTTGGCCCTCCTTGTGGCAGTTACGAATTCTCCGTTGGTCGTATCACCTTACTCTATGGTCGTATCACCTTACTCTCTGGTCGTATCTATAATTCTTTCATATCTACTCTAATAATGTCTATCCTCTTCCATTTTGTTGCATTTCTCTGTTTTCGACGCCTTTCTATGTTGCTGCTCTTCTTTCTTTCTTCTTTACATTTTTTCGCCTCTTCCCTGATATATTTATACGTCTTTTTTCTCGTAGCGATAAAGTCTCATACATATTCCTTTTCCCGTATAGCACGCGGAGAGGCCCAACATTTCTTTCTTGTAGATTTAAGCCTAGGAGCGCGGTGGCAGTAAGGGGATCTATCATCATTACGACCCTATTTTCTCACTCAAATACCCACCTGCCTCGAAGGAGAAGCACTGGCAATTTTTCATAATTTCGAGGGGTGTTCAGTGGGGACCTCTTTATGTGGTATACGTCTACATTGAATCACTTCTTGAGTGTGCCGCAAGGGACATTGTTACATGTTATGATCAATTTAGTGGGTGAGTTGTAGTTAACGTTGGTTAATGGGTCAGCAAATGCATTAATGCATGCAGATATCACAATTGAGGAGAGTGAATCTGGAGTATGAGATTTTTTATTAATAGGGTTTAACCGTTCATAATTAGTTTAACATATCAATTAAGCTTAGCTACTTGCTACACAATCTACCTCTTGTCGTTGGTATATAAATAATCTCGTATATATCTAGTCTGAATTATTGATTTTTCATTCGCATAGTGTTCGCAGAAAAATAGCATTACGTTAAGGCACTAATTAATAGCATTAATACCTCCTGTGTGTGTGTGTGTGTGGTGGATGGTTTTTGATTTAGATTAGCAATTGTCAACCTTTAGTATCCGTACACTGATAGTTGTTAACGTCTGATAGTTCATCTCATTCATTTGAGCGTTCTCTATCAGCTGATTGGTACGTTTTTGGAAAATCCTTATCCTAAAATCCCAAATCCTAGGACATCATCTCACTTTCTCTTCTATATATGGCTCGCCATCAGGTCTTCCTTAAATACCTCTTACCTATACCGCTTTTATATACTTCCAGAATTTCTTCTTCCCTCATCTACGCTTCCCCTGTGATCTCCCCTCTATCACCCACTTCAACATGCCCTTGCCTCTCAAAACTTCCTCCATTCATCCCATCCGCCTTCTCCGAACCTCCGCCATCAGTTTTCTCTCCCCTCAACCATATCTAATACTTCCTCGTTCGACTTTTATGCCACCCAGCTTACCCTCTCCATCCTTTCGAAACCATCATCTCAAATGCCTCAAATCTACGTACTTCCTTCCTTCGCAATGACCAAGTCTCCGACCGAAATAGTTCGCGTCGGCGAGAAAAAAATTATCACGCGGTCACTTGAATCAGGAGTTTGCGTAAATTTTCTTATTACGCAGACTACTTAGGTTCCGCTGGGTAAGCCCGTCCCAAGACTCTTGGAAGAGTTCTTGAGTCGTCTTGTCAGATCTTTACGTGTTGGTTCGTCACGTACCTGGTACTCAAGCAGGTGCGTGCCCAAGTTGATATGGTCGTAAGTTAAGTGACCTCGTCCACCTTCCCTATGTCCCATTCCAGAAAGAAAATTTTCCGTGAGCCCTGCGTACTGTTTCGAAATCCTTAAGAGTGTATATTTCAACAGCGTTGGCGTGACGAACTTCATCTGAAGCCATTTCCGTCTTCTTGAGGGTCCATAGAAGACTGATTGCTGTATGAGATCGTGAGACGGGTATACGGGATATTCTAACGACGAGTTCTCGTGTTTCCTGCTTTAACGTGAAGTATTTGACGAGTGTACGTAAAACCTCAAGTTTCTTTTCAAGTTAATTGTACAGTGTATTGTAAACGGCAAAGCCTGCAGTAATTTGGGAAAAATAATTTTTATAAACAATCACCGGTGCTATTTCTATAAATTATAATATTTTTATATAATGCTGAAACAGAAATGTATATTCATTTCCTTATCACTTCCGGTATTTCATTCTTTTTAATTTGGAAGACGTATTTAGCATTGGCACTTAAGAGTAGACGATACGTTTCCATTGCTATTACTTTCCTATTTTTCTTTAACTCATCATTTTATAACAAACGTGTAGATAAATATGTTTAGGTCTATTGCGCTAATGGTAAATCACGGACACTCAGTATAGCAGAAGCGGCTTTACCTTCTGTTACGTCCTAGTATACGCAGCGCCACCTCTGGTACGTTAATAACTCTTAAGTCGAAATGTAAAGGAGGGCGCTATATTCTCTTATCTTTCCCACCATGATTCACTAGAGAAATTCCACCTTGATTTTGGGAGCTTTACATTAGAGGTGATGAAGTTAGCGCTGATCGGAAGTAATTAGCGCACAGTCAATCGCGCGTTAGCAACCATGAATTGAAAAAGGTGGCCAGGCGAAGCATTCCGTAACATACCGGTAACTTCTATGCGTGTACGCAATAGTCACCGCCGAGTGTGAAGTAAATATTGACAGCGAATTTGTTCTGACAAAACAATATAAAAGGAGAGCTTTCAACGCATAAAAATGAAACACTATGTTGATTGGAATTTTTCTGATTTATGTTGAAAAATAAATATCTTACCATAATGCATAATTTTTACAATATCGCAAAGAAAATCAGAGTTGTGAGGGGCTTTCCGCGCACGGCGTGGAACAACTTAGTCAGAGACTCAAATATGTGTATTTGAATCCCAAAAACATCTATCATGTGTATATTTGGTTCATTACTGAGAATTTTGGTTATAGAACCAAAGGTTTTGTCATTTATTTTACTTCATGCTTCTTACACCTTCTAAGTTTTATAGGAAATGGAATATGGTCTCTGTTGTTACAATGACGGATGGAAAAAGTTTTTAAAAACATATCTCGAGAAACATTTCAGTAAGTTTCTGATATTTTCATTTCATTAGAGATATTGTCTTTTTCTCTATAATGAGGCCAAATTCACCGATTTGTATGCTTAGTCGTATTGTGCCCAAACCATCTTGGATTATATGAGTTTGAAATTAAGCTCACTGGCACACTGAAAATTTTAACAGGAATAATACGCCAACCTCTTCTGGTGCGTACCACCAAAGCCTTGTTCCAAATCAATCCACTGAGTCCCGCAAAAACATAAACACTTGAACTGGTGCAATTACGCGTTTGACCTTCTATAGAGCGTTCCACTTTTAGTTGACAGTATGAGCCTTATGGGAAACACTGTTTCCAAAATAGCGCAACGTGTGCTCACTTCACACCTCGAAATAAACCATTTCCCACTCCGGTTAAAGTTAAGTAAATTACTTCAGGGAATGATATATTCATATTAGAAGACTCCTAGATTTTCAGCTCGTGTACTGAATACCTCTATGTTAATTTTCTGGTAGTTATTGGCAACATCGAACCTTAGGCTTTAAGGATATTTACACGAAAAACAAAATACCGTTATACCGTCAACCAAATGTGGAACATCCTATAGGATTGGTGATTAATTCACGCAATAATACGCGAGCATCCAAAAGAGGATTGCGTTAGAGCAGGTTCCGTGAGTCACTCAATGGTCCGCCGCTGAGGAAAACCTCGACATCGATCTCCTTGGTGTTGCGGTGTGGAGGATGGGAGAGAGGGAGAGAGGGTGATATAGAGAAAGAAGATGAGAGATAGAGAGAGGAAGAGTTAGGAGTGAGATGGCGTGGGATGGGCGGGCAAACAGGGAGTACGTGTTCCCACGACACGACATCGATTCCGTTTCTACGCCACCCTTTTTGCGTCTACTCTCCTTTATTCCCCTCTATCTCTCTTCTTTACGCCTTTCTTTCTCTTTTTTTTTACGGCCCACCCATCTTCCGGCTTCCTTTTCTCCGTGCCGCCATTGCTGTGTGTCGCACACATTGTCCTCGCTACCCACACCCGTTTCTTGGCTTCTTCCTGCTTTATGTCCGCCCCTGTGTTCTTACCTCGAAAACGATGCCGACCGAAAACATGTACCTGACATTGCAAATTGGAAAAACAGGTAATGCGTAGTATTCTACTTATTCTAGCAATGTTTGACAAATAATTACTGTCGAAAAAATGTGGGTCGGATGCTCAAATAATAGACAAATATGAAAGGAGTGTGCTTCGCTGGTTTGTCCAGTTGAATAATTAAAGGTATTCATGATAGTGGAGTGAATGGTTTTAGGGAAAGGGATAGACCAAGAAAGTCATGGGAGAATGTGGTAGAAGAGTAGAAATAATACAATACGATTTATTATTACTCTGGGTACAAGCTCTTTAGAACAAAATAGAGAGTTAAGAAAATGTACAATAACATGATATACAATTACATACATAAATAATATACGAATATGCACTAAAAACATGCATAACAAAATAAGGAAATGATTGTACACTTTAGATTCAAAATTTTTATGTGAAATTATGTTTTTATTATAATAAATATCATATCGTTCCACATTTTTGATGGGCTAACTACAAATGATTTGCTGAAAGCGTTCGTCCGATGTCCATATAGTGATGAAGAATTGCTTCTTGTGATTGCTTAGTGTGAATTTGACACTAACTTAAATACACGAAACAAATTATTTTATTCCTTGTGCTCGAATAGCTGGCACAATAACACACACAGCAAATAACAGTCAACCAATTCAACTTTTCCCCGAAAGGTGGCATGTGATCCTTGCGGTGCAAGCTGAAAATGTGTCTTACATAGGAATTTTGAACACGTTGCAACGTTTTGCTACAAAAATGGGCTGAAAGATCTTAAGAAAGCGGATCGTAAGCGTCTGAAGATTTATTTTGCAAATGAATGAATGGCAATAGACACTAGTATTAGAATAACGCACTAGAGGCTAATTCTATCTCCCCCTTTGAAAATTTGTTTTGATACTTGATATCCCTCAAAACTCAAATTATACAGAACGTATAAAGAATAAAAGTATACAGAACGTATCACATCCTTAACCATCATATGTATAAAACAATTTTTCACTATTACTAGTCCACATAACAGTGTGTGATGGTTTTGGCTTGTGGCTATAGGCGTTGCTGATAGTTCATGAATAAGCTAATTTAAAGAAATCTAAATACGTACACATAATTAAAAATCACCGCCACAACAATAATACTACTTAAATATTAACCAAAGAATTTTACATTCATTGAAGAGATTGATGTTCGCTATATCTTTATAAAATTATGTAAAACATGGAAATTGATTCTCTGAATATTTTTATTGAAATATAGAAAACATATTGTCCACAAAAAAGTCATACTTTTACAAAATTGTTTATAAGTTTAATATATCTAAGCATTTTGATGAATGTTTCTTGTGTTTTGGCTGTTTATTATTTAGATTGTGCGGAATTTGGCCAAACCATGGTGCAAATATACTAATTAAAAACGTACAGTAGGAAAATTAAATCCATTCGAGTTTAACATTAACCGATCGCTTGTAAAATTATCAAAAAGAATTTTTTGCGATACCCTCGTCGAATAAGCATAGCTATTTGCAGCAACTTATCATCGGACGTGCAATTCTAGTTTGTGATTAGCCTAAACTTTATACGATTCTACGGGTAATTATATTTTTGAATGAGTGACTTCGGAAATCTGAAAATTCTTCCTATTGGACTCATATATCATATACCTACTAACTTCTGAGAGATATTAACTTGCTTGGCTAAATGAAATCGTACCTCATATGTCTCACGTAATTACGCCAATGGGACAGGAGTAATTGAAAGAGTATTATTTACTAGTAACGTTACTCTCCCTCCAATGAGCCGAGTGTGAGTGCGTTTCTATGATACGAATAAACTCATTCAATTTGATTATGAGTGCTCGCCCCAGTGAGTGTGAATGCCCCCCTATGATTGAGTGACGTTCTGTAATACGGCCCATAGAAGTCAATGGAACGCGCAAGCCTTTCTACAGCACCAAGGTTGTAGTCCCATGGAAGCCATAAGCTCTATTGAAAGATTCATATTTTCACGTTCTTGTGTGAATTATAAACGGCCAACTAGACTGTTTAATTTTATTTAGGGTTCTAGATTACTTTATTTTAATGACGCCCACTCAGTCCCTGTTTTTCCCACCGAATAGTAGCATTGCCTTTCCTTCAGTCCATTTCACTTGAATGCTCCCTAACTATCGTTCACCTTACGTACATCATCCCTCGGCCTCGCTATCAGCTCCCCGCCCACATTCTCCCTAAGTTCTTGTTCCTTAGTGCGTATATCCTGGCTATCCTTACCACCTCCCACCCTACACCTCTTTCATCTCTCGAGGCTAGAGGAGAAATGTTTTTACTGCGTCTGTAGTTTCAGACACGTTCTCTCTTGGCGTCTGTACGTTACATCTTGCTTTCCCTTCGTATTCTTCCCCATTTTCGTCATTGCATTCCGCCTTTTCCTATGTTTTCCTTTATTGGTGTGATTAAACGAGGTGGAATAAAAAGAGAAAGATTTTTGGTTTTAGCATTATTCATTTTATGTTCCTGCAACAAACCACATTCGCATTTCCCATTTTGTGGAGGCAAGTTCAAAACTTGAATCTCACCGATGAATGTTTTAAATTAAGTTGTGGCGTTGAATATAGAACACACACTTTTTGCTTTGATACATTTTAAGTGGATGCTCGTCCGTGTGGTCCAGCTCCGAATTTTAATCTGATGGTTTCCGTGAACTGCCCTCGGGCGGCAGATGTATAACCACGGAGAGCGAGTTGGCCAGAGCATATGGGATGTGGCATTGTTTTTTCCGATCGTTTTTTTGCATTTATGGCATTGTTCGCACGAACTCGTTCGGGTTGACGTATTTCCGGCACTAATTTTCATTTGTTGTCTGTCGTCTGTGAAGTGGGGATGAACCGCGAGGACGCTTTGGCAGCTGAAAGTGTACTTGCATGTTACAAAAGTAAGCAAAACTTAATCATACTGGGTCAGACAGATACAGTGTCCTTTCTTTGTGAGTTTTGTGCTCCAGATAATTTCAGATACTTTAAATTGAGGCACATTGAGTCAGAAACTATTGGACGTCCTAAATCGCTCAGGCATGAAAGGCTCAGGCATGCTCAGGCACATTTAAGTATGAATCTCACCTCGTCCATAAGCCACCAACGTTGTGTTCCTCTGAGTCGAAGTCATATCTTTATTTCGCTTCCTTGATTAGCGTTTACGTCTCTTTTTATCCATTTGCCATATGCAAGTTGGCTACTGAAATTATCTTTTCTGGAAGAATTATGTAAAAAAACTATTGAGTTCTTTGTGAAATTTGGTTTTGAAATACATTTAAAACTTGTGACAACTTGTTATAAGCGTTTTTCTTTGAAGAAATTTCAGTGAACATTTTAGAATTGAAACTAAAGCACGAAATTAATTTACAATTAAACTGTCCTTGATATATAATTAACAGTTCATTAATTTCCTTGATTTGTTTCAATTTGGTCATCTATTTAGTCCAATTTTACTTTGCGCATCTATTACTAAAATCAGCATTGTTCTTCGCTTGAGTAATCTTTGTCATTTACCTGAATTCATTTTGCGATATGACGAACTTCCTTTCAAAAGGCAGTTTTCAAAATAAGTGTTTGTCGATCCGAGGAAATTTGTTTTCTTCATCTTTTGATATCATTTTCCTTCCTTTTATGGGCATTTTTCTATTTATTGAGTTAATTTACTTTTCGATTATTTATCTCAGTCCGTTACTGGCTACCATCCCAACTTGTGATTCTTTTTCATATTTTCAGTGGTTATCGGATTTTTACCTTCTCCATCGCTTTTAGTCTACATTTTTTGGATGCTCATTTCCTTGAAAACTTAAATTACAAGTTGATTATTTTTATTTCAATTTCCATTCGAATTCTTCCATGCAGATGAGTTTTGTTCTTTCCTGAATAAAGTTGAGGAAGGAACTTAGGAAGTTGCGATTTAAGTTTTGCTCGCCGCGGGCAAGATTTTACTGGAACCAAGCAATTACCTGCGTACGATGCCACCTGGGGCATAGCTATCTTTGCAGCAGCAAGTTACTTCCCGGGACATATGTTTTTCTGAACCCTTATTCCGTTAGAAGGTTGTCTTGCCACTGTTTCAAACAAGTAGAGGCGTTAAACCTTTTAAATTATGATGTTTAGTAAGTATGACGCTCTCAAATAGGATTCCTTAACTGCTTAAAAATATGTGACTTAAGAAATAATTCCACTTCATTGACAAAGACATGTGGTAGTGATAAATCGTCCTAGCCCTGGTAGCTGAAGGCAGGAGCATTTCAATTGAACTAATGACTTTACTTCGTATAACTGATATTATGCTAGTAAATGGAAATATCAATAGAATAAGTCGCCTCTTTTTAAAAAACATTTGATTACCTGGAAAAAAGCAATTAATTTTACCAGGTTTTTGTGAAAAATTATACTCAAATAAGACGCGTAAAATGCAATTTATTCATATTCCTATTTTCTACTGTGGGATTACTTATTTTTAGGTATTTTATGTAAAAATATAAGCTGCCAATGTAACATTTTTAATTTAGTACAGGACATGATGCTAAAGAATGAACTTGTAAAGTAATTAATAAACTTTTATCCTACTTTGCTCACATCTCCCTTCAATTCATTCCCTTTTCTATTTCGCTCTGCTTACGGTTTCTCTCCGCTGCTAAGGCATAAATAACAGGCTGTGTCCAAATGCACTATCGAGAGTCCGTAAGCGCTTGCCTTACTCCAACTCTGCCCCTCTCCCCCTTCATACACCCCCCTTCTCACCCTCCCTCACAACCCTCTTTCTATCTTCAAATAAGCGCCGGCCGATATTTCTGCCGTCGCCCAGGAGATAAACGTTATCCCCCAAGTTTTTTGTTTGGGCGTTAAGTGTCTGTTGGAAGAGTGACCAGAGAAATAACGGAGATGATTTCTCAGCGTCGATACATGGGAAATCCATTTTCTTTGTATCCATTAGGGGTGGGATAAATACACACAAAGCTTGAGCGTGTGTAGCGGCCCATGTTAGGCTTCGTTATTGAAACTGTTATGGCATTTATCTGAGGCCATTCTGAGGAGACGGTCGAATGAAATTCGGCGCTATATGGATTCACTATTTTGAGATAAAGCTTGAATGGGAGTAGGGTTTTGCTAAAGTGTTTTCCTTGCTTTTGTTCTCGCACTCTCCCTTCATTTCCACTAACGGACGATAAAATTTTCAAATCAATTGTTTGTATTGTTTGAGGCACTATCTATACTATCCGTACATAATTAAGCATCAGCTTTCCTCATCCCGTTTATGAGGCACGATTTGTCGGCGTAAATATTTATCTACGCCTAAGAAGTTGAGATACAAGTTTGCTAAGAATTGTCTTCTATGTCTCTTAAATCTTCGGTGTCTGAAATTACCCTAGCTTCAGACTCGCGCCTAAATCTCCAAATATGGCATTGTCAATGACTGAATATGTAATAAATTTACTCAGTATTCGAGTACTTAGATAAATGTTCAGAAATCACTTGTCACCCACTGTTGGTAATTTTTTATAATAAAAGGAATCTATTTTATCCACTTATAGTCTTCTTAGAAAGCTCTTCTTCTATCCACTAGTCTTCTTAGAAATATTTATTTTGGAGAAACGTTTGTGTTTATATGCGACTACTTAATGGCTTGCCAATAAAATTGCCATACTATCATTTACCCATGTTAGAAATCTCTGTTATCGCGATAACCTTATGTCTGTGATCCTCATAAAAACGAAAATCTCGAAAGAATTAAAAAAGAAATGGATTTTTTCTTTTGCTAGAATCAATCGCCCGTATAATTTTAGACTTTTACTACAAATATTATCTTGCAGGTGCGGGGAGAGTAAGAGTATCTAATTTTTCTAATAGGTTTAAACTGAAAGAGTTTTACTACTCCTGTAAACCTTTGTTCCCCGGAAGGTTAGCTTCAAACCGAAATCTGACTTTTCTCTCGCCTGTAAAACAAAATACAGGCCGCTACCCTGGAAAAAGACCGCAACGCATTGATAGTTAGCGTACTTGTTATGATTCAATGAATTGTTAACCATCGTGCTTGTTAAGACGAAAAGAATCTTTCCTTACTCTGAAGCCCTAGACGATGCATCGTTTCTAAAGTTTTCTGTGGATACCGCGAAAAACTTTTTCTCAATCACAAGAGTCGAATGGATTAGACTTCCTATTGCCTATCGTTAGGGTTGATTCTCGAAACGTCATGCTAATTATCGCATGCATATATAAACAACAGATTATCACATTGTTTATTAGAAGTATTGCTTACCATACACATTGCATACCACCCATTAGGTGTTTAACATGGACCAAATGTCGTAATTCATCGGTCTTACTATCCAAAAATTAGTTCACCGCAACCCTTGATTCTTCCCTATGTAATGCTACTTCCCTACTAACAGGTAGTTGCTGGGTCTATGTATTTATCCCTAGGCCTTGCTCTCGGAACTTTTTCCCTTATTTTTGTTCAATTTTATTTTTCACAAACCCATTGTGCCTTAGGATGCGTCAAATCCACCGGGTTTTCTTGTCTGAATAGTGATCCATATGGTCTTTTCGTATTCTGCTCCAGGGCTAAGCAGTATTTCAAATACATGTATTTGAAATGTGTTTGAAATAGTTGAAATATTTTCTATTTGAAATACACTTCGTAAAACTATTTTGTATTTCAAATACATATTTGAGGCATGTGCCAAAAATACTTTTGAGAAATATATACTAAAGCCCAACCAAATTCCACTCGGTGAGTTTTGCACCCAGGTCTGCTCAGTTGAACCAAAGTAAATTGATATGAATTTCAAATTATGGCATATCGTCAGTATAGTCCATTTGCATAAAAAAGAAACTTGTGGCACAAGCGGGCAGAAATGGCTTACCTCATACTGTTACAGTCTCTGCTGTGGCAGAACTCTTGGTGAAGAGCAGTGAACCCCTCCACAATTGAAGCTAGCATCGCCAACTAGGTCCCCTTAGGTGTTCTGACTTGCGCTCTTTCAGCCTATGCCTCTCATGGCAAAGGAATAGCTAATCACCCAATAGAATTGCGAACTTTAGACCTGCGATAATCGCTATGCAGAATCACCTGACTCACAGAATACTATAGGCGAACTTGCCGAATCTCTTTTCTACATACGAGGGAATTTCAGACAACTAAAGTCATATTGGCATAAAGGCATATGCGTATTGCGTAGTAGTCATATTCTTCTTAAGTTTCTACATTATGGTTCTCATAACTTATTACGTTATGGTTGACCCTCGTATCTTGAGAAATCATACTATTCATAAAACATGTGACACTGAGAATAACTGGGTATTGTGTATGAATCCCAAACTAAGATAAAACTTCACGTCATAGTCTTCTGAAATCCAATTTCAGTCAACTCATATATAATTTGTGAGTTGATTGTGCTTTCACAGTACATATATTAAATGTATGGTTATCATTCCGCTCATATTTTATATGTTTGTGATTCTTAAAAAACTTTTATTAATTCATTACATTGTCCTACACAGAGGTGCACTTCTCAACTTTGCGAACACCATGTCTTTTTTGTTCACCGTGACGCAAAGTGGGTTTGAAATGAATTTGAAATGAGGGGGAGAGGAGATGAAAAAATATTTTATAAGGGCGATGAGTCATTGAGCTAGGGGGTGTACACCATTGATTCCGCTCATGTTTTTGATAATGCAAGTGACCAAATATGTTCTTTTGTCATTAAAAATAGAAAACAATTGAAGATTTTTTTTAAACTGGGAAGATATACAATGCCTGATTTGCCTACAAAAATGAATGTAGCATGATTATACGAGATTCAAGTTTATGCAGATGTCCAGGAAGTCATTTTCATTGATCGCACATGGAGACAGCAGGTAAATCATGACTGTAGAGAATTAATGTAGGTATTTTGAAAAAAACAATGTAAATGATGTTACCCATTATTTTTTTGAGGTTTAGTGACCTCCCAATGTGACCAGAATAGAAGGAGCTAGGGGAATTAAAGATTTGGTCTAGGGTGTGATCAGGAGGTTTTTTGGCGTGAGAGTAGGTTGTTTGTGAATTGAACTTCGGAAAAATCGCACATTTTGTGAGGAAGAATATGAGAATGAATATTTCTGTTGTTGGGATACTGCTGATATTTTGAAGCTTAGCCTTTTCAGTTTATAATTTTTTGATATATGCCTAAATGTACTGAGTGATCCTTTATTTTGATGACATACTTTTTCTATCGCACTTAAGATTCATTCTTAATTGTCTTCAGTTTGGTTTCAAACTCTGTTCAAAACGGGCTTTTTCGGGAAAACGGGAAGTTCCTTAAGTAGTTCCCATGAAGATGCTGCCGGATATTCTACCCTAGTAGGATTCAATTCACATATTGAATCATGTGAATTAAATCTAATTACTGTTTATTTAAAATGATGTTTTTTAGGTTTAGATATCCATAAACATAATTCTTATATAGCTCACCAACCTGTTTTTCATATTAAATATATATTTTGTAGTGTTCTTATTTCTATTATTTTCTCTGCAAACCCTTTAGGGTTTTTATTCTAATTGGAATGTATTTTATTATTTTCAGCATTTTAAAATACATGTATATGTATTTTTTATTTAAGATACACCCTGAATATGTATTTTGTATTTCAAATACTATTTTTGAATAATTTGTATTTCAAATACAATATTTTGAGTATTTTTCCCAGTCATGTTCTACTCTACTATTTATTTCTTATTTTTTTAATTTTATCCGTCAACTTGATATCCTGCATCCTCCTCCAGTACCAGGTTTTGAGTCTTCCTAATCTTTAGTAATATGCTTTTCTAATGGTCCGTGTGTCCGATCCATAGAGTGCCACGATTCACACAGGTGTTTTCATGTACCGTTTCCTCGTTCGTAGTCCTATGTTCTTTTAAGACAGTAGTTGCATTTTCATCATGAACCCTTGGGTTATTCTACGCTTGATGTCATTTGTACTTATTTCGTCCCACGTGATGGCATTCCGAGACAGGTGAAGGAATCTACTTGCTCTAATTTATCTTCTCCTATTGTTAGCGTTACTTCTGATTTCGGCTTCATTCTTCCATTTGCAATTGATTTTAGTATTCTTATTATTTCTTTATAAGTTTATTTCTCTTATTATCCTTTGTGTTTATTTTCATATTTATTTCTCATTTATTAATGTCCTTGGAATGCTTGATCCATTGTGTTAAGTGACCTCTTAAGATGATCACGATTTTCTTTATTGCATGAGGATAATGTGTGGTAACTCGAGAATACTAAATTGAATAAATCATGCGATAAAATTATTATTTTCGCATGCCTCCATCATCAGGAGTTCCGGGAATAGACTCCTCCTAAACCACTTCAAGGTATCTCAGTCTCTCGTTTCCCTGCTTGTCTATCATATTGCGCTCCCTCTTGCTTCTCCTAGAGGTCCGCAAACGTATGCGTGAGCCCTCCGTTGGACGTGAGTGATAATTAATGCAGGTGTCGGTCCGTCTCGCTGTCCCTTCAGGGTGGCTAGTAACAGAATCGTTTGCGCCGCTATCTACCAGTTAGGGCGTCGCGATGTCCGAATCTCGTATTTGGACGTCATTTGGTCAAGTGACTTTTCAATCAATACGTCGCTGATGTGCAGTCAGAATGCATTTTTTGCAATATTTCGTCTCCGCTTTGTTTCCAAATAGGCGGCTTCTGAGTAGATCATTACTTTGACTTGCATGGTTTCAGAAATGTTTGGAATTGGGTATAATTGTTACCTGTATTTCATTGCGAAATACGGATTATGATCTTGAAAAAGTGAAAAGCTATAGCAGTAATATATATCTTAGCGTAACATAAATGACAAAACGTATGAGTGAAATTTCGGCTAAACATCGCTTGATTTCATGAAATCGTTCGAGAGTCTACGTCGTGAATCCCCAGAGCCAAAGGGTAGGTTGGTTCTATTTCGTCGATTTTAAGTGCTTGAATTTATTAACAATCTTTAAGACGTAATTCCGAAGCTATGTTGTTGGTTGTTCCAAATAATTTTATGCAAAAAGTTTTGACATTGACTATTGAAGAAGTTGATTTGAAGTAGTGTTTCTCTTTCGCCACCTCTGCTAAAAAAAAGTCAATTTTATGGCTCAAAAAACACATTTTTCGTACATTTATTAATATTTCCTTAACTGGACTATTTGCATAGTCTATAGCGGTGATCGGGTTGGTGTGGTGGTTAGAATACTGACTTCCCATCCCGAGGACATGATTTCGAATCCCGATGGTGAATTTTCAGGTAAATCTCGACCCCTGTTTCGCTGTTATGTGGAGAGCATTTCATGTTCAGTACTCCGTCTGTCTAAATCATGCATCCTTTAGAAACTTTCATAAAGAGCACGGTAACAGCGGCACTAGGCTTCCCTTTATCATATTCCCGAGTAACCTTTCGCTAACCCACCTGTCCTCAATAACACAAATGACCTCAGCTGTCGGTCGCCTACCAAAATGCTGAAAAATAGCCAATCAGTTGTTTTAGCATACTCTTGTGCGGCGTTCTTTAGGATTGTACGTGCAAAGGTGAAAATACCATAGCAGTGCGATGCTCAAGTGACACCATCACATGGTATGTGAGCCCAAATAACTCGACAATACCCTTCTCCATTGCATCCTGGTGGGCGGCACGGCGCCCAATTCCATGCCGGAAGGCTCTCTTTGCGACAGGGACTCCATTGTTGCAGCTACTCCGTCGCCTAGCGCCACTTCCCCCCTAGGGAAAGCGTTAACGCGCGAATGTTTGTTCGCCGTCACAGCACCATGGGATTATGCGCAATCCACGTACAACGTGCACTACCCCACGCTTCCTCCAAGCCCCCTCTCCCTTCATTTGTATCCACCTTCCACCGCTTAAGTAAACCAAACCCCCAGTTTCTCTCTATTCCGGGTTTGCGTCGTGAACGGAGGATTACGAACGCCGAAGCGTAGTTTACCATTTTCCCTTCACTCTTGCACGCTGAATATCGTAATTCTTCATTATCATTTCCGCTGGTGACTTGTCATTAGTGCAGGCGTTGGTTCAGGGGCACGTAACGCGATGCAGTGCGGGTGCGCCCGGCGAATCTCCATCGCTATGAAGGTGGCGTGGGAATCAGAAAGATTTAAAGGTTTGAGCTGAATTTATTTCTCTCCCCCCCTTCTCCTCTAACATTTGTTTCGGCCTTTTTATCGCATAGTAGTTATCGCATGTTGATGCAAGTCCTCTATCTCTTTACGCAATGTATTTCTTCATCCCGACGTACATCTTTATACATCCCGTCCATAAAGCCTATTCTTCCCTTTCTCCGCCTACCAAACAGCCTCCCCTCAGCATACTGCATCAACTTACATCTCACTACTCATTTTAACCACCTACTCTGCCTCTCCTGCAGTTTCAACTCTTCCAAGTGCTCTGCCTTGCGCTTGCTTCCTCATCTTCCTTCCCATCCGTCGCATATTCTTTAATCTCCTCCACGCGAAAATCTCAAACGCCTGCCACCAATTCTCATCCCCTTTCCTCAATAATTCATACTACTGCACCATATAACGCTCCACTGCATGATACACTACTCGCCGTTCTTTTCTTTGATTTTTCTTACTCAAGGTACCATTCATAAATAAATATTTTAATAAGGACTCAACAGTTTGTGAAGTTGCTTAGTTCCTTTTTTACCCAACCCTTTGACTACCAACGGGACATATATGTCCCACACAGATGTGTCGCCCCATAAGTACCAATGGGTCATATGTGTCCCGTATCAATGGGACATTTTGGTCCCATTGGTATTTTGTGGGTACTTTAAAAGGAGAAAAAAATGGTAGTCTAAGGGTTAAAATCGTTTCACCGGCAGATAAATATAAAAAATGCTAATTTAAATTGGATTTTGCTTTCATTAAAAATGTCATCATTGTTGCTACATATGGTTCATAAGCTAATATATTTGTGTTCCAGTTAAGAGCTTTATATCACCAGCCAGAAATATCGCCGTAGGCCACGGTGACAAAAGCATACTTAGTCAATCTCAGGCAGCTTGACATCATATCCAACCAAGTGACACATATTCAAGCTTATCATTCCCATGGCATTGTGTGCTCATTTCCTAATTCCAAATGGTATTTTAATTAGCAAACTTTTCTATTTGATATAATTACGGTGTTACTTCACACCCATTCCTATGAAGCAGTTTGAGTTAAAATACTCAAAATATTTGCGTTGAAGAACTTCTCCAAATAAAATGTAATAAAGGAAACAATTGCTGCATTAGTTGATAATTTCAAGTACTTACATAATTGTTGAATCGCATTTGTACCCATCTCCTCAAATTCGAGTATATAGCGTTGAAGTTATGAAATTGAGAGTAATTTTAGTATTCAGATTTTCAGTCTTTTTTCGATAAATTTCATAAAATTAAAACGTTTTCTGTAGTATTTATAGAATATTTTTAAATAGCTCGCAATTAGTATCACACTATTGGTTTTTGCTCATTTTATGCATTTAAAAGGTACTGGAAAAAAGCGTTTCATAAATAAATGGTTCAATGCTGTTTCTAGGCTAGTAAAGAGCGTGCTGAAGGACTGTGGGTTGGACTACTCGCAGCCAAGAAATTATGCAATGGAATTATGTATTTATTATATGCCTATTATGTTGTCTAATTGGCCTCTTTACGCTTTTTCAGTCACTTCTAAATGCCTTCTTTGTGCGGAATAAAAATATTTTATAGGAACAGCATATTTTGTTGCAGTCTTTCATATGCAAAAGTTAATGCTGTTAAGTTTCAATTGGTATTTCAATATCTACGGAATGCTGCACATCCGGCACTCATAACTCCCGAGATAATTTCGAGTTGCAATTCTTTGTTTTGAAGCTTTTTGCAGCAATGTACTATGGTAAAGTCGTTCTGCCTGACCTCTTTTCAGCATTCGCTTGATGCCGGAATATTTAATTGGATTTCCGGTGGAAAAAACTGCAGTTTTCAACACCGCTGTACATTAACTGGATCGTTGTATGTTCCGACGCAATAAGAGGCTCTTACTTATTCGGTGGTCGGCACAACTAATCCTACGAGAGAAATTCTCGTTTTTATTTTCCACGTTTGAATGCTAACGGTCATCAAAACATTTCCCGTCAAGAATCACTTGTGAAAACGAATCTCTCTTTATCCGACGTGAAATTCACAAATGTATATACTCCTTTGCAGTGTGATAGTTATGTTTTTAACATTTTTCAAATGCTAGCTTTCAATTTGTGGCTGCAATTATCCAGATTGTACTAGAATTTCTTAATAATTTAGGAATGACCAACATGCGTAATGCTTTAAGTGATATATTCCTCATACCTACGGCTTCTAATTTCCAAGAATGCTGAATGCAATGGGACATTAATTTTCATTACCTCGACAATTAGTGAAGAAGCGACCAAGGGTGTAATAAAAAGCATAAAATTCCTCCACCACGAAAAAAACATTGAGACCACATTAAAAAAAACCATGGCTTAAATAAAAAGATATCTCTCTGTTGATAAGAAGCACCAGCAGTCACATAATGTTAAATTAAATTTTCCTTTTATTGACTGGAAAGTTTGTGATTATAATGGACGATGGATACTGAGGTGAAAAGCTTCGCAGCGAAATATTCCCCTTGGTAGAAATCATAGTTGCTCTTGCTTTTCATGAGGAAGAATTTTTAAGCAGGTACATGTACAAGCCTTGTGAGCCTTGCTAGTGTGTGGCTCTCCTTTTTCACATCTTTCTCCCAATATTTTCTGACTCTACATCCAGTACTTCCCACTTTTCCTTATCATTTTTTGTTCCTTTTTCTTTGCCATCATTCCGCCTCTTCCGAGTCTTCCTTCTTAATTAGCTCCCCTTATCGATTCCCCTAACCTTCTACCCCCTCATAACAATCTGTCCCATGTCTCCTACTGCTTCTTTCCGTTCCGCTCGTTCCTTACACTTTCCCCAAAATCCAATCAGAGAAATCCGTGAGATCATCGTTTTTTGGCTCGATGTGATGACAGTAAGATTTTTCTTGGAACTAATGCCTTTCATGAGCTCATGTCTTTCCTCTTCTAACTAGGCTCAAACGACTCTGTGAATATCCTTACTCTTTTGTACACTGCCTCTTCCACACCTACACGGCAGGATCGTTTGATGAGCCGTACTATCGAAATCAAATGTTGGGGACTTAGGTTCATTTACTGTATAACCTCCCTTGTGTCTATTCATATTAAAGCGGTGTTATAGCACAGGTAACAGAATAACCCCAATATCCTCTGGACACCGAAACCTCTCTGAAACACCACTGGAGATACAGCCAACGGGTCTAGCCTTTTAATCCTGTTCAGAAATAGAAGGGAGCGGCAGACGGGGAACTTGAGTAAAGATATTAAGAGGCGGCTGGTGAAGAGTTTGATATACGTAGAATGTAAAATTTTATGGGGCAGAAACGTGTACTCTTAGAAAGGAAGACGAAAATAGGCTCGAGATTTGGGTGTGGAGAAGGATGGATAAGGTGTGGTGGAAGGAAAGGAAGACTAATGAGGAAGTGCTTGATATGGTCAGTGAGGAGAGGAAACTTCTGGATGAGGTTAGTGGGAGGCTGGAAGGGAAGCTGGAAGAGGTAATGAGGGTGATAGGTTGCTCGAGGCCGTGATGGAGGGAAGGGAGTTGGGCAGGCGGAGAAAAGAAAGAAAGAAAATGGGTTTCAGGGATGGGATGAAGTAGGGTAGTACATGCGCAAATGTGGAGAAAGAAATACTAGAGGTAGATAGGGTCCTGTGCGTGTAAACATCTAGAGGATTGTTACTGACTTCTATTAAAACCTACCTTTAACCGGTAGATTACTATAATGAATGAATGAATTAATTCAGGGGACATCTCACTGGTGTGTTCGAAGCTAGGGTTTCGCCTGTGATGACTTGGTGGCACGCAAAAAAGCCAAATGATGGTGAAATGGCGGAAAGTATGTTTCATTCTGCCAGGGGACTAAGTAGCTTAAGGGGAGTGGTTACTTCACGAAAATGCAACGGGAAATTTTCATTAATCAAAAAAGTTTTCACAAAGAGATATGGTGGCGTTAGAGAGGAGGAAATTCGGGTGGACTGCGAGGCACCGGCGGCGAAATGGTGCTGCCTGCTCGGCGTACGACATCCTCCTCTTGTATCACGTTTGTGAAAATTCTATAAACCTACGTCTTCGAAAAACTTCTGAATTCAAAGATAAATATCACATGATTCTTATGCTAGTCATCTAATTTTCGTATCACTCTCCACTACCGATTTTATTTTGTTGAAAATGATCTATTTTGTGCAAAGCTTGCGGTTTTTCTTTCCCATATCATTAAGACGATGAGTGCGCATGTCCCTTATGAGTGATGCACACAGCACAAATAGCTGGTGGGTGTCTCACATGAGTGACGGCAATGAGTTATTTAAATTGAACATTTTAAGAACTGGGAAATGACAGCAATCTTACATGCACTCATTGTGTCAATTTAATCTAAAAGAAAAAAAATTCACATTCACACGAGGACCGCAGGATCTAGTCCCTTCTCTGGGGACTGTGAACCAACGTATTTATGGATCTTCCTGCACTTCGTCTATCAATTGGTTAGAAGTCTCGAGCTATTTTTATAGCTCTATTTCTATACACTAAACATCTTCCGTGGTCATTCCATCAACATTTTTTCTATTGCCCAATTAGTCAATATTGTTATCGACAATGAGTCGTATCGACTCATATAGTATTTTCCTTCATGGCCTAGTAAGGTCTTTTCTAAACTTCTTCGGTGTGTGCTCTCATCTCAGTAGTCCATTCCTTAACCTATTCTTTTTAAGGTTTATGATCATACTTAGGCCGTTTTTAAAATCCTCATTAGGGTAGTTAGAGAGAGATATAAATTTAAAAAAAAATTCAATGAATTTGGCGCTTTCAGCTTACCGCGTGAAAAAAATGGGTCAAGTTGAAATCCTATTGATGTGTATTTGGTTAATTTCCGTGTATTTCAGTAATCTGAAACAAAGTTTTAGTGTCATTAATATTACAATATTTACTTCATGCTTCTTACTGCTGATTAAATTAAGAAATAAAATTTGAATATGGTCAATATTATGACTAGGGAAAAATCTTGCCCAAACTACCCGAATTCTGTTATTCTTACTCTTCTGTGTCTCTTATCGCTTTCTTCATACCTACACAGGATTTCTTAACTTCACATTCCTGCTTCGTGAGGGTCAAAGACGCCGTTCTTGTCCGGCCACCCAATTTCTCCTCCAAGAACTCCCACCGCCATGCCCTCCCTCGTGGCTTTGAATGGCTGGAGTTGTCTCCGTCCCTTTTCCCAATTTCACGGTCTCTCAAGTCTCTCTCCATTGTCGTCTCTCAATTTTTTTTCTGTAAAGTTTCATTAACTTTTTAAGGTAACCCGTGGGCATGTCCCCCCCCCCCTTCAACACGCTATTCTTCCCCTTAATTTTTCCCTCTCCCCCCCCCATTCCCATTTCCAACTTTCGAACTCTTTTTTTCGGTCCCTCATTTGTATTTATAATTTATCGCGCAAACATTTGTTCATTTCAAAAAGATTTCCTTTTGTTCTCCTCTTATTGAATGAATAAATTTTCGTGACGTAAATGTCCCGTGCGCGGTTGGAGATGTCTCTTTATTCATTCCTCAGCGGGAAATATAAAATAAATCCTCCTCTCCTTTTTCAGTTCCACGCTGCTTCCCTTGATTTTCTTTTTTCGTTTCAACGTGTCTACTCCGCTCGTTCTTCTTTCCTATTGACTATTGTGCAATGATGTTGGAATTATTTCTCCTTTCGTGTTATATCCTCAAGTTTGGAATTATCAATGCTCTCGTTTATTTTTTGTTTGTATTTTACGTTAACTCAACGCATACTTAGATATAATTACAAAGTGAACGATATGTGAATAAAAATATTTAACTTGTTTAAATTACATTAGCAATATCTGTCCAAAAAGAATTATAATATGAAAGACTGGCGAAGGTTCGAGGAAGTGTATCGGTAGGTAGAGGTAAGGTATCGATTGTTGTGAGAGAAATCATTTTCCCAGAAAAAGAAACCATTTTCCTTGATCAGGTCTAGTTGTTTCAATTCCAGAGTTACCTTCACGCTTTAGGAATTTATTTTTTTTTAAGCCGGGTCAGGAAATTAAAGATGAGTTAACAAGAAGAGCGTTATCACAAAGCTTTGAAAATTATAGGAACAACAAAATGGAGCCAATGGTTTCAATTTTTCAGTTCTCAATTATTTCTGGTCTCAGTTGAGTCATTTTGTCGCAAGTCTAATTCAATAATGTGACTAATTCATTACTGGAACGGGCTTAATGAATTGCCAAAAAAAAATCATTAAGGGGTTAAGGAGACCACTGCATTTACGCCATATTTGTCCAAAACTGACCACGAGAAAAGTGTCATATTTAAAAAAAAACTGGACGCTTTGAGTGAAAATGTAACGAAATCGGAGAGAGGCTAACCGAAAAAAATCTCTTGCACTCTGAAAGCCACCAACCGTTCAGCCGAGTAAGTGCCTTTTTACTCCGCGGTGGCTTCTCCTCCTTCAGTTCAGCGGCCACTCACGGCAGGAGACCCGATTTCATTTTTCACATCGTGTAAGGAGAGGAAGAAGAAGAAAGAACGAGTGAGCCTCAGAAAGGAAGTAAAAAGGTGGATTCCCTCCAGCTCTCATCCTTGCACCGCACCTTCGTTCCAGTTTTCTCCCTCCCTTCAAAAGAACGACTTAGCCTCCACAGCAGCACTCTTCACCGGAACACACACACATGGACAACGTAAAATAGGAAGTGGGGGGGTAGGAGTAGATATATACTGATCGCCAAGACGGATGAAGGGACAAACCAGGTCTAATAGGATCTGGGCCGAGGGGATCTCTCCGAGCGAACGTGTCCCTTGTAGCGAGAGAGATATGACGGCCGAGACCTTATGACCGTGCTCGGAGGAGGGAGAGAGGAACCGGGCAAGATTGGTAGCCAGAGTTTGGAGCTGCTGAGAAAAGAATGGTTCTTGTCAGAAGAGACACAAATTGAGTAATTGCATTAACGACAGACGTACGTGACACCCTCTCCGATGTAGCGATGATTACGAATGGTCTGTAGGGTGGATCGATTTTCACTTTTTATTTCGAATTTCCAAACGCCTCCGGGCGGAAAAGTTGCATTTTTAGTAATGTTTGTTGATCATGCCAAATTACTGCAAAATAAAAATGTGCCCTACCACTCCATGTATGCGATTGAATGTTGAAAATATGCCGAAAAACAGGTGGAATCCAAAACATTTACTTCGCTAAAAATGTTAATTGGTAGAGTAAAAATATCTTACTGACAATGACTAGAAAATGTAACGCTAACATTTTTTTATTAAATATAAAAAAATTATTTTACTACGCATAAATGCCTGCCACCACGAAGCATTAGAAATTTTAACAAATACGGTACACAGTAGACCCGCTCGGCATTCCGGCGTTCCAATTGAGGCTGCATGAAATTTCATTTAAATTACGATTTTAGGTAACGAGCATGCCTCAGGTTTCCATCAATACGGATGGCTGATTAACTTCTTAAATTATATTACTTACAATGGTTTCAGCGTGATATCGTGAACTTCAATGAATATCACCTTATTATAAAGAAAAGGATCTAAGCCTTGTAATGATATAGAAATATCATCTTCTTTTTCACTACTTTTAAACGCATTTTCCCGAAAATAGAAGCCCTTTTAAATAGGATATGGCATTGTTGTGCATTCATGAGAAGAATTCTTTGTATTTATATAAAATTTGGAATCGTTAAGTTCATACCATGTCATGAATATAACGGTGTGTGTTTAACCAATTATTTAAAAAAATATTATACAGATATTTAAAAAAATAATCTATCGGTTAAAGGTAGGTGTTAATGAAATTTTGTAAAAATCCACAATTTTTTACAGGTGCGGGGCCCTGGTATTTCTTTCTTCATGTCAATGTACGTCCAACTCTTCTCCATCCCGTCCATAAAACCTATTCTCTGTACACCGAGATACTTCCTATAAAATCGCAAATACACATATACGGCTATTGTGCGTAATTCCATCTTCTTTTCGACTCATACTTAGCTGTAGTGGTATTTATACGAGGAATATTGGACCGGAAAGCAAGTACAAATACAATTTAATTACTTACTACAGTCCAAGAGAGGGTATGAATGGCATGGGGAGAAATAAATTCAATTGGACGGGGAATAGTTATGATTCTCTCCACATAAGAGAATCTATTTCGAATGAAATTGACTCATATGAGTCGATTGGCTAAAGTGCGTTGAGGTCGCAGGCTTGCTGTTGGGTGAGGATGTGGGAGGATAAATTGAAAAGGGGTAGCAAGGGTCCATTTGAGTGATGGGCCGTGGTCCCTTTCTATTAAAACTCCACCCTCAGTAACGTACAGCCCGTATCGCACGATACTAGAACCAGCACAAGATCGAGGATGCTTGCTAGCGATAGAGCATTCCAGTATCACGTGATTCTGAACTGAACTAGCACACTGGTTGACAATCATGATCATACTTGCTGAGTTATTTTATTAGTAATGAGACCAACCAATCACTTGGTTGTCACAAAATGTCAGCACATTTCCTTTCAAAATTTAACTCCAGGTAAAAATGTCGAATGTAGGAATTTAGTTAAAAAAAGTTTAAGGAAAAATTCTTTTAACAATCCAATTTTTCAACAATAAATGGATCTTTACGTGGCATATTCAACAAAAATAGAAGCTATACCTATATCGTCTATGGGCCTCGGTGAATAAAATCGTGGCATTCCAAGATGGCCGAGGCACGATGGAGTATTCTTGCAATCGTCTAGGAATCATTTCGTGTCCTCATCATCTGCAAGACAGTGTGAAGCAATGTACGCAGGATCCTTACGCAAAGACACATACCAGAATAAGTTACTCGTTCACTGGATGGCTTGCACTTGGTCAAGAGATATGGAGGCCAAGAAATTGCTATAAGGGCCATAAACGAACTAATTGACCGAACTGTAGGTGTTTAAAAGTAAAGCGAATATTGAGCCGACAGAGAGTAGGACAGTAGCCATTACGCGGCGAATTTGCGGTAGGCCATAGAACATTTTTCTGGCTTAAGGATGAGAAACAATGCTCAGAACGGGCTTGATGGCTCTAAAGGTGCTCCACGAGAGTTTGGATCCACCTGTTACCCCCTCCTTCCTGCGGTACACTAGCCTTGCCTACCTAAAGCGTAGGGGTAATTCTGGGATAGTTTCTTAACTATCTATTCCCAGTCAAGGTGAATGATTTTTCCTATTTGGACTTATCGCACCTGCGTGTAAGTTAAGACGGTGACCATTAAAGCTTAAAAAAATTGCCTATGTTTCGATTTCAAAAGAATCAATGATATAATTTCATTTAAATGTAGATTATTCGGATTCTGCTTAAATAAAAGCGCAAGTGGATTTTTTGTTTATGAATGCGCAAGAAATATGCTTTTGATTTCGGGGGCTAGGATGGCTAGTGGTGCAAGCCAATGTCGTGATTTTATAGCACTCAAAACTTTACGTAACATTTTGATCACAGATTTATTTTAATATTAACCATAACAATTCCATGATCTTGCACATGTTTTCAAAATTTACGTAACCAGTTTGATCAATTTTTACTAAATTCAAACGCAACATGTGATTTTCTGATAAAATAAGTATCTCCTCTGAAAAACACACAGTAAAAAACTTTCTAGTGATATTAACTATGATTTTCACTACGTTTACTCTTCATATAAAAAATAAAAATCTTTTCTTAGATCCTCAATTTTCAACATTCCCGATTGGTTCATTGACTTTACGAGGTGTTCGGTAATTTTTGTTTTGGCATGGTTGCCACTGGTCAATAATTTTCGCAGTTTTTTACTCAAGAGGGGTGAAAATATTTCTTTTGAAAAAATTATGAACCGAATTTTGTTTATGTGAAACACGCATGGATGCGATTATATCGGCCTCGAAACCGGTTCTCACCTTAATGGCTGTGCGTGCACTGGTCCCCCAAGGGGAATCAGCGAGCACAAAACAAAAAACGCACGAAGGTCAACGGAATCGCTGTTGTTGTTCGCAGTAGGACCTGAATAATCGTGGTGTTTGAGCTCCATAGTTCTATGTGGCGTGGGATTATTACCTATACGTCGACATACTAGCTGGAGTGTGACATAGAAAACCTCGGTTCAGCTTTTGATCTGGCATCGAAGTTATTGCAATTATAACTGTCATGCATGACAGTCGTGTTCAAAAGAAGTCATATTTGCAAATAATTCAGTTATAAATTATCCTTTGCCTCCTCCTCTTACCTATTAGCGTTTTCACCACTGATAACGCTAATTATTCATAGAAAGTTGGGTTCCTGAAGTTTTTTCATCTCTTGAGAGCCCAACGATTTGAAAATTTTTACTATAAATACAACTCAGGTCAAAGTATCCTTGAAAATGACGCTAATTTCATCGAAATCGATCCGTCTAGTAAAATAAATGTCGTATCATATAGGCATGGGATAACATAGTGGCGCACTCCTGCGAAGGATTGGTCTTTTTGTCCCTTTTCTCATGCAAGTTTTTTTCTCCCTTGCGTCATGCTCTTCGCACGCGAGTGCCACTAAGTTTCGCTACCCCTTTACAAAGTGTTTTCTTTTCATCATGCTTAGCGGTGGACAATGCCGCCCTATGTTTCGCCCGGTTTCATAAATTTTAATGGCACAAAGAATCAAATGTAAATATAATCATCCCGTTTTTCCCCATATAGTTAAATTCTTTTCTTTTTTGATAATATTTTTTCTCTCCCCTCCATCCCTCCTCTCCTCTTCCCCCTTTCTCATTTGCGCGCACCACTCTTCCCCCCTCTTATATCTCTCCACGTGTCTTCTCTCTCTCATTATTCTCACTCTCATCCTCTCCCCTTCTTTCCTCAAGTACCATGGCCCCTCTCATTTGCTGCCCCCAATCAGTTTTCTTCCCTTCGCTCTACTTTTCTCTCACTTCTTTTTCTTCACTCCACCTCTCCACACTTCACATCATAACCCACTCTTTCAAGGCTCAAGTTGACTTGCTCCATTCTCTCTCTTCCCTTCTCCTTTCTCTACATTCGTTCCTCGGTCCTCGTGTCGTCCTCTCCAGGAGATACTCTTATTCTCCTTCCACATTTAACATCTTTCTTTCGTGCCACCGAAATCAGTTCAACCTACGGTTTTCACCTCCCGGCTCGCTTTTTTTAAAGCCGCTTTTCGTATTCGAATCGACTTTTCTTTACATTCGTAACGTCTAAAATTTGTACTTCAAAGAATTTTGAAAATGATTTTTTTTTCATTCCAGTTTCAAACATTTCATATGAATGCGTGCCCAAAAGATCGGTTTGGTTAGTCCTCATCCTTTTTGGTGTTCATTTGATTAGGATAACAACACGTTTTTTTTCCAAACATGGTCTTTTGTAAATGTTTCGTGCAGGATAAGTGCACACGAAATAATCTACCTTGTTTGCCTTGGCCACCGTTCAGTGATATTTTCTCGTATGTTTTCGACCGCGGAAGCCTCACTTCCCTCTCTGCCGGTTGATACACCAGCCCTATTGAACTGAGTCCCGTTCTTTCCAGGGTTCTTATTCTCCATATATTTCCGTTGAAATAGTGATATATATGTGCTCCTGTCCTTCATCAATAGTGTTTTTAACGTGGCGTTATATCTTAAGAGGCCGCCTCACCTTTGTGCATCCTCCACATAGATGAAAAGACGCTGTGCGGACGTTTTGCGTTTCTCTTACCCTTCGATCTATGGCCCTTCTAGGAGCAAGTAAAAATGTTCCTCCCAGGGGTTATTGAACTGTACTAGCTCTTCCACCAGGTCAAGATTCTAGGCAATCGGCTTATGGACAAAATAAAGTATAGTATGAAATTTTGGCAAAGGCTTTTGCTGTGGAATCTTACTTGATGGTGTAGGTATTTATGGATGGTGCAGGGTTATCTTTTAGTAATGGCAGTTTCATATCCTTACTTTGGAACATCTCCGACACAATGTGATTTCTGTTTGAATTAGTTCTCCGGAATGGGTAAAACGCAGTCTTTACCAGAAAAAAAGAACTTGGAGGAGCACCGATAGTTGTACAGTATGAAGAATGTTTGGATATGTGCTTTACACATTCGGGTTACGTGAGAGTGATAAGTCTTGCACAAAATCTCTTCCACGGAATTTCGTGAAAAAAATGTAACCACTCAAATTGTTTCGTTCACCCACACAACACTTGTATTATAATCGGTTTAAGGATGGTGGTTGCTGGATTAAATATAATCACCTGCTATGTTGCATGAATCCAAAGGAAAAATAATACTAAGGATCAATGTAATTGTACAGGAACTAGATTGGGGAGAGAATGAAAAACACTAAACGCCAGACGAAGTCAGCTATACTTGATTGAATTAGATTAAAGGCAAGACCAGGCCAGATCAGGCTGAGGGTAGGCAAGTGCTTCACCGGACCAGGGGGCTATTCTGCATGTATGAATGACCTCGGAATTTCCGAGCCCCGGCAGTGACGAAATTTTAACGTCAGAGACTCGGACAGTTCAAATAGGGCTATTCAAAAGTTGAGATTTGTCGGGGGTTTGACGTTACATACACTGATTTTCCGAGGTTTGACTGGGTCACGTTCTTAATGAATAAGGATCCAGGGCACACATGACACACTTACTGAATGAGGTCCCTCTGGGGCCTTATTCAGTAGGGACTCAACTTTTCGAGGCTGTGACGTAAAACTTTCGTCACTGTCGAGACTCGGAAATCCCGATGCCTTACCGAATAGGGCGCCAGAACAGGTAGCATGAAAATCCGTAGTGTGTTACAAAACTACTAAAATAGCCAATAGTGTCACACTAGACTGTGCCTACACCAAAGTGTCTTTCCTCCCTGCCCCGTCACCTCTGCGATCCACCGTCTGGTACCCCCATTCCTGATCTCCTCCCTCTTGACCTGGCAACCTAGCCAACGCGGACTTCCCTCCACATCTCATTCATATCCTTTGTTGAATCTTTCTTCGGATCGAACCGCTCTTTCTCTGAATTTCATACCATCTTCCTCTGATTTTTCCTTGTCCTCTCTACTATACAAACGCGGAGACGGGGCTATCTATCGAGTCCATTCTTTTTATTACTATTAATACATTGTTACATGTGGGGTGGTAAGATAAACAAATTCAAGTAAAATATCAATCCTTGAAATGGTTAAGATTTCCAAATACAAGTGAATAAATAAGAACGAACTTATTTAAAAATTATCAACGGTCTAGCAATATACCCCTCAGCTACTTTAATTCTATACTACTAAAAACTTTCAGTTGTACGTTATGATATGTTGCGTCAGATCTGAAAATCTTTTGGCATTTTCTTGAAAATATTTTTAATTTTTCGGAAGGGCTAAATTAGTTTTTCTGGTAGATCCTTCCAGTCCAGTACGGTTGTATTAAAATATAAAAATGTTTTTACACTTGTCCTTCGTGACCGGTGCTTAATCTTGAACTGGCGATCATTCCCCCGCCGCCCAAAGCTTTTTTTCATTACGCCCTTTCCAAGTTCTTTCCATGCTCTTTCCTCGCTAACTATTCTGTAAATCCTACATCGCCCGCTCCTTTTCCTCCTGAGCTGTAAACTCTTCCATTCCAGTTCATTAAGCATTTCAGTTACGCTTTCTGTGCTCTTGTGTCTTCCAGCAAATACGTAGTCCCCTTTCGTTGAAACAATTCCATGGTCATTATATTTGCTTTTTCGTGTGGGTCCCATACAAGAGTAGTACACTCAAGAATTGGTCGTACAAGGGTACAACATGACTAGTAAAGAATAGTCTGATAAGCATATTCTTTACTAGTCATGTTGCTGCCCGTGAAGTTTCTCATTGCCCATTTCAGCGTTTTGATTGCCTTTTTAATATTGAATTTATCTTTTAAACCCCTTCTTAATTCTTGGTTAAATAGACACCTAATACAGGTCAAGCCGATTCTCCAATTTTCTTTAGTTTAATGAACTAACGACTGGGTAGCACAGGTACAGTTCCTTGCACAATATAAAGTTTTATATGATTCGGGTTTACATCCTGGTTTCTTTCACTATAAATCTTGTTCTATTAGTGTCGTACCAGAAATTGTATGCCAGACATCATGCGAAACAATTTTATGCATGAAATCATGTTTAAGAAATTCCAAACAATAAATATTTTAACAGAAATATCGTACAAGTTTTGTTTGATTAATCTAGTGCCGAAAATGTCATGCTAGAAATCATTACAAATGTTTACGCCCGGAATCTTGTACGATAAATTGAATACAAGATATATTGTGAAATGTTTCTTGATCAATGTTTCGGGGAAAATTTAACCGTGTGTTTTCCCTCACCTACTAACTCTGAAACGTCATCCTTTCCTGCTTCTTCTCCCTTTCGACCTGCCTCCCTCTTGACCTGGCGCGGCCAACGCAGCCTTCCCGTCATGTCTCTTTCTCCTCCCTTTCTTCCGAACCCACTCTGTCCTCCCTTGCACACCCATCCCCCCTGCATCTCCTCCTTGTTCTCTCTCTCTCTGTCTCTCTTATCCAGCCCCTCCCCAGACGGAGCCTGCTATCCTCCCTCCCGGCCCTAAGGTCTATACTGGATAGGTTCCCTTCCTCTCCTCTTCCTTCTCCGAGATTGATTGCTTAGCGTCGACGGTCTCGAGGGGCGGGATGAGAGAATATGCGAGAGCGGGGGGAAGGGGGAAGAGAAAAGGGTTTGGGGTGAAAAAAATATCTATATGAAGGGGTTTCGTGAGGTAAGGCTACGGAGGGTTTCAGAGATGGGTTAGGCGTGATGGAGATAGGGGGAAGGTTTAGAAGGTGGATGAGGCAGAGATATAATGCGGGTTAGAGAGTAAAGACTTTAGGTGCCGGACAATATAAAGTCTGATATGGTACATATCGCCGTCAAGCCATTCCCTTTTGGGGTAGTCACAGTGGAAAGAGCATAACTCTTGGGGTGACATCTAGAAAACTGGTTATTGTTTATTATTTTTCCATAATACCCCATTCTTGCATGTCTCGTTTGCTTCTGTTACATGCATGCATTGGTTCAAGATATAATATACAGCATTCCTGCTAACATTGTAATAACTATCCTAATTCATGCACTAGATATTCCTGTATCATATAGGCATATCAATTCAAAACTAAGCGAGGATTTTGGAGTTTTCCATTATTCTTTGCAAAATCGTGTGAATTAATATTGCACAAACCACTAGCGTGGGTTCAAGGTAAAACGCGAATTAGAGGATACTGGAAGCACAAAGCGTGATAACAATTATCATTCTAACCTGCTCGCTATCGCTAGTCGGACTATAACGAGTCCCTGATCGGCTGTAGAAACAAACTCCATTAGACCTTATTTATAAAATTTTTAAAACTTTGTGTTGGGCATAATTATATATGTATGTAATACATCTATCATCATATATGTATGATTAAATATACCAAAAGTGTGGTATAATTGCAAGTGTAAGTTAATTCTTAATCAGAAATCATTTTTGCTTAAATAATTAGGTTGGAAATATGATTTTTGGATTTATTCCGCTTTGAATGTAGAGTAATTCAAGTTTTCCTGTGTTGCATTTTTCAGCCATTTTGTTCAATTGGTTATGATTCCGCATGTGTTTTTTTTAACTTGTTCACTTTTTCAACTCCCAATTTATAAGCAGCTTCCAATTTAGTGGCATGTGGTCCTTACAACGGCAAATATCTCTTACCAATTCCTTTGATGTACGAATGAAACATTTATTCCTGGTGTCTTTTAGCCTGAGAATATGGAGATACCACGTTGACCCAATAGAAATATGGATACATTTTCTAGCTTAATCCTTTAAAGATCAGTGGTTGATTTGGAAACGATATGAACTCACTGCAAATAGGAGAGCTTTAATATCCTGACGAGATCCCATTTGAGTCAACTTGCACAGTAAATATTCTATTTTACTCTTGGAGGTGCTCTCTGCTGAGCTTTATAAGCTAAGTAGTAATTCAGCAGGCCCTTAGACCTATTTATACTAAAAACAATTAAGATTATTACAAAAAGCTATGTCCTATTAAGGATTTCGGTAAATTCACATGTGAATTTTCCATAATTACATCTCTTGATCTTGTTGTTAGTTAGAGATATCCCAGAACATATCATTCTGACTTCTTACTCTTTATTCAATGATGTTTTTATTAATTTCCCCCTCTGGGTTAGAAAGTGTCTCTCAGAAGTTGGGGTAAAATAAGTTAAATCCGTCGGGTAAATATTTAAATGCCAGCCCGGAATAATTCGGCGAAAGTTCAAACGTTGCTCTAATTTTAATTAGTGGAAAACTTCGTTAATTGCCCCAGTAATTATGGAATTATGTTTGAATCGCATGTTAACTACTCTCTGGCTTGAGGCGTTTTTAATGGCATCGTGGGGTCAGGTCAACGTTGGTGGGAAGCAGAAAGGGTGGGATCATTCGAGATTGTCATCCTCTAAAGCCGACCATTTTGAGGAATTAGCATGGATTAAATGAAAACTGTCCTTATGGGGAAATACGAGGGAAGGAAGTGGAAAGGAAGGATTGCGAAATTTTGAGAGGGAGATTAAAAGGGTAAAGGAAACTTTAAATATTGGTAAGGGTGAGGAAAAGAGTCAGCTAAAATCCACTCCATAAAAAAAGCTATTCAACAAAATATGTTGGGATAACTTTTTGCGATATCGATATGTTCTATTTTTGCTCATCACTATAAGTATATTTTGAGATTAATTTTGATCTACGTCTATCTATCTTCAATTGCTCCATTCGCCTCGTGTTTAAATTTTCATCCATCGATTCAGGAAAAAACAGTTCCGGACTCCTTAATAAATGTGAAGAAGTCACGCCAAATATTATATGACATCTCAAAACCTTCCTTCATTAAATCTCGTTAGTATTCTTGCCATCGTAGCAATTAAAAAAATGAGGGTTCACGATTTGTGGGACAATAAAACCATTTTTGTTCAATTATCATTTAAAATCATATTTGTATTGCTTTAACGAAATGTAGACGAAGAGAATAGTCTTGAGATGAGAACTACGCTGAGTGAAAGGAAGAAGAAATTGTGTAAGGACGTAGAGTCCTGCGGTTAATTAGTAGATGTACCTTTATCTCTGTTCGATCCTACAGTGACTATCTATGGTTAGCTTTTGCAGTAGCGGTGATCGATTAAAAGGAGGAGCAAACTACATGGGTGATAATTTAATTTTGTGGTCTGTGAGACGAAAATTATTGGAACTATTTTGGAGATATAAAGTATTAAGCCGTTATCAATGATATTTTTGACCGAGCAGCAAGCGATACCTTGCGGAAAATCTGGTGAAAGGGCCATGAAATAAAATACGTGGATCAAGAGGAGGGGTGAAAATTTGGAGCAGAGTTAATAGCAATGCAATGAGAAGGTGAAGGGGATATTAATTGCAAGAGAGAGACGGGGAAATTAATGACGCGGAGAAGAAGATTGGAGGGAAGCGGAGGAGAATGGAGGCAAAATGAATCAGGAAACAGGAAGTCTTTTTTTCCCAGGTTGAAGATGATTTACTCGTAAAGTTAAATTACTCCCTTGCTAAATAAGTTAACAAGTAGAATGAGGTAACTCAGTATCTAGCTTTTGTTCTTCATGATAAAACGGGTGTATTGCAATACCAGGCTTCGTGAGTATATAAACAGAGGTTTTGAACCCGAAAATTAATGTAAGTTCTTAAAAAGTAGTCTTTTACACCTTGAGAAAAGTTTTTCGGACACCAAATATTATAAATAAGTTACTGGTAAAAATGGTCATTATGAGGCAATCTAATTGGAGTGCGATATTTAAATACACTGTCGATTCTTAGCATCAATTAAAGTTAAAATATCCTCCCTTTCTGAGTAACTGAACAAGTATTATAAGGTAGTGCAGCGTTTAACTTTTGTTCTTTCTGATAAAAATGGTGTTTGAAAGCGCAGTACGTACCTGCGTGATAATATTCACCGTAGAGTTGGATTCCGATAATTAGTACGAAGAACGTAAAGGCTTATATTTAATAAGAAAAAGTTGTGCTAGCACCAAGCATTGGTGATTAGTTGCCATCAGCAAATTTATACGAGGAAATGTGGCTGTTCGGATTGTAGTCTCCGTTTTCGCAAAAGGTGAATCGGTGGGGGTATTGGCGGCATTCCTGTCCCAATGTGTTCAGTAACTCTGCACGCATCCAGCTGGGAGAAGGTTGCCTTCGTTAGACCATATTAACCTTAAAACATTAGTGCTGCATTGAAAATCCCCGCCACATATTAGGTAAGATCGTGCTGTGATCATATTTATGAAGCAAAAAAAAAACTTTCAGCGGCAAAGATTCACAGTGGAATGTGTGCTGTAGACGGCCAAAACGTACGTCACGTCAATAGGTTAGTTTGTTTACAAGTGGATGAAAAGCATTCATGGCGGTGAAAAGAGTGGCACGCCGCCTGTAGTCATCAATGAACTTGTTCAGAGAATTGACTAAAAGTTACAGAAAATCATCGGTTCACCATGTCTTGAGCTTTCTGAGCTATTCTTTCAAATGTCTCGGACTTTTTAGTGCTTGGTAGGCTACCGGAAGATCCGTGCTCGATGGTTACCCAGCATGGTTTCCAAAAACCACACATGTATGAGTATGTTTAATGGGGACTGCCTTAGTTAAACGGGACTCAATTCAAACGGGACATTTTTGATCAACAGCCCCACACAGCCACACACTGATTTGGGTCCCAGTGATTTTCACAAGTTTCTGCACGTGAAGGAAATACTTGCCTTTCATTCCTTTGATAACGTTGTAGAACTTGAAGAACGAGATGCTGTGAAGGGATGACTTCAATCCCAGTCGGCAGAATTTTATTAAAAAAAGGCTTTCCAAAATAGTTGAATGCTATGAAAAATGCTTAAATTAAATGGTGATTGAATATAAAAATAGTGAAAAACTTTAGTTTTTAGATATAAATAACAAAATACCTCTGTCAGTGTTTCATTTATAGTCAAACGGAGGTTACTTTCCGAATGTACCTCGTAGATCTCTATAATTCCGCCAATTTGGACTTTAGTATAGAGTTGGCTTTTGACATAACTTCCAATAATATCGAGTACAAACTGGAAACTGGAAATCCGTGTGTATCGTGGAAACATTATTTATGATTTCAATCACATGCTTTGCACCCTGATTTTGGCTGTCGCGTTTCCAATTTTGAATGCTCTTGGTGCCATCAGTAGATTTATCGGCTTCTGCTTCTCAGGAAAAAAGTGCCATAGGGTGATATGCTGATTTGTGTGACATGTAGCATGGATGAAATATGTAGAATTAATTAAGATTTTTTTTGTTTTTACTATCATAAAAAACGATAATATTTTTAAGGACTGAAAAAATATAAGACGGTAATACAAATCTGCAGATTTATATTTTGTAAGTTAACTAATTAATTCTATCAATTTCTGAAGCGTATTGATAATTGAATGGTAGTTTCTTTTTACGGCTACATATATTTTTCATCTATTGGAGGAAAATGGAGAAGATGCGGTGGACGGAAAGGAAAACAAACAAGGAAGTACCAAGTATTGGTGGATGAGGAGTGTAAAATTCAGGAGGAGATTAGGGGGAGTCAAAACAGATTGTTGGAAGAAGTAATTGGGGGAGAAGGGATGCTCAAAGCCGTGATTCAGGGGAAGATGCTGGGTAAGTGTGAAAGTAAAATAAAGGGAATAGGTGAGGAAAGGGAAATCCTGAAGAAGAGGGTGTATGCTGAGATGAAGAAAGAAATTGTGTTAGAAAACAGAGCTATGCCCTTGAGGAATTTTTACTGTCGTCCATGCAAACCTACCTTGAGCGGTAGTTTACCCTAATAATAATAATTAGCTAATCCAGGATCTAAAGGGTGAGTTAGCTTAAGCGGAGTTACGGAGTCGTTAAATAGCACAGTAGGAGAATTTCTCGTGTAAATCATAATTTTTTAAATTCTCTTATTAATCTTTCTAATGGCTGGATAGTAGAAATGCATGGTTGCCTCGACGTATTCACCTAAAAAGAAACAATAAATAAATGGACGGGATTCAAGAGAGCGGGGTTAGATTACCTGGGGCGACGGGGTAAGAAAACGAGAGGGCGAGGAATGAGGTTAAAAATATGAAGAGGGAGAAGAAGAGGTAAGGTGGGACGGACGTTGAAGAGGTGGGAGATGAGGTGAAATGAGGACGAAGAATGGGATGGAGGGCACGAGAAGCGGGAGCGGGCGAGTTTTACTGGCCGGGGAGGGAGAGGGGAGTCGCGGGGCGAGTCCAGAGAGTTCCCTTCCACCGCCCCCCGCAAGTGCCACTCAACTAACCTCTCTTACTTCCATTCTCTTTCTCCTCGGGGTGTACGTGGCCGAGAGCCTCCCGACTAAGAAATCCCGAGGATGTCGTCTTCTTCTCATCTCTTTCCTCCCCGTCCCACGTAATATGTATATCGATTCATTTTCTGCTAAATCTTCACCTCCAATGTCATTTGTGCGTTTAAAATATTTTAGCATATGCCACGGGGTCAATTTGTTAAATGAAATTTGGCGAAACGGGTTTGAGTATCGTGCGACATGTTATTGAAATGTTAAATAAATGTTATGGAAATGTTATTTTATTCCTAGCCATTAATGTACGAAGCAATAAACTTCTCCTAATGAAATCACGTATTCTTCTAATTTTGCCAGTACCGCGATATTTTGGGATGGTCGATTTTCGGTCAAATGTTTTGTTAAACATCATTGACCGCGGAAATTTGGCTCTATTTTTGCTCTTTTCCAGTAGAATTAATGACATATTTGGAGCACTGGATTCTCTTTCTCTGCAGCATTCATCCACTCTTTTAGTTATCCTACCCTTACATACCTGCCTACTCATAATGGCGCAAATTACGCAGGTTGTCGGTCGTTTACCTATTTAGCAACGTTACCAACGAATCATCGTATCATATTCCAATGGTTTAAATGAGACCATCAGATAGAGCAGTAGTTAGAAAATGGCTTTAACTTCATGGTCATAAAATGTAGAATTGACATGGCCAAGGAAGAATTTTTGAATAGGAGGAAATTCATGAGGGGGGATCTGAGGAGAAACGTAAATAAAACACTCGTGAAAACACTAAAAGGAGCGTGTCGCTTTATGGTTCGGAAAATTCGTCATTGTGGATGGAGGAAGTACCTAGAGTGGAGGCATTAGTGACGTGGGTTTCCAGAAGAATGGAAAGGACAATTAATGGCAAAGAAGACATTCGAGGAGGTATTGGATATTGTGAGAGAGGAAAACAAGTTGGTGGCAGAAATTCAGAGAGAGCAAGTAATGTGGATGAAAGTGAAAAGATGTCCCATATATTGGGAAGTTAGGATAAGGACATGCCAAAAACATAACCATAAGCTGGTAGAATACCCAATGATGGTAATGATAGCTCCACAGTGAGTTTTTGGGGATAACCATCCAATAAACCCTTTCCTCTCCTTTGCGTAGGGTGTTTTTTTTAGAACCGAGGTTAAGATAAGTGGAAGGCTGGTGAAATTGTTCCACCAATTTATTCCGTACGCGGCTGAAACACGAGAAATCAGCATTTTTACGGTTTTCACTCCGCGAAAGCCTTCAAACACACTTCGAGCTCAAACGTGCTTGACTTAGGTGTCCGAGCGGGAACCGGTATGTACGTATCGTGGCAGGTCGTTGCTCACGTGAGTTGAAACATCAACATTTTGCTTTCATAACTCATCGGTTTTTCTTCAACTAGACCAACTTCTTACGCTGTCTCCTCGCAAATTTCAGCTTAGTTTCCCTTCTCCTCTCATACACCTTCTTCACTTTGCTACGTCGGGGATCCGTGGATTAAACAAGAGTAGATGGCGGAGTCTTGACACACGAAAGGGAAGCTTGTTTTGTGCGGCGAAAAATGACCCACCTAACTTGGCGACTTTCCTTATTTTTTAAATACTTTTTTTGGAATTGCAGCGTTTTCTAATTTTTTCATTTTATATTTAAAATAAAAATCATTTCAATATCGTCAGGGCCGGCCCTTGCTATTTTACAAGTGTCGGCAAAATATTTTTTGGCCGCCCCAAACAAAACATTTACTTACCACTTGTGATTTCTTACTCATTGCGTTGATTTGAGGGATACTTTTAGGGAATGAGTTTTTCAGCATGATCGTATTAACACTGTCGTTTTGTGCAACTAGTACAACTCCAACCGCAGTTCCTTTGTAATGAGTTGACGAAGAGAATGCTAGTAAAGAAACCACTTTGCCCTAAAGTTTAATTTTGCTCTTTGTCGAAGTTAATGAGTGTATGAGTATCATTCACTTTTAGGATATGTACACTAAAGGAGGCCATTGTGGATAAAATAGCACGTCGTAAGTTGGGAATATTTTTCGATTTTCAACTTTTTTTTCTGTTCCCTTTTCACATTCAGTGGCATAGTGGCCGACCCTACGACCAGCCGCCTGTGGCTTTTGCCCGATTTTCCCACGCCTTGGGCCGGCACTTGGTACCACGATAATTCCGCTACGAATATCTATTTTATTGGCGTATTATATGCACAACTGGTACATTCAATAGTTGGCCGATTGCGCATTTTAATGGCTTAAATATTCCCCTGTTCTATCGTTCCTTATAACTCTACTGTGTGACTCCAACTATTCTCTTCTTTAATCAGTGATTATCCATATAAGCATCCAATTAATTGGTAGAATAAGAAAAGGATGAATTTATCACTTGTACTCAACCATCATGCACCATTCTAGAAAATTAACATGTATTTTCTCTTTTTCTTTTCTCAGGTAAGTTCCTATGCTGATGAAATCCGCCCAGCCAAGTCCATTAAAAGTAGTCCGTTGGGAGACAAGAATCCTCGTTCGGTTCGCAGTAAGGTCGGTTCACAGTAAGCATTAGAATAATTTAAAAATCTACCTGATTACTATTGAACGTATTACTGATCATGCTTAAGTAAATTTAAAAAAATCATTCTTCATGTATTTCACACCTTATATGAGTAACTAGATCAATATGGCCGATTTCCTCTTGACGAAGAAATAGTGTCGCAACTAACGGAATTACTCAATGAAATGTCGAATAGAAACATAACTATTATTATTTCACTACTTGTGTCTCAGTTCCACCAAATAAATGGGCTAAGTATTAGCCTATTTAAGCATCGGAGTCAGTGGTGTATCTAGGGGTGGGCCAAGGAGGCGGTTCGCAATTTTTTTCGGGGCGGCGATTTGGGCATTAAAAACTATTTGGAAGACTTTTTGGTTAGTTAAAACTGAAAACCATTCAACTATGTTAAAAGTTAACAATTCCAACAAAATAAAAATTACAATTGAAGATACTTTCCATACCATTCATAAAGAATCAATTAGGTAATTATAGAAAATAGATTTTGGTAGCATCATATATGATTGTTTAATGAAAAAGCAAGAAAAATGCTTTTCAAATTTTGTATTTTAATTAGTAGGCGGAAATATGATTATATTTTCTCAAACTTAATTTAAATATTGTGATAAAATATGTTTGATGTGTATTATGTATTTCGTAAAGAGCATACCGAATTGAGCAGTTCACAGGCCGCCTCGGGCTGCTCTAACTGTAGCAACACCAATGAATGTGAGTCAGCGTTCGTAACTGGCCTTGCGAGTGACTATCTATGCGAATTTAATGACCCCAATACTGTCGCACCGTATGGTTTCATCTACCTATTCTCTTACTCAATCTTTAATGGAGCCCTTACCCACCCTGTCATCCACCCACCCACTTGAGTTTATGATGAGACATTCTAGGAGGGTGAAGACCCAAACCAATATCCTAGCATATATTTCACCTCATCAATTATAATTATAAAAATATTTATTGCCCCTGAAACACATTAATACATTTTTTAAATCAGAGCAGAAAAAGAGGTGAACCCCATTCTGAAAGTGATCCCATCTGCAGTGCAATACTGAAGAATACGAATAGAAATTAAATAGTGACGAGTACGAGTAGTTACAGATCGGGAGTCGAGTTGGTCTGCGATGAACATCAAAAGAAGGTCGATAATACCATCCGCGGGTTTTATTTTTCTGTCAATCCTCTCTATATATGCGTCAAACATGGACAATGTAAAGGTTTTAATTGCCCTGTGGTAAAAGCTTACGTTTAAAGTACTTATTTTGTAAGAATTCGATAGATATACGCAAAATATTCGACCGTCACTGTTGTGAATCTACAAGAATGGTACCTTCCGACTGGTTACCATGCCTGACGCCAGCACGCATAGTTCCATTCATCGTCGTTCTTGTGCCCTGAAATAAACTGATGTTCTCTGATATGCGCTAATTTCAAACACTTTGGAATAGAAAGCTTCTAATATTTATAAGCTACTGGGAAGGACTATTTTAGTTTTCCTGGGTCCAGCCACATTTTCACATACTTCAAAAAAATATTTAAAATATTCTTTTTTCGCTCCTCTCCTCTTCTCCACAGCTTCTTCCCCGCCGCGACACCTCACCTCCATTTCCCTCGCCTGCCCAACTCAACGCGTTCCTCTAACTTCCCGTTACCCCTCTCATGACACCGTTCCCACCACGCCATCCCAACCGCCACCACACCCTTAACCACACCCCTTTTCGCCTCACCCACCCACTTTTATCCCCCCACCTTACTGTACCCCTTGAGTTATTCCCCCTCCCTCCCTAACCTCTCGTCTTATTGCTTCCTCTCCGTTCTGTCAAGGTTTTGAAAAGAATCGGGGGAAGAGAGAGAGAGAGTGTATGTGTGCGAGTTTTTCGGTTTAGTGCCTCCGTCGACGCCCAACGTGAATCTCCTTCCCTCCTCCTTCAACGCTTTTCCTCGTCCCTTCTTTCCTTCCTTCCTTCATTTCCATGCGGAGGCAAAGGAAAAACGCGTCGTCGCAAAGACGTGCACTATTCCCCGTTGACCTCTGCCGGTGACGAATGCATTGACTGCTGCTCAATCAATATTTATGCCTCGTAGAATACCGTTCCTTCTTTTTCGGTCATGGGGGCCAAAAGTAAGATCTAAGTTTTGAGATAAGGGAGATGCATGCCTAGTGTATTTCTTTTAGCCTTTTGGATGTGTAGACGTCTGAGATATGGAGTGCTTAGAGTTCACTGGCGTGTTGCGTCAAATGAGGTCAAAAACAGCCCGACAATCTCTGCCAGTAAAAAAACAGCATTTTTTAACTTCTTTACTTTGTTTTGAGGAGTTGAATTAACTGTTCCACAGTACATGTATGATTTTTGGAATATTTATATTTAATTAGAATACAACTTATTGGAAATGTTCACAGCTAATATTTTAATGAATATCTTAGTGGTAAGCCTGGTATTTAGTATTTCAAAACGGAATATAAAGTTACGAGTATGGATTGTCTTTTGATAAAGGATATGGATTTCGCTAGACTATGTATTATAACCTTGGAAAGGAAGCTTATGAAGCCTAAATCAACTACTGAAACTTAATTTTGCAGACATCTTTCATTATCTAGCTCTCAATTAAAAACAAAAGGTTTTTACTCATTAATTAATTCACGTAAGGCTCTCTCTGCCCCCTGGTGAAGCTTATTGATTGGGGTATTTGTTTGGGAATATACAAATTTCTTCAAGATTTCCCATGGCAACAGAACCATGAAGTTTATATAGGTTAGACAAATGATTGAAATTTCATGAGACTATAAATCTACCTAAGGAAAGTTTGGCACAATCTCTGGAAAACCTGTGTCATCCGCTTAAAACCTTAGAAATTTCTAAAAATATCCAATTCACGATGAATCCTCTGGTGTGCCGGTCTGATAACTTTATAAAAAATATACAGCTAACCGTAGTCCCCTCATTTGTCGTATCAAGATGATTATTCTATCAAATATTTTTACTGACGACAATATGTTGGCCACAATCTTGATTTGCATTGATAAAAAGGGAATGGTTTCAGCTCTTCACTTTTGGAATGTCTATACTTAGAAATCACGTACATAGCGGAGAAGTATCAGCTCCTTTCACGAAATTATTTATAAATCCCCGGCATGTAATTAGATGGAAAATGCTCACGATTTTTCTTCGGTTCGTATTTTACGTAGCACACAGTATAATTGCTATCATTACACACATGATTAATGGTGATTCTGCAGTTTTCAATGGATCTTCAATCTTGTATATTATCAAAGTTAGGGAGGGTTACCTACTTTCCCTATTAAGGATAGCAAAAGATTTGCCATGCGCAAATGATTCTTTCAATGTTGTAGGTGGAATTATTTATGATAACTGATTTTTACTCTGCAGTTTCTGTATAAATGTAGTTTTTAAATGCATTTTACCTGCATATGTTGCTTTAGTAGCAAATATCCACTACTTTTCATAATTTAAGTAGCAATGCATGCTCTTCCGGAGTTTTCATGACACCAAATTTACATTTTCCCCTGTTTTTGTATTAATAGAGTTAATATTCGTATGCCAAAAATCTGATAAAAGACTTCTTTACAAAAAAGTGTAAACAAAAAGTATACTACGAAATTTATATAAATTTTAGTCAATGTGTTACATTGGTTTATCTTTGATTTTAATTGTTATTAAATATCACGACACGACATTTAAGCATCAGCATGTGTAACGCGGAAATATTTGAGCAATTCTTCTTTTGTCTGCATCACGGAATACTTTTCCGGCGTTGTGGCAGCCCTGATTGACCCCGGGAGTCGAAATATCGATTTTCCTCGCAATCGTTTTTATTTAATTTGTGCCGCCAAGTTTGAGAAAGCCTGTTGAGCCTCTCTTTAGCTTTTGCTAGCTGGACACACGAAACGGGATTACTGTAGCCGCTCCAGAAGTTTTTGGGAAGTCGCCCGGAATAGAACAGGATAATTGGATGTGACAAAGAGTCTCTCTTTTTCCGGAAAATCTCTCTCTTGCCCATCTCTCATCCATACGCATTTATCTGCTGCACATTTGGAGGACTTAAGCGCGCGAGTTCGTAAGCACTCTTTTTTTCTTCGTCTCCAATTTCTCATCCTACCGTTCCAATTCTGTCTCCTGTTTTATATAACTGCGCGATATTATAACATCAGTCTCGAATTGCGGTGCATATTTAAAATCGCAAAACACGATTTACTGCCCAAGGCTTGGTACCACATTAAATCGCGTATCTAAATTAAATATCAACCCAAATTTTCAATAAAAGCAGAGTGATCTTGACTCCTATGCATGCATCTTGGTCATCCAGGTAACCACCGAAAAGGAGGGTTTAAATTTCGTAAACACGTGCGAGAATACGAGATTTAAACCCTCTCTGTCCACGGTTACCTGGATGACCAAGATGCATGCATGCATAGGAGTCAAGCTCACTCTGCTTTTATTGACAATTTGGATTAATCTATAGTTAAAGTTGTGTACTTGCCATTTGCTCTGTATTTTTTAAATTAATCGTATATCGTGTGCATGGCTTTGCATTGCCTATCGCAATGCATTACGTCACATATCGAAGTGAACCGCCAGACATGATATCGCATACTATTGCATCGCACCGTTCCTTTTATTGCATTGCACATTGAATTGCATCGTATTTCATCGAATATGGTTTTGGCTTTGGTTGAATGTTTTATAACAGCAAAAGGAATTTTGTACTCAATACTGTATTCCACCTGCAGGCAGGTAATAAGGACTTGGAATAATCGGAACAGCAACCAGCCTAGCCCACAGAAACTTGAATATTGTGATTTAGGGGAACAATTAACTTCGCAGGTAGGTTTGCCCTCGAATATAATAATTAATAAAATTACATAGCATATCGTATTGTATCGAATTATGTAGATGTTGCGTTGCATTGCACATGAGATAATTTCAAACACTTTGGAATAGACATCTCCTGATATTTATAAGCTACAAGGAAAGGTTAGCTCGTCGAATTGCATTGCACATTAAAGATAACGAATTGGATGGCATATTGATAATAAAGCGCTGCATATTGATGATATCAATATATCGATATTGCCAATATGCAATACCTGTATAGGATATCGATATAATCGATATTCGACACAATCGAATATCGGTGATATTAATATGTCATTTAACCAGCTCAAAGATAAGAGTATCTAGAGGATACATGGAATCATGCCATACGATAGCACAGAGGAATATTGAAGCCATTAAAACGCACAATAGGCCATATTTAATGGATCAGTTGCATAGCTAATATACTGAAAACATAGATATTAGTTACGGAATCGTTGCGATACTGTAATGATTTATCTTGAAAAATAAATAAATTGAAATAGTTCTACGTTAAGCCCAGCATTATATTAATAAAGCTTATGGACCAATTGCGCGGGATACCCATGCTAGGTGGATCATTTATCGCGTCACTTTTGTGCGTTAAGGCTAATAATTTATCTAAATAAACACTTCATTATTTACAAAAATATCGACAAATTAAGCGAAATAACCATGGCAGGTGGATTATTTTTCGCTGAAAAAAATACAGGCTTCACATTCGTGCGTCAAGACTCTGCCATCTGTACTCTCTTCTTTAATCTATGGCTCGGTCCTACCTTCTGCTCTCTTCCGTGCTCAGCCATGTCCAAGTTCTTCCATCAGTTCAGCCCCTCCTCCTTCCAAGGCTGGCTCTCCAGAACGGTTCTGCTCTCGCATCCTGCGTCTCCTCAACCCTCCTCAGAGAGAGAGAAGAGGCCAAGGCAGCAACCTCCTCCTGCCCTCTCCCTCACTTGAAATCTCTCCATCTTCTTCGTTTCCCGTCCTACTTCAGACCTTCGCCCTCCCTACCTTTCGTCAGTCTTCGTCTTTCACCTCTCTTACTCACCTCTTCTCCCATCTTGCCACCTCCCTTCTCTTCTCTTTCTCCCCCCCCATTACGAAACCTCCATCCCACTCCCGCGCCTTAGAATATTCCACTCCTTCCCGAAATGCTCTGCGTTAAGTAATAGCACAGTAATTTTAACTGAAATTTTTTCACTATCCTACACTAAATACTGTGCCACATTTGTTGAAGTTTTATTCTTTAAAATTTTATTGAAGATAGCTAAACTTTTAAAGCTAAATAATCAAAAAGCTATGAAACATTTTTATTGTAAGATTTTTTAGTTTTTTTTTTAGAAACAATAAAACTTGTTAGGTAAAATACCTTTGTTCTAGCCAAAATAAAAATACAAGATATCATTCAGCGTAGGAACAACCCGGGAGAAAGTTATGGTGTTCTTAAAATTTGTGTAATGTTTAGTACTCAGTACAACTACGCATAAGAATTTCCCAAATAAATCCGCCTGCCGCTTAATTATTTTTTGGAGTTAAATATACTTTGCATACCAAAAAGAAAACGTTGACACAGAAATGGCTTGAAGAATCCGTTTACTTTCCGATTTCTCTCAAATTTATGTCAAAGCAATTATCATAATGCGAGAAAAGGGAATAAATCATAATCAAGGGCTTGAGATCCCACTGTAGTGAATGGCCTTGGTTTATCCCAACTTCCGACATCTCTGAACTGATTGTTTTTATGAATCGGAAAACCATACACTGGAGGAAAGTTTTAGTTCCAGTAAACGTTTTTCGCGATGGCTATAGCTTTCTGCGTATGTATATTTCTTCAATGGCATACGGCTACCCTTATGATGATTTAGTATTCATTTACTTCACTCTGAATCTCACTCATTCCCAGAAAATATTCCGACTGAGCAACTATTAGAACATGGATTCCGAGGTCAAGTTGGATGCTATCAGTTATATCCCCCCTCAGAAAACTACAGTAGATTTATACCAGCCTTTAAAATAACTAGCAGACCTGCTGCCTGCTTTGCAGGCAGTCTCTGTCTGGTGTGCTCTTGAAGTGAACTTGGTGTTTTTCATTTTTTTTGCACAACTCAAAACTTTTGAAAGCAGTGGGAAATGTGGCTAAATGAGTCTATATGTTTTCTAAAAATTAAAAAATATTCGGAATAATTTTTCGTCCCCAAAATAGCAATTGCATTGCCTTCCCATCCCATGCAAACTTGAGAGAGAAATAAGGTGGCGCGAACTTGAGGTGCGATTGCCGGTGGGGCCCGGCATGCGTTGCAATGCCTCTTTTTCTTTTTAAGTAGGCACACGTATACAAAGCATTCATTCAACATTAATGAAAGAAAATGATATTTTGTGTAATAAAATAGAGTTGAAAATTTTATTCGAGTGCTTTCGGATATACAATATGTTTGGTCCTACCACCCTCTGAAAAAACAAATTACTTTTTCGGCTGTCCCACTCATGAGCATGCAACACATAATTGACCGTGTGAAAAGCATGGATTTTCCATATTTAATCCAAACACCTGAAGCGATTTACCCTGTGCATTGTTGATTGTCATTGAGAATGCAAGGCGAACAAGGAACTGTAGTCGTTTGAAATCAAATGGCATGTCGATGGGAATAATGGGAATACGTGGAATAAGCCCATATTCTCATTTTGACTTTCCATTCAGAATTGTCGCTTCGATGACGTTTGGTATCAATGGTTTGACAGTGAGCCTGGTTTCATTGGACATTCGTGGTGCATTAATTTTGCGCATAAGTATTATTGATGCGCCGAGTTTTTGTGACAATTTGTGCGGAGGTACACCAGAATGATCCAAAGAATTTAAAAACTCAATTGGATAGTTAAAAATCTCGTCCGCATTCATGACCCTATCAATCGATTTGCAGGTGACAGACTCGCCCGAAATTCGTTAGTGGATGGCGTAGTTGATTGCATTGACGTGGCTTTTTTTGCTACCAAAATAGCGCGTTCGCAAAACAATCGGTGATTTTTGTAATTGGTGACAACTTGTGGAAAAACTTTCTGAAATGATTGTTCGATCGATGGAACAATTATATAAAAGTTCAATGGAATTGAAATATTTTTTGTGTCGGCATCAACTGGTACTTTTCCATTACCGATATCCAACAGCTTTTTTGAAAATATGATTAACACATTGCGCTGATTTACGCGCATATTTGTCGTTAACGTGAGTTTCTGTGCATGTCTCTAAAGATGCGACGCTTTTAGGCAAGCGTTGTGTACATCAGTTGGTGTTGAATTTGGCATACTGAACTTTCTCACTCTTGAGAATGCAACGTATATAATTGACCATGCGAAAAGCATGGATTTTCCAGATTTAATCCACGCACTTGAAGCGATCGACCCTTGTTGATGTCATTGAGAAGGCAAGGCGAACGTGGAACTGTAATCGTTTGACTACAACTATCAAATTATTCACTAAATCTGGCCTTTAAAGGCTGCATGAGTGAATAGCAATTCATAAAATCGCTATTAAATGGGTATTCAAGCCCGGTTGCCAAGGAAATATCAGTTGTTTGAAAGGAAGAAAAATTGATGAATTTCAATATAAAAACGCAGTACCTGAACAAAAACGAAGCGTATAAGAAAATTGAATTAAATAATTAAATACTGCATTCTTTAATGCGTTCTATGATGCAAATCTCCATCCAATATCTTGAGTGCAGGTAATTTAAAAAAGAAAATGAAGAAAAACCTTCGCCGAATTCAATGCTTTTCTTATGGTTGTCAATGTTAACAATATTGGGGTAAAAACAACCCCAACATTTGCCACCTACCAAACCAAATTTACTACTAAATCATACAGACAGAATCCATATTTAATCCACCAAACCTCCTATCTCTAGCTCAAAACATGAGAGAGATGTAAACAAAATGGATACAGAATAACTGACTGACTGACTGACACGCTACAAAATTAATATATATATAGATATATATATATATATATACTTGCAGACCTGCTGCCTGTTGGTTAACCTGCCTCAAGAGATCGATATAAGGCCGATTAATAAAAACATCCTGGGATGTTTGCAAAATGCGCTTGGGAGGTTCGCAACCCGCGTAAAAATATAGGATTTATATTTTTTGTTTGGGAAGGAGGGACAAAGAAAAAATAAACTACTACCAAATCATGAAGACAGATAACCTACACTCATTGCACCAAACCTCACTATTCTAGCTTAGAATTTAGGATTAAATCATACTTCGAAAGGAGTAATTGTTCAAACCACTCATTATAATTTAATGACAAATAATCAAATAAACAAAATAAGTATTCAACATACTTGCGAATCAATAGATAATGCCTTAATAGATGTAACTAATTCCGCTTTCTGCGACTTCTTTCACGTCGTCAATTAGATAATGCACATTTAGCAAAACACGGAAACAAACATACATAGCAACATGTAAGAATTTGCATAGCAACACTTTTCCCATGTTAACAGATAGTGAAAACACTTTTTAACACTTAATTTTTCACATTTTCCGATTCGTTGTAAATGTGTCTGTTCCTTGTGCCCATATTTCTTCTATATAACGACACCACTCCCGCATCGATCAGATAACTATCTTCGGAGTTTACCTCAAGCTAATGCACCGACGTCTTGCAGGTTTGCAACCCGTTCACAAATATAGTTTTTATATCTTTTGGGCGGGAAGGAAGTAAAAAGGAAATCTAAAACTACTGATATGTTGTGCGTGGACATGTTTTGCATTGAACGCACTTTTCTCCTTCTCCAGAGCTCTCAACCACCGCGATAAAATACAATAAAACCGACTGGACTGACGGACTGACTGACGGACACCGCTACAAACGTTATTAATACTAATTAATAAAAGAGTAAATTTACATTGGCAGCACCACGGTGCAACCTTTTTGAAGCAAATGGGGGATGAAAATGTAGGGTGTTTGGAGGTTAGGATGTTGTTAGGGCTAGGGGGAAATATTGGCGGTGTAATGGGGAAGAGCATAGGTTCGGAATGGTATTCATTATAGTCCCAAAGGCTGATGTGCAGTGAATATTTCGTACGAGAGAAGCTATTTTTGATAGCCACCTATTGCGCTATTTGAATATTAAGGGTCAGGTCGATGTGCAGATCGTTACGGATGGATTTATGACAGAAGAACCAGAGTTCACCAAGGATTATTCGTATGAAGACGTTTTCGGTAGACTGAATATGTTAAGCTGTGTTTTTTGGTGTGGAGCCAGGGGCTTGGTTGGTGTTCATTGCATGAAACGTTTTTCTTGGGAGTCGGGGAGTTAAAGTGAGAGAATGAAATATCGTTGCGATCCCTCGCAGTCGAACAGCTGTCAGCATTGGTGTCGTCGTCATCATCGTCAACTTCCATTACTCGCCCACTTGCAGTCGTCACACATCGTGCGCTGTTTAGGTTGTCGCTTTGAGTTTATATCGCAATTGCGAAATTTTATGGAACATTTCGTGGATGTAATCCTGGGCTTCTTTAATTCAAAACTCGATACTCATTCATCCTGTAGACTTTTCATGGAGCATTCATTTTCTGATTTTATAATCCATTGATAATTTTTCCCTGAACTACACATTTTTTCATTGTTACATTTCCCAAATCTCTCATATTTTAATTATTATTTAATTATGTAACTATTAATGAATTATTATATAGCTACTATTTTTAAACATTTATGAATATATTTGGCTTCATAGCTTTGTAACTTCTGTTTGGATCTAAGTGCATTCAAATGAACTAACTCACTATTTCCACTCTTGATTCTTCGTCGATCTACGATGTTTTTACATCAGATGCATGACGTAAACCTATGCCAATACTTGGTAGCCATCTTGTATTTCATAATGGCGTCATAAATTCCGTAGCGTGCGTTTGTTTTACTCTTTCAACCTCCTTCTCACGAATTGCGAAGTGCTAAACGAAGGCCTTCTATTATAGGGATTCGAACCTTTTTCGGAGCATGTGGAATACTCGCCGTTGTAGTCTTGCCTCATATTATCACTCATGCGCGGCAGATTTGGCAGTTCTCTAAAAATTGTAAAAAAAAGAGTATTCACATCAGTAAGGATCCATAGTTTTATTTTCGAATATCATACCTTTACGAGCGTGAAACTCATTAATCCCTTTGTAAACTGCCCTAGCAAAAGATGCGTTCAGCAATAGGAGAGTGCTGATGACGGAGACCTTATGTAAGGATGTTAAGAAGAAGATGGTGGAGAGAGTGAAGAGTGGTATAGTGCAGAAACGTAGACTCTTAAGAAAAGAAGGCGAGAACAGGCTGCATCCGTTTGAGATGTGGGTGTGGAGGAGACTGGAGAAGGTGGTCAGAGAGGAAAAAAACGAGAAAGTGCCTGGTATGGCCGGTGTGGAGAGGAAACTTCTGGAGGGGATTAGGAGGAGGCAGGTTACGTGGTTGGAGCAAGTAATCAGAGGCGAAGGGTCGCTGACGTCCATGATAGGGGGAAAGACGAGAATTGGTTTTATGAAAGGGATGAAAATAGGTAGGACGTATGTCGAAATCAAGAGGAAAATAGTGTAAAGAGATAGGGCCCTGCGCATGTAAAAATCAGGAGGATTTTGGTTAATTTCAATCAGGTCTACGTTCCACGGTAAATATACCGAATAATAATAATAACAAGATAAACTTAAAGGTATTGAAAAACCCTATGCATGAAATGAACTGCCGCCCTTGATAGTCTATACACCATTTAGGTTTTTGTCAAGCATTTCATGTCATATGCCTTGCACAAAAATATTGGGATTACTTTTTTTAAACTATTTTTGCGACGCATCAATTGTGGGAAAGGTCAAAGAATGTGCTTTTTCTCCCAGGATGCCATTTTTCATTTGGAATTCCATCCAATTTGGATTCCATGCCTCTGGAATTCCGTGGGTCGATGAAGATACGCGAATATATTTTGGGACTTGCCCTGTCACCTTAAAATAAAAAAATAGAAATTGATCAAACCGATTGATTTTTACCGTAGATAGTGCCGCCGGATAGAGATTTTAGATTATTTGCTTTTTAAGGGTCGCCCACGCGAATCAAATGGCGCTTTGCTATCCTCCGCCGAAGATCAATAAAATGATTTTAGTTTAAATGTTTTTGGGGGTGGTGTAAAAATGTTGGACATTTGGATAACCTGAGCCACAGGCGTGGAATGTCGAAGCCGACGCAAATTGATCGCCAAATCCTCGAGATCATATGGTAATTTCGATTCCCATCTCTTTTCCAGTTTTACTCAATCGCATGTTTAGCCCGCAATAGATGACGTAACCTGTAAATGGCTTTTAAAGGTAAATTCCACGTTGATTGGATGTTAAATCGCATGAATTGCGTCTTATTCGCCAATTTATTAAGGATTTCCATTTTTACAATTTTTCAATATTTTATTTATTATGTATATAGCATCAGCTCTGTGTTCATTAATCTTTAAAAGTAATGGACGCCATTGAGCTGACATTTTTGATGGTATAGCTGCGGATAAATGTAATCACCAATATTATCATTGCTCTTATTACTGGTTTCAGAGTGGTAAAATAGAGAAAAAATCATCGAGATTTTTTGTAGGCCTCAATCTCCTTGCGCAAGTTCTTTATTTATCTCAGCATCCCTACTACCTCTCTTCATCCCGTCCGTTAAACATATTATCTTCCATTCCCTTCCCCGCTTACAAAATATTTCACGGCCTCAAGCTGCCCTTCGCCCCTCATTGCCTCTTCCAACCAACTACTTTGTCTCCTCCTTATATCCTCCAGATGTTTCCCTTCCTCACCAAGCATACCAAGAACATCCTTGTTTGTCTTCCTATCGTTTCTCCGCACTTTCTCCAATCTCCTCTGTACCCACATCAGAACCTATTCTCGTCCTCTTTTTTGTACTCTGTGTTTACGTTTTTGATCCATAAGCGCTACAATCCACATAAAACTCTTGGCCGACCTTTTATTTTCGTGCATACACAAGGTACCCATCACAAGCTCCCTTCCATCATTCAAATGACTTCGCTGCTGTTTCCTTTCCTCCAACGTACAACCGAGGTAACTGAAATGCTCTATTCTTTGAAATGCTCTCTAATGCTTCTACTTTTACGATCATTTTCACTTTCTTTCTCCTAGAAAATGTCATTAACCCCCCAACCCTCCATCTATCAATTTCCCTCAACGTTGAAGCACAGCAGGGAAATATTGACTTAAAAAGAAGCTCATGGTGTTTAAGCTACAGATGGATACATATTGTTGGACGAATTCGGGCTGGTTTCGTAGTTTTAGGGGCTCTTGCTATCTCTGAACCTCTTGTACGATACCTCGGGCCCTTTCCAAAGCATGGATGTGGCTGGCTCTCTGATGAGTACCAAAAATTGAACATGATAGATAATAATGAGTTTAGAGAAGGGAGGAAAAATATGAAGAATTATAAATAATGGAAGAAGATTCCGAAGTGAAATCTAAAGCTTTTATTTCACAGTGTTAAGAGGTATACGGATAGGTATAGAATGTGTTGATAATTTTTAATGTAATTCCTTTACAATGAATTAATTTAAAGGAAAGGATGACAGATATTAAACGTATGTCAAAATTCCGAAGACCAATACAGATTATTAAAAGTGTTATTTATATTTGAGGAGAGAATTGCCATTAATAATAGGTAATGTACCTATTATTCAATGTATGAGTGAAGCAAGAACAGCAATGTTAGATACTACCATATTGACCTATTGGACTAAATAATATTGAAATTATTGATCTTGGAGTTATCTCATCATTTTAAGCTTGTTTAGGCGTGATCAACCTGACGGAAACTGGGCTGTGAGTTTAGTGTAAATCATCCAGAAATGCAACGGAAAACACTTCCCGGGAGGAATAACTGAGGTGACTTAAAGCTCCTGCTTTTCTAAGTCTCTTAGTTAGCGGATATTAGGTAGAGGAATTGCTTTTTAAGTGCTCATTCATCATTCACTTAGTTTATTCAGAAGGCTTTTTTTCGCTGAGAAGGGAAATCAGCCCCATCTTCCGAGATTCTGGAATAGCCGTGCCGCTCACTGACTGCCCCTTTTATACGTAACACTAGCCAGATCGGCGACTGACAGGCCATCATCCTTTAGGTCTGTGGCCTTCGAGTGTGATGGTGACTTCAAGAACCCTTTCACTTGTCCCCTCGAGCGCGTTTTATTTTTTTAATGTCGCTCCTGAGAGCTGCACACCAGTTCCTCTCCTACACCAGTGGAGAGTTTGTCACCGTGTTTTATCATTCTACTGTTTTGCACAGCTCGAACTTGATTATCTCTTTAAGGAAAAGTATTAAACCGAAGGCATGGAAAAAAATTTAGTTAACAAAATGTGCGATTAAATTAAGAAAATTACATTAGAGAATTCTATTTGTTACGGCCAGGTTTTAAGGTTGCGGCTTAACATGCATAAATAAACGCATCTTGTACACGGTTAATTTTTAGAGCTGGCAGTTGTCAATTGGTATATAAATGTTGGTTTGGGAATAGTGTGTTTTTACTTTCGGCCTCATATTTCATCCACGCTGTGCCGTTCCCGTATTTTAATCTCAGTCAATAATGGTCACATCACTGATACGCAATAGTGCTTGGTGGAAAGAATCAGTTTGGCTGTATCTTATCTAGTCACTTCAATCAATCTAGATGATGTGAGGAGTGAAAATAATATCCTCTGTGTCGTACCAACTCTCGCCTGATATGATTTTTTCACGTAACCTGAGCCTTGCGTGTCGTCACCGAGTCTCTAGCGGCTCCCGACCTAGTCCTGCCATATTAATCTGCAGTTCACTTTTGCCATACTTTACTTGCATGTTCGCTGAAAAAGTTCTAATTTTTCATCTTAGTAATTAAAAAAATATTGACCCTTGGAAAATCTCGCTTAGAATCTGAAGCTGATACGGTCACGCCGTGGTGGTATTCATTTAGCGGAAGAGCCGGCCATCACTGGATGTCGGTGGCTATCCTCTCAGAGGCGAACCGAAAAAATGAATAGCAATATGTGCATATGTTCAGAGCTATCTTTTACGCCTTATCTGAACGCGAGACAGACTGCGAATGCGCGTAAATAGCCACTTTGAGGTGATTCATTTCACTGGGTCGCCTGGCGATCGCCAACTGCTGCCGTCTGTAACCGGCTATCGCCATACTAAATCAAAAGCACCCCAAATCGTCAAGTCCACATATTTTTTCCTTGTCCTTGTGGTCTGTTCCATACTATCTATCTAATTTTTCATAACTTTTGTGAGACTAACTGCCTACAATTTTCCGCTTGGTCATAAATTTCTCGAAAAATTTCATTAATTAGTTTTTTAGTGCACTAAATTTGCAATATAATTTTTAACATTATAATTTATTACGTATTCTATGAGTAATAATTCAATCTAAACCAAGATATAAAAGAAATAATACAAGCCAAACATATCGCGAGACAATCGATGCTGGGCTTATTATTAGGAAACACACTGTCGAGTAAAGTTAGACATTGGAATGGAAATTGTTAATGAGAAGGTGCAGCGGAAATTATCCAGAATTACCAATCTTATGATTGTCGAAAAACATTGAATCTGTCGAAACATCGATACGAATGTATCGACCACAGTTCTAAAAGCATCTCAGAGCTCCCTCCTCTCTTGCCTCCGACCCCACCGCCTCCTCCCTCCGTCCCCCTTGCGGCTGCACTCTCCGACAAATGACCTCGTGGCCTCCTCCCCCCCTCCACTCCTGCGTCCTCTTCACGCCACACCCGTCACCTCTCATGCTCATCCACCACCTCTCATCCTTCCTCACTTCTTCATTTCCTCCTCTTCCTCCTCCTCTTCCTCCTTTCCATCCCCACACATTTCCACTCCTCTTTCTACTTCCCATACCTGCTTCTCATACATCATACGCACTCCACTCCCCCATTTTTTTCTCCCTAACTCTCTCCATTCCCCCCTTTTTTAGTGCTCTTTCCATCTCCCGTCCTTCTTATCCCTTGGTGTCTCCCCTAACCTCTACAAAAAAACTTAACAGTTTCACATCCTCTTTTTCTTTCCTCTACCTCTCTTCTATCCTCTTTTTACTCTCACTTCTCTGTTTCCACGCCTTTCCAAGCTGTGGCCATTTCTGTTTTTTTTTGTCCCTAGGATTTTTTTTACTATCGCCCACCCTTAACGATGGAGCGCTGATGATTTTTCTTCATTCTCTTCGTCACTCTTTAGTTCTCTTTTCCTCTCTGCCAGTGCAGTGTAGCCCTTTTCCTAGTTTCCCCCCTTCCTCTCATCAGCCTTCTGTTACATATATGTTTCGTGGTGATCAAGTTGTAGTAGTGGCTTTAGGTGATTACGCAGCAAGACTAAACCGTGTTTTATGTCTTTTAAATAGAAAGAGACCTTTTAAATTCAATATGGAATCTATTATAAGAAAAAGATTACTATTATAGTGAATATTGAAGTATTTAATCAAAGTTTGAATGAATTCCTACAAAATCTTTTTAATATGGGTTGTGTGAGGTGGAAATGACCGAAGCTGTCGAAAGACCCACAATAAAAAAATTCTAGTACTGGCGTACAATATATTTGAGTTTTGCGTTCAGATGCCGGCCGACATTGGCAGAGTTTTTTTATTAGAACCCCAATCATAACATGAATGCGTCGTGGAGAGATATCTCAGTTCAGTATTCAATTAGTCGAACGGGAAGTAAAACTCTGTAGCCACAGGAGCTATCACTTAAAGTAGGCTTATGCGAGCGTCAGTATGCACTGATAATAAAATACATTGGGTTATATGATTATAATCTAAAATATATAACTCTTTCTAGTCGAAAGAAAAAGGTATACCTCAAAAACGACAGTGTGGTTTTAGGTATCCTCATACACAAACTCGAATCTCTGGTGAATTGTGGTATCAATGGCACACGAAACTGAATATAGATGCTCTAATTACATGGATACGTTTTTTATTTGTACGAAAAAACGTTTTTGAATCCAGTAACTATTAAATTTCTACTTTATGTCACCATGAGTACGAATAGGCTGTGGTTGGCTTTAAAGTTTAACCTGGTCGCCACTGCCCGGCACCACTGTTTCCAGCTGCAAACTTATTGGCATTGCTATCGCGGCTGTATGATAGTAGAGTGTGGTACTATTAATTTTAAAAGGTATTTAACAGTCTTTGACAATAATGTAAATGTGAATCTTAAGAACAGGACGGCGTATATGCAGCGATTGAAGGCGATAGGCTAATTGAAGCAAGAGAGGTATGCAGATATAGGACAGTATGGCGGAAATTATTGAAATGTAGTCAGCATTACAGGATTATCACCAAGAATTAAATTTCTTTTTACATTTCCAACCCCGTAAGAGAACTGCGTGATGGGTTAGTATTTATATGAGTTTGCACGAACCATACAGCCAATTATAGCATGGAGAGGAAAAAGAAGGGACCCGCGAGGTCGCCGTGTATTCAATTGATGGGCGTTTAATTTTAATGCCCGCAGACATGATCCATGTAAGTATCCACTTGGACGTTAGTTACAAGATCTTTACCAATCACTTCTTAGTGAATTTTTATTTTCTAACTCCCTCTTATCTACTAATCCAATATTTTAATTAAAACCGGTGTTATTATATCTGGGGGAATTATCACCATTTGTAGTCAATGTAACGTAAGGTTACGTCCTCTTTTCCTATACACGAAGCCTCCGATTGCCCCTTCTTCCCGTCGCTAAAACTAGCCACACGTTACTGTTGCTATAAATGGCCCGGCTGCCTGGTGAGAATGATATTTGGTAAGGTTGCACACATTTGTTCCAATGAAAACAATTTATTTTAATTCCAACCTGCAAACAATGAATTAGTCTACTGATGTCAACATTTATATAGAAAGCCAAGTCAATTGACCCTCTATCCTTGAAAAGAATATGATTCTTTGCATGTATCGACGGGAAATAAAATCAGTATTATAAAACACATATGTCAAAATAAACTGGGTGATCGTCCATGCACAAAATGTATATGCATGCCTGAGGAATGTCCGTGTGTGGGTGATCGCTCCCTCCCCCGCTGCATCTCACTACTGCACTGGCGTCGTTAACAGGATAGCATCTGCCCTCCAATTCTTCTTCTCGCTATCTGCCGGCGATGACGAATTGCTCTTCGCCTCTGGCATTGACGATTTATATCACTTTTTGACAACGGTGCACGAACTCCATATATTTCTCACGGCAATCAAAACGACGACTTTTAGACAATTCACGCAGTTCAATTCAACCCTCGATTCACAATTCCCCGCGGCGCGCGTGCCTTGGTGACTATTTATATAGGTTTAACAATATATATCTTCCTTTTTTATTCTCACGTCGCCACTCTCCCTAATTCGGTTTTCTCACGGCCATTTACTGACGTCACTCGGCCGGTGTGGTCGCGTGTGATGTTATGAAATAATTATGGCTACTGTTGTAATGTTTACGCCTCGGTGAGATCGCACGCGGTGTTATGAAATATTCTTGGCTATTGCGATAATGTTTACGCGTCGGTGGCTGAATTTGCTCTAACGACTTCCAAATTGTCGTGGAGTCGAACTTTAAATGTCTATGACCTTGATATGTTACAACGAAATAGTTTTACATGTGAAAATCAAACATGGTGTCCCTCTAATATTTCAGGATTTATGAAGTGTTCCATCGTTGGAAAAGTATGGGAAATCTTGGTGTAAATTATTGCTAAATATCATTAATGATATTTCAGACTACTCTAACAGGGTGAAGACCAGTAATTAGGCTGTTTTTTGACTCGTCCTACTTCGAAAAGTAGCGACTTGACGATTGTATATGGATGTAGTTTCTCTTTTAGGAATTCTTTATTTTTTTCTTTTCTCTTGTTTCCTTTCTCTCCACCCCCCTTTCTCCCCCTTCTCCTCTCCTCTCCTCTCGTCGACCTCAATCCTATTCCTCACCCCTTGCGCCTCTTCCCTCCATTCATTTTATTTTTCTCCCTCGCTTGTTTCGCCCGAAACTCTTGGTGCAACTTTTGCTTTCCCTTTCTTCTTTTCAAACCACGGCACTCCTTTTTGAGTCGGGAAGTTTTTGGGAAACTTTTTGTTGATACATCGACCCGTTTTTCCACATTCAGGGGTCTTCTTTCTTTCGTAATTGTCCTCTATTTTTCAAAGGGGACATATTTTATTACCTTCGTTGCTCGCTTTGGACTTTGTGTGTTTGGGTAAATTTAATCTTCTTTCCTCTCTTGTCCTTTTGTGTGCCAGCATCATCAAATGCTTTCCAATGACCCTTGTTATTTATTTGAAACTGGAAAGTACAGATTGGTTCACCGTAATTTTTCATTACTAACGAGCATGTTTTATTTATAAAGTTGCAAGCAGGAGTTCCTTTGATTGTAACGATGCTGTGTTTTCCAGGAGGTTTCTTTTATCAATCAGAGGAAAATTATGATTCAAATATAAGTTTTTGAAAAACTCTTCCATGACATCCCGACTGTTACCCCAAGAGTCTGAGTTAAAATATTAAAGTAAATTACTTTCCTTATTTTACTTGCAGCAATATTAGTTCATGTTACATTGGAATCTTACAACAATCGAAAAGAAACATATGATTTTATGCTATACCTAATTATTTATACTTATTGCAAAAGGATATTGGACTCTACTCTATGAAAAAGGCATTAAAATACCCATAAATCAATCTTATATAAATTATGATCGCATTGTTACTCACAAACATTTGCAGTTGCAGGGCATTTCGTGGTAACAAAATGAATTTGTCCGTGAGATCGTATTGGCTTCACTCGCTCAGCATCTTTCGTTATCCCACCTTTCGTCAATCTTCAGACGAAGGTTCAAAGGTGACCTTATAAGACGTTGATTTTAAGTATGTCTTATCTTAATACTTCTTATGTACTTTTTCCAATTTTCCACCTATCTATATTTTTGGAAAAAAATGGAAAGTTTTGTCAATTTATAATTACTGCTAGTTAGGCAAACTTAAGTAAAGTTTGAGTGGCCTTTGAAGTATAGCTACTATTCCATTTATTGATTTTTGATTTTTAACTGTTGAATTTTCTTGTAATTGCTGTGTAGTCAGCGTTATTATAGAAGGAGCTTTCGTGCCTTTTTCAGGGCTAATTTGAATTAATAAGTTGCACTTTTGTTTTTTATAATCTCATTCTAATAATTAATCTGTGGGATACACCTGCACTCCACAAATTTGACGAAAGTCTGATAAACTTAATTCTTTTTACTTTCCCACGCGTAGTCTTATATTTCCGACAGCCTTCTATCCTCCGAACAGTTTTTCCACGATTTTATAGTAATCCACTTCTCATTTATCATTCTCCCTTCTGTATTCCATTCAATTAGTCTCTCCTTCGCTCTCTAATAATCTCTTAGTAGGCAGGGTTAACGCGATTAAAATTACTGCCTCCCCTTCTAAATCCGCTCCAAACATTACCTCATCCTCACCCATTTCTTTCGACATCGTCGGCATTTATCTGCTTCGTAATCAGCATAGCCATTACAAGATCTGTTTCACCCGTTGGAGAGTGCATTGTCAGAAGCAAGTAACCCTTTCCTTTCTACATATTTTTACATTTTTGGGAAACCTAAATGGTTCCCAAAAATGTGGCTCAAGTGTAACAAAACTAATATTTTGTAGGGGACTGATTCCCGTTCCACGTTCCCTCTTTACTCATTTAGTGCTTATAAGAGTAGGGTACATTGAAAAAACAGTTAATCCTTCAGTACGGTCGCCTATTTTACAAACGTAATTCAGGTCGCTGGGTGTCAGGCACCCAGGATCTTTTTTTCTTTTTAATGGACGTAACTTTTATTTTTCACTACATTTTACTTCATATATAATTTTTGTTTATTTTATGCCCATCAAATAATTTTTACTTATTTTTTAACTTATGTAGAAATTATATATTGCATCCAAATCAATCATCCGAAATTTCTACAATCTCCATTCTGGCAGATATTTTTCCCTGGCAATTATCGCAATAAATATTTGAATGTACTTGACACACCTGAATATCACAGAATAAACACTTGAGACTTAGTTTTCCGATCCTTACCTTTACATATTGGGCTTCGGAAATATTTTTCACATGATTCTCAAGATTTTACTCTGTAACGAAACCATGGTTTTGATAAATAAAACTACATGTGGAAAAAGCAATTTTGAAAATTCATCTAGCTTTCCTACTTTTCGTCTATTGCTAGGTAAATTCCAACTTTATAGGCTGTCTGAATATCGTTGTTGGATCGAGTGTCTATACTTCTTATTGCAGCCAGTTTATCATCTTTCTGTCTTTCTTTGCGATCAAAAATGTTATCAAAACGAATAGCACGCATTAGAAATGAAAACCTGTCAAAACTAATTGTTGCATATATGAGTTCAATTCAAGTGGGATCTGTTGCCCATAAGTAGATTTGTTTGATAGTTTTTACGAACGCCTACCGAATACAAAACTCCAAATTGAGCTCACTATTCAATGTTGTTCGTTTTCCTGACATAGCGCTTATTTTCGAATATGAACTCTACGTTATCAATATAACGATTGGTACACCCCACAATTTCATAAATAAAAGTAATAAATGCCTCCCAACTTTCCAAAGGACATTTTACACTTTTATAATAATCACTCAATGAGGAAGTCGTTTGGACAATGTTTTCTGAACCTATTCGGACATTTTTGCGAAAAGGTTTTCTTCGCCACACTATTTCATTATCTTCTCCGTAAAACAGTTCGCTATCTCCTTTTTCTGACTCCTCACCACTCTTACCCTGATCAGAGCTCGTGTCGTACCCATTTATTGGAAACTATCCCTATCATCTGCATTAGATATATCGAAAATAATATCCTCCTCTTCTTCCATTTTTTCTAACGAAACTCTGTGTACTGTAAGCCGTCTTCCTCTATTCGTTCGTGATTTTTCTCTTTCCGGTTTTCTCTCTGTATTCCAACCAGTCATTCCGTTCTCCTTTTCTCGAATCATCGCTGAACAGGAATGATGAACAAGATTACACCAAGTCCCAACTCTGTTATCTAGCTTCTCTCTCTCTCTCTCCACCCTCAGTCCTTCCGAAATATATATCCTGGTTCTCACTTCTCCACCGGATATTTCCACTCTCCTCATCCTCCATCATAATTTGCGTTGCCCTCCTCCTTTCCCTCCCCTACTCACTACCCCACATCCGCACTCCCTCCATTTACTCTCTTAGCGCAGAATTCGTTTCTTCTCACTCCTACTCCTGCCAAGAATCCCTCCCCTACCCCTTTAACCCTCCAAAGCATTCGTGCCTCCCTGCTTAACCCCCCACCTTTCATCGCCTCGTTCCGTTTTCTTAATTTTTTTCCTTCTTATTTTAATTTCAACTCCAAACACTTCTGACCGTCCATAGCTCCTCAACTACTTGCTCTCCACTCATCTTTTCTCTCTTTCTCTCTTTCTCTCTGTATCCCTTCCCCCCTCTCTCTTCTCCTTCATTGCTTGTTTCCTTCCCTTCCCCCGTGGTGACACTCACTCTTTCCTTCCCCCTTTGATATTTCTTCTTCTTCCTTTCCACTAAAGGGGGTTGACTGTGTCATTTAAAAGCAAGCACTAAACTCCAGCAAACCTTTTTATTGTAAAAAATAGACACTGCTTTCTCAAATAATATGCCTCTTTTTTGTAAAGTATCATAAGAATTAGAGGAATAGTGACTGATATTCTGGTATTTAGAAAGATGAGAACTTCGATAGCTCGAACTGCTGAAAGTCGAATATTTGCTCATTATGATCTGGTCATAAAAGTAAGACGACATAAACTGGAGCAAAGAGAGTTATTTAATTTCTTACGCAGAACGCCAGACGAAAATGGGCGTAGTAGCTAAGACATAAGGAGGAGAATGGCGTTAGCAGAGGAAGCATTTAGTATGAGAAGGGAGCTGATGACCTTAGGTAAGGATATAAATAAGAGGCTGGTGAATACCTTGATATGGAGTGTAGCGTTTTATGGGGCAGAAATGTAATCTCTGAGAAAGGAAGAGGAGAATAGGCTACAGTCGTTTGAGATGTAGGTAAGGAAAAGGATAGAGAAGGTGCGATAGACGGAAAGGAAGATAAATGAGGAAATGCTTGACATGGCTGTTGAGGAGAGGAAACGTATGGATAAGGTTATTGGGAGGCAGGGTAGGTGGCTGGAAGCGGTAATGAGGGGCGATGGGCTGCTCAAGGCCTTGATAGAGGGATGGATGTTGGGAAAGCGAGGAAGGGAAACAAAAAGAATAGACTTCATGAATGAGATGAAGAAGGGTAAGCTGTACGCTGAGGTGAAGAAATAAATACTGAAGTTCGATAGGGTCCTGCACGTGTATGAATCCGGGGGATGTTCTCTGACTTCCATTAAAATCTTATCTTTAACTGGTAGATTATTTTAATGAATGAATGAAAGAATTTTTATTGTTGTCCCTCGCATAGTGCGCAAGTAACTTTTCTGCTAATTAGGAAGTCTACAGCTCGAAGCATTTCTACAGTGCCAGAGTACTTCGATTCATCGATGTTAACTATTATTTCTTTATGTTGAGATAAAATTGTCTGAATTTTATTTGACATCTTGCTCAAACTACCTGAAACTTAACCCTCCTCCTGGTGTGAAAACTCCTTTCTCATCAACTCCTTCTTCCAACTCTAAACCTCTCTCAATCTTCCTTCCGAATTTACTAACTCCCTGTCCTAATTCCGTGCTAACAGCTCTCCTTTCCCTTCTTCGCTGTATTCTCTTCCAACATCTCTCGACGCTCACAAGTCTTCACTTGTTATTATCCTATCCCAATTCGAAGAGATTAATGACCTGGGTGCGCGCACTTAGCCCCTGAGTAACGAGGGCGTGAGAAGGATTCCCTTTCCTTCCTTTCTGTATTATTTTTTGCTCTCTTATCCTTGGGCCTCATTTCTCTCTTCCCCTTCCTTCTTTCAGCCTTCCCATTTGTGATCCACACCCTGACCCTCTCTCTAATTCCATTTCCCTTTTTCTTCATTCACATTTTTTTTCTCCTTCGATCATGTGCCATTTACTTCCAAATCAAAATTTCCTTTTTTTCTTATAGGCTTTTAGCCTGTTATAACCACCAATTCTTTACTTAACATAAATTTTTTACATATCTTCCCGAAACGCTCAGCATTTCTTTTCCTTCTGGGCACTTATCTCGCGAAATTTTCATTATCCTGTTGTCTTCCACTGTGCTTATGTAGTCATTTCACGTATTTTTTTCCCTTTCTCCCATGTGTTTTGTTGTTATTATTTTGCATTTCTCTATGATAGTGTTGTTGCCTATTCGATATTTTCTGGTTCTTCCAAGTATTTTTGTGATACTCTTCATTTTAGTCGTTTCTAATAATATATCTCTGTTTGTTGTTGTCGCGCTAACTTTTGCACCTTTTAAGATTCAGTATTTTATTTGCATATTTGCGACATCCCGTTTTATTCTATTACCGATATTTAATAACATAATTTTTTTCTTAGTTTGCTATACATACTTCGGCCATTTATTCTTCCTGATACAACGTTATATTCTTATACAACTTTGATTTTTCTACCCCCTTATCCTAATTGTTCTGTTCTTTCTCAACCTTTTTTCTTTCTTTCGTAAATACAACCTTCTTCTGGCATAAAGTAGGTTGTCGGAAAAAATAACTTTTGACGGTGTATTTCTGAGCCGAAATCACGATTCAAGGAAACGTTCTACTTAGTAATTTTCTTGTATAGTTACAAATTCTCATTTTTTCCGCGTTGCGGTGTTCATCATAACAGTTTTAGCCCTTATTTTATTATTATTGAAGTTCTGTCCTCCATTTGTCTTTATAAACATTAATTTTTTTTAGCTATTTTTATTTATATTTCTAAAGACACCATCTCTGTTCCTCAGCAGCATTTATATTTTCACTCAAAATATAATCTTTCGATTTAAAAATCGGTTGGCGGCAAATATTGTCTTTTCCTTAAAAACTATCTAGCCAGAATTGCGATTCTTGTTAGCGGTATTTCTTGATTTTGTTTCAAAATCCCTCAAGAGTGGTCATTTTCCATAGGACGTTGATCTATTTTAAATTTTCAATGTTTTTTTTCGTTAAACTGGAGCCGTCTCTTCTTCCAGATCCAATGTTTGTTTTTAATGCCTGGGCTTCTTTTTCCTTCCGAACTCTTTATTCTTATGCTGCATAGTTACGGATTTAATGTTTTTATAGTTCTTAATATTGTATAACTTAGATCCTTATACCCTATTGCTTTTTTCCATGATACTTGTTTGATTTTCACACAAGTACAATAGAGATTAAGTTTCAGTTACGCCTCCTTGACTGAATAATAGGCAGTGGAGAAAGTTCTACTAAACCTCATTGTTTTCCATCTTCTATCTAATGCTGCATGTTTGTATGTTATTACTTGCCCTGCGTAACATATTACATTCTAGGTTTCTGCTCTATAACGTGCGTACAAATTCGTCTACGATGGAGCATTTAGAAATTAAGAGAAGAATTTTGGAATGACAATAAGCTTAGAGCCAAGAAAAATGAAAGTGATCAAAATGTGATGGAAACAAGCGTGTATAAGAACCATTGGAACCTTTCCCTTGGTCATCACCATTTGCAAACGTTACCTTTGGTGGGTGGTTTATGAAGAATGCTTTTCCTCTGGTGGAGGATCGAAATGGATTGTATTTTAGCTGATTATCATCAAGATATCTCTTCTTTGATCATTGATATTCCAGTAGTAAATTTTGTGTACCGGCTTTTATTTCCAAGGTCAATCAATATTTCAAGAAAAACATGTTTCTGCGAGCACCATTTGTGGAAACAAGCACTTACTTTGATTAAGTGTTCTCAGGCAAATACTTTACCGTGCATTTTTAAAATATTTATTTATTCTGTTGGTTATGTTTCTCCAATTTTTCGGTGGATTCCGTGAAATTCGGGGAAAACTATGTAATTAGTAATTGTAACTAAAGTCTCTTGCAGACCTACCCGGGCTCCATCTCATTTTTGTCTCTTCCATTTTCAGTAAATTATCTGAATTCTGTTACACATCACTCAAAAGGCTTCATTTATGTGAGGTTATATTTTGGATGAGAGCACGGAGTTAATTAAGGAACCGCATCTATTTGTTATCTGTGATTAATTTCCCGGCAGTTCTGGGATTACAAACCCTTCTTCCTCTCGCATTCATCTGGTTATGCTTAGTTTCCATTCTTATTACATTAATTTGAATTAATAGCTCAGCGACATGCTACTAACCATATCGTATTACACATTTCATATTAATTATTTTTCACTTCCTTTTTCATAGTTCCTGTTGTCGTTTTTCGATTTAAAAAGACTCATTTCACATCTGGACACCTATGGTTGAAAGTATATCTCCAGTTTCAAAAATCATAGGAAATAGCACACTTTTCTTTTAGGTAAATGAAAAAATCCTTTCCCCACAGGAATGTGTGGGGCAGCTGGTTGCCAAGATGGAAATACCGGTTCCCGAATAGTCACGGAAGTCAATCATCGTTGGGCATGACTTGAATTTGGAGGGGTGATTTTCCAATTCGTCCGAGTGCTGTTGCCCCTATCTGCAAGTGGCAGACAGTATGTGTGAAATTTCCTTAACCGTCGAAGCACGTTAAACAGAAATATTACTACTACTAGGAAAGGGAGAGTTAGATCACCGAAAACCAAACGTTGTATGTGTGTCTTTCTTAAGTTATTAGAGTTGTGTCTCTCTCCTTTGGCTTCAAATTTCGTATCATTCAAGCGGAAAAGCTTGAGTGATTCTCTTACGAATTTTTATGCAAAATAATATTGCAGAAGAGGAGGAAAGGGATAGAGGACACAAACTAGCTCAACGTAGTCCATTAATATGAGAATGGACTTCGGAGCATTCCAAGCCTATGGCGACTCTTCGCCGTACTTTTATTAACAATATCATACAAGGTAAATCCTCATATTAGTTCTCTCACTGATATGATGAAACTTTTGGCAAGAGTTCGCATGCGATTCCGTTTCAAAAAGGCAGGTTAAGATTCTGAAATGCATCGTATCATTTTTCGGTGCAGAAACATTAATTTAGAGGAAAGAGTATAAGAAATGACTGGAGGAATTGGAGATGTGAAAGTGTAGGGTGATGGAAAGTGCGCAATGGACGGGTAAAAATGGAGAAATACTGGGCGTGGATAGTTGTAAGAGGAAGCTAGTGTGGGGAAATAGCTGAATGCAGAGTATGCAAATTTTGCGGACAATAGGGGTGAGGCAGTGGTGAAAGTGAATATACGGTTGGCCGTTGGTTACTTGGTGAAGTTAAGGGAGGAACGAAGTATTTTCAATGTGAAAAAGCAGACTGTACAACGAAGTAGGTTTCATTCTTAGAAGTAATACATGAGTTAATGACTGTGAATCTATATATGTGAAAACCCTACTTTAACCGGTAGACTACAACTAATTATTAAATGCATAGTGCCTACTCCGATGACGACAAGTGAACGCTTAGCTGAAGAACCACATAGTCTGAAGCAGTGGATATCTTCTTTGCGAGTAGCAGATGAGCATATGGGCAATACCTACTCCTATATCCTATAAGACCCTCCTTAATCGGTTCACCACCACTAGGGGAAAATACACGATGCCGAGCTGAAGAAGTAGAAATTTTAGAGCTGCATGTTCCTTCATTCTTATACTGAAGACGTTTTATACCTATCCAGACCTACAATTATCGGTCGGCTAATACCGATATGATAAATGCTGTTTTATTACTGCTAGTACAACAAATGAACGCCAAGGGGCTGAGCCTAACACGGTTCCTTAATTCCTCACGATCGACCATATTAATGGTCGTTGCTTGCCTCAATTAGGATAAGTTAACGCCGAGCTGAAGAAGCAGGCAGTATAAGGCAGGAGATTCCTTATTCATAAGAAGTAGATGAGTAGATAACTGTTCTTCGTTATACACGGAAGAAGGTGAAATTCTCCATGAAAATATCATTTACTTCATGCAAATCTGACTTGAAAATCATTTTTTCATGGCTAATTTCACCGTCTTCGGTGTATATCTTCGCACCTGTGCGCGTGACTGCGTACCATATCATTTGAGTAATCTCAATGATTTGAAAACTTTTCTTCGACCCTACCTACCATAATCGGTAGACTACTACGAATCACAAATGCGTGATGCTGCTTTCTATTACGGCGAAAGAACAGCAGGTGACTAAATTTAACGCGTTAAAATGACAGCCAGATTTCCAAAATCATTCTCCGCCCTTCTCTTGATTCCTCGCTACCGATTCCTTGACGAAATAAGTATAGCTACGAAGTATTTTTCGAGGTGACAAAATAGTTTGCTCAACGATGTAGTTCTCTAATTTACATGCAGTAGATGAGCTGATGGCTGTGCTTCTATATCTGTCAAAACCTACTTTAATTGGTAAGAATTGGTAATACTAATCCTACTACATAGATGTAAATTAATGTAGATTGTAACTTAGTAGATTCCTTAGTCATGAGCAGATGACTTTGATTTGACTAAACCTACCGTAATCGGTTGACTACCTCTAATCATATTTAATAATAACTTCATCTTTATTTCCCGAACGAATATAGATATTCATAGTCTCTTTTTACATTTTACTCGTTTATTAAAATGCACAAGCATCCAATTTCTAGGTGATGACAAACCCACCCAGGCGGAAATCGATCCCGTGACCTTTAGGATTAGCATGCGAGGACTTCACCTCGTCCACCACCGCTGCCGATAAATGCATGCATGGTGCTTGTCTGCCATAAGGACAAAAGAACGCCAGGTGGCTGAATTTAACGTGTTCAAATTATAGCCAACGTCTCCAAAAGTATTCTCCGGTGCGGTCTCTTGATTCCTCGCGACTGACCCTTGGAGCTCGGGCAATGCATCTTGGCCCCACTGGTTGGAATTCTCTTCCGCCGGCGCGCCGATGAGAAGTCTTGTCTCTAGCTCTCTCTCTCATTACGCCGCTCATTCTCGCATGGCTTTATCTACGTGGAGGATGGTGCAAGCCCACGAAATCCTTCGCGAACCCTTTTAGCACAAGTGCACCCTTTTCCCTGTTCCCCTCTCCTTCCCACCCACCCCCTCATTAAAGGAATCGGTGATTTCGATCCTCCCTGCCACTCCCATATTCCACCCCTTGCATCAAGTGACCCGGTTTCGAAGCGGGAGCGGAGCGGCGTGATAAATTAGTCAGGTCAATCATGAACCGCTCTTCGAGAAATGGGGCTTCTCTCGTTAACACATTCGATTCGATTATTTTATGAGATCGATTGAATTATTTTTGGAACCATTCTTATCTATTTGACCTTGCTAGACTCTTCGAAAAGTGGAATTATTTTGTATGAAAAAATATAGCCTGATGTGAGTTAACCGCAAGAAAAATTCGGATATTTGAGTAAGGTTGGTTTTTATGCTGGCGTTTTTCAACCGTTATTTGAACCATGGAAATGTTGTGGTGAATGAGGAATTAGTCTCTTGAAATGTTAATTCACAAATTTTTAAACATATGTTAGTAATTAATAAGATAGTGGTATAGCGGGGATCATCGTACAGTTATGAAAAAATGAGGTTCTCTTACTATCAAATTCAATTTTTTTGGTAGAGATAACTAGAGTGGAGGGAAAGAGAGAGTAGAAAGTTTTGTAATTTCTAACAAAAGATGCTGAGCTCTCCACAGCTTTACTTTCTCAACCAAGTTACGAGTGCAGCCGTCGAAATTCTTTTGCAATGACAAATGAGTGTATATCCCTTTAAAAATTCTACCCCTTTTCCATCTACCCCGTATTTCAAGTAGGGATAAAGACATAGGATGTCATGGTTTTAACCTCAACTCCTACCCAATATCGGTGTGTTTTTTGGCCAAGCCCTTGTCATTTACTACTGTCAGTCTTCTTCAAACCAGCCGCAATCTTAATATGAAGTTTCCTCAATCGGAATGTGACATTTGGATAAGTGAGAAAGGGGAATCGGTGTGAATTGGTGGATCGGAATTTTCCGAAAATGGAAAGTTTCATACTTCGTACTGTCCACTTATTTACTCTTCTACATTCGAACTGGCCAACTACGGACCACGTTGGTTCAACCGTTTTTCTTTTTGCCTTATTCCTTTTACCTCTTTCAATACTCATTCATTTTCTTGCTGAATTCCCTTTTGCGATCCTCGGTCCATTCCAGCCTTCTCCTCTCAATTTTTACCCCCCAATAGTTCGTAATCCTGCCACTTTGCTACTGAAAATATCAAGTTCCTTCATGTTCTGGTCTCCCTAGTAATTTCCATTTCTCACAGGTCCTTTTCAGCATCCACAAACCATTGCACCATTTGTGATTTTATCCAAGAAATACTTCCTGATTCTAATTTCGTCTCTCCCATTCTCACCAATTGTCCATAAAATGTAACTCAAATTTTCCACATGGTCTGCGTAATTTTTTCTCTATCCAGGTTCAGCTAGTGATTATTTTTTCTGCTAAATACATTATTTATAGTATCTGATGGAGCCTAAAATTGTTCTGAAGATCATCCTCTCTTGAATTTTTAATAATTTCTTTGCATTGCACTGATCCATTTCATTTCATGTTTACAACTCGTGCTTCGGCATAGTACATTATCCACATCAGATTCACTGTTAAAGCTCAATTTTGGCATGGTATTTAGACATGTCGTTAGTGACAGGAGGGGAGGGGCGGAGCAAGTAAAAGCATGTTAGAGGAGGGGCTTTTGGAAAAGATAGAGGTCAGGACAGTGGAAGGGTGAGTGAGGTCATTTGTCTCTCTCCTTTGGGAGTTGGCTACAGGGGGGTGGAAAATGGAATCGACCGCTAGGAAAAGCTTGGGGTTGATGAAAGCGTCTAGTTTGATTAAAATAGTTGGAGAGCTGGAATGGGGAATGGTATTCATTTTGTTATGTGAGTTTATCACCCGAACATTTTTCATTTTTTTTTTACTGAGACCGGAGTGTTCCGTGTATGACCCCAAAATAAGCAAATTTCAAACTGTCTTTCCATCATGACAGTACTAATAAAAGTTAGGTCGTTGCACATCGCTTGGGTCGAACACTGATACGTAGTTAAGATTACATCAAGCGCTACCTGGGTACCGAGTGCATTGTGCATTTGATATTTGTGTGGTATTTAGATGCAAGAGCAATGCAAGGAAATATATGAGGGAAGAACATTTGTCTTAGGTATCCCATTGATATAGCTACTCGGGTGAAGTGGGTCCAGGTTTGCTAGAAACAAGACAACATTAACGTTGAAAATTATAAGAGTTTCAAATTTCAATTGTAAATAAATTTTTGCTAGAGTTAATCACGCTATAAACGATATTTTATTCTCAAACTACGAATTTACTTATTATGACTGACCAAATATGTTTTATTTCAGTACTTAAGTATGCAAATACCTACTTAATTTCCTTCTGTCGTATCTAAAAACTAAATTATCGGAGCTTTCATCCATTATTCCTCCGTCGATTTTCGAGTCATCAGCTGATCGTGTCATCCGGATAATGTCATGCGCAGAACGGACTCATTTTAGCCACGGGAATGTCCTACTTTGTATTAGCAGTATCATACTTTTCGTGATCGAATATTTTATCATTCTCGTTTTGGGAGCGAGTTTCGTTGGTTTGACCAAGTCGATAGAATTAATGAGAATCAAATCACGAAGTATATTAATGACAGACGAATGAATGTTGTGAGAGAAAGGGGAAGACCGAGATAGTATTGTGTAATTGTCTTTGAAGAACTCTTGAGAGATTGAATACCAGTTGTCTAAAGAATAGTAGGGCCTGCATGGCGGTAACTAAATCAAAAGAGGTATGAATACTTCGGAAGTATGGATAAAATTTCAACAGTAGAGTCATATTCACTGGCCTAATGCGGAGAAGTCATTTTTTTGTGTACTCCGATGGGTAGGTATGTATTTATCTTCAAACATTCTTTTAATATATTTTCCTTGAGTTTTAAGGAGTCTGATTTGTAAAATGAAAGCTTAGCAGTATTTTGTAACTTTCGATACTTGGCGAGGATTCGCTGTCCTAACTCTTATCTGTCCAAAATAATTTATTCTTAAACCACAATTGTAATTACGGGGATCAAAGTTGGATCACATAAATCAAAAAATAACTTTTTATTTCACATAGATGCATCGTTTTATAAAAAAACTGACGAAATTTGAAAAACTTGGCGTATTATTTAAGGCAGAGTAGGATCGATGAAATGTAGGTAGCAATATTATTTCTATTGTCATAACAGGCTACTGCATTGTATCTGGCGTTATGAGCTAGCTGTGTAAAAATGCACTGCCTTCGTCTTCTCTTCTGCACAAAATTCACGCGATATGCATGTTGGGTAAATTGTTTATAAGAAGATCTCCACTTTCATTGTAATATTTTACTTTCAAATCGTCATTGACTTTGACTTATAATTGAAATCGCCAGAGGAATAGGACTGAAAATATATCACTTTCATTCTGCCGTTGTATCCATTATCATCGTTTTCATTATTAAAATTTGTAGCATAAAATATAACAGCTATATGATAGGAATGTTATCAGCATTGCTTCCATTCCCAGGAGAGGTTACAGCGGCCAGTGGTGCGACAATGGAAAAGGATAGTCCTGACCATCATTCGCCAAATTGTTCTGACCTCTCACCAGAGATACGAACGTTCATTCAGACCTTTTTTGTCGCCGAAGTGTCGGCACACTACTTCTGAAAGCCGTCTAGAGGATGTGCCGTTCTCAAGTTGTAAAATAATTTCTGAATCCCCTATTCTTTAGCTTTAGGGAAATCAAATTAGGGAATCCGTGGGATGCAAAAGAGAGGAGGAATGAGTTTTGGCTCTTATGAGAGTAGAAAAGCCTATTGCTTTTGCCCCTCCTAGAATAAGTGGGTACATTTTCCGACGCCGAAAAACTTGCCGAACCTTCCGTATGCTTTCTTTCTGTTGTCAGCTCCTATTATCGCAGGTGACCGTGCACTATATCCCTACCGTAGTGGCTGGCGGCGCGCGTGCGTCAATCACGTAGGTACTCTAGGACTAGTTTTCCCGGAAAAGAATGTAGCTACCAGGTTGATAGCAGAAGTGACGAATTGCAAATGAAAAATAGCAAGATAGAAGTGACGAATAGCAAACTAAGTAGAAAGAAGTAAATTCAAACACTGGTTGAAGAAGTGGTGGGGTGCTAATTGTAACGAAACCCTTATATTCACGGGGAAAGCACGCCACTACTCCAAAGAGTCAGAAAAGAAAACATTGCCAAATTTTGAAAAATTGCACAAAGAAAACTGCCATTGCATGTCCTCAATGCAATAGAAGTGTTTGTGGAAACTGCTGAAAAAATAACAATCTGTGTAAGTTGTGCAAAAAAGTGATCTTACATCCTTCCAAATATATGCACATTTATATGTCTGTGTATGGATGTGATTTTTATGCATATTTTTTATTTGAAAATGGTTTTGTAAAGTTAATGTTATCTAATAAAAGGATATTTATCTAAATACATATGCACAATACTCAGTCAGGTGTCCTTATTTTCAAACTGTTGTGTTTGAGAATAGCCTAAGATGAGCACGGCTGAAGAGGATGAACTGAAATAATTTTATTATAAACAATTAATTAGTAAAAATAATTTTAATTGCATAAAATGCTTAGATAAAGCCTTGTTAATGCCATTTGTGGAAAAAATAAAGTACTGGGAGTCTAAAGTAGCTATTTGATTCTGAAAAACTATGGGTAAAAATGACCCCTGTCCGTCCTAGGTAGTGCGAAACTCCCGTCCTCCTAGTGTTAAGGGGACACTACTGTACATAGAATATCAGTATCATTAAACACCTTGACATCACATCTAAATACTTGCTATCTTTTTAATGACTCGGGAGAATAAGTTTTTACATTTCATTTTTTGCCTACCGATTTACTTCGGGTGGAGGAAATCGTGCGATGAGTTGAAAATTTTCTGTCTGCCATCCCCAAACCTCGGAGAAAATCTCCAGGGAGAAATTGCTTGCGGCGACCAGGCCTCGGTAATGTCATGCCCGAGGCGAAGCCGGGACAATCATCTCTCCCCCTCCCGTCCCCCCCAGCCCCCGGGGATGCAAAAGGGCTTGCACGTGTGGACCTTACGGAAATCGCGTTGACCGCCGCCTCGTCCGCAAGAACCAAAAAGACGTACGACATGAAACGGTGTGGGGGGACCACAGAGACTCGTGGCCGGAATGAAGTAGGTCTTCCGCTTGCCTGCGTGTCTCGTCCTCTCCTTGCGGATCTATCCTTAGTGGTCGACAGTCTCAGGCCTATCTAAATTTGCTTACTCATTTCATGCTAGGAACTGAGGTTGTGCTTAAAATACTACTAAGTCCACTAATAATTTTAAATTTTATGACTAAATCATTGTCTTGGTTTAAAAATCGGATATAATTGTCAGTGGTGGGGTAATGTCCAAGCCAGGTAAACCCAGAGTCTAGGGTTCGTATTTTTCCTGGGTGGACAGACAAACCTGGGTGTGGACGTTAGTGAAGAGGCATCTCCTTGTTGATTGATGTAAAGCAGCGCTATTCAAACTGATTTCCCTGGAATCATGGAGTTCCACGAAACCTTCCCTAAGGTTTCGCGAATTTTTTTTATATTACCTTGTATTTAGGTGGGTTATTACTGGCAAGTTTATTGCGCAAGTTACAAACAGGCGTCTTTTGACGTAAATTGCACTTGTAATCAGCTCTGAAATTCCACTTGCAGACCTTTTAATAGTTTCCTCAAGTCTCTTGCAGAAGGGCATTGTTACCAATGTAAAAAGCAACCACTCTGTATCTGCACTTACTTGTGAAAAATCTTTCGTCAGAGAAGAATTCCCCGCAATCTCTTGCAGCAGAGACTTTAGGAAGTAACTTGCAAGTGTCAACCCATCCTTAGTCACTATTTACTCGTTTTTCCAGAGTATTGACATTAAAACATTTTTTCATATGCACAATAGAATATTTTTGAATATATGTTCGGGGATAGAAGGATTAACTTTGCAATTCCTCATTGTAAAAGATTTATTACGTCCTACATCCTTCCTCCATCCTCCTTCATCCATAAACCTTTTTTATGTATACATAGAGTGGAAAACATGTCTGTGTACCTGATGATGCTGCACTGCGGCGAAACCGGTCTTCTATATAATAATAAGTAATAAATCTTTTACAATGTGGAATTGCAAAGTTAATCCTTCTATCCCTGATGTTAAGGAATTCCACCAAGTGAGGTCTGAAACCATCGTTTGAATATATGTTTTACGACGGCTTCGTAAAATATTTAAAAAACATATAGAGGTTCTGTGAACCAAAATATTTCATAACCACTAATGTAATGGGGGGATACTTTAATGTCAAAGTTTTCTAGGGTGATTGGAAATTGCTAGATAAATGTGGAACTTGAGTATATGCATAACTATTACTCTCGTCATGTACATAACGTCATTCCAGTCGCGATAAAATCACCATATCTTAAATTTTATGACACATTTCATTCCCTAAAATTCTTTATTTTCCAACTAAGCCCTGTCAAACGCAAAAACTTAATCACTTTGCCAATACATCTTGATCGTCACCCAAAACATTTTTCATCTGTCCCCGAATGATTAACCTTGCACGTGCTCTGCCGTGGGTGTCACCACTCATCAAGAGATTTTTCCCTCGGGATGTGACGAGAATTAGTTCTCATTGTAATGATGGTGAAATACAACACGTCATGTTTTGTAAAGGCCAAGTGACCAATAGTGAGTTTGTTCTTTCATGATTTGCGCAAAGTTACTTGAGTGGACATTACGAGTAGACTTGGATGTTTTTGTTCCGTGAATTAGTCACAAAGAAGACTTAATTGTTAGTGCAAATTCCCTCACAGGAAAAACTTTCAATTAAATGCATCGATTGCTTTTTAGCTTACTTAATCAACGGGCTATCTTACGCGAAGATCCATCACTACGCGGTGATTTTCGATCGATATTCTGATTTTTAAAGCCCGGTAGGAGAAAGAGGGGTTATGCAGCAGTGGTAGAACATTCTACGGATCGCTTGTTTGAGCACGTAAAAGGTCTCCCCGCGCAAAAAGCTGTGGTCTTTCCGTTCATGCGATGACATACGTCGCTTGCAATCCCCGCAAGCTTTTCGAGTGCTATCGCGTTTTTTTCTCAAGTACATACGGACGAGACAACATGCATCAGCATTTAAACCGCCCGTTTATTTACGGAACTCCCTCCACCGGAGGGGCCGAGTCATTTGACATCGAGACGAGATCCTCATTATTCCTTCTCTCGACGAGCACGTGTTAATTAATTTACTTTTCTCAGCAGCGCTGGTGATCCTCTAGCGTTTGGGTCCGCTTCAAACCTCCGTTGGCTCATTGTTTGGTCATTACCCACGAGGTCTATGCAGGTTTCGTGTTTGTCACCAGTTGGTCAATAATAAGCGAAGTGGCGAAAGAAAAACTCTTCGCAGTTTTCCAATGATGGATATTTAATCCACCGGTTGTGAAGTTTTACATTACTATCAAGCCTACTGTTGAAGTCAATACAAGTACATACACATTTTCATTAATCCATTCAAGTAATCTAACGGTTAAAGGTGCGTTTTATTTGAAGTTAGAAAAAATCCTCGGACATATTTTTCCACTATCAGGGTCCTACACACTTCTAGTATTTCTCTCGTAATCTCAGCGTGCATCCTTCCCTTCTTCATCCCGCCCATTAAACCTATTCCTATTCTTTTACTTCCCCTTCCCCGCTTGCCCAACATTCTTCCATCTATCACGGCCTTCACAAAACCATCGCCCCTCATCACCACTTCCAGCCACCTACCCTGCCTCCGTTTATCTCATCCAGAAGTTTCCTTTCCTCGCCATGTCAAGAATTTCCTCATTTGTCTTCCTTTAGGTGAGAAAAAATCCTTTTTAGGTAAATATTATAAATACCTGAATGTTGACCGCAATATTTGTGTTCATAATTATGTAAAACATGGAAACCGGTTGCATCAAATATTTCTCAGTAGAAAACTGCAAATAACTAATTCATTTTTTGCCACTACGTCAGTCTTGAGACAACATTATCACATTATCAATAGGTGAAGTCACTCTTATCCGACTTTATGCCAACTTTTCATCAGGTCGGCTGATCATTCGCCTGGGGAGTCAACCGTCAACTTAGTTTACTTGCGCTAGTTGTTTCAACCGGTACGAAACCAATTGGTAATACGTATTCGAATACCAGCGATACATATCGGTAATGGCTTTACGTTGCCCACATTGACTACGGCAGTATTGTTAACGCCAGTTGTCTCCGCTTCGTTATTTGAAATTCGAGAAACATTTAAATAAGTGAAAGTCAGAATTTTTAAATTTATTATGCGTGTTATTGTAAATGCGCATTTCCTTTAATCCATTTTTCCACTGACCTAAATACTCGTGACTGTCCCACTGGAGTGTCTGGTTAAAATTAGTCACAGATAATTAATTAAACTCACATCCTTTATAACTTGAAAACTGCTGCTTCTGCCCAATATTGATTCTTTTAAAACCAAATGGCGCCAGTAACATTTGTAATCGGCCGCGTTTCCAAGCGGCTTCTGTTAGTACTTTACATTAAAGCCTTATATTAAAGCATGGCTAGATCCTTTATGGGATTTTCGAAAAAAAATATTTATCCCTCTCACCGTGATCGTATCCAAACGGGGAATGGCCAATTATGATTCCTCGCTTCATATTCCTTGAAGCTTTCTCAGTGCAGTCCTATTCTCGCAAGAACTCGTAGTAGTTTTTAGAATTTTAGCCATATCAGCCATGGTCATAGAGAGCCAATTACTATTCACTGATTCAGAATTGGATATTTATAGAATTTGTTATCTGGTCATCATCAATTTTCAAAATTGTGACCTTTCATGTTCTCACATACTATATTGCCTTACTAATGCCAGTCATATACGTCAGTTTTATGATTTTGTCATTATTATCGATCGTCGCCCGAAACATTTTCTATCTCTCTGCGAATGATTAACATTTTACGTACCGTGCCGTACATATCGCCTCCCTTTACGAGATTTATCACTCGGAGTATCACGAAAAGTATTGCTGATTGGAATGATGGTGAGACACAACACAATAAGTTTTGTAGCGGCCAAGTAAGCCTATGCGAGTCTTATGAGTAGAGTTGCCTGTTTTTGTTAGTAACGTAATTTATAATAAGGAGACTGATTTATATTACAAATCCACGCGCAGGAAAAACTTTCTTTGAGTTCATTATGACACAAACACAGTACAAATTCCACTATTTATTTTACTGCTGTCGACCGGTTTCGATGTCTAAAGCGTATTTTACAAGTCAAACACTGTAGTTTGTTAGTTCTGTGTTTTTGTCATAATAAATTCTATCTTCAATTTCCACCATGTTTCACCGCAATCGATTAATTTGTTTCTATAAGTTGATTTTTAAACATGTGGGCTCTGCGGACTCACTTCTTATGCGCCAGTTATTCTTGGAATTCTATTTAATGCGATAAGACTCGGCTTGCCGGCATTCCTGGAACTCCTGCGTGAATCAAATGGTTCCAATTCCTCACACACGTCTTGGCAAGTTGTCAATTCCGGGAATGAATGGACGACACACGATCAGTTTGAGAGTGAAATAGTCCATCTGGAAAACCTGGCAAAGTTTGGATAAAGCGTGGGTCGAGGCAATCACGCATCCTCTCTGAAAAATGACACGATCATCAACGGTGACTAAAATTTCTTTCATAAGACTTAAGAATTTATTTAATATTAATGTGAAACTAGCCATAGCTTTTAGATAGAATATCATAGTACGACGTATGCTATCCTTTAATTTAGTTTTCAAACTTGTATTCAGTCACATATGACAAGTGGGTTGCATGCCTCACAGGATTACATGATTTAAAGCAAATTCATCAAAATTTGCAGCCCAACTTGCTCAAAATCAATGATTCTCTGCCTTGTCTTTGTCCAGTTCCTCCATTTCACTGTAGTTAAAATTATAATTCCTCATTCCCTGCATTAATTATTATTAAATAATAACTTAATCCCACCAATTAACGTAATGCAAACGTATAAGAATCGACCTTTGGCATTCATTCAATAAACTTAATTGAGCAACACACAATAAATTATGGAAAACCACACTTCAGAGATTTTAGTTACCCTATAACACCCTTACTTTCTCCCAATGGGTAATTCCACACTGGCTGAGGACCCCTGCTCTAAATGGAGCGTTATAGTTTAATTGCTGCGGTATATTAGTTTACCGAGTAAAGTTGGCCGAAATGATGATTAATTCTGCAAATCGAAAGGTGAAATTGGATCATTTTATAAGGTCCTTTTCTAATTGATGCACTTGTGATTATTTGGTGAACGGAGTAAAAGTGAAGAGAAACCCAATGCCAATAGGAGACTGCTCTACTTTCCATCCAATGGACTGAGAACTGTACTTGCAGTTCTCTCTACGTACCATTCTAGTTAGGATCGGAATTCTTAGGAAAAAATCATTGTTCTTATCTGGATTAGAACCTTGGTCATTATTGCAGGAAGCCATTGCTCTAGCGACCGCACCAACCCGCTCCCCTAAATTTGGATTAATGTGTTTTATGATGTCTTGCAAGCTTTAATGGAAAGATGAATTAGCCTTTACGTTAGTAATATGTTAATTGAGAGTTTAGGTTTTTTATGTTACATCATATATTCGGTTAGTAGCCGTAACCGTTATTTATGGAAAATCGTAACACCACTGGCTTTAATAGTGAGAAAATATTCAACCAAAGACTAGAAAACTTGAGTAAGAGGCTTCTTCTCGCTTGAATACCATTCGGTTTCACACGGACGAATGACGGTGGATTGAAAACTGGATTCCTATACAATTCCGTTTTTTACTATTGGAATTGTGGGAGATTTTGCTGTGGAATCCCGATAACTACTTGCGTACTATAGGGAGATTTCTTCAAGTGTAGCAATCCGTCTATGAGATAGTAGTTAAATTGTGAAACCCATGACGTCATTCTTAAAGAGTAAGCCGATTCCGACGCTGGGAAACTCGTCACCTCACTTAAATTCACCACATAATCCTTTCATTAGAAACCTGCTCACATTTCATCATTGGGTGACCTCAATTGTAATTAAAATTTCCAAATAATAAATCACCCGACCGGATTTGAATCCAAATCTCCTGCTCAGTGGCCCAGTATTCTACCCATTTCACTATCATGCCAGGTAATGGCGGAATGTAGGTGGAAGGATGAAAATTGGTGGATGAAAATCCGAAGGAACAGAAATAGGCCAGTGAAGTATATGATAGATACGCTCTTGAAAGTCATAGTCGGATATCCGTGGCCGGTTCCTCTCCACTTCAGATCCGTGCATTTCGTGCTCTCATCTACCGCTCGCGGTGAAGCGGTCTTTTGTGCCCGCCCTGCCTTCTCCCGTCATCCCCCGCGGCTCAAAATAGACCTTGCCCTGGGGAGCGGTGCGGCAGCGGGGTGAGGGAGGTTGAGTCGTCGGAGCAGGAGCGGCGGGGGGAGGAGAGGCAAGCAGGGGAAAGGAAGTAAAGAGAAAAAGAGTTCGGTGCACGGTGCGAAGCAAGCAGGTGCGGGCGGATAGAATGCTGCATACATGGTGGCGGTGGAGGGATTTTCCACTCCCCACTTCTCCAGTAGTGGGGCCGCGCCATTGGGAATTCCCGTTCCAACACGACCATCCCATGTTGCTACACCCCCCCATTCCCCTCCCAACTCCCCTCCCCCACACTCTATTCCTCTTCAGTCCCATCGGTCGCGTGGATACGAAGACTCGGGATGTGTACCCATGAGGTCATCACCCTATAACGCATGCATGTGCATGGGACGATCGCCCTCGCTTCCTGAACCCATATTTCTCTCAATCTTCCTCTCCCGTACCTTCTTCAACCATTCTTTTTGTCTATTTCTCTAGCATTTCCTAGTCTGGATATCGTTGTCTCCTGAATAATGTCTATAACCAAAATTCTGAACGTCAGCTAACACTATGGCGTGCTACTGGTGCTCCAACTGCTGACGATATATTGCACTATCTAACTTTGGAGTTTAATCCTTTCAAGACTGATTTTTTTCTTCCATGCTTGCGATAGCATAAGTATATTTTCTGTGAGTTATTGTTTCTACTGTGTACATAAATCATTTACAACAGAGCAATTTGTTAGAAGAAATTGGTTCCGTCAGTATTGAAAGGTTTAACGTGGTTGGGTTATACACCAGAAATAGCCATTTCAAACTGCTGGAGTTTTTATCCCCTCGATCACCTGATATCATATTCTAAAAACCCTGTTTTCACCATTTGGCGCTAATTATATAAAGCATTGGTGAAAAACTGTTGCTTTGAAAGTTGATTCTAATCATTTCGGAGAGAAAAATCGAGAACTTTGCTGAAAATATACCATTTTTTTAATGTAGACAATGAGGAGTGATACCAAAAGCAAGTAATGTGTGTTCATACAGTGATCCTTCACCTTTAAATTCAGTCTTCTCTTGAAAATGTACTTTTCATATAATTTTCATGATACTAATAACTGAGTGGTATGTCACACGCCTTCCTCGTCAGCCTGCCATGCTGACATCACCGTTTTCCCCACAGCGTCTCATAGTCCTTCCGATCTCTTCCACCACCTTCAAATCGCCTTCCTAAATCATTTTGTAAAAAATATTTGACTTGTATTTGGAATCATATTAATCCCATAAATCCAAATACGAACGAAATATTCGTTAAGGCGGGATTCGAACCCGTGACCTAGAGTAGCCAAACTGGCGTGTTACCAACACCAGTCCTTCGGTCGGCTCTTCATTTGTGAATCAGCTTTATTCATGGCAACCGCCGAAATATATAGCTCTAGCTACGAGTATAATAATAGGTTAGGAAAGAAAAACCTAATTATTCCGTTTGGCGTGCATGGAGCTACCACACTCATAGTAACGGTTTACTTTGAAGCCTGTCTTATCTGACCATAGTCTGCAGAGATGTCTACATGATCTTCATAACTTCCCATTTCTTAGAAGCACAGTAGTTCAGCCAATCCTTTTTGTGTCTGTATTACGTATTGAGCTTAATTTGAGTCATGCAGTGTCTATCCTCCAGTTCAATCTTTAGATTGCTCTATTTTGAGTGCTAACATATTCATTTGCCATTTATATCAGGCCAAAATTATTATCAGTTTTCGAAACCTGCTATGTTAATTTATTTTTTAAAATCTAATTGTTGAAATATATAGGAAATAAGTGTTGAGACATAATTAAAAATATTTCCCTCGATAAAATCTATCGTGTGCTCGAGACATTCCTCGCTATGTTCAGGTTTTTAAAAATGCTTCTGGGGTCTTTTCTCATGGAAAAAATATTAAATTTTTCGTACGTAATATCCGGTTTTTCTCTTTCTCTTTCCCTTATTTCGCCGTCAAACCATGCTTACCCTTATCCATAAAGTCCATTGCATTAGTTCACCTACATCCTGCTTACATCCGTATTGCGCATGCGTCAGCAATAAGTGTCTTCAATCGAAATTCCATGGATTGCGTTACGCCGCCGCTCACTTCTTTTGCTTTATCGATTCCAGAAGGATTACTCATTCCTCCTCCTCTGATGGAGGATTTCCCGCAAAGCTCGGTGGCTTACGTTCGTGGGAGATATTGCCCTTCCCATACCACACCCCTCGTGATACATGTACGCTGACCGCTTAGTTAGGTATTTCCTTCCGGTATTCATGCTCGGATAAGTCTATCGAATGCGGATCTTCTTCCAATTTTTGTGCAAAAATCCACATAGTTTGAAACTGTTTCCCAAGGGAAGTTCACTGTCTCCACGTTAAATCCAGCGTAGGTGCTAAAATACCGCGAATCCGGGGCACTTTGAATTGTTTTCAGAAATCTCTCTACATATATAAGACCTAGTGGAAAGCATAATACTATAGTAGTTACTCTGGTTTTTAGCTGATTCGACGCTCCTAACTTGATAGATTGAATAGATAGAAATGGAGAGCATTTCATTCTATTTCGCATGTTAGAGATACTTAAAGAATTCTTTCACTATTCGAAGGGAAATATGTGCTTATCTTTCAAATACGATATGTGAGTGAAGTGAGCTTTTACGATGATACTTAGGCTAACTACCTGGCCATGTTTTCTGCTTATTGCTCTCCTTTCATCTTGCAAATGTATTCCGTAGCTTGAATGTTTTTGTCATCTAATCCTAAATATTTATGTAATATACCGACTGCACCTGAAAACGGTGATCATTACCTGGCAAAAAGTATCTTATGGTTTATCTTTTGGAACTTATTACTTTAAAGTTCCACATTTCTTGGAATAAATTTATTTCTGCGAGTGTATTTATGGAGTGTGTCAGTCCATTTTTAAATAAATAATACAAATTCTTTTTTAACTTTGTGGTATTCCATTTTAATATATCAAATGATTTAATGGTAACTTTTACAAAAACCACAACTTAAAAACACACACACACACACGACCCGGGTTTCGACGCTTGAGCGTCATCTTCAGGTGACCTGAAGATGACACTCAAGCGTCGAAACCCGGGTCGTGTGTGTGTGTGTGTTTTTAAGTTGTGGTTTTTGTAAAAGTTACCATTAAATCATCTGATACATTTTTAAATAATTGCCAATTATGGTATTTGAAAATTGAAATAATAGTTTCTTGAAGCTGTCCATATTGTGTTCCTATTTTTCGCGAGTGGACACTATTATATAGAATTTTCTGGAAAGATCATTCATAAAATGGGTACTAAAATTTGACCTCACGAAAATTAGATACGCCTAATGAAATATTATCAATGAGAAGGAATGTCCAATCAGGAAAAAATAGCGGCGTATCCGTAAATAGTATCCGATACAATAGCTGAGAGGGCCTTATCCATGGGATCGTGCTGAGAAAATAGAAAGCCTACAAGCAGCTGAGACTCCTGGGGAAATTGAGAAAAATTAAAGCCGACCTAAGGAAAGGATAGATCAGATAATAATATAAGAAGCAATGAACGCGTTTGGAGCGCAGTTAAGAAAACTATTAAGAGATTTATACCAGAGTAAGTTCAAAAGATGGATTATTTTCAGACCGGTATCGTGAAAGCTCAGAAAAGAACTTCTAAAAATAAAAAATATAAGGGTAAAAGCACCACTGGAACAGTTGTGGCTGCTGGTAAATCTATGAATTTTTTTAAGCTCGTGGTTAACGAGATATAGGAATGGAACTTGATATATTACGTGGTGAATATTCCAAAGAAACCTACATGAAAAATTTGGATGTACTACGACTGTGAAGGTCGTAGTTGCTTCATTTACTCTATATGTTATCGAGATATGGACCATTGTAAATCGGGCACAGAATGAAATTAAGGCTGTCAAAACCTGGTTCTGGAAGTGGATGTAGAAAACCTAATCAGAAACAAGGAACTTTACAGAAAATTATAAGAGGAGAAATCCATTAGTAGACTATCAGAAAGACAAGATACTGAGGGATTGAACATACTTTTAGAAACAAGAAATTATTGGGGAACGTAATAGAAGGAATGTCCCATGGTGGTGACTGTGGATTTATAGAGTAACCTTTTATTAGAGGAAAACCTTTCTTTGGTATTTAGAATGATTATAATTTTATCAGTTGAAAGATAGAAGAAGATATTAAAATGTGACCGAAGGCTGGAAAGGAAGTTGTAGGTAGTGTGAGGAAAATATAAATTAATTAGTGTTAGTCTAGGGAAGTGAAAATCGCCAGTGTACAAAGTGTTATCCTCCTGAAATTATAATACGGCAGCGGAGCCTGATTATGATAGGATTTCATTAAAGGCTAAGTACAGTGGGAATGAGTTACCTGAGAAGTGAACTCGGACAAATGAGGATGGATAGGGTTTAGGAATGAGTGGTTGATGAAAGAATGAGGGTTGTATGCTCTAGTGATCGACATATACGAATGGAGTGTACCTTGTGTTTTTATTTGGCCATGTGAAGTGAATGGACGAGAGTCAATAACAGGAATAGAGAGAGATAATAACAAAGGATATTTCAGATAGAGGAGTGAATGGTGTGAGAGGAAGGAGTAGACTGAGAAAGTCAAGGGTTGAATGTGGTGGAAGATACTCTGTAAGAGAAAGAATATTTGGAGTATTATGGACAGGACAGCATGTATGAACTATTGCATGAATGTAGCAGAAGCGAAATAGATATATGAGGATAGGAGAGTATGAAAAAATACTTAAAGAGAGCCAGGTTCCAAGGCCTAAGAGAAAAGTAACTACATTTCTTGGCTGTGACAAACTCGAAAGGGAATGGTGTGATTAGTCTGTTATGCATACTAAAATAGGCCAAACCGTTAACCTTATCCTGAGATATCTGTGAATTGAAGACTATTTGGGGAAAATCTCCATTTCATAGTCATTTCTAGTACTACGCTGAAATAGTGTGTCTCCCTTAAGTTACAAGTGTGCATACAGCCGCTTAGTTGGTCGAGAATCACATTCCGATGTCTTCAGTCCTCTTTTCACTTTTTTCTCGCGACCCGTGTCCTGACAACCCCGCGTACCCCGGTGTGACAAGCAAGAAGCAGGGAGGTCTCGGAAAAGTAGGACGCCCGCTAGTTTCTTCTCATTTTATTTTGTTAATTTCTTTTTATCTATTTCTTTTTGAAAGCGACGACTAACACCGCCTCCTTCTCCTCCTCATCTATCTCCTCGCTCGCATCCAGTTTGCCGTTGCTTCGGTTTAATGTCAGTGACGAGTGTCTCGACTCTCTTTCCCAGCTCTTTGAAAGCGGATAATTGCTGCAAAATAGCGCCGGAACACCTGGATTGCGAGACGAAGCAAGTAATTGGTGGCTATATGGTCATCTGAAACCCAGAAGGGAGTCTCTCGAGAGTTAAAATAAAGGATAAAGACAAAAGCTGCTAACAATTTTCCTCGGTCGGGTGTCTTTCGATGTAGGTCAAGATATTTTATTTTTTGGTCACTCGGGTCGACGGTAGTAGATAGCGCTCGCAACGAATTTTGAGATACCAGATATGACGAAAAAGATAACGAAATATTTCGGCAATTGGGTCTTCGGTTCTGTCATATAATTTAAAAATCCAGATTTCTCCTCCAAGTCCATTCGATTTTGATTGGTCATTAAACAATCTCTTCCACGATTTATTATCGACATTTCGTTTTTTCTAGATTTATATATACCTTGTGTTCTCTTTGTCTTTATTTTTGGCTGGAGGCCATTTTATGGCAAATAATTTTCTAGCATGCAAATGCTTCTGGCAATTTTCCCTTCTTTCTGCGATGCTTATTTCATTTATCCCAACTAATATTTTGAGCATTCTTTGATGTTGCATTACAAAGAAAATACAAATGATTCACTTTGTGATGAATTAAAACTAGTCTCATCCTAAGCATCTTAAGCCCTCAGTCGACGTCGGTCTGCTTTAAGAGTGAAAGGTACTTGGGAGCAGCTCAATCGAAGTAATACACAGTGAATTTTTCCGCCAAAATGTTTATGCATTTTAATAAATTTTACTGGAATATTTAGTTGTGTATGGTCTTTGGATTGGACTCAGTTGTTGGATTGGTTGGATCCAGTAGCTATGAATTTTCACAAAGTTTAGCCTGAAATCGTTGTATAGTATACTCTTCTCTTAAAATGTGGATCCAGTTTTCCTGCAGCAAAAATGTTTTTAGGTAATATGTGGACTTGCTGCTTGAGATAGAACTTGAATTCGTATCATTGATTCTCTTTTACGCATAATTTACCCGAAAAGCGATATGTTTTCTTGGACTTCATGCCTTTCGAGTTTTCTGGAAGTAAAATTTGGTAACGGAAGCATTAATTGCGTTGAAATATGGTGAATGAATCCCCAACCTCTTTTAACTTGATACCGTCTAATAGTCCATTTCCCGTACTCCTTGGTATCCCAAACAGTTAATCCCTCGCAGCAAAATGACACTTCCGCTTCAACTTTTCTGCTTTTCTCGCCTGCCACGAACGCACCAACTGCGTATCCTAAAGAGGTACGCGTCCCACTGGTTGGATACCACTGAACTAGAGACATAAGCCTGATATCGAATGATAATTGTGCATGATATTATCAGGGTAATCTACTGGTTAATGAATGAGTGCAAAAATCCAACAGATATTTACTGGCGCAGGTCTCTCTTTTCTTATACAGTGTCTCTCTCCGTGCCCTCCACAACGCATATTATTTTTCTTTCCTTTCCCCCTTACCCAACATTCTTTTCTCTATCACGGGCCTCAGGATCCCTTTGCCTCTCGTTATCTCTTCCAATGGTCTACTATGCCTCTTCCTAATCTCCTCAAGAATTTTCCTATCCCCACCAACCATGCCCATAACCTCTTCTTTCTACCTTTCCGCCTAACGCACTTTCTCCACTAACTTCTACACCAAATCGTGCACATGAAACCTCTATGAAACCTTTCTCCGGTCTCATCATTTTTCTCCGTCTCCTTCCTATCTTTCTTACAGCACCATCCCTCCCATCTTTCCCCTAGCGACATTACCTATTTTAAGTACCCCATTCCATCCCAACCGACGTGCAACGCGACGACCAAGGATCCTAAATAGTAAGGACCCTTCACCGCGGCCTCCTAACAAAATCCAGTCCTCCCACAATGATGTTTCCTCTTCTCTTATGCATCCTATTACATTCTTGGTCCTGTCGTAACCATCCCAGTACCACCACCATCCTTGTCCTGACCCTCATTTGCTACGGGCTCACCCTCAATCTAGAGAACTTTAACCGGGTGTTCATTATATGTGCGCAATATTCCAGAGCAAAAGCGATGAAAGAAGGCTGCATAAACATGCAAATATGAATAATCGGCCATAACTAAACAAAGTCATATTAATATTAATCATCATGCGTTCGTGAAGTTTCCTGCACAAACATTTCCCTTGATTATTATATCAGCAGCTCAAGCGTATGCTTTTGAAAATCTCCATACCTCGCTTGGTTTTGTAGCGTAGGATTGTTTTAAAATAATATTTACGATTAGTAGGTCGTGTTTTGATTGACTACAGCTTCATAAAATAGTCTATAATCGAGTAGCCTTACAAATTCCACTGGTATTCACCGTTATATGTAATTATTATATTAAAAATAAGCCTTTAGGATTTAGGTATTTTTTCTTTCAGCGCTCATAAGGTTCTGTATGACTAATTTTATGCCCGTTATTTTCCTTTTTTATCTGCACGCATTTTCGCTTCAGTTCAAATAATGTGCAGTGGCAGTGTATTGCAAACACAATGCTAACCTATTTTGATCATTCTGTGGTACTGCTATTTTAGTCTTTCATCTATGAACCCTGCGATAAAACGAATTGAAACCTGTGATCACATAATATAAACTTAAATCCTGATATCGGACTAAGTTTAAAATCAGGTACATTATATCTATCGCTCTAAATGCTCCGGTTTTTTTAAGGGAAGGTTGCTTATTGTCTCATGGGAAAGAGGAATCATTTGCTATTTCAAGACGCAATGTCCATATCAGTTTCTCCAATCCATGCTTTGTTTCGCCATTCAACCGCTCGTTTGTTCATTCCTGGAATATGCACCTGGACTCTACAATATAAATCCCCAAAGAAGACTCCAATCTCTGCTTTACTGCTTCCTTCACTTTCTCAATCCATCGCCTTATATTTTATTTGCTTTGTCCCTTTCTTGCTTTTATTTCTTCCTCAATAGCCCTTAAATTCACTTTTTACTATTGCAATGCCCTTCTTCTGTGGTTCCAGAGTCTTTCCTCTGCGTACCTGCCGTTTCCCTCTTCATTCTCCGTTCTTTTCCCTGGTTTCATCGTCCATTTTTTCCTCTAGTTCCTCATCACCTGCCCTCATTTCTTCTCCTTTATCTGCGGAGTTTCCTTTTTCTGCGCTCCGAAAGTACTTCCTAGCCTGTGGTCAAATTTTCCTTTAATTTTTACTTAAGCGCGTGTTCCGTCCTTGTTTGAATCGTGCTCTTCGAATGTATTTCATCTGCAATCCATGATATATTTTCCGTCCTTCCATTTCTTCAAATTTTCCTAGTATGTCATATTAATCTCAAAATTCTTGCGAGGAGACTCCAATATCTTATTTTTCTCTTTTAACTTTCCCGAAATACCAATCTCCATTTTTCTCCGTATCAATATCCATGCTAACTGGTATTGGTATTCTTGGTCTCTTAATAGCCGGCCCCGGTGGGGTAAAGTTCTCGCCTGCTAATCCGAGGTTGGCGGGTTCGAGTCCCGCCTGGATCGGTTTTTCGCATGCCCAGGGCAGGGGGTTTCTATCAGGTTCTGTTGGTTCGGTCCCTAAGAAACCTGAAACATAGGCAAATACCTTATCGGGATCGCAGGGGCATACGGACCACCAGAATCGCCCGAGGGAGCCAAAAAATAGTCTCTAAATTCCCTTCTGCTTCTCAGGTCTTAAGTGATTAACGAGTCCCTCCGTCCACATACTATTCCTGTTCATTCACTGTGCATTTTCCTTACGTAAAGGTTAACTGTATTCTTTCTTTCCTCCGAGCTTATTCATCTTTCCGCTACATTTGTTCACATTTTTTTACATTATCTACAATCTAGAAGACTCTTTTCTTTTCGCTCGCCAACCCACAAAATTCACTCACGTTACCGGACAATTCGTGTCTGGTAGGTAATTATTTTGTAATTAAATATTTATGTTTTCTATCATGCTTAAGAAAAGGATTATTAGGAGTACTAGAGGAAATAAGATCTAAGGAAATTATTGCGAAAGAAAGGATAGAATTAAGAAAGATGGAAATGATTTGGAAACTTTTTGGCTTTACCTACCCCGAAAGGAATCGGCGTGATGGGTATGCATGCTTGTGATCACGGGTGTTCCACATTGTTGTTTGATTCGTAATCGCGTCCTTGTATTGAATTTGTATTATTGTTTTGCTCTGCTATCGAGGAGAATTTCTTTTTCCAGCTAGAAAAGTGAACGCTAAAGCCACATCAATTTCTCCTCTTCGCACTCTATTTTTCCGTTCTCACACCCGTTTGTTCATTTCACGAATTCCCTCTTGATCTCTCTTCTGTCTCGATAAGGGACTGTGTGTCTTGGCCTCTGCTAAACTGCAACATTCCGTTTCCCCAATCCCATTCCCCTCTTTCCGTAGCTTTAGTCTTCCATTCCTTTTCTTCTGTCCTTGATGTACCATAAACTCACGTATGACCTTAGCATCTTCATTCCATTTGTGTTTTCCTAGTCTTTCCTTTGCACTCCTTTTCTGTCTTCTTTCGTCATACCCTTTTTTGTCTCAAATTCTTTCCTCTCTTTTCTCTGAGGTCTCATTCTTCACCTTTTTCCACCATCATCGTTCCTTGTTTACCGCCTACAAACCCCAAAGCCCTGGGTCCTCTTCCCCTTTCTTCTATCAAAATTCAGTAATTCACCCTCTCAGTAACCGAGAAAATTGTGACTATAAACAATTTCATAGTTATGTTAGGATTCTTTTAAAAAAATCATTCATGCAAATTTTTTACCTAAAAGACCTACTATTGCTACCATTGGGATCTATTCCTAATGTTATTGGGAATTTTTACTTCCACTTCACTTAAAATGTGCTGAATGGCAAATTTATCATTCGATTTTCATCCTCCTTTAATTTATTTACCTATTGATTTATCTAAGCCTTGAGGATAGCTAAATGAGTGAGTAGGACAAAACATACATGTAGAGCATGGAAGCTACTATCAGAGCAACAATGGTGAGACTCTAAGGTGAGATGAAGGTACTTTGGATAATCGCCCGTGAAATATCACTGGACAAAGAATGGAACGAAAACATAAAAAAAACTTGCGTAGGAATAAGAAACCGCGAATGGAATTATCACGTAAATCGCATAGGCCAGGAAAGGGTAGTAAAAGCAACACGAGATGAGTTACCGGTGGGAAGTATAGCTCAAACAACAGGCTGAGTGACAACCTTTACGTCGAAAAGTATATAAAGGGGGAATTGCGAAGAGAATATGACCTATCTGCCTTTTATATGGAAGAAAGAAGAAGACGCTGTGCAATGATTTTTGTTTGGCATCAGTGCAACCTTGTATAACAACTTCTTTTATTGCTATTTCCAAAGAATTTCTTTTGCTTGCTAAAAAAGTGAAGTCATCCAAATATTCTGCGCATATCAATTTCTCCTACCTATGCTAAGTTTATTTCGTTTTCCCTCTCGTTTGCTCATTCCTCGAATGCCATCATTCTTGTCCCTACATTATTAAGAAGGGGCCTCGGTTTTTGCCATGCTACTCTCTTCCGTATCCTAAATTCCGTCCTCTCTTTTCCTTCCGTACGTGCGTTCTATCTTCGGTCTTCATTTGCTTCGCCATTTGCTGTGGTTTGCAAATCTCCGTCCGCATACAATGGCTCATGGCTCTTCATTCGCCGTCCTTTTCATTCGCTGTGTTGTTCATTCCTTCTTCTCTTTTCTCTGGTATCGCCTTTTACTTCATTTTATACTGCCATCATTCTGTGCCCACCCTAGCGAAAAACCCATTGTCCTCCTTCCCTTCAACCCATCGAAATCCATCATTTAACTCAAGTAACAGAGGAAATTGTGATAGCTGATTATAAATTATGAAAAAACTTTAATTTCTCTTCTTTTTTTGCTTTGAAATCCGACCATTTATTCGTATAAAATGTAAAAAATGTTAGCCTACGTTTTACGTTAAGGTGTTTTACCGTCTACCGATAGTTTTATTCATTTATTCGTGTTCTCAACTGTGATTTTAATCAAATGCTGTTACTTTTCATTGTGCTATATTACTGCGTCATGGGACTTAATTTTGTTTGCTAGAAAATCGAAATCAATCGAACCTTCAGCACACTATGACCGCATTAATTTTTCCAATTGGTTTTATATTTCTTCTTTCCTTTTATATTTATTTGGCATCGTTTTCCTCTCTTAATCGCCAAATCTTCCACTCTTTTCTCTAACGCCGAATTCTTATCCTCTCTCATGTTCTCAATTCTCGTCCATAATTTTCAAACTTTGGTTCTTCTATTTGAAAATATTCAGTAATTTACTCACGTAGAAAGTTAAACCGTAAGAGGTAATTATTTCACGATCCAATCGTAGGCATTCAGGCATTTTTCCATCCACTAAGCTCTGAATGTGCTAAAAGACCAATTTATTAATGATATTTTCTATATTTTGTACTTACTCATTCTCTCTAATGTGGTTTGACTTGTTTTTATTGAAAAGTTTCAGACTATTGCTCAGTTATGCTGTCGAGATACTGTTTCTACGAGCTTTCATTGTACTGCCAGATAAAAAAATCGTGTGCATTTTCAGGAAAATATGTTTATTAAATTATTCCTCTATTTTTCCGTTCTCCAACTAATTTGCTCACTCCTGGTTATGCTATCTTAGTCATTAAATGCATTAGTAGTGACTCAAATACCTACTTCTCTACTCCATTTCTTATCCCAAATGCCGGTCTTCCTTATTCTTGGCTACGTTCACACCTTGCTTTTTTTGCGCTCTCAATCTTCTCTGAATTCAATTCTGACCTTTTGCTTTTCCATTCTCACGTGGTTTCCCGAGTTCTATCCTTTCCCTTTCTCACTTTATCGTCCATTCTAACCATCCCACCTCTTCTCTGAGGTTGCATTCTTCTTCCATCCCCCCTCCCTTCGTCCTCATTCTCCATCCCCGTCCACCATTTTCAACCTCGAGATCCTCCTCTTTCCCCCTTCCTTTCTCCAATCGACTTCCAGAGTAATGTTTTTCTCCTCTTCTTTTATCCTCATCCACCACTACAGAACTCCCCTCCCCGTTCTCGAAAATTTTCCAATATCTCCAGCGCCGGCCACCGCCCACTTCTTCAAGACCTCTCTCTCTCTCCTCTCTGCCTCCCCATCCCCTTCTCCTTACAATGTTCTCTACCCCCTACCATGCGTATCCCACCCTCCCCCTTCTCCGCACTAAGATCCTTAGGACTCTCTCGTCTCCCGTCTCTCCTCCGGATCCCAATTTGTCACAGGACCCTCTTCTCAAGAAGTCGCCCTCTCTCTCTTGCTCACTCCCACACCGTCTCTCTCCCTCGCTCTCTTCGCCTGCCCTCCTCCACCTTCTCTCGCCCACACACACTCGCCGTGTCTCTCTCTCCCTCCCACGTTCCCACCTTCCCGGTGCTTCTTCTTCTTCAAGTCTTCCCGCCTCCTCTGGTCCTCGACGATCTCCCCCAGCCCCTCTCCTCCACTCGAGAGACTAAGGCCACGATGCTTCGTCCTTTTGTCTCTCTCTCACCTTTCCCCTCTCTTTTTCTTCTCCATGGTCTCCTTGTACACCCCCCCAACCTTGATGTGAATCTTGCATCCACCTTCGCGCATATTTCGAGGGCGATTTGATCCCGCTCAGTTAATCCATGTTTTGACCGCACTTACGCTTAGAGAGATCGGCTTGGCACAAACTAAGGTTGTTCTCAAGGTAGCTTGAGCGAAGTATTAATGCACATTTGGTTCAGTAAATTTGTCCTCATTTAAAAATAAATAACCCACTGGGAAACCCGACAACCTTTCTTTCAATCTTTTGCTGGTAAATCCCACAGACTTTCAAGAAAATAAATCGAGCAATGTATCCTAGAAACGTCTTGGGACCAAAAAGTCATTCTAATTCTGACGAGATCATCACACACCGTCACTGCATTGATTAATTCGACCGCCCTAATGTGATTAGAGTGATAGAATCTACGAATGATAGGTCATTTGTTTGTTTAATATTTACGAGTATTTTACGCATTATTTTACCGATATACGCTAGTTGGTGTTTGCATGCATGTGAAAGCGGTGCAACCGGTTTCGTATGGGAAAATATGCCGGGTCCACTGATTAAGGAAGAGAGTGATGCATGAACGTGAAGCCTTTTTCCCAGGAAAATGATCCACCTAGCATGGTTTTTGCGCAAATTTTGTTCATAATTTAATAGATAATGCAGTGCTTTTTGTGATTACTTTCATTCTGAATTTGTATCAGTAAATCATCATGGTACCGCGACAATGGACGGGTAAAACAACAGCGTCACATGTCACGTGATCGGACAGGTTATGAGGAAAGATCAAACAGCCATTCGCTCCTAATAAAAGAAGAGCGAGCTCATTTGAGTGTTTAAATTGCGAAAGATAAGTTACATATTAAACTTTGAGCACTATAGATGCATTTAATCGTTGCATTTATATAGGCACGTTTAATGCATTGAGCACATAAGGTGCATTTCAAAATTAATCGCGAAAGAGAACCGCTACTTCCCCAGACTAATCAGAGAAGCCAATGGAATCGTGAAAACAACAGAAGACATCAACAGGGAAGATGGTTACACCATCTCAAATGCCTGGAAGAGGATTTTCATGAAGAAGAAAACAGTTACCAATGAGAGCGCTTTCGACTGAATTGGCGGAAAAAACTGGCCCCGCATAAAACGGACGCGAATCCTATATATAAAGCCCGAAAATTCTTCACTGCCGTTTCATTGACTCCGAGGAAGCCTTTGAGTTCAATAGGTGCATTTTTTAAATATTCCGTTTCCCTTAATGTCGTCACTATTGTTTTATTCCCATCTACAGTGTTTGCAAAGGAATTGTTTTCCATACTTGAGCAGAGCAAACGTTCGGTGATTGGTCAAACCTCATAAATTCTGCCATATTGTCCACCTATCCATTCCACTTTTAATACTAATGTTTTCGAAGTATCAACTTCACGAGTGATCCATTCGACATTACCAATTGCCAATTTCAGGCCTCGTCTGATGATGTATAGTTACACTTGACCACAAGATACTATAGACTTTTCGTTTACTGCAGTTAACTGCTAGTTCGGGTTTTGTATAACGCTTGTCTGCTGGTCTGAGATAGCTTATCAACTTTGGTGTTAATATCGAGATAATGTTAATACAGAGATTATAAAAACGGAAATTACAGGTTTTTCATATTCCCCTGAGCTATTGTAACACATATTCCATCAATTCTCTTCATTAATATATGATGTTATCCATGTTTAGCTACGAATAATTCGGTTGAATAACGAAATGTATATACTTTCTTATTTTGCTTACTTATAACCAAATTTTCTTTAAATTAACGCATATGTTTTCTTTTTTTGCAGGTAAGTTCTTGTGGTGTTGAAATTATGATGTGGTGATGATGGTAAGGTTTGATCTCCTCTCTTATTTTATCTATTATCGGACCAAATCCATTGATCCATCTTATGGCCGGGTTCATTTGGTTTAAGCTCAATCTATGGAGTGCCAATCACAAGTGTAATGCCAACACTCACTTCATATCACATTCACTATGAGGACGCTTATTGTAAATCCAGTCACAAGTGTTACTAGACGTACAGGTACTTGTTTCGCATCATCATCATCATCTGAGTAATCTACCTGTAATAGGTAGGTTATGATGAAAGTCAGGGAAAATCCAATACGTGCAGTGGCCTATCTATATCTAGTATTTCTTTCTTCAACTCAGCGTAAAAAAACGCCCCACCTACTCCCGAAGAGGACTCTGGAACGTGTTTATTTTTACATAGGGGTTTACACTTTTTCTTTACCCCTTATTCATTGCATATTGTTCTTAAATAGATTCTTAGTTTTTGATTTTCAATTTCTTTTAAGTTTGTTTAAATTTCGTACGTTCAATCAAAGTCACAGTATCAATCACAACACAGTCCAAAGTTCAACCACTTTCCTCCCACCAACCAACCACATTAATCAAACCACCCCCTCCTCTCAGTATCCCACCACGCTGCTTCCCTCTATTCAGCATCTCGCCATACAGCATCCCTCCGGACAGCATTCCGCCACTTCCGTCCTACCTTTTTTCATCCCGTCCATAAAACCTAGTCTCTTTCTCCCCCTTCCCCGCTTGCCCAACATCCTTCCCTCTACCCCGGCCTTCAGCAAACCATTTCCCCTAATTACCGCTTCCAGCCACCTACCCTGACTTCCTGTAATCCTCTCTAGAATTTTCCTCTCCTCACTAACTAGTTCAATCACTTCCTCATTTGTCTTCCTTTCCGTCCGCCGCACGTTATCCATCCTCCTCCACACCCACATCTTGAACCCCTTCAGCCTATTTTCGTCTTTCTTTCTCACAGACCACGTTTCTGCCCCTTACAACGCCACACTTCATATCAAGCTCTTCATCAGCCTCTTTTTTACATCCTTACTTAAGGTACCCGTCATCAGCTTTCTTCTACTATCGAGCTCTTCCTTCTATAGCGCTGTTCGAATGCTGTGTCTTCCTCCGAATGTCTTTGCTACTATACCCATTTCTAGCATACTACCAAAGTAATTAAATTGTTCTGCTCCAGTTTGTGTCCTTTTAATTTTATGACCAGCCTCGCTTTCTTTTTTCTACAGAATCTTATTACTTTTGTTTTCGTGTGATTAATCTTCATTCCGTATTTCTCGCACTACTTTTCCAATGCATCTACTTAAGCTTGCAATCTCTTCGATAACTTTGACTGACCAACGCCTGGTCGTCCGGGAATCTAACCGACATAATCAGCTGACCTCCTACTTTGATTCCCACATCTAGCTCTTCCCAAGTCTCTCTTACCATTTCCTCAGCATATATGTTTAATGGAAAGGCGACAACGGGTACTCAATTCGCATATGCCATAGAAATACCCTAGAAGTGGTTTGCTTTGATTTCTCTCTTTTAGTCGCATTGCTGGAGCGGTTATGATGACAATGATCCACACAATTAATGTCACGAAGGAGTTTCGAAAGTCAACGGTCATAGATCTTTCTTAGATGGGGCGTGATCCAATGTCAGTTATGAATCGCTTGTGAAATGCATATCTTTTCAAGCTTAAATAAATGATCGATTGAAGTGCTGAGGTTGAGAAATGAGAACCATTTATTGGATGCAGATTTAAATTACATCACCTTTTAGTTACCGAGGTCCTTCATCAAGATCAGCTATTGGTGGCTTCACTTCTCAAAAGTCTTACGGTATTAGTGATGGAGAAATTACCGCGGAAACTATTTTCTGTGTCATTTTGAATCCATTTTGTATTCTGTCAATTTTTTATCCTCTCCCACAAAGAATATTCTTGTTTCTTGAATTCATCCATACTTTCAATAATTCATGCTTAGATTCATTGCATTTCCTATTTTTTAATCCGAAGTATCAAATTAAAATTATCCAAAAAATTATGATCCTCAGCAATGAAATTGCCTTTTATAAAGACACTTTGACCCAAGATTATTTGGTTATTGATTTTATGAGTTGGATGAGAAGCATCTTCTTTTCTCGGTATGCACTGTCATCCTAACAATGCGATATTTAAAAAAAATATAAAATGCGAATATAATACCATTATTGGCTAAAATTTCTCGCCTGTCTTGCCTGCAAAACTCCTTACACTCCTCTCGTTCTTCAGGGTTTATCGCGTTTGGAGAAATCCTTTCTCCGAGATAGCCCCGTCTTCATATTTATTTCTTAATCTCTTTTTTTCATCCTCTTTCTCGATCTCGTCCTCCGGCGAGACGAGGCTTAGTCTCTTTCATGCTCCCACATTTGTCGGGAGAAAGAGAGGATTCCATCTTCAAACACCATCCCTCCCCAAAGCAGTCCTTTGTTTATCTTTGATTCTGCTTCCGTCAACACTCAATTGGTTTAGCTCAGTCTTAATTCCTTTTCTTGTTTGATTCTAGTGTTTCATCAACAAAAAAATAAATCTGAAATTAATTGTTGCCCAAGAGTGTGCATTATAGTTCAAGCACTCTCTAATGGCATTTTGATGAGAAAGTGGCTAGGCGACGATTCCATAATTACGCCTGCTTGGGAACGGGCAATGTCAGCCCTCGGTAAACTGAAATGGCAATAAATCCAATTCGAATTATTCACTCCGTAATTTGTATCATTATTGCTTCATTTAAGGTCATTGATCACCAGCTTGTGTGAAATCCACTAGGGATGCCATAAGTTCCAGTATTTGATTCAATTATCCCTAGAGATCTCCCAGTACGTCATAAATAGGATGTCTGGTCTACGATGTGACTGTTGTCAGGATATTTGACTTATTGTCTATTGTACTGACGTAATATTTTTGCGGCTAGCGGTCGAAATTCGCTAAGAGGTAATTCGGAGATCAGGTGATGAGGTTGATTTTGTACTAGTTCCCATCTTGCGGACTATTAATTAATAGCTTTTGAAGGTTTTTAGTTTTAGCGATACTTAATCGCTGTATTCTTGGCCACAGGGAGGGACACTGGACTTAAAAGATGAAGGCACTCACTGAAGCATTTAAATTACATGGGTAGTACGTCGGAAGAAAGTGGGCATAATAGTAAATATATTAAAGAGAGGGAACATAACTACTCTAGCAAAGGAGGCATTCACTAATAGGAGAGAATTAATACGGGTATCTTTGTACGAATATAAAGAAAAAGTTGTAGAAGAGTATTACGTGGAGGGTAGTGTTGTATGGTGCAAAACCGTGGGCTCTGAGCAAAGAGGATGAAAATATGCTATAGGTGTTTGATATCTGGGTGAGGAGGAGAATGGATATAGTTCGATGTATGGAAATGAAGGCGAACGAGGAATTGCTCGGCATGGTGGGTGATTAAAGGAACCTGTGGCAAGATATTAGCATAAAGAGTAGATGATTGGAACTGTGACTGAGGGGCGAAGGGATTCTTGTCCATGATAGAGAGGAAAATATTGAATAGCCGCGGAAGGGGAAGAGAGACTATAAGCTTAAAGGATGGGATGAAGAGAGATGAAGAATGCAATAATAGGAGAATAGGGTATGCGGCTTTGGACGATAGTTATGGTACATATTTCTTCTTTCGTTCCACCTGACTGAACCGGTGGGTCATTTCTAGCGACAATTATAATCACAGATTGGGTTTCTTTGGAGAAACATTCAAGTGTTATTTGTATGCTATGCCGTTGAACTATGGTCACCTTTTGTGGAACATATGAACCTCTCTGTTCTACCTTCTGCCTCCCATAGTTGATCTGTAAGGTCAAACTTACCCGATTTGATGTGGGAGCTTCCCATTAAGGACAGGATTTTAATCGCGTCCTCTTTACTGGTGTGGAATCTTTAAGCTCGCATGCTTGCTTCCTTGTTTTATCACGAAGCATATTTTCTAGTTCTGTAGTAAAGAGGTTTTTAGTAGTTAATAGTGAGAAGCACTTTAGTTTTTTTGGTGGATAGTACCCTAAATATTTGTTCGATTGTAGGTCAGGTTGAAAAAAAAATAAAAAATACTTTCGTAGACGTTGCAGATGACGTAAGGGCAGCGTTGCCATTGTGTCCCTGACGACCAGTTCGTGCTCCCGGATGTCACTTCATCTTCATTATAGGGCACCGGAATATGCGCAGGTAGAGAGCAACATTCGTCTCAGTTTTTTATTTCTTCATCCTCCCCCGGCTCCCCGGCGAAGAATGGTTGCAAAAATAAAAACCATTGCACTTTTCGCCGAGTCTCTAGATCTCCATCTCCCTATAACAGCGCCGTGAGACAAAACGTACAGGATTATCCAAACCAGTTGCTCCTTCCGTACTCCCCCCTATTCAGTCAGTGTGCCTCGTCCCATTCCTCCCCCCTCTCTCCTCCTCTCTCTTCTCAAAAAATAAATCATTGTTTCGTTTTCACTGCATTTTTATTACACCCTCTTAACCGTTCTCTTTCTCTCTTCATATTCCGTGTCCGGTCGTCTTCCTCTCTTCCTCCCTATATCCCTGCCTTATTAGCACAGCGCATTGGCGTTTTTTATCCCCACGAGAAATCCCCTAAAGGCTGACTCCTTGCTTTCGTGATTTCATTGTTCATTGTTTTCGACTAAATAATTGAATAAAATTTAAGATACGTAGGTATGAGAGACAAAAACATCCTCGGGCAGTTGCAGAGACCCCACGAGTCGAAAATTTCCCTGCTCCGCGTGGAATAAATGCCTAGAGTCAAACTAACAGATATTTTTCCTTTTTAAATTTTTGCTTTTTTACAACAAGGAGCCGAATTTTTGACAATTGCTCTATTTCCCTGGCAAAAAAGGCCGGTGATATGTCCTCAGGGGAATGGAATGTTGATGAATCTCATCTGCCTTCTTCAATTGCATCAATTGCGGCATTTTGTTTTCTTCCATATGAATTATGCAGGTATACTTTTATCTTTCTTCAAGCTGTATTTGTAAGTGGTGTAGAAATCCTTACTTTAGTTTAAATAACCTTTCGCAAAAACCTTATCGGTTAGCCAACACATTATTACAAGCCATTCCATCCTAATATTAGTTGACTACAGATCTCTCTGTCATTATTTTGCCAGTGCTAATACCTTCTCATCGTCAAAGCTCCTGTTTCAATTACATTGTAATTAAACTGGCGTCCTTATCCGTGGTGTCATTAGCTTGGGGACTTTTAGGGACTTTTTTATTCCAAATCAAACACTAAAAGGTTATGTATTCATTTTCCTCTTCATATTTCCACATTTTAAATGGAGCTACTTGTAACGGTTTAACGGTGCGGTAAATCTTTTGTTAGAACTTAAAGAAAGGTTTAGCAAATAATTTTACATAGAGTGTTGCGTTTTAAGGGGTAGAAACCTGGACTCCGAGAAAAGTGGACGAGAATAGGCTACATGCATTTGAGGTGTGGATGTGGAGGAGAATGGGTAAAGTGCGGTGGACGGAAAGGAAGACAAACGAGAAAGTGCAATATTTTGGTGAGTGAGAAGAGTAAAAACTTCCGGAGAAAATTAGAAGTAGGCAGAATCGGTGGTTGGAATAGTTAAAAAGGGGTGATGAGATGCTGAAGGCCGTGATAGAGAGGAGCATGTTATTAAGCGGGGAAGGGGAAGAAAGAGAATAAGCTAAGGGACGTGGTGAAAATAGGTGGGACATATGCTGAAACGAAAAAAAATGTAATAAGATTGTGACGTGCGCCTGTAAACATTTAGAGGTTTATTACTCGCTTACATTTAAATCTACCTCAGCTGTTAGATTACCCTAATTATAATGTGATAGAGTTAAACGAAAGATACGGTTCCCCGTATTTCCTCTTTTTTGTGAGAACTTGTCCTCAATTAGACCTCGATCTTTAAGGTAGAAATATTCGGTGGATTCATCCACCCATCACCGCATCCCATCGGTATTTCAATCCGCATAACTTTCCGCGAGGAATTAACAGTTTTTTAAATAGAGGACGTTGAAAAGGTACGATGATGGAACCGAACGTAGATTTTTAACGACGCGCATATTTCCGTCGTGACTTCGAGAAGCCGTATATACTTCCCCACATTGGACCTCATCGCAATAAAATACCTCACCCAGTATTTTCGAGAGCTGGTTCATAAAAGTTTTTATTTTCCTGGGCGCAATATCAAACCTCGTTTTCTACGTAGCATGGGGAGTGAGTATCATCATAAACTTGATGTCTGTACGATTTTTGTGCACATCCCAAGATAAAAAGACCTTATTAGCAGTCCAATATTGGGACGCATTTATTTTTTTCATCTGATGACGATTGAGATGCCTCTATATTTCCTCACCTTTTTTTAATGCATCGCTCCATTTTCCTTTTCAAATTTTTAAACATGCAAGTATTCCTCGGTCTTTACCTTTTTTACGGGACGACCAAGGGGAAATTCAGTATGCTCTTTATTGTAGTACGAGTATGGACATTCGCGTGTAGTCAAAGTAGCGTTTTCGCCCAATTGTACCTCTTTTTCTTCCTTCCCTTTTCCTTCCAACTAGTCCGTTTCCGATTGCAGTATTCTTATTTTTGGACCATTTCCCACTAGTGGCACCTGGGTCTCAAGTAATTTCTTCAAGGTTTATGTAAGAAATTTTATTGCAAAGTTTTTATGACGCATGGATGGGTTTGCAGTCCAAATCGTATCTTGTAAAATTGACAACGGCTTCAACGGCTGCACTGAAAACAACCCTTTCTTAAGTTTCGTGCACGTATCCTCACTTTTTCGAATCTACATAGGCCTCCCCCAATTACTAGCCGCTGAAACGACTCCAGCATCTTGTTAGCAGGGCAACTACAACTGTAGTAATGATACATAATGCTGAGTGTTATCTCCGTCGTAACAATAACTAGCTGTTTTCACGAAAATTCCCCAGATTGTTTGTAATTTTTTAAACTATTTATTTTTCCTTTGTACTTGAATTTGTTCATGTCATAGATTAATAAGAGAATAGATGGAACTATGCAGTACTTATCTCAGGAGAATATTGTTGCCATTATCCTGCGTAATTGGGCATATTGAGTAGATTAACTGTGCAAATAATATGCCGAAAACATAGGTAGCAGTAGCTGATTTGAAGAGGTACCGTGATGATTTATCAATAAAACTGAAAATGGAATTAATTTATAAAAATACTGCATGAATCATAAAATTTCTTGACGATTTGTGCGCCAGAATTTCTTAATTTTTTAAAATGATGTCTTAGGAGCACACAGCTGTACCATATCCAATTGAAAGCTGTTTATAATTTTAGTAGTGTGGTAAGCGGCTGATATTTTGACGTCTTAATTTTCTTCTTTTCGACCATATTTGGACCACTTTAACATTAATCAACATTTTCCAACCTTGATATTTCACCCAATTCTCTAACTCAGTGCCTTTATTCTTTCCTCTGTCTGTATTGTTTTCCTTAGTTTTTCCTTAGCCTAGTTTTTGTTCTATCTCGAAAACCGTAGGTGACCTCAATTCTGGATTTGTAGGCTTTCCTAATGCACACCTCCCATTTTCTATGTCACTTTACCCCCACTTGGAAACCAGTGTGCCTTTGTTTTCCTATTCTCAAAGAATTTAGTATCTATCTCGAAGAATTTAGTAGTAATGATGAAATCTTTTTATTTATAATAAGGTCATATTTACTGAATTTATGCATAGTTATATCTCGCTCCAACTACCCTTAAAAGCGCATTGACATGCATTTAAGATAACAGCAATAGCCTTAACCATTTGCTCCTATAGTATTTTACTTTTTCATTCTCAGAAATCTTGGGGCTAATTTTCGTAAACGTCGACTCTTTATTTAAAGATTGATTGTGAGTCACTTTCTACGTAGCACCCACGTATAATTTAGGTGTTCGTAAGAGAATTCCGTTCAGTAAATAAATAAATTAACCCATGAAATCATTGCATTAGGGAACTATTTATACAACGAAGTTTAAATACAATAACGTTTTATGAGGGCACCGTAAGGGCTTTAATGTGACATGTGGAAACCAATATAAATATGCAGCAGCCAAAATCTCTTCCTCTTGTGAAAGCACGATAGGGGAGTGGATTGTGGAGATCTGTGTGACGGCCTTAAAAGTCGCTGATGAGGACATAGGGTGGCTCTTCCTTTATCTTTATCCCAGTCTCTACTTCCAAATGTATAGTAGAAAATACCCCGCGGACGTAGTGGGTGCACACTGCACTGGGTTGAGATAGGGTGCGTGGGGTGATATGAGATCCACCTCTTCTGGGCTCAAATCTGGAGGATAGATTTCTATCTGGCTCTCATTACGGTTTCTGGCATGAATGGAAATATCCACTCAAACAACTTTACTTTTTACATATATGTAATCATGCATTAACAAATTCCTCCGCCTTGGCGTTATGCAGTCATTTGAATACCTGTAATGATATATAATGTAATATAATGACCTGTAATATTCCTCGTTCTCCATCCATAATTTTCTTCCTTCAGCCCACTCTCAAAGCTTTGTCTTTTTATATAACATTATCCTTTGTCTTTCTTTCCTCCACCTGTGTAATTTTTTTTTTCAACTTCTTCTCGGAGGACACCAACAGAGCAGTGTGCAGGGGCTCTGCTATTTAAGTCTCGTATAACTGAGATTACGATTATTGAATCAATCCCGCATATTGACACATACTTTATCAATTTTTCTCTTCTTGTGAGCAGCAATTGATAGGTGATTTGTTTCTAAAAATTTATCCCGGAATAAAGTCACCTTTTTAACCTGAAATCTTACTATACGTCGTTGGGAAAAATTGAATATTGCAATTTTTTGCAGTAACCCCAATTCTGTCGGAAATATTAAGTTGGACTCTTGCTTTATCCGGAGATCAGCTAAGCGTTTTCCTATATTTCCAGGAAAATGTATGCATGGGTTTGAGAGAAGGACATCCTCATGAACAGAAGGAAAATTTTATTTTTTTGAAAGCATAGTTTTTTCAATACTTCATAAAAGAACAATGAGGAATCACATTTGCAATACCTACTGCTACTGCGATTTATTCTGTAATTAAGTTATTACGCTGAAAAAAACCTATCTATATGCATATCTACTTATGTGACTCCATATTGCGGCACATGGATCTTGGCGGGATAGAGTTTTTCAGCTTGAAACAAGGGCTAGAAATTTTAAAGAGTGAATGCTTAGGCCATTTGTCATACTAAGGATATAAAACACCAGCAGAGGCACTAGGTTTTCACCTTATCCATCGTCACTGCTAATTTCTTCTATGTACACATCGCAAATGCCGTCAAAATATCTGGCATAATTTTAAGACTTCATCAATGCTGCAAACCATAAGTAACCGTGCGATTATCATCAACACGACTGAATATCTGTTGCAACCAAGAGGTAGATTTTCTTTGAATCAGAAAAGTATAAAAAACTGGTATTCTATGATTGTAGAATTCATTATTATGTTACCGTACCTTAATCTTTTGTAATTCCGCGTTTCAAATCACTATATTACGTTTTCTTTTTCTTGGTGTTTACTCATATGTTTTTATATGTTTGATTACGTAGTTTACACTTCAACTACTAGAAGGGTTATTTATCTCATCCAACAATATGCATTCTTCCTTAGTTGGAAGAATATTGTTGATGAGGATACCTGCTGATATTTGGTGAGAGATATGTAGGTACATCTTTGGTATACCTAGAATACCTACTGAGATTAACGGAGTTTACTTTTCGGAGGATGTTAGCCCCATAAATAACATTAACGATCAAGAATTTAGCCTGTGGTTAAACTCGTAATTCAGTCCACTATAGACCTTGAGCCCATGAATCTTGTGAATGAATGCTAATATGTCTGGATGTTCTTAAAGGCTTCAATTTTTGTCCCAGCTTGGCTTATCTATTAATTAAGAGCTGGTTATCCTATGCAGTCAAATATGGTAAAATGATTTCCCCATCTCTAGATTCCCTGGAATTACTGAGCCGAAAGCTTCGTATGTGCTAAACGCTTAAGATTCCAAGGTTTCGCCGCTTTGTTTCTTGATTTAAATATCCCTAAATCTCATTGCACCTTAGTGATATCTCTCGAGTTCCCTAATATCTTCATTCATTTTCAACAGTCCCAAATAACGTTACAGGGGAGAGGTGATTCAACAGTAAGCTAGATTAATTTATCTAATGATTTAGTCAGCGCGAAAAATATAGCCATTTGAAGAGATGTGTCTTTTGTGGAAGTAATTTTCGTCCTCGTTGAAATTTGAGACAATGGTTTGATGTAGCACATTATCCATGCAGTGGTCTTTGACCTAATCTCCTTTATGTGATCTATCCAATGTGGTGGTAAATGGCTTATGAGCTGTGCCCGTGGAATTCTTGGTAATCAGGTTAAGTGGATTTCACTCTCCCTTTTACTGTTTAATTCCTCTCAACTTGATTCGTTCTCTTTCCATTATCTTGATAAATGGATCTCAGTCCATACTACTGTTCATTTCCACAAAAGTAGGTAATTGATCGCAATTATCTTAGAATGGTTCATTCCATCTATTGTAGAGGTTGGAATAACCTCACCTTAACTCAATATTTGTAATCGTAAGAGTTAAAGGAAAATGTTAAGCTGAATGAAGAGTCGGAGGCAAATTTACCGGATCATAGTGCCACATTTTTATGTGCATTACTTTTCCGCTAACTATGCTAGAATTCATTTAGAAGTTTTAGTTTCCCTAATAAATCGATATTCTTTTAAAAATACATTTAAAATTCCCTCCCTGTTCAAAGCTTTTAATGACGTGAAAGTAACACTTTTTGAGTGTTACGAAAATATGCCATTTTTCTTGAACTTTTGGGGTGTGTGATACAGTTAACGTGGTTGTGCTCTCATAACACTTCACGTATCGTGAACCAAGTCTTCATTTGAGTTGCGAAAAATCCTCAATACCTCTGCATTAACCATAAAAATTCATACTCAAAATTTTGACGTAGTGCTTGCATCTCAATGTGTATTTAGTACACAACCAAAATCATTTTTAATGATTCAATTAGTAAAATAACTTACATATATGTGTATTTACATATGCTAAGGTGCTTTATCACAGCCTTAAGGTTTTATATCCTCAAGCCGTTATCAAAGAATGTATTAAACTTCCAAAAAGTCTTTACCAGAGGTTTATTAGTATTTAAAGTATGTTCAGTATAGTCGTTTACTGGCTATTTGCTCAGTAGTAATAGATATTGCAGCCTTTTTTTCCTCCTGCTACTCGGTTATTACTTTTCTGCCTTTTAGAATATTTGTAAAAAAATAGTTTCTTCTTATCTCTAAATTTTCGCGAAAAAACTCCGTCGTATGCAGAGATACATTTAAGTGTTGGTCACTTTGGTTTTGGAAACAGGCACAACTCTTAAACAAAAAGGAGAAACATACACCTACTGGAAAAACGCATACATTATGTCTTGTGTGCATTGTAAAATTCATGAGGAATTGTAGTCACGGTCGAATTGCAATTCCAAAGACGCTGAATTGTTGGTAGAGTCGATGTCATATGGTTTTCTCCCGTTAGTTACCATCCTGCTTTCTGCTGTGTTGCGACATACCGTTTGAAAATCAATGACCTGAACAATGAAGGATCTCAGGATTCTCTGGGGAACAAAATGGAGGAAGAGATCTCGGATTTCCCACCAGGTAACAGAATTGGTCTACACCGACGCTTCGAGGGCTGAAGTTTCCGGGTAAACCTGAATCCGATGGCAGGCTTAGCCTTTGAAACGTTGGTGCTGAACAAAACTGCTGCCAAAACGTTTTATTAACTCAATTCACCTCTTTAACTATAAAACAGAATATCATTCCCACTTCCAAATAATAATTATAAAATAGTAATTTTATCCATAGAATAAAAATAGAACACGTTTTAAGAATGCATTTTAATATGTGGGATTCAATAACATTTATTGAACAATATTGAATAAATTGAAATAACATGCGCTTTCACAGATTTACATAATGTACGAAACATCAGGGTTTGCTGAATAATTGTCCCAATTCCTTCCCACCGAAACCACCCTACAATCCTCCGCAGAGGGGGAATTCCCTCCTGGTTGAGAACCCTTGGTCTAGTCTCTATTCTCGTGAACACATTCGCAGCGTGATACCGATGATTTTTGTGATCTGCGTTAGTCCATTTTTCTGGGGCGACAATTTCACCAGCGTTTGCATTCTGCGTCATCAGCTTAGAAATTGGCCACAGTGGAAGTGATCTCGGACATCGCCGCTGGGAAAAAATTGTCATTCACTTTTGCCAATGCGAAAAAAATCACGTTCAATCTGTCATGTTGCGTGCATTGAACAATGAAGAACATTGATGACATTAATTTCTCACATTATATTCAATATTCCTCAGATATCAAATATACGTCATATTTGTAAATGTATATAAGTGACAACAGGTGGCATTCATAATTTTTTCTCAAAAGTGCATAATAATTTGAAAAGGTCACGTGATGCAAACGGTATCTCGGAGACTTGACGTCACTGTACGGTATTGCTTAACTCGAATATACATGCATTTCAGGGTAAAGGATCAATTCTTAAATTCATTGTCTCCCACGAACGAAAATTTCGTCAAGGAACAAAGCGCGAGTAATTTTCAATAATACAGCATTGTATTCTTATAATATTTATGTCCTCTATATTTAAGAATAAGTACTTTTGAAAAATAGTTTTTATAAATAATGCATGTATTCCCTTCGTGAATAATGGGAGCTTCTCTCATTTGATAGTTCCGAGGTCAGACGATCGTGGGAAAATCAATGTCAAATCATGAGACTTTAGCCTGCTCCAATGCCAATGCGATGCATCTGTCACTTATCGTGCATTCAACAATGCATGTAAAGTGGAATCTTCTGTCATGTGGTAGTACCAAGGTCAAGAGGGTAGAGGGAGGATTCGATGCCGTCTAATCTTTGCTTATTAGCCCACCTCTTTTTCGAAACGAAAGAAATGCCGTTCCTTCCACTCGCTGGAAATCTGAAACTTGCCCCAAAGTGCCTACCGTCCTCTCCCCCTTCCCCTCGCCACCATCCTCTCAACTGCCAGCGTTCATTTAGAACACCGCGCAAGTTTCTTTACCCTATTAATCTTCCTTCTCGCTACCAACCTTCGAAACCTTCTCCATAATCCTACCCTTATTTTCTTTTTTTTTACCCCTTTCCGTCCAAGAAAACCCTCGGCCCGCTCCTTTATATCTTCCTTTCCCTCTCCCCGCATCTTTGCGCCTCAGCATTCTTCTTGGCCACCTCCTCCTCCTCCTTTCTCCTCATCCTCTTGTCTCACTTCCCCAAGTTCCCTTTCCGCGCCCTAAGCCCTCATATTTCTCCCTCTTTCTCCCAGTCTTACTCTCTTTCCCCGTGGACTCAAAAGCTTTCCACTCCCCCGCATCTTACATCCCGTGCCTCCTTTCATAACCGAAGCTTCTTCTCCGCTGCTTCTTCCCACCTCTCCCGCACCTCTCTCTCTCTTACTACTCGTCATCTCATTCTTTTCTGGCCGTCGTCTGCTCCCTCTCCCCTCACTTTTTAAGGATCTCAATCTCATCACGATAAGTATTTAATCTCCCGAGTCACGCCCCGCATCTCTGCTCTTCCTAATTTTTCCCCCTCTTCCCTTTTTTCCTTTCTCTCTCTCTCCTACACCTCCTTTCTCACACACACGCTCTCCCTTTCTTCGTTTTCTACATCTCCGGTCTTTCTCTCTCCCTCTCTCTCGAGATAACATTTTCCTCTGCAAGGAGGGTCTAGTATTCTTTTTTTTATTCCCTTCCCTCACGAACATCCCCACCCTCTCTCTTTTCTCTATATCTTTCTCTCACACACGCCTTACCCTTTTCAGAGACGTGGTGTCAAAAGGGTTAGCCGACTGTAACATTGGCTCTGGGTTGTGCAAGGGATGCTGTAAAGATTTTTGGGTGTAGGAGGAGTAACGATGGGATCATATTTACTTAAGACCTATTAAAGGCGTCTGAGGCTCGTCATCAGTGTCATCAGGGGAAGCTTTTGCAAACCATGTTTTCTCACGATCCTTCAAAAGGGTTCTTCTTATTCTTCTTCTTTCTCTTCCTCTTTTATCTCAGTTTTGGAAAGTGTCCTGCGGTGGAGGGTGGAGGAATGGGAGAAGTTTGATAGTTCCAGGAGATTTTAATCTCTGAAGTAGGAAGCGCTTACCTAAAATGGCATGTGTTCGCTTTCCTTATCGAGGGCCCATCTTCTCCTTTAACTTGCGATTACTCTGTTTGCGGATTCCGCAGTCGGAAGTGTTGCTCTAAGCAGCTTTGATAAAAAGCAAATTTTCAGCATATATTTAAGCCCAGTTTAGCACACCACTGTAATCTTCAAGATTCGTATTAATGAGCGATGTGGAAACCTCTTCATTGCTGCTGAACTTCATTTTAGTATTTATCTTGTAAAACTCGAATTTATGCGTTAATGCGATGTTTTTTTTGCCTTGTTATGACGCTTGACACAAAATCTTTCCCATAAACTCCTGTTATTGCTCCACCTTTGCTCATGAGCATTCACGATCATGCATACTCCGTTTCATTTTAACTTCCTTGGTTGCGACCATTGGAAATTTCTAATTTTGTTTTTGGTTATGGCAACCGCTGGGGATATTTTTGTTGACATCCCGCTACCTCCTTTATCGGTGTTGGCATCGAAGGCCTGTGTCATAGTGTCTGGCCGGAAGCTTTTACAGGTGTGGATAAGTTGACAGCCATCGTCACGGTTAAACGTTTTTGGCCGTTTCGAATTGTTTATAGACTCACGAATCAAACTGGGCAGGTAAAATTCTTTTCTCGCTAACACCTTTTTCTTTCAAATTAAAATTTATGTATGCCCGGATTCCGACATGATCGGCAACGGCTGATTACTTTGCCTTTCTGTTTTTTACGTTTTTTTTATGCTATTGAATGCTAGTGTGGCCCACATAACTCTAGTCGGCAAGTTTTCCCACATAACTCTCACCGAAGGTGCATATGGTACTTCGTACACTCCCTCAGAATACTTTTAAAGTAAAGTTCCGCTTTTTATCTTATGCACCTGTTCCAGATGATGCTTTCCAGCAATGGCGGTGAGGATAGGCCTTGTAAGAGCGAGCTGACGTAGAAGTAGCCCGAAGCCCCACCAAAAGAAGGAAACACCTACCAATATTTTGCTTTTTTAACATTTATGATTTGCCTTATTCGTGGTCTCTTGCTCTTTAGTCATACCTTGAAACTTGCGGGCGAGAGTTAATATCCAAAATTTGTTTCCCGATTCGAACTTGGGATTCCTGGCATGCAGCAGTGTCAACGTCGAACCCTACGACCTGTCTCCTGAGAGAATTGGTGTCGTTTACTTTGTTATCTGGCAAGGCGAAAGACAACTGAGGTTATTTGCGCTCTTCTCTTGAAGACAGGTTGGTCAGGGAAGGGTTGCATGAAATATAATATGGATATGAAAATAGGTGGAGAGAAGCCCGGCGTCGGGTTAGCCTACTTTTCACGAAAAGCGCCAAGACGACCGCGGTTTAACGTCCCATCTGACGGGCGGAGACCTGAACTGGAAATGTTCTCCCCATGGTAGGTATACAAGCTGGGATCAGGATCTTTCTAAAAAATCTCCACCACCACCGTGACTCGAATCTGGGACCTCGGGATCTGTAGCCAGTACACAATTCATCACACCAACACGATCCAAATCTCGAGAGGAATTAAAGCGTTGTTCTCAAAGGGCACACGCCGTCTACTCGGGCTGCACCCAGAAATCCAATCGTAAACTTCTTTCCTCTCCAAATTCACCTATTTTCCACAATTTTCCAACTTCGCTCCCTCGTGTAAATACTACTGCCACTCACTTTTTTCCCATTTCCCCTTCTTTCACATCCGACTCTTTTTTCCCGGGTTCCGAGTGGAGGCTTGCATTATGATCGCAATATGACCCGTTGTAAGAATCCTATCCCATTTCTCTATCGATAATAACTTTTTTTATTCCCTCGCCTCATTTTCAGCCTCCCTGTCGCAAGAATTTTTTTTCGGTCCATTGGATTCGTCTGCGTGGCGACGATGGGAAAATTCCGGGATTAATCAGTTGGAGATTAATGATAACATTTTTCGGGGCAGGCGCCACCGAAGATTTTTAAAATTTTATTCGTTTTTGTTTTTCACTGGGAGGGGGTGGATCATTGGTTGGGTGGAATAAGTGCGCCCTTATTGATTTTCGCGGGGCAATAAAATAAAACCCACCCTATTCCCCACCTTACAACCTCCCCTATCGCGCGGTTGCCTCGGCTCTCTGAACGCTGAGGAAAGGAACGGTTTATCCGCGAGGTTTCGCGAGGAGGGATGCCGTTATGGAAATCCAATGAGGTTGGACCCTCCCAAGCTTGGTGTAGCCGAAGAGTAGCTGGGAACTGAAAATTTGGTTCTCCCCCCTTGCGAAGTTACCCATCAGGTTCGCCTTTATAATGGGAAGGTAAAAAATAATCCAACGAGTCTCATACGAACTTTCCTGAAAATGTCTTCCTCACTTGCTATAATGTGGTGAAACTACCAAAGGTAATTCATTCATTCTTGTTTTTCTGCTCCAGATGGCTGGTTTTCTTATGAGCTCCTCCTCCACTCCACTCTTCTTTCAGACAGGCGCTTTGTGTCCGCGTACCTTCCACCTATTTTTATGTTGTCTAACATTTGCTTCCTTTTCTTTCCCCGTCCCCGCTTTCCTTACACCATTCCTTCTATACCCGTCATCAGCAGACAATGTCTTCTCAGCGAAAGGTAAAGCTCCGATAAAATCCAGGAACATATCCCTAAATTTAACTAATGGAAATGGATGTGATACCACTGTTCCTCAGTTTCATCTTGAGTGGCTAGGTATGTTGCGAGATGGATGGATAAATATTTGCGCAATTTTCAAACACTAAGAACGACTTTATTTACGAATCAATAATGATTAAGTAGGCACACGAAACCTGAGTCGTAATTCAGGAAGTTCCACGTGACTGTGTGAGTTAAAACAAATGCTAAATTCAACTTTTTTGTTTTAGAAATCCTGTTTTTAGTTTGTTTAAAATCCTGCTTTCGCTTATAAAATGTGCGTTTCCCATAGAAAACCAAAATTAACGAACAAAATATGCAGATAATGCCACGGATACATTTTTTAAAGAACACTTTTTTCAATCATAGGAATCGACTGCAGTGCCATTTGTATAGAATCACCGCAATTTGACTTCAATTATGGCAGTAAAGCACTAATAACTAAAACGTAAGGTGGTAAGATTCCTTTATTTTATTTTAATCCATTTATTTGGAGCTTTCCCTTTTTGCAAACAGTTTTCCGCAAAAATGGCATTCAAGTTACATAGAAAATTTCTATTTTTTCTCAGGATTTCTTTATTTCACCCATTTAACGCTATGTAATTTCAAGTTCAATTTTCACGAAAAGTTTCGCGGAAAGGTTACATTTTTCTGTTCATATCTGATAGTGAACAAGATTTTCTATCATTAGCCAGAGTATGAATGAAATGATATTTAAGTCACTCTTCAGTGGAACCACCTTAAATCTGTTCTCATTCATAGTATATAGGTAATATATCTGGAAAAATGTTAAAACACTTAGGAGAGGCGACAAAAGAACGGCTGTTCGAAGTAATCAACGAATGTTATGAAACCGGTATGTTATGAGGATTTTACAAAATGCAAAACAATAACTATTCCCAAAAAAGGTAATTTAACGGAATGATCTAACTCTAGAACAATTTCCATCCTCTCACACGCATCAAAAGTTCTACTCAACATAATGAAAAATAGCCTGAATGGAAGAATTGAACAACATTTGGGAAATGACCAGTTTGGATTTAGAACAGGAAGAGGAACCAGAGAAGCGATTTTAGCGTTACAGCAGATATTAGAGAGAAGGATGGATATGAATAGAAAGACGTATGTAGCCTTTATAGATCTGGAAAAAAGCCTTTGACCAAGTGATTTGGAGACTTATTTCAAACATTGACGAAAATCGAACTGGATTGGAAAAGATAGGAGGGTGATTTTAAAATTGTACAAGTCTCAAAAAGCAGAAATTGATATAAACGGCTGCAGCAAAAAGGCCAAAATAAGGAAAGGCGTAAAGCAAGGCTGCCCTCTATCTCCTTACCTTTTTAAATTATTCATTGAGGAAACAATTACAAGAATGAAAGCAAAAACCAAGGGAATTTAAGTGAATGGTAAAAACATACACACCATATGCTTTGCTTTTGATATAATGGCTGACTTAGAAAAGGATATGAACAAAATGCTCAATATTCTCACCAAAGCCCTAGAAGAGTTATAGTTAAGTATCAACCAGAGGAAGAAAATACAATACAGAGAAAATAAAATACCATACCTGAAATAATTAGGTAATACCACCTTGGAACAGGTTGAAACATTTTGCTATCTACGGAGTGTTACTAACAATGATAATACATGCGACTCTGAAATTAAGAGAAGAATAGCCTTGGCAAAACAAGCATTTCAGAAAAAGAGGAACTTACTAATTAACAATCACATCAGGGTTGGAACGCTGAAAAAGTTATCAAAACATTTGTTTGGATTGTACTGTTATATGGATGCGAGACATGGACAATCAGGAAAGCGGAAAGACTCAAGCTGGAGGCAAAGGAAATGTGGATCTGGCGGAAAATGACGAGAACAAGCTGGGAAAAGAAAGTTATCAGAAAGTACTAGAGGTGGTCGGTGGAAACATCACTTTTAAGACCATTAGGATAAAGACGAGCTAAATTGATTGGGCATACGATGAGGTGTAGTCCATTCCTGACGAACATATTCGAAGGTGAAGTGGAGGGAAAGAAACTAAGAGGTCGACCCAGGGCGGCATACATTAAGAGCATGGAGCATGAGATGGGACTGACATCATACGCCCAACTGAAAGTATAAACGTGGGCAGATAAACGTGGCTATTTCAATAAGGCAGTGCCTTTAGAATATGATGATTATTCATAGAATATTGCACACTTTTGCACACCTGTACTAATGGATAACAGGTTCACTTCTTTAGTACTTGAAAGAAATTGCGTACATATAACTTCAGGTGTAATATTTTTTCCCCTCATATTATTATAATCTCTGCAGCTTTTACGAAGCCCAAAATGTTAATGTTTAGAGATTACTTCAGCAGCTGGAAGCCCCATATCAAGGTTAAATCAATCCTCTACAGCTCATTTATTTCCCTTCGCTTGTTTATTATTTCTAAGCTTCACTTAATTATTATGCTTGTAAAATATTCGAGATAGACGATAGTGAAATTATTCAATTTTTTTTCTCCTATTGCTTGCCACAGCATGGATTACCACGGCGTCAGGCATGGCATAAAATAAGCACGTAATAGAAAAAAATCAGGGATACCATCCGGGATAAAAATTTCCATACTGAGAAAATTTAAGGGAACTTAGTCATTTTGAAGAATCAACGTATTTGAATTTTACTTGAAGCTTCCGTTGATCATGATAACTATAGGTATGCTAACCGGGTGCATTCCGCGTAATTTTGGGTAGTTATTACCCAACTTTTCATAAAAGTAGGCTTTGGCGGAGCATGCGACATTAGGACACGTATTGGACCTCGATAAAGCCTGGATAGTCTCAAAGGTGTTCAAGCCCCCGCTCATCTGCGAAGCTATTTCGATAAGGAAATGTAAACTAGATTACTAATAAGAATATGGCTTCAAAGTCAGCCATTCGTGGGGTCCTGTAATCAGTAAAAATCCGGAGATTCCTCCTTTCTTCCCTCCCCCACTTATCCCCTTTCCCACGACACAATGAACATTATAGAAAGAGAAAAGATTATGGAAGTACCAAAGTTTGGAAGCTGGCTTATTCTCTAGAGATAGTGACTAGCAACGGCCACGTAGCGTCGGATACATGCACCCAAAAGTGCACGGAGTGCACTCAATTAACATACATAAACATATTATTTAGCCTTTAAATTTTATTCTGCTGATTGTTTTATGACGACTGGGATTTTCACGTTGTATTGGCTATGTGTAATTGAAATATAAGTGACTCCATACTTACCATATGTTAGCCTAACTTGCCAAATGTAGGTTTTAGTGTTGCTTTAGTCGGTGCATCCTACCTGAACCTATTGTCCATTTTGTCCGGGAACTGTACGCGAGCACATGTCGCGTATTCATCAAGTATGAAAATGTACAACACCTCTTACCGCTGCCGTATGACAGTACCATCGTCAAAATTTAGTGGAGATTTCCTGTGTTCAGAAGCCCCAACCTAATCACCTATCCATTGTATGGGCTGGTCCAAGGGAAATCTGTGACAAAGGGAAAGTGTTTCACCAAGCCTCAATGCCCAGAGGTAATCTCGTGCTCTCACGAGCTAATGCGCTTACCGCTATTCTCTCTCCACCCGTTCACTACCAAAGGGGGAACTTGATTATCTTATTTAATCAGGATGCGGTGCTTCCTCTCGAATGAGAATTCCTTTCTGTGCATGATTAGAAATAAAGATAAATTTCTAATTTTCGACTGCGTAAACCAGCTCGAATGACCATCGATGAAAGGATATTCCATTTTAATTTCCGTATCATTCGCTTTCATCGAGTTCTTTACGAACCATGTTGGCTTTGGATTTGTTTGCCTAGTCGTTCGGTGTTACGGCTATAGTGATAGGGCGAAAATAAGGTCATAATATATGCATGGTATTCTGGGGTATATCTGGGAAAATAGAGTTGGCCACATCGAGTGGCTTAGTCCTCCATGTGTGTGGGATATCAACATTAGTTATCTATAATTTACGTCTATCTATATTTTTACTCTTTGCTCGAACACTAGATATTGATTAAGCATGAAATTTTGAACTCATCTCAGGCCTCGCCCTCATAAATGTTTATACGTTGTTCTTCTATTTCACATTAACATCCATTTTTCATGGAAATAATGCCTAGGAAATTCCGAGTTGAAATTTTAGCCTTGAGAATTAATCCTTTTAATTTTCGACAAGGATTATGATTTTAGTAATTTTCAATTTTTTTAGGTCCAAACGAATTTTAAATTTGGATTTCTAAGCGTACGGATCTATAGGTTGATTAGATGGCGGAATTTTCTCTTTAGTTTGATATAATAAGGTGGCTCAATAATATAATTTCTCAATGGCGTAAATACTAAAAGGAGAGAAGGAAGATTTTTTATCAGAATTTTTCCAAATTGATGTCCAGGTATCGAATATTTCGCTTGCTGGTTTACAAACCTACATTTTACACGGTTAGCTTTTTCTAAGTTACCAGATATGACGATCAGTCAAATAATTTTTCAGAGGCATTTCTTTGATTGTTCAGTTTTTTTAGTGCAGAATAAGACTCAATATCGTCACACTATAGTAAGTTTTGAATGGTTGTAAATGAAAGAATTTAAAGGCCTCGAACCGATATATGGTCTTCAGCTGATGAGGCAAAAAGTTCCACGGTCCCATTTATCGGCTCGTACATGTAGCATTGATAAAATCGTTAAAACTAATTACATTTTATTTTTGTGTAGTTATGATGAAAACGAGTATATTGTCAGCAATTAAACAAATATAACATGATAGAATTTGAATTTCATATTGTTATTTTTAAAGTTTAACTTTATTTGCGTTGCTATTTTCTGAAAAGTAGCATTTTATTTGCAAATCACCCTCGGCCATTCTGAAAGGGTCTACTGAAAATATAAATGGACCAGAAAGGGGCTAAGATCAAGGTAACACCAAAGCTGGTCATCACTTCTCTCTTCCTCCTGATAATCCCTCCCATTACGAACCTACTCACCTATGCTAAATGGTGTGAATGAACCCAGTTGTCGGTCGCCACCCCAAATAGCCACCCGGCCTATACAGGTCAAAAAGAAGACATTTAATTTCCACGTATCTTTTGCCATTCTCTCATTCCCATTTCATTCCAGAAATTTCTTTCTCGCCTCGTCCCTTGTATCCCTATCGCTTAACTCTTTCTTTCTCCTCTGACTTCTCCTCTCGTCTCCTTCTCACTTCCTACTCCCATTATGCCTTCCGTCGTCGGTGCGTCACCTTTTTCCTTCTCCCCTTCCGCCTCCGAACCCTGCGGTGGCGTCGTAGTGCTCAAGTGTCGCTTGCCGTTGTTGTAATGGTAAAATGAAATAAGTCTTTGGAAACAGCTTTCGGGTTCTGCTGACTCTTTGCTTGTTGATCTCGAGCATTCGCTACCATTACAAGCAGCATGTTCAGGAATTATCAAAGAAACTTTTTTCCTGAAGAATCTGCCTGCAATGGTAGCGAAATCTCAGCATCTACAAACTGCATCCCCGCTTCAGAAGTGACACAACTCAAAGTTCACATATTTTCAGTAGAAAGCAAAAACAGAGTTGAGAAGCCTTGCTATATTGGGCTGCTCAGAAGTGACACTACTGCCACCTTTCGGAAACTACTAGAGGTTGAGATTTTCCGTTTTAGCTGAATATGGAGACCATTTTGCCGGTTTTGGTTGCGTCATTAACAAAAAATCGGCAAATTTTGAGTTGTGCCACTTCTGAATCGTGGGTGCGAAACAAGGCAGGAAACCAAACCTTTTTCTGAAGACTAACATCCCCGGCGTTCCGAATCAGAATAGAATAAAGTTTCCTTCTCTAGGCTTCTAGTAGGGGTTATGCGTAGAGAGTTCTGAAAAAGTAAATCAAGCTAACATGTAATATCCGTATAACATATATCTGGCAAACGAATTACAAAAAATAAAAGGGTGGTCAAGTATAAGTCACTAGTTACCGAAGCAAAAAACGGTAATTAGCAGCGAAAAAATAAATCAAAATCAATACTATGCATACACCCAGGGAATACCATGAAGTGAAATACAAAATATATTATAATAGACCACACAGAGAACAAAAAAGTATTTTCTAAAGTGAGGCATCCATATAAATGTAGTAGGACAAGGTAAGGCTCTTACCTTGCATAGGATCCTCATTGGAATCTCTTATAGCGTTGCGGAAAATAATGGCAGTTTCGCGGAAGGCCCTTTTCTGTGGAAGTAACTTTGCCTACGAACTGGCTTCGAGCGGGGGAGTGTCTGTATTTGACTTCCGGGGCTCCCAAGGTCGCAAACCTTCGTCGCCAACTAAATAATGCTCCATTTGTTTTTCAAATCAACTAAAACCCTATTTTTGGCTCTTAATTTTATTAATTAGATGGACTTTACCATTATATGGTATTATAGCATCTTCAGGAATAATTTATTCCTGAAGATACTTCCTGCAATGATAACGAAAGCTCGATATCAACAAAAAAATACATCAAAACCCTAAAGCTATTTCTGAAGACTTATGTCGCTGCGAAAGCCTGCAAACCAAATCACTTTTACTGACCACAAAGATGACATCCAAATTCATTCCACCATTCCCTCACTTCCAGTTTTTTTCTCTAACCGCCACCACCTATGTTATCCCATAGCCGTATCGCTTTCCCTATGATCATCCTCTCACTTATTTACCCATCTCTTGCTGCACTCCTATCCCCAATGGCGCCTTTCGCTGCTCCGGCTTGTCCCTTTCTCTACCCTCCTCCTGCCTCCCCGAATCCTTTAACGGCGAGGCCACCCCGATGACGACGGTCGCTCAGGGGTCGCTCGCTGCTACTGCCGCCGCCGCCTCCCGCCCGCCACCGTCGTTCGTGCGAGAGAATGACTTCCCGAGGCCGGCTTTACGTTGATTAAAGCGAAGTTGCGCATTTTCGCCTTTTTTCCTTGTGTCTTCCCCCCTCCCCACCCCCATCCCCACATGCTGAGAGTTCTTATTTTCTTCCCCCCCTCCCCCAAGGGTGTGCCCTGCCCAGCAAGCAAGAGCGGCAACACATCCCACACCTCTCTTCTTCTCCTCCGTCGCCTAACAACATCTCTTTTTCACTCTCGCCCTTGCAGCCTATTTTCTTTGGCGTTCCCGGCGGCCGGCCGTAGGGGATTGGTTGGGGGGTTTAGCCGGGGAAGGGTAAGGTGTTAGGGGAAGGGATACAAGAGAGTGGAGACTTAGGGTAAGGGAAAAAAAGGGGGACAGGGTGCCGGATCATGCTAGGGGTAGGGGTTGAGAGGGGAACGTGCCTTGGCGTTCTTGCGCTAAATGGACGGCGAAAGTGAAAGGGAAGGATTTAATTTAATGAACAAGGCCGTGTTGAGATTCCAACGGGGGAAGAAGAAGGCATGATATTTTTGCAGAGTTGGAAATAAAAGGTACTCTCTAATGTTGTCTCTATAAATGGTGGCCTTGGACAGTAGTTTCGGGTGTCTGGTTATGTCGTGTAAATATTTTATTTCACCCGTTTGAATTTAAAATATGAAGTTCACTCAGTCAACTTTATTCTAAGCAAATGCAATTTTATGTAATGTAGTCAAAATTGATGTTTTATTTTAATATTAAAGTTACCGACTTGTTATGGAACGACTTCACTACATTGCATCCTCTCAAGAATGTGTATTCAAAGTAAATTCTTTGTGAAGCTGAATAATGTTTGACTACAATACATAAGAAGAAATAGCCGCGTAGGAGATAGAGTATTTAAGAAGAATCATTACGCAACTTGTGCGGTAGTACCTAGAAAGAAGGCGACGGATAAAAGCTCTTCATCTATTACGAGTTTTCGTAGACCTCTGATCAACTTGACATTCACCATAATGGTTGGCGTCAATCCTTCATCAACAATCTACCGCATAGTATATCTGCGAAATAATGGAGGGAGAGCATCACTCTTTTTGTTACCATCTAAAAAGAGAATATTAAAACATCGTTAAAACCTGAATTGCTAAATCTATTCGATTTTTTAATGCACTAGTCGGGTTTTTGCATTCATGCCAGACGTTTTTCTAATGTGTTTCTTGCGTGCCTAACTTGCTGCTGGTCCATTTATTTTTTGCTGTCTTCAAGAGGAACAGGAGCCGTTTGTACAAGGAAACGTCTCTCTTTGGGAACCTCCAAAATGTGATGCTTTCCTCAGTTAACATTCTTTGTTAGGGATAAACACTTTTTTGTGTTTTTTTTTAATTTTGCAGTTTGTTTAGTGATAGAGCATTTCACATGAATTTATATTATAGAGAGGATAAATTACTACGTTTAATTATTACTATATTCTGCATAGTTCAGAAAATTTGATTGTGGAGTGACAATATGAGGAAAGAATTGCGTACTCTCTTGGGAATTATAGCCATAAGTTTTCGGTTAAAAACATCTGATTCGGAAACATTTGGATCTAATGTTGATGGCAATTTTCTCCAAAAATAAAGTGATGAGGTCCATTTTCATCAATAAAACTTTGCTCCAAGCTGGTTTAACCGCTATTCATCATTATGTGGATTCCCACCCTATATTTTTCAACCACTATATCCGAGTGGCACTAGTGTTCGGCCCTGGAACTACAGATCGTCAGTGCGGCTAGCAGGGGTCGCTCTCTCTCAATTCGCCCGTGTGTTTTCCAACGGTCATGCTCCTTAGCCACTCTCTATTTAATGCTTAATTGGATGATTTGAGTGGATCATTTACTTCAATAATAAAAGTGTTTTGAGACCTGCAATCGTGGCAACTATAAATGTCGTTCACCACCTTTCCAGTGGAGAAATACGTACAAAAATACCCACCCCTGTGAAACAGAATCTGCTATAATAATTTCCTCCATCCTACTACATCTTTACATTCCTCATTTGCTTCAGTTAGACTCATGCTTTCATGCACGATCTCCTGTTCTTAAGATTCCAAATGCTCCTTCTCTTAAGAGTATCTTTCTTAACATTCACACATGGTTTTCTCGGATTTACCCTTCCTATTACGCCATCACTTTTCTATCATTAATCTTCTTTGTTATTGGATTCTCATCTAATTTATCGACATGGTAAAACCAAGGAAGCAAGCTACTTTCTTCCTACACGCTCACCGTGGCATCGCGGCATCCATTTCACGTTCCTACGTCATGTCACCCGCCTATTTCTAGCGGTGTTCATTCTGCTTTAACCGCAAACACTTCTGATATACCCATACCTACTGAATTTATCGTACACTATGCTTATCCTGGGATTCTCAAGTTTTGCTACCATATATAAAGTGAGAAAGAGTACACTTTTGTTCTCAGCAACTAGAGAGAAAGTCGAGAATTTATTAAGAAAAATCGGGAGAAGGGAAGTGTATTTGATTGGATCTACAATAGAATGGCTAGGGTCCTACTAGGGTGGTATCAGTATCATATTCCCAATGCTATGGCCTGGGTTCGAATGCCGGTGCGGGAACTGGACTGCTTTATTTGTACCCATTGCACGACTTGAAACTTTTGCTGTCCCGCTGAAATATGTCATTAGTATGTAATGAAATAGTACTCGTATATGTTCCAGTCTATCTTCGTATTTCAGCTATTCCAAAACGAATAATTCCGAAAAATCCTGAGGTTTTATTTTTTCGCTTCATAAACCCGATTCGAAGAATATATTTGGTCACAAAAGGCTGGGATTCAATTACACGAGTTTAGAACTTTTAGGCGGTACAAATGAAACCTTTATCGATTGAAAAGTTACCTGATAGCTCCGTTCGGATATCCGAATTAACTGTGACGTAGATCTCGTTTAATAGCCCATAAACTATTCGTACTACAGTAACATAATACAATAATACCCCCCTCTTCTGAATGATGTCCGCTATCGGCTCTTTCGCTTCGTAACTGCGAAAACGGCGGATGCAACGAAAAAACATTAGTTTTTTTAGGGAAATCTAGGGAATAGGTTTTATTCTTTTGTCACGCACAAAAAGTGGTCGTGGGCACGACGAATGGAGTAAGCGGAGATCACAGGAGAAAAAAACGGAGTATTTGGGGAGGCGGAGGGGGGAAGGCTTTCGGATTCGGTCGAAACAAACTCGTGCGATAAATATTGACTAATGCTCATTCCCTCCCTCCTCCGTTTTGCACGTCCACAAAATATCTTCCTCTCTCTCGTGGACGACTCCCCATCCTCCCCTGGCCTACTCCTCGATCCAGAAAAATCTCTCCTCCCTCCCCCCCCCCCCAAATCCCCCCGTACCGCTCCACCCTGCCATCCTCACTTCGAAGGCTTAGAACCCCTTCCAAAACCGCGATAGTTACTCAGCGAATGGCAAAAGCGCTCTAAAAAAAGGCGACATACTCCACCTTCCCCCCCCCCCTATCTTCTCTTATTCCTTAGTCCCCAGTCCCCAGTCCCTCCCTCTCTCTCTCTCCCTCACTCTCTCACAAAAACCATCGCAATAAAATCCACTGGGAGCTCGCCGGCGTCGACGGTTAGAACGGATGAAATTCTCCCCCGATGAGAGCAAACAAATGACTATATCTCCCGTGGAGGAGGGGATAAATTGTTTACCTCCATTTCCCCACCCGCCTGCCCCCCTGCAACCTCCAGCGAACATCCCCGCGTCTCACTCCTATCGCTGCGTCCCCCAAGCATGTCTTCTGCGTATAGATGGGTCGATTCTAGTTTTTTGCCGATTCGGATACCGATTTTTGCGCCATCGATTCTCGATTATCGATCACAACATAGTATATACCTACCGTACTGACGTATAGTAGAGCTTTTACTTCTTAAATTTAGCTTCAACAGAGAGTGAAGAATAAGTTCAGGGTTCGTATCAAAATTTAAGAATGAAAACGGGAAAAGTCAACGCTAAGTTAAGTTTTAAATTTTTTTATGAAATTAATATAAATAATTACGTATGAATTAGCTCGTAGGCTTCCGTGGATTTAGTGTTGACTGTTTATTTTTTCGGGCTTCATTCCGCGGTGTTAAAATTGTAAAAAACAATATTTCGCTGGTCCTGCCAGCTTCATCAGGTTAACTGAACCTTCAGTTAACCTGATGAAGCTGGCAGGAGGACCAGCGAAATATTGTTTTTTACAATTTTAACATCGCGAAATGAATCCCGAAAAAAGAAACAGTCAATTATGTATGAAATGCATATAACATGTACATGAAAATGGGATTACAAATAAACTGAAATGTTTGGAAATAAAAACAAAATAATAAGTTTTTTAATTTTGCTATTCGATTTCTAAAAAAAAATCTATCAGAAAAACAATGATTACAAAGCATACAGTATGACGGCAACGATGGGATTTAACTAATAACCAATTTAAGTCAATTTCCGCCGGTAAAGGTAAAATTACCGATTAATACTACAGATATAAGGGACACTTTTTTCTTTTTCATCCTAAAAAATGGACAGTTTGTCAGCAGTTCGCTGTTCGTCCAACCAGAGTGGACAAGCATACAATCATTTAGTGACACCCGGGATATTTAAAATATTTCTCATGTCTTTGTCTTTTAATACTCTGAGAGTCGACTTTATAGGCTTCGATTACTCTCGATTCCTCTGAGAATCATGGAACTTAAAATCGACAATCGGAGTTGACCTAAGCTTGCTTCTACGTTTAGAAAACGTGGAAGCAGAAGTATGTAGGTGTAGACAGAGCTTTTCCAAAGTTTTTTATCCTCTCAACCCAGCTTACTTTTTCCATCTTTTTCCACCTCCTCATCTCAAAAGCTTCCAATTGACTCTTACCCTTCTTCTGTAGCGATCAAATTTTCATACGTTTCTAAACGAATGCCAAATTAAGAATGTGACTATATTTTCTAAATATTTTCACTCAATACTTGTCTTTATAAGTTTTCTCCTACGGAAAAGCTTTTTTAACGCAGTCATTCGCCTTGTGTCCATATCAATGAAACATTTTTTCTCGTCATAGTATGGCCTTGCAAATACATCTCCACGGTTACTCATCAGATTGAGGCATTCTTTCAGCGAGTTAACCGTTCCTGCGGAAGCCATGGATAGATTACCAATGCTCACACAGCATCAAGTGGAATGGTGTTTTAGCTCGTAATCTTGGATGTTAAAACTAGGAAACCTGGGAGAGATAACAATATATTCCGATCATAGGTTAATCGTTGTTTCGCTCACGACAGATTTGCTAATTTCTTTAACGAAATTCCATGAGAAGTCCTTGCTAATTTGCCAATGCAGTTGTTTCCTGATTTGACTCACCATAACAGGCCTGACCGTGGAATTCTCCATAATGGGGAGGAGGTACAAAAAAGTGCTTTTCAGATTCCATAAAAAATAATTATTGTAACATATGAATGTTATACCAGTTATCGTTACCATCATGTAGTATTATGATAGCATAGCATGTCATCGAATTTGAATGGATTTTGATATTTATACGCTTTTTTTTGTGCATATAAATATTGAGACTAGGTTATATTCCTCACTTTTAATTTTGAATAATCGGCCATGGTTTCGGCACTCTGTTCCATGCCATAAACTATAATCGGTAATCATAAATAAAAAGTGTGGAATGAAACCTAGTCTTATTTATTACATTTGACTCGAAAGAATTACACCAAGTGACACCTGAGATATAATCTGATGTTCATGCATTGAGAACTGTGTGTTGGGTCTTGTAAATGGTAATGATTGGGAAATATCAAAGGAAATATATAAGCTTTTGCCGTGTCTGGGGCAGAAACTTGGACTCGGAGAAAGGATGAGCACGGGCTGCGGGCGTTCGAGGTGTGGGTTTGGAAGAGGATGGAGAAGGTGCGGTGGACGAAAAGGCCGACAAATGAGGAGGTTCTGGACATGGTTGGTGAAGAGAGGAAAGTTCGGGATGAGATGAGGGGGAGGTAGGTTAGGTGGCTGGAAGGGGCAATGAGGGGCAACGGTTTGCCCAGAGCCGTGATAGGGGGATGGATATTGAGCAAGCGGGGAAGGGAAAGAAAGAAAATATGTTTATGGATGGGATGAAGAAGGGTAGAACGTACACTGAGATGAAAAAGGAACACATGAGGTAGATAGGCCCTTCATGTGTAAACATTTGGAGGATTTTCTTGAATTCCTTTAAAATCTACCTTCAACCGGTAGATTATTATGATGAATGAATGAATAGGGAACAACTCTATGAGGTGTATATCGTGATCCAAAGGGTTAGGTAACTTTACGATGACGTACAACTGTTTAATAATTCGTAGCATGCAACGAAATTCAACGTTGTGATCAAAGTGTGGTGGAAAATTATTTCCTATGCTTCTTATCTATATGTATTCCCCCCCCCTCTAATGCCCCGTTACTTCCACCTCTCCCTTACGTTCCCTCCTCATATTTTCCCTGCGTTTCCTTCGGAGTTCCTCCCTCAGCCAATCCTTCCAACCACACACCACCTTCTCTCTCCCCTCTTTATGAATACCCTTGGCGTCCCATTTTCCCCGCATTTCCTCATCTCTACCAGTACCCTTCCCCAACGCCACCTCCACCCATCCCCTCCTCCTTCCAAGTCCTTGTTGCCCATTCCCCCTATTTCCCCCTCCCCCAACCCCCGATGCGCAGGCAAAAAAATGGGACAGAGTGATAAATGAATTGTTGGCCGAGAACGGACAAAGGAGGTCCCCCAGGTGTGCTGGCCCAATATTTATTTCCCAGTGTGTGTACATGAATATTAATGGCTATCGGAGATATTTGGTTGAAATGGAGTTTGAACTTTATGCCCGCTTAATTTTTTTTGCTCGTGTATGATGGCATATTGTGCCCGAACCCGATATTTTTTAAATTTGGAAATATTAAACCGAAAATTTTCCTTTGTTTAGAAAAAATATCTAAAGGTAAGTTTGGAGATCCAATCGGCTGGTGCAGATTTTTGCAATCGGTTTTCATGGCTGATGGAGATGTTTTGTTGGAACAGAAAAAGCCACACGTTAGTCAGCAATTGGCAATGAAAGAAAGGCCCATTAAAAATGTCTGAAGGAATAATAATATATAAGCATGCTATGGATACGTCTATGACTATAGGCTCAGTATTTTTTTCAGTAAAATAATTAATTGCTTTTAAAAGGTAAACCTGAGATAATAGAGTTAAATAAGTCATTTGTTGAAAAATAATTATCCTTGAATTACATTCAAAGTACACTGCCGAATAATGTACCATTTTAACTTAGCATTTCGACTCTTCAGGCTAGTGAAATTGGTAGGTATCTTTTAGCTAATTTTTTTCAAGCATCGCCAGGATTTACATGAATTACTGTAAATATTTTAAATAATATTTTTGGAATATTATATTAGTTCATTCCTAATTGTGTAATTTAGTAATTTTTATCAAGTCTTAACATGACGTGAAAGTTACTTTTGTAGCCTTATTGTGATATTAAGTACCTCCGTTACCTCGCTGTCTTCATAGGACTTGTCTGAATACATTTTATCACAGCCATTGTTTAAATCCTCGTATGGGTTTTTACCTCCTATATCGCCAAATGTTTAGATATTATGCTACTCACGATGCCTGCAATTCAAAAAAATAGGTAAGATATTTCGGAAGGTATTAACGTTTTATGAGAACTAGTATTTCATTACATGTGTGCGTAGTTTTGTGGCTTAATAAGAGGTTTGTTTCGCCTTACTCAACAGCTATTAGTGTCAATTTGCTGTAGAAATTTCCAGCTCGTTGCTGCCGGAGGAGGTTGGTGCATGGCCAGCGCGAATGCAGAAGTAATGTATTTACAACTATAGAGAGAGATATTCCATCTCGTGCGAATATATGCCCTCCGTTATTTCAAATTACGGTTCCTCCACGCAGGAACGATGGCAATAAACCCAACACATGTGGGCGGTAGTTGTTTCAATTTTTCATTGATATTGCAATTTTGGGTCCAGCGTCACAAGTTTTTCTTTTACCATATGGCTGAGAGGAAAGTAAGGCAAATAGGTCATGTTTAAGGGAGATTTTCGGAAAGAAGAACATATCTCTAACCTCTTAAGTACCTAAAAACTGATAGAAGCAGGCAAAATGTATAAATAAACCATTTTAAGGGTCATCTCTCGCGGAATGGCTTTTCGATAGAAGCAAATTTTCTTGGCCAATTCCACATGAAAGAGGTCAAGAAATCGAAGGAGGATTCTGGTGGGAGCCTCCTCCTCCTTTTTTTAACCTTTTTATGAGCCAGAAAAGAGGATCCTCAGCCAAAAGAAGGAAAAAAGAGACTGAAAAAAAGGAGAGGTTAACTCTTAAAAGACGTAATGAGAACGAGGCGGAAAAATGTCAAGTGCCCTTTAAACGTTATGCCTACTGGACCAGAAGTAGGTACATCGAATCTCTTACAGCGAGTTGACGCATTCGATGATGGGATGGCGTAAGAAGAGGTCTTCTGTATCACATGACTCCGGTTTATGCCAGTGAAAGGTTATCCTTGGGCTATAACGGCGATTAGTTGAGGGGAACAATTGGCGGAAATCTTCCTCTAAAACAATTGGCGAGCGATCTCTGTTACCCGTAGGCCAGATTATTTTATTGCTGAGACGTTAATTGCTTTCCTCTACGCTTAGTTCATTAAGTTTGGGTTTGTAGTGAAGGAAACACCGTTTTCTTCCGTATTGTCTTCTTAATTGATGTTCGCTCTGAAAGGTTTATTCTAGCACCGATGCTAGCAGTGGAGAAGGTTGCGTAATACGTTAAAAAGCTACCCTAAACAGTGGACACCGGTGTCGACATGGATCATCTGCCATTGAGTGTCCACTGATTTACTTACGTATCCTTCCCCAACCTCATCGCCTTGTTGCTAGCTTATATATATATATTTTTTTTTTCCTCTCTCCCCTCCACTCGCCCTCCCCCCGCTCGCCCTCTCCCCGCTCTTCCTTTTGCCCCTCCTTTCCTTCTTACACCTTCCTCTCCCCCTCTTTCCCCTCCTTCCCCTCTTACACCTTCGTCTCCCCCTCTTTCCCCTCCCATACCTCAATCTCTCCATTTCTTCATTCCTACTCTCTACCCTGAGAAAGGTGGTCGCGATCCCACCGAAATATCGGAAGTTTAAATTTGTGAGTGTCCTTTTTTTCTGTTTCTATATTTTTATCGGCCACCCTCTTGGCATATTATATAGATATATAATTATGTGTTCCTATCCATTTCCATTTCCTATGAATGTATGAATTTATTCGCGCCTTTGAGCGTCATTTTTCGAATGATTGAGTATATATATATATAATATGCCAAGAGGGTATATATATATATATATATATAGTTCGGTGTAAGGTGCAACAACTGCTATGTCGCACCGTAAGAACTTATAATCTTAAGATAAAATAGACGTCGATGCACGAGGTGGGTTTCAAAACCTCTCATTTTGGTGAGAAGTCTGTCGCATTTAGAGACTATTTCCACGTTAACGCTTTTGATTTAGAATAGAAAACTCGCCTGAAACACTTTAGATTTAATTAGGAGACAGAGAAAAGTTGGTTACTTTTAAAAACGTTGGTAAATTTTTCTGTTAATCGACCGTGGAATGTGACCCACATTGCATTTGTCTCTCGTAACAGGATAGTTCAGTTAGGAAATCTGTTATGCTCCATTCTTAATTAACGGAAAGGCGAGGAGTATAGTTGCGCTCGAATCTCTCAGTTGCCATTCAGTGTGGCACGGCTGGCTCCCTAAGTGGTGTGTATGAGGTCCGTGAAGCCATATCATGAATCGCCGCGGTGCCTTTGTTTGTTCTCTTAAGTGCCCCCCTTTGCCTCGCAATATTCTCCCCGTTACTGCTTGTGGTTGGAAGGCGTCTTCTTGGCGTCTCTCCATAGCTTGTTTCCCACGGAACAAATGGCCGAGCTTCTTTCTCTGAAATAATTTTTCTTCGCGGCATACCCGCTTCAGGGATTCCTCGTGTCGCGATCCCTCTCCATAGTGACATAGCTTCTCTTTTGTCTCGAATACACGCTCATACGAGAAGGTGTTTATTAAGAGTACAGCGCGACTCATTCCTTTGCTGCCGTTTATTTTTCTGTCTACCGTTTGGAAATACATGGCGCACGCAATTGGATTTGTGCCGTTCCGAGGGCACAAAAGAAAAGTCGAATGGACAAGGGGAATGCACCCTTGGTATTCGGAGTGGACTCCGCCGTTGTGAGGAGAAAAAATGCGTCTGCATTGCTAGGAATGAGAGAGGTGGAGAGAAAGAGACAGAATGAGATGGCTATGTTAAGGAATGTAGCCATGGTGTTGAATAAAATGAGTCCATTCTACGCATGACGTCATCCGGAAAACCAAAGCAGTAGACTACTCGAGAGTTAGCCACAGTAGTTATGGATGTAAGCTCCGATAATTTATTTTTTAGCAACGGAAGAATTTATTCAAGTAGATATTTGCATTCTTAAGTATTGGTGTACAACATATTTGATCGGTTAAAATAAGTAAGTGTGTTGTTTGAGAAAACAATCTTGTTAGCAGTGGAAATAACCCCAGTAACAATCTATTTACGAATAAAAGTTTAAACTCTTAACATTTTTACATTAAAGTTGCCTTGTTTCCGGAAGACCTGGACCCGCTTCGCCTGCGTTGATGTATCAGTAGGTATCTAAAAAATTCTTTCCCCTCATATGTTTAATTTCTGTCTATTTCTGTTGTATCTCAATACCACCCAAGTAGCAAGATTCACAATGCACTCCGTACCTTTCCAGCGTTTATGTGATCTAACTACGCCACTGCGTTCGACCCAAAAGATATGTCGAATCGCTTACGAACCATTACGACCTACCTTGTATTAGTACTACCATGAGCGTAGCCATTAAAATGTAGTCGTATTTATGGATGGGAAATCAGAGTAACAAAATCCGTGCTCAGAAAACCAACGACATCAGCGTGGCCCACTTCCGTCTGAAGTGTACGCAGGGAAGATGTTGCCATTAATCGATGGAAGATAGGTTATAGCACACCTATCTCTACACGGAAGAGAAGACTCAGTCTTGATGAGATGATTGCGACTCTCCCTTGACTGTGCGACATCTCCTGACGGAGTTTGATAAATATCTCGGCTGCACGCGAGGCGCTAAACATCCGAAGGCAAGTACTAGGGGAACTCATCAAATATTTTTACGAAATATCGAGCCAAGGATCAAGGAATAAATGGTTCCATAGTTGGTTGGTAATCAGACTCTAGTAGTAATAAATAAGAGGGAAAGGCCACGGAATAAAATGGAAGGAAAATATTACTGAAAGGAAGACTGAAGCGATAAGGAGAAATGTCGAATGGGATGTGAGAGGTGGCAATAAGCTGCAAAAACTCGAAACATGTACGCTGATTTTACATATTTTTTCATATGGATTCAGAGTATATAATTATATTCGCATTTTATTTTGGAAATAATAGGAAAGGCTTGAGGGTGGTACAAAATTACTGCATTCATCGAAGCACCTGGACCTAAAATATCTACTATTGTTAGAGAGGGCTTCGTACAAGGCCCGTTGCCGTTCAATCCTTCCGGGAAGATGTGATCCACCCAGGGCTCTCTCTCCTCGTCCTTAGTCCTCTTCATCGTGCAGTTCTCTGTCACATCCACCCTGCTCAGTTCATCTTGTTGAATGCTTTTGAGGGTGCTGGAAGAGATGTTGGAGTGACTACACCCCATGCACACTTAGAAAACGGCCGGAAATTTTCCTTTGCTTGCCCAATTCCACCAGATTTAAGGCTTATTTTCTCAAGTAATTTCTTTGCGTGTTTGGATAAATAATAATATCACTTTTGCACTAAAATATAATTCTGTTTTCAGAGTGCTTCAGGTTACTCAGTCACACTGCTGACCTACTTATTTTTTCTCCGATATAAAAGTGCGTGAGGATGGTACAGAGTAAAAAGTAAATCTGGTTTTCAATGCGATCTGAAATCAAACGTAGTGTGGTATTGCGATAGTGGTCTACTTTTACGGTTCACCTCGCGTGAGAATCAAAGACCTACGTATTATTTTAAGGACTCCATGTTGAAAATCAGTGGGCTTGGTTAGGATAGCATTAGCTTTCCCTTTTTCCTCGCATTTCAACCCGCCTCCCTCCCCCGCCCCCCACTCCAATGCCCTAAGCAGGTAAGGTAAGCGCCCAAAGACTATTGGAGGGCACGTATTCACAACCACCCGTCCTCTCCCCCTCAACCTTAAGCAGCCAATGACAGCCACGGTGGGACATCACGTGGGCGGACGACGAAAGGACGCGCTCGGACGCGCTGCATGGCTGCATGGAGCAGTAAGGGAAGGTGGTGGACAGCGTGGGCAGCCGGGAAGCAGACAAAACGGAGTGCGGAATAAATGGGCGATGTTATAGAAATGTTGTATTTATTGCGTTTGTTCGATCTGCATTACGGACCAACGCAGGCCTAATTTGCTCCGCGCCTCTCACGGTTCCAGCTTTATCCTTACAAATTGGTGTCAGAAGTGGGGAAAGTGATTCCCGTGTATCAAATCTTGGGTTAGCGTGGTTCGCCATCGTCGCCAATACGTGACTTTAAGAATTTGTTCATCAGCTCCCTTGTTTTTATTAAAAGTACTGGTTATATTAAAACCCGTCCCGTTAAAAGTGGCTGGTAAGATCAAGTTTACGTTACGGTGCATCTCCTGACGATATCGGAGTGTGGTTTTAAGTGCGGGCTTGGTGCAGGTTGGTAGCATATCAATAGGTAGTGAATGAAATCTCACATCATGACAGGTATTTGCGGGTGTATGCTGATACCAAACTCATTTAGTTTACTTTGTCGTTTCATTAACTTTAGTGGAATGCATTGTAGTGCGTGCGGGGAAAACTCACCCCCTGCCACACACCCATGAGGTTGCTTGTATAGTATTATGTAGATTAATGTAAAATTTGGCTTCCCCCTAACCCTGCTACCTCAAAGTACGTAGACTTAAATTCCAAACTACACAGCCCTTGGTTTTCCAGAAGTAAGCCGCATTAATGTCAGACCAGGGCTGTCTCTAATTCAACTTAAGTCTACCTTACAACCAGTACCACTTGGTTTGACATTCAGCTCTGCAGCTACCTTATTCTTAGACTATAAAATAGCTGTGAAAATCAACTGACACTGCCTTAAAAATTTTTCCTCTGAAAATCAGTCCTCTTTTCCGTCTTAAAATCAGATCACTTTTTACTGTGTAGAGTATGCCTTCATTGTGATGAGGGCGTATTGGCGAATATAACTACATGACGACTAAGTTAATACATCCGAAAGAGCTATTGAAGAAATGTACTATTTGCCTATACTTCTACGTAGAGTATAACTGAAATTTTACTCAAATAGGGACATGGGACTAAATTTGCCTCACGATGGCCGAGTTAACCGAAAAGCGAGATTCTAATGAAGTGGAAATACAGAGAAAAAATGAGATCGTTATTCATGTAAATCCAAACGTCTTTCACCAAGTTACGCCTGTATTTCTTGCTTTGAAATGGTCGTTGGCGATGGAAGATAAACTGGACCAATATTCATAATATTTTAATCTCACCTAACCTATTTTCTTAGCCCAATTTAAGCTTCGTTCAAACAATCTAGAGTTGCATAGTAAGAAATAAGATGACATCTGCGATGTTCCAGAGGTTTGTCTCATGAATAGCGTTAAACATTTGTCCATCATTTGTTCTAGGTAAATACTAGTGTTATAAATCATTGAAAAGGTGTGAAAAGAACCGAAAGTCATGCCGTGTGAGAATTTTGGAATGCGAATGAATAGTAACTTTTATCAAAGAAAGACTGGACAATTGGACAGCTATTTTCTTTGCCCTCTTTTCCTTTCCAAATCCTTGGTGTGACGTGATACTGGATTGTTTGATGCTATGCGTTTCTCGTGTTTAAATTGTGACTCAAATATTTGCTTTCTCCAGTCGAGATAACAAATTCGTTCAAATCCAAATTCGTGTTAATTTTACATTGTGGGTAGAGCATTCTATGCACCATGAAAACGTCGATTTCGAATTGTTCACCGATACGCCTCTACAATTTATCCGGCACGAGTTTCATTTCTTTCTCCCTGCATTCAATCGTTCCAAATGTTTTATTGCTCTCTTACACGGAATCACTATCGATTTATATTTTTTTAAATCTTTAAAGGGAAGAGAGACCTGCAGGACCCGTGGCATCGTGCTTGCAACCAATTTTCTGCATCGTTGCAGGGTTGTATCGCACTGAGGCTGATGAGATTTTTCGAGTGTAGGAAAAATTTAAAGACATGCGCAGTTTTTGGATATGAGTTAATAGATTACTCAAGTAATATCGTCCGCAGGTGCAATATATGAAGCGTGTAGTAATTGATTGAGAATGGCACAGCGTTGAACTTTAATATAGTCGGCACTTAGTGTTTATTGATTGAGGCATATCTTAGCAAAACTATACTGTACGGAGAACTTTAGGGCTGATGATTTGGATCGTTGCTTGTAAATATTTGAAAAAAAATCGCAGTTTATATTCATTCTGATTTGTTATGCATTGATGTCTGCCTTAAGGTCTGGAAATATTATTGTGATAATAAGTTCTGGTACTTGAAACAAAAGAAATGGAATAGAAATTCTTAAATAAACTATATTTTTCCGTAGAGAGCCAATTAAAAAATCCAGTTGAGAATATATCTCTTCAGGCAGAGAGGTGGTGCACTGTCTATTAATAGGTGAAAATTAAACATTAAAATAACAGAAAGTGGTAAAGTAAGGCTTAAAGATCTCTTGATTGAGTCATATTACGAATGAAAAGTCTTCCACATAATGAGTTTTCCACTCGAACTATGTGGACAATTAAACAATCGTATTGCCAAGCTGGTGATAATAATTTTTGGACCATGGAGATGGCGATAGAGTGACATTTATATCGAATTGATCAAGGAAACTTTTTAATAATGGTACCCTTTACCCTCTTTCTATTAAGAATACCTATTTTTGTGGAGAAAATTTTAAAGAAAGACTTAGATTTCATCAAGTCTCTAGAAAATTTGTTGAAGGCGCCTGAAGACTAGATTTCTGAGTGTTCATGGCGTCTAGCAAAGGTTTTCTCTCTGCAGCTTCCATTTCGGAGTAGGGATTTCACTCCTGGATTCGGTTTCCACTCGTTGTGTGGGGGTGGGGTGGGGTGGTCGCGGGCTTACGTCTGAGCCCATTAAGGCCGGCACGGCACTTGATTCCGCCAGGGGGCTGGAGCCGCTGCAGAGGTCTAAATGGGAAGTGAAATTGTAAACTTAACTTGCAATGAAAACACGCCACTCAATCCCTTCTGCGCTGTTAATTCATCAATTTGCACCTGAAAGGCTTAATTTAGTTTCTCAAGCATTAAAGCAAGACACATTTGAGTTTAAGTTGTGGTATTTCTGGAATCGAATTGTGTTATTATTTTCCTAATCAACTCGAAATTCACGAATGAATTGGAGTACAGCCACGCACACGGGTGTAAAAAGACACACCATGGAGAGGAAATTCACGGTTTCAAATTCAATAAAGTTCTGATGAAACTTCTCTAAAGTTCACGTTGAAATTGGATGTGTCGGCGGTCGGCAACTAGCCTGAAATAAAGGGATGTGGGTTCGAATACCGGTCGAGTCAGTAGCTTTTTTCATGGTGAATTTCATCCCGTTGGTGTATAGTTACGGCATCATTCTTCATCTACGTGGTACCCCGCAAGCTACCGTCAGGGTGTGTGGCAGAGGGTGACTTCACACCATGTATGCACTATCCGTGAAACTCACTACCATGCTGTTATTTTCTGTTTTACTTAATTTCATGTTAAGTAACGTATGTGTAAGGAGATTTCTCATGCAATAAGGCTTCGGACTTTCATTTTATTTATGCGGAATAGACACTGCTCTCTTACACCGCGGGGACCAATTGTTTGTCAGTCATGCTAACATGCAAAAAGATTTTAAAAATTACAGATACATAGAGTCGTCCTCGTGTAAGAATATATTTTTTCATGCCTTCAAAAGGAAATTATTATTATAATTAGTACAAGAAAACCCATGCATATAATATTGGGGTACAAAGGGAGACAATTAATGGGAGACAACTTATTTTAATATCGTTCTATATGGTTGAAAGTACATGTATGTGAATTAATAACTTGAATACCCTTGATTTTTGATCACACTAGTTTAATTACTCAGGAGTGCGCTTCTTCAGAGCCAATAGGATCGTCTGAAAGGAGCACAAATTATCAGAATTTGTGCAAAATAAACTATCACTTAGATTTAATAAGGTATTTCCTTATTCTTGAGTCAAATTCAATTTATTTCTAAGATTTAATTAATAAAATTACATCTCCGATTGATAAAAAGTCCTTTATCTGCATCCTAACGAGTCGCCAAGCGGAGGGAATGGGAGAAAGGAATGGGAGAAAGGAATGGGAAGAGAGAAATGACAAACATTGTACTGTACCTATGAAAACGAAGTTTCATATTCTATAGCTCTTCTTTTGTTATCATCACCAATGGAGCGTGGGAAGAAGGAATCTTTGTAACCATCAGTTTTGCAGTTTCTCTCTCTCTCTCTTTATTGATCACTTCTCATCAGTTCAAGAGATACAGTGCGCACTCAAAATAATATCCACTGTGTCATACTGATACTCCCCAGATCTGAAGTCATCACGTAATATAATCCTGGCGCAAAACCTACGAGTCACTTGTGGCTCGCAATCTAGTCCTTCTATCAGCTGTGTTACCCTGTGTTTGCTCATCTAACAGTTTTTAACGACTCCATTGACGACATTTCGTATTTTGTTTTTTCGGAGCAGGTTCCCTAATTAAACTTGGGATTCAAGATGTGAACTAACCAGAGAAGAGTAGCATCTATCCGTCCTTTTTTCATCCGACCATTATAATCAGTCATCAGTAGTCATCTTTTATAATTGTCTTTTTGCCATTTGGGTCATTTAGCTACTCTACTTGGTCAAATCAAAACACACTTCTCTTGCAGAGCACGCATTTTCCTCATCCTAATCGTGCACTCTCACAGCGGCTGTGGATAATAGATACATATGGTGTTCCACCGGCTTAGTTCGAAACGTAACATGAGTCAGAAGAGTGATAATGGGATAAATAAGTGGGATTTACGCCCTAAACCGTATGATGTAGTTGGCATATAGAGGTCAACCAGTTGTATTGGTTTTATAGGTAAGCGTAGTACTTCGATTGAGTACCTAAGAAAAAATAGTAGCTTTTTTCAGATTTCTTTTCGGCTACGCATTTTTTCAACCCTGAATATTGATATTATTTTGATGAATACAGTTTCTCATGATGTGTTCTTTCGAATATCGAAACCGCCCCCAAAGTGCATGCACGTAGATATTTTATATTGCTTACAGTGCTAGGAATGAGCCCTTGTGATGATACATTCGTTGAAGTAGTTAGAAACTTCAAAACAATGTTGCCCATTTGGTAAGTTGTTTTGAGGATTCATGACTTACTGTAACGTGGTGATATACCTTGCGTTGTTAATATGCCGACAATGTACATTATCTGCTTCGCATGCCGTTGTTTAATCGAGAAATTCTTTCCTGGACTTTTATTGAGGCTAAGGATACCTTGATAAGAACAATGAGAAATAGTCACAATGTCCATAAAATGCTTTTCGAAAAACATGAAAATTATCGTTGTTATGGACATGAAAATGTTAGGAGAATATGAAGTCCCAAAACCAAAACTAATGACGTCTCAAAATCAAATCTAAGAATGATGGAGATTCAATGGCACCTAGCTTTACTTGTTTAGTGGAAAGCTTTATTTAAATATAGATGAAGGCTTCCGCGGACTGGTGGAATAGGTGAAATCCCGGAAAATTAGCTACGCCTAGCTTTATTTAATTTACTCTCCAGCATCGGTCAACTTCATGTAGTACGTAAACCATACCTATGATAATTCAGTGAGTGCAAATTACAAATAAATATATTACTTTCGGCTCACAATTTTAGATATTTTCATCGCGACAGATAGCATTTTTACAAGACCCAATGGGTAAATAAGGAATTTAATCCATACAGAAAAAAAATAATTGAAACTTTATCGTTAATTTAGACTATTAAATTCATATATTTTTCTCCATTCTCTGGGATACCCCTAACCCTTACGGATGCAATTACCAAAACGTGAACGGGGTCATCGGAAAAAGATAAAAAAAATGGAAAGAATTATTAGCTTACTCTGTAGAGTTCGCTTGATTATTCCACGAGAGTAAAATCTGAAAAGGAGATTCTCTCGTATATCCTTTTAGATAAATACCCAAGCGCTTTGTGCCCAAATATTAAAATCCAAAAGAAAATATCGGTCTCAGAAAACAAATGATAATGAAAAAAAAAAAAAAAATGGTAATCCTCAAACCTCGCGCGAAACTCGCCATTCTCTTCACCTCCCCCAGAGTCCATGCCACCGACAACAGTGCCCCGCCCGCTCAGTCGGCTGCGTGTAAGGCTATAGTAGGTGGAGGAAATCGGTCGTGGACGAAGCGAGGGAAGGTGGGGAACCCAGGAGGCACTGACTGAGGCTTTAGGGAAGTGTGTGGCGGGGAGAGAAGAAGAATGGAGGAGTTGGTGAGCCGAGAAAAAACCTTTTTCGCGCCTGTGTGCCTGCGTTATGAAAACTACTTGTTTCTCTCTGCTTTTTCACCCCTTCCACTCCGTTCCTCGTTCCAACACTCCCAACTCTCCTGCGCCCTCTCCCTCCTGAGCTTACGGCTATCCCGCATAATTTTCCACAAGTTTAATCCCCAATCATGCGCATGCGTGAACTCGTGGTTGGTGTAAGCATGTTATAGTGATAACGAAACATGGTGGCACTTGCGCTGTTGAATACCCTTCATTTATAATCCATACGTTTAACCCCCGATCATACGCATGCGTGAACGCGTTTTTGGTTCATGTATGTTATAGCGGCAGCGAAACATGGTGGCAAACAGCAGGAGGGTCTTTTTAGATGGAAGACTCCATTCTCTATGAACTAGCTCCGGACGGGGGAGCAAGTTAATCTCCGCATTTGACTTGCCGGTTGATGGATAAGTGAAGTTTTTTGGTAGCATCGAATGTTAGGAGAAGATCAGAATTAAACGATTGACGACGGGCACAAATAAATTTCTTTCTCGAAAAGATACATTTGGAAATAGAATGCCATCCTAAAGAACTCGTTGTATCCTGTCCCTATAAATTCTTAAATCTCTAAGAATAAATGTGGAGTTATATTTTTTAGAGGGAGACTGTTGTGCGTTTTTTAACGGCGTGTCATACATTTTTTTTAATTATTTGCTACTGAACGGTAAGAATTTCACTAAATCAATAAAGATGTTGAAGATGGAAATCGAAGAAGTTGGGTGAGGAAAACATTTCCATTTATAAATGGCACCTGGGTAACAGAACCCAGTCCCATATGTCACTGATGGTGAAGATCTAATTTCAGATCAATGCTGTGTGTAAAGAGTATTGCTGCTTCTTTTTCATTATTGATTGAAATGAGATTTTATGGCTTTTATTTCAAGTGCATATTTCGTGCGGGCGTGAATTTAATCAGCTTAATATTTGCAATTCCAAAGGTTTGTCAGCACTGGGTTTCTTGTGTGTTTCAATGATTGCCTATTTTTCAAAGATTCAGTTACTTTTCTTAGGAAGTCTGTCATTGGTGGTATCTTCAATTTTTTTGGGTGTCGTTATTTCGTTCTTTACTGGATCGAATATTCATCTCTTTAAATCCCTCCACCGCTTCTCCCCTCCCGCATCAACCCCTCCTCTCCCACCTCCCTCCTCCCGAATGAGCTTACTGTTATTCCACGTCTTTTAATCCGCAAGCTTACTCTTGTTCATATGCGTGAACACGTGGATGGCTTATACATGTATCTCTCACCCCTAATAACTTTCATCCTATTCGCCTGCCGGCTGCTGCTCATCATTTTTTCATTCTCTCTTTATCCTTCACCGCGGTCTTTCTATATTCTTCTCCGTGTTCACACTGATTGATATTTTTAATGGAAAGAATGGCTATATCTTTACCTGAGGCTCACACTTCTTTATTTTAAGATATTTTCTTCGTAGTTGCCATAAATTTTACGATCAACTACCATTCAAGTAATAAGGTGATCAAAATGCTTTTTCCGTCTTGAAAAAAGGAAGCTGTGGCTTTTATTTGCTATTGAGGGCTGGAAATTAAGGTAAACGTATTTTAATTCTTTTAACTTATGTGGACGGCACACTTTTAATTTTTTTTCGTTCATTGATGTACGTATAATTTCTCTTAGTGTTTTAATTTGTTTTGTACTTTTATTTGCTATTATTTTTGCGATGTACTGAGTTTTCACGTGGTCAAATACCACCATATTGGTTTATCTTAGTTGGTACCGCCATCTTGGATAGCTTGGTATAAACTGGATTTTTTTGGGCTTCTTTTATTCTATCAATGTTAAAATCTTGTAATAGTATCTTATAACTGCATTTTTAACAGCTTCCTGGAAGGAATTCGAAAATAAATTTCCTTTATATACATTACCACGTTGGGAACCCCTAAAAACAGCGTGAGAGTCAGCGGTTTTCATTTATGTTTTGCATAGACAGAACGTAGCATACCAAAGGGGTTTCCTGTATTGACAATCCACGGAAGAATATTAATTATTTTTAACTGCTAAATGAAAGTTTGGACCAATATTTCACCTTAAATCAAATAGTAAAATTTACCTTGAAACCTAGTGAGATCTCAATGTTTTGTTCAAGTTGGAATGGCCTTCCAATCTCAAACCTCCCTTACGCTGTCACTCTCCTGCTTCACGAATGGGACCGGCGCCAGCGGCGCCATCTTCAGTGCACTGTGATCTCCTCGACTCCATTACGCCTCTCCACTTGAAATTGGCAACTTACCATTCGCTCTTATGCACTAATCACTTCGCAACACAGCGGCGCATTTGCCGTCCGTTCGCTACACACCCTGTGCATCAAGGAAGTGTCCTTAAAAACAGATCGGGAGCAGAGGTGATGTGTGCCAAACTACACGATGACATCGATAATCCAATCCGAGATTTTCGTGTTGATTTTCCGCAAGGGCCTCAAACATGGATATTGTAAAGTTTTTTTATTACTCCGTGGTAAAAAGCTTATTAAAACGTTCGGCCGTTACTGTTGCGCACCCACAGAATGCTACCTTCCGGCAGGTTACCAAATGTTTCGCCAGCGCACATCGTTCCATTCAAAGTCGTCAGTGTGCGCTTATGTGTTGCGATCTGCACTAACTTCAAAACCTTGAATAGAATGCTCCCATTATCTTCATTTGTGATTCTTCCCATCACACCCAAACATCCCGCTTGTTTGCCGTCTCACCCCGCGGTCCTAGTGAGGATTACAGCGGCTGGGGAAGTATTTGAGTGGGCACTCGTCTTTTCCCCTCTCTCTCACACTCATCTCTGACCTCCTCGTCCGTCCAACCTCACTCCTCATCCACACTCTTCTTCCCTTCCCAGCACCTCCTCTCAGACCCGCCAGCTCACCCGCCCCTTGGCATCGTCCTCCGCCCAAGGGAGGACGTGTCATGGTGGTCCTGCTCTCTATGGTGCTCCCGTCCTCAAGGGAGCGTCTCTCTGCCCTCTCCCTTGGGAAGACAGGCAGTTGCTGCGAGCTAGGGGAAGGGAACTTGAGAAAATGGAGGGTTAGGAGGAACGAGCAGAATAGAATGTAATTGAAGGGGTTGGCGGACAAAAGTGTCAATCCTCATTCTGTGTTAAACTAGCCTTTGAGGCTATCAATTACGATTGCTTAGTAATACATCACTCCACTGATCACTTCTCTCCTTTGCAATTAAAAGTCTGTGTAAATACTATGCAATGTTTCAATGTCAATCAATACAGCGAATTTGTTTAAAGTCTTTGCGGCCGATTATCCCTTTCTCCATGCCTCTCTGTTCTGCCAGTCATCTTCTCCAAACTCTCTCACTTCCATTTCTCTCCATACGCCTTCTCTCCATTTAGTTATTTTTCTGGTAAGAAAAAAACACACTTTTGGTTGTATGTACCTAGGAATTCTCATCATATTCCCAAACCATAACCATTTGTTTTTGTTGCATGATTTCAGTCAATTTCTTTTGCACACCAATTCCACCGCACGCTGTATTCCTATTTATTTTGAAAATATTTATTTGAAACGGAGTAACCTATCTACTAAATAGCAAAACCGAGAATGATTGTCCATCCCATGTATACCAAGTCTAATTGTAAATTCGGCTCCTTTACCCTTTGCTGATAGGGGGGAGATGGGGTTTTGGAGTGTGGGTGTGGTGGTGGGGAGAGGCAAAGGAGAAGGGAGGAGTTGAAGGGGGAGCGAGAATTGAGATGTATAGAATAATATAGGACATGAACGGAAAAGAAGGAAAGAGATTTTTATCACTCTATACTTCTGAGAATAGGAATGCTGGTTATAAGGAGGTACTTGTGATGTGTATGTTACACCATGCTGGAAGAAGTAATACCTGTCTAATTAGGTATTAAATATACCTTTCATAGCAAATTTTAGCAATTTTGAATATATAATGCTCCATAAATGTTTACGTAATACAATATACGTGCGTTTAGTTTATGTATCATGAAGTTTTTGTTAAGGTGCTAACGGAGAATATATGCATTATTTACACCGTTATCATTTTTAGCGCATTTACTTTCATATTATAACATGCTTTTTGTTCAAATATACAAATTTGTATAAAATTTAAAAATCAGTTCATGACAAATACTGGGATTGAAAAAACTTAAAAATCAACTTATTACGAGACAAACAGGCCCAGATGTTAAGGTATCTTAAGCAAACTTCTACTCCTGAATTGCAGCAAGCATTTCATTAGTTAATTCCTATTAATTGTTTCTGTTTGCGATATGCATACACGAATTTTCTCGTAATTACATACATGTGAATACTACATTACTACGTTACTACATGTGACTTCTTTGCTTCTTCTGATTTTCGAGTTTAGCCAACTGAGGACCATAGAAAACAATTGGTTTGCTTCTAGGTCTTTCTCTTCTCTTCCGAAATTTTCATCATTCTTCCCCTGTGGTTCTTCCTCTTTTCTTCTGACAAGTTGATTTTGGTCTTCTTCCTTTGTTTTTCCTGGAACCCCCTAAATCCATCCATCTTCCTTTGAAAATAATAACTGTAATAAGATTTTCTTTGTCAGTATACAATAACTCATTCTACATATGAGCCAGAAATAATACTTTTTTCTTCTCTCGCCTATTGGATCGCATGTTAACTTTTTGCATAATTTATTTTCAAAAATATTTTTGACAAAAGAAAGAATGAGAAACTGAATAAATGAGTATACACGGGCAGAATATTGAGAGAGGAGATATGGGGGTAAGGGAGGAGTGGGTATTCACCGTGATAGAACAAAGTTACAGGCAAATGACAAAGATAAAAAGGGGGATGTTGATAACTCCCATGTTCTCGAACCGGCGTTTGAATTGGGGATCCACGTAGATAAATTTCCCATTAAATTCATCGAGATCAAAAGAAACTCGGACGGCAAAAAGCACCTGCAATCCTACCGTTCGGCAGACTAATATTTAAATTTATAATGTTGCATCAAATATTTGAATTCGATGTCAAACTTTTTCAAATTCTTCTTTCTAATATCTGTTTCTTTATTGGTGTTGAAAAGGATTCCAGCATCATTAAAATAAGCCTGAACTTTAAAAAACCGTCCATTTGATGTAGGTATTCAGGATGACTTTGTATTTCCGCTGAGCCATTAAGAATAAAATTTTCTTATTGAAATCATACATTCGTTTTGCGAAAAGTTTTACAATTGGTTGATTGAAACGAAATTTAAAATACAAATAAAGGCACCGAAGTTTCCGTCAGTTGTCAAAGAAGTATCATTACGAAAGGTAGTTTGAGTAAAAAACTTCCCTAGTCATATTTTTTCATTTCAGCATCCGTAAGAAGTATGAAATATTAATGGCGAAAAAATATTTTTAAATATGTCAAAAATTCTCTGTACCTACTTGAATAAATGTATCCACATAAGTCTCTAACTTTCCTTGCTAGTGAATCCGACCATAATAGGCTGGAAAAATATGTATTTTATATCAGTTTTTTGTAAATAATATAGAAATGAGGCCGGAATTTGGCGTATTAAACAAAGAATTTGGTCATTTTTATGTAGTAATTTGTTTTTATGGTTATGAATTATGCGGTGCCATTGCTTTTATACGACTCAATTAACAATGATTTAGTGCTACAACTAAATAATGAAATGAAGTTATAAAAATGGACTAAAAAATTTTAATTTAAAAATGAGTGTACCTATTTATATCTCAAAATCTTGAATTTAAATTGATATTTGCGAAGAGTTGCATCTGGAGTGTAACGATTTATGGTGCAGAAACATCAATTCTTATAAAAGTGGTCGAGAATAGGATACAGGCGTATGAGATATATACGTGAAGGAGAATGGAAATAGTGCGGTAGACGAGGAATTGCTATTGGACGAGGAATTGCATGGTGGATGAGTTGAGGAAATTCTGGAGGAGATTAGGCGAAGGCACAGTAGGAGTTCGGAACAGGTAATGAAGGTGAATGCCGCAGGAATATTGGGAAGAATGAAGGGAGGTAGAGATTGAGGGAAGGATGTTGAGTAAGTGGGGAAGAGGAAGAGAGGGATAGGTATTTTGGACGAAATGAAGAAAGGTAAGAATGCTGAGATACAGAGGAAAATTACGTAGTTAGGGTCCTGCGTCTGTAAAATTCTGTAGTACTTTTGCTGTCTTTATTTTAAACCTATCTTTACCAGTAGACCACTCTGGTAATAATTATATTAGGATTCTTAAAAATGATTGCTGGGTAACCTCTCACAGTAGTTCTATCCAGAGTTATCATCACGAACATCCCGTGTGAAATAATTTATTTCATCGTGACAAAATAAGAGAGCTTTATTTAAAGGTCCGTGGGTGAAACAGGTGTGCATCCCTGTTTGTGCATGTAGGTACTCAAGTTGTAAATAAGAAAGGGAACCAAAAGAATATAGAGCGAGGATGATGGGGGAGAGAAATAAAATGGATAGTGAGAGTTTGGGGTCGTGAATTTAGGTAGGGTGGAAGAGGGATGTCGGAGGGAGGAGTTAGGTGATGGTGGAGGAGAGGAAGGGGGATGGAAAAAAGGAAAAATGAGATGGTGTATACATAAAAAAGAATAGCCGTGGGAGTTTGGGATCAGAGGGCTGAAATAATGAGCTATTGAAGTCGGATGCGTGCTAAGGGACTTGGGGAGTCCAAGCCTTCTGCTCTCTCTTTCTTCCTCCCTTTCTCTCTCACACACTGAGGCGAGCGCTTTGTGAAGGAGGAAAGAGAGAGAGAGAGCTCTGGCTGGTGCTTTGTCCGGTTTTTATTCTACTTTAATTTATTCCTATGTCTCCTTTTACCCTTTTTGAAATCACAACTTCGCATCCAGCTCTCTCTTTCATTATTTCCACGGCTCCTCCTCCTCTATCCCCTCAACACCCCCTCTTCCCCTCATCCCTTGCTTGCGCATTTCCGTTTAGTATCATAATATCCCTACATTTACTCCAAATTCGTCGCAATTTACAAAAAAAATACAAGGGTTGAAGGCGAGAGGCGTCGGGATTTCATCGCGGGAGGTTTCTCTCCGACGAGAGAATCTGTAATAAGAAGGAAAATGACGACTTGTTCTCCCGAGTACTTTTTGAAAAGTATATTTGGAAGGCTCTTCGCGTGCTGGGTTAATTAAGTGATTGAATTTTCAAATTATGTATTCACAACCCACCGCATTTCATGAATTTTTTTATTCAATCATCCCCTGCAAATGTTTGGATCACGGGTGTAATACTAGCTCTCTTATCCATGCTTTGAATTCATCAATGATGACAGGTTATATAAAAATGGTGGTTTTTCAATTTACGAGTATTTTCATTCCGAGAGACGTTTTTTCTGGCAAAATATGAGGGAAACATAATGATATATTGTGTGAATATGGTGGTTAAACATCAGTCAGTTATTTATAAATATTATTTGGATTCATCCTCAGATTAGAAGATGTTTGGAGTTATACGCTTAACTTCCTTCATATTCGTATTTTTCTCGCTCTCGTGAAACTCAAATTTAGATTAGAGTAGTGAGGTAGCGAGGTTTTAGTTATGTATTAACTTTCTTATGGGCACTTAGTAAGGGGATTTGTTTTTTAAATAAAATTATCCACCCGTCCATATATATGTACAAGCGTAGAATATGATTAAATATTTTATTAGGGTATACATATTAAGTTATCCATTAATGCAACGTTGATAAGACATTCTTTATTCAAATTAAGATATTTCTAGCGTACATAAAATAAGAAAATGATATTAAAAGAATGCAAATTTGATGTTATAATATTTTTTGAAATTATCATGCAGAAAACTTGGCAATTTCAACAATAGTTATTCAACCGTCACAATTCAATATTCCGAGAATTTTATCGCCCATCTTTATAGAAATGTATAAGCATGCTAAAATATGTTGGCATCTCATGGATATTTGATATCACAAGAGGATTTGATATCTACTGTGCGGAGGTGGTAATATTTGTCTCGCTGTCTCCAATCCATCTAAGTTGAGCATTTGAGGTCGCTCATTTTTCAAAAACGTAGCAAGATCGGTTCTGTGACAGAATTGATGTCCAGGCTACCTAAAAGTTGCCTTCATACGAATGAAATTTTTATTGCCCCATGCCTGGGTACCTAAGACGAAACGTGGATTCAGTATAGATTAAACTTTAAAAGTATACTTTTTCGTTCTAATTAAAACATTTTCCCATGATATTATGCAGATGTAAAATCTATTTGGTACCGAAATGAAAATTTATACCTAGTGTTGCATGTTGTAGTAATTTTACAAACATTTATTCTAATATATGTGCAAATTCTCGTTTGTAACGGTACGTTTATTGTTATACATCGCTAGTACTATGGCACTGGGTACCCAGATAAGATTTTTATAATTGGTTCATGGTAGTTTCGTGGGGCTTCAGGTACAATGATCCCGAGTTGGAGGAAGTGGGAGGGTCTACCCCCATGAACCCGACCCTTCGTCCAGCTTCGACGCTTGAGTGATAGAAGTCTGCTACATTGGGGTTAGCTTATATCCTTAAACTGACGAAAGCTGGTCTGCCTTGAGAAGTAACAGTCCCATTTCATCCGGAAACGCTAATGATATGTATATGAATAAAAACATACAGGATCCATATGCAACGCAAGCCCGTGAAACTTGACGTCGCGAACGAATTGACTGATTTTTGGTGGGCGTAACGAGAGAAAAAACAATGAAAACAACCTTAGCTAGTTTGAAATAACTTCAAATGACAGTATTTATATATTTACAATTATTACAGTATAACACAAGCCCGTAGGCTAAATACCGTTAGCCTTGTCTTTGCAAGACGATCACAAGTGGAACCCAGCCAACACGTCCTTTTCTCGCGCGGTCCGTTGCAAAGAGAGCTGCTATGATGGCGGTACACTTTGCCAGCGCAGGAGGGGAAAAAGCTGGCCAGTGGAGGAGTAGGGTGAAGAGGGGAAATGTTATCACACGTTGGATTGGTGGGAATATCCGCAGGTCGACTCGAACGTGGAAAAAGATGTCAGCACCAGCGCGGACAGTATAAAAAGAGCGCTTCTGTAGAAGCCGCGATGACCGGAGCGACCGCGCTGACCGGGGCAGATCGCTGCACTTAGCTCTTCGCTCGGGCACTTTGACGAGACGCGAGAGTCTCCTGCGGTTTCTGAGTCTCCGAGGATTTTCGAGTCTCGAGGTTTCGAGGGGGGGAAATTTTGGCACATCCACTGGGGGAAAATTTTTGAAAATGGAAACTGGAGAAGGGGGGGTAGAATTGCACAGCACTGACACAATCATAGAAAGTTTCTGGCTTGCTTCTCTCGATGTATGAATAACACACTTGAGGTTCAAATAACCAGACATAATAACAATATAATCACTGACAAGAATACAAATGAACATAAGTCTAGATGCTTGCATCTCTGCCAAGAGAAAGTTATTTGTGTTGTCCCCAAGGGGGTGACAGACCTAATGGAACTAAGACTAATGATAGATTGACAACAATTTTATAAGCTAAAGAATTAAACTTTATGAATATACATATAAACACCGTAGAAATAGGCGAGAGTGGGCCTAAAATGTTTTTTTTTGTCCAAATTCAATTTTTTTTCTTATTATTTTTTTTCTTTTTAAATTAAATTAGTCAGTAATTTTTTTTTTTTAATGTATCCTTCTTTTGATTATTATTATTTTTTTTAATACATTCTTTTTTTTTTGGAATCTTTTCATGGCCCACATCTTACCGCCAGAAATTAACAATATTGGTAAACCAAATATGGCTTTGCACAGAAATAATACATCACTAGATTAATTATATAAGACCCATAGGAAGTGATCAATTAACATTTTAGCTAGAGGTCAAAATTTCATGCCTTATAAAGTTAGGAAAAAATAAACAATACAACTGCCCATGAAAATATGAAATCGAACTCAACGTTACTAGGAGACAGTGAGAGAACATTTCATTGGTTGCAACATAATCAAAATCGACATCCAATATAAGAATGAAAAATGTAATAACAGTCTAACAATTACCAATAAATGGGCAGAGATATAAGAAAAGCATTAAGAAAAAACAGAAATCCTATCCACAGCAGCATAAACAGTAAATAAACCAACTACATGTCTCCAGAATGATACTACACAAAGCCAAGTGGCATAGAAATAGATTAGCATTTGCTCAATTGATGGCTTAATTGTGGAAAATGGAAAAGATTTACATAATCAAATAGAAATTAGCATTAATAAACATACGATTGGAAATATGGTGTGACTTTACAATTAATAATAATAATATGATGTGAAACATTGGTGTAACAAATATAGAAACAAATCCCCAAATACATCCTTAAATCCTTAAACCTAATTAAATTTTTTCATGCAAGTGAATGCATTGTTAAGCCATTGGAATTTCAATGGAAAAATTTTTAATATAATAAAATTGACCTCTAAACAGAGAGTCTCCGAGGATTTTCGAGTCTCGAGGTTTCGAGGGGGGGAAATTTTGGCACACATAGATTGAAGATAGTAAATGGCATCTTGACTCTCGAAAGTGAAGCCTCCTTTTTGCAAATAATTATGTACCTGAGATGGTTATCAGGAACCCGTAATTTTTTAATAATGCAGTTATCTTTTGGAAAATATATTTCCCCTGAATTTAAAAGATAATTCATTACGAGTCAGTGGCAATCCTTCTTCAAATACCTGTTTTCGGCGTATTATCTACTTCAGTATTCAATATGGCAGATTGGGCATTTTAATGGCTTCAATATTCCCTTGTGCCACCATATCTTATGGCTCCATTTATTCTCTTCTTTATTAAGTGATATAACCCATTAAAGTAACATTTCAACAGTTTGAATAACGAAAGGAATGAGTTCGTAACCGTTGCTTAGCCATGGTAAACCATTCTTTAAATTAACATATATATTCTGTTTTTTCATTTGCAGGTAAGTTCCTGTGGTGACGAAACTCTACCTCACAGCCATGTTGATGTTAAGTAGCCCATTTGAAGACGGCAGCCATTGTATACTTATCATGCATTCTGAATAAAGGTCAGTTCGCATTAAGCATTAGACTTTAATCTAGGACAGGATCAACATTTTCTGCTGAAGTCGCAGTTCAGTGATAACAATTCTTGGTGCACATATGAGTCTTATCATTATCAACTCTAATTTAAACGGAGAAAGTTGTAATTGAGAATAAGCAAGAATTTTAAAAGAAACCCGCAATTAATGACAACTGTAAAGTTAATACACCAAGTGTAAAAGTGCTGTTTCATTTACATGGAAGTGAGTCCCTCGAAATACGAAGAGAGCTCGAATTTAAGAATTCCGGCCTCGGATAAGGCGTAAAAGACCCGATGCTTTTCTTCTGCCATCGTGTACCCACATCATTTTGATTCAACACTGGATATGCATGCTCTACCACCAAGGTAAAATGAACCAGGTATAGCTTCAGTTGAACTTATCGCGTATTATACGTATTTTCCCCTTCCATAGTTCGTTACCAAAATAAAGCCTTGATAGAGCCCTACAGAATTAAATTAATGAATAGGCCCCATGAATTCAACACTTGTTCATTGTATAAAAACCACATGGCTCGTGTCCATACACTCTCATCTCTTACTGCGGCTCGTTAAATGCAATGTAGGACCTGCGATTAAATTTGCTACCGGCTAAATCACGAGATATATATCCAAAATTTTTTAATCTATTCTCATCAGTTTTAGAAAAGGGGGAGGTAGGTTAGGTGCCTTGAAAAGGTAATGAGGGGTGGTGAGTTTCTCGAGAACGTGTGATGGAGGGATGGATGTAGGGTAAGCTGAGAAGGCGAAGAAAGAGAATTGATTTTATGGACAGGATGAAGAAAGATAGGATGTACGCTGAGATGAAGAAAGAAATACTAAAAGTAGGTAAGGCCTTTCACGTCTAAAAACCTGGATGTTTTTTTCTGACTTCCGCTAAAACTTGCCTTCAACCAGTTGATTACTTTAATGAATGAATGAATCAACAGCTTCCAAGGGCAATCAGTTAATAATAAACCTCAAATAATACCTCCTAAAACGCTAAGAATACCTGTATAACCTCCGATGAGAAATATATGGTCGGTATTCGACCAAACTTTTTAAATATTGAATCCGGTGCGGAACGTGTTCTCCTAATCCAACTGACTAAAATTTTGTCATTTATTCTTTTACAGAAACGGGAAATAATTAGCGATTATTTCATAAAGATACCTACATAACTGAAGCCAATTTTGCACCATAATTTATCCAGCTCAAGACCTAGTATGCTAATTGGTACTTTTTATTAGGTAAGGAATCCAGTATGATTTGGGCCAACTTAGAAGGTCTCACGCATTAATTGAACGTATGCTGGTGAGGAAGCGGTATTTTCATTTAAATCTTGGCGCATATCGACTATAATTTTAAATCGACTAGTGGCGGTGAAAGTCGAGACATTTTTACTTTATTTCATTTTCATGGCAGCTAGAAAAATACTCAGTCACAGGTGTAGATGGTACTGATTTCAGAAAGTGAATATCGCACGGCGGCTGTAAAAGCTAACGTAATTGGTCGACGACTACTAGGTGTTACTGAGAGTGATTAGCAAACTAGTGCCGCATCCATTATAAAATCAAGTAGCTCAGCGTATATGATAGCGAGAATCTTTGTTTTATTAGCATGCTGTGCATTGTGCAACTGTATCACATGTTGCGGGAAAGCTAAGGTACTAGCAAGTATCATTTAACTTGTGTTTCATCAAGTGTTGCATGAAACGGGAATTTTGATTTTTTGGACCACCCTTACGCAGGCGTAGATAGTAGTGAGACAAATTTCAGTTTCGTCCATTCTTTTCCAGTAATCGTCCACTTAAGCGAACAAAAAATGTGATGCCAATGGTCTTAAAGCACGCACGCTCCAACGCTCCACCAACAAAACTGGATGGGGACATACTAACGTCAGTATTACGATTTCATCCTGGCTTCTGTCAGTGCGTAATTTCTGCCGGTAACAAACTGCTTGATTGGATCAACTCTCCTAACTCCCCCGGTGGGCGTCCCAGGACGAGGCCCCGGCGTTCCAGACGCAATGAATCACTTTTTGATCCGTAGGAATACGTGGAGGGGGTGGTGGTTGCGGGGAGTGGAAATCCCCTTCTCATATCAACGTTTATTCTAGGTGGTTCTTCGGAGCGCGCACGCAAAGGCGATATTCAATTACGGTGGTTAATGAGGCTCGGGAGAGGATTTCGTCCCTGGAGAGAGTGAGTGAGCAGGCGTGTATATATGAGGGCGGGGACTGCGAGCCCAGCTGAATGATCGTCTGACCCGACCCTCACTGTACACACTACTGGGAGAAGCTACAGTATTCAGGCAGGCCGGAGGTCATCCTCCTCTGAACCTGTGGGTCGAACGGAAACCCTCGGAGGGGTGGAGAGAGAGGAAATTAACTTCTTAAGTTACTTCTGCGCACTACCCCGCCGCAAGGGCGTGATTCTGCTGATGTAATGATGTCTGCTATAAAAAGGAAATGTATAAGGTAGAATTACTGGGGAAGGAAATAAATAATTAGTGAGGCGTGGTATTGGTTATTCAAGTATTTTGAAATGCTCTCACTATAGTTAATCATATCATATGCAAATAGCACTTCCTTGAGATTCTTCCCTGAGATTGGTTTTGTTTTCTTGAGCTTATTTGGTAGTTGAAGCGCGCATAGATAGGAATGCTTTCAAAAATAAATTAAAATAAAATACTAGGTATAATTTTGGGAAAATTTTTCCGTCTAGCACTACACTCAACACATTTTTTCAAATTATTAATCGTAATTTCTCCAAACACGCAATTGCTCAGAGGCAAAGCTGTTTTTTTCGTTATATATATGCTTACTCGCCCTTCCTTAAACTACAACTTTGAAGTGGTGGAAGAGCTTATGCGTTTCAGTGACCCATAGAGTTGGATTGGCAGCTGGAGCAATTACTTTTGCTTCTGATAAGGCCACCCATTCCAGATAGGCCGAAGGGTATGAGCCAGACAAAATGTAGTTCCGTGATTGTGTCACGTTTAAAATACCGTTGGGAAGTGGGGCTGGGAGTCCCTCCATACTATCAATTACCCTGAATATGAAAATAATTCATAGATATTTGAATCCTTGCAACTACAGGACGCCGCGCCGTCCAGGGCAGGTCTCGTGCCCGGCAGCGGTGGAAGCAGGGCCTCCGCGGTCGTCATCACACGAAATCCTTGCACAACATAGCAATGAGAGGATGAAATTAACAAGAGAGAGAAAGAAAAAAAGAGAAAGATAAGGAGGAAAGTAGCGGTAAAAATAGGAACTTGGAGCGTTAGGATAATGATGAGGGCCGGGAAGCTTGAGAATAGAAAACAATAAAAAGGGAAAGGGAACATAGATGCTTTGGGGCTTTACGAGGTGTGATGGAGGGATAAAGGGGACAAATGGATATACAGTTTCAGGGTAATCTACAGGGGGGAATGGGAGTCCACGTGAGGTAGCTATGGTAGGTACTCAACACAAAATTGGGGATGAGGGCAGTAAACATTGAACAGTTTAGCGGTAGGATACTAGTGGTAGAAATACAAGCACGCCCGGTGGATTACCTATTGATCAAGCTAAACATGCGTACTAGTACCATGTGATGGAAGAGTTGGATGGGGTGCGCGAGCAACTAGAAGAGATTATTAGAGAAATCCCCGAAATAGAAATCCTGATAGTAATGGGTTCATGCAATGCAGTGGTGGGGGAAAAGAGGGATGGGTTTGAAGTGGAAGGTTATGGACTAGGGACAAGAAATGACCGCGGTGAGAAGGCAATTGAATTTTGTCGGAGAAATATAGAAGTAGTAGTAACAAGCACTTGGTTTATACATCACCCCAGGCATAGATACGCAGGTAAAATGCCGGGTATTAGCGAGATATATATAATTGGTTACATTATGGTAAGACAGGGATTTAAGAACAGTGTCAAAAACTCGAAAAGTTATTCGGGGGTGGATGAGGACTCACATTATAACTTTGTAATTAATCTGCGATGTAAGATTCAAAAGGCTTTATAAAAGTAGGAGGATGAAAAGGTGGAACCTGGAAGCATTGGAAGGGCTGAAATGTAAGGAATACCAGGAGTGGAATAGAACGAGGATGAAGCTGATGAGAACAATCGAGAGAAGATGGGAAATTGTAAAAAGGGGCATAGCAATAGCGGTAGGGAAAATGAGTTGGGAAAAGGAACAGTGGAAACTACGAAGGTAAAGAAGCAGTTGGTTACGGTAAAAGTCATTAGGAAAATGGAGGAGATCAGGATGTGGAAAAACGTCAACGCCGACTAAGGCAAGAGGTGGTACAAGGAACTAAATAATAAACTCCAACGAGTGACCAATAGAGCAACGGAAAACTGGTGGAATGGACAATGCGAGGAAATGGTATAAGCTGAAGGATGAGGGGAATGTGGGTGCTTGATACGCCAAAGTGAAAATGCTATCGGGCGGAAAGAGAGGGCAAACGTTACCAAAATTTAAGGACAAAACAGGAAAGATATAAATTGAACAGGAAGAAATCCAGGATAGGTGGAAAGAGTATGTGGGGAATTATTTTACAGCGATAATAGACCTGTGGACCTAGATGTAGAGGATGAAAGAACAATAGATACCCAGTGGGGAATTAACTGTCCATAAGATGGCCAAAGAACGATCAGAGAACACTACTAAAAGGATCATTCAAGAAGAATATTTAATGAACGTTCAAATGGCACTCATAGATAGTGCAATGATTATTCATTGTAATACTTCATAGAATGTTCAACGTAGATGAATCTCTAAATATAAAAAGTTTCTTTAGCTCCAAAGGCTTCGGTCGTAAAATCACAATGTCTACTTATGTCTTAGAATCGTCTTATCTCCTCCTAGCTATTGGAAAAATACCTCTGTTATCGCATATACTCCTAGCATATAGCCTATAACCTGTGTCAAGCAATGCTCTAGCAGGGGCTCCTTGAATTTGCACGGGAATTTGCGGGAGGCCGGTAAACTCATCATGAAGAGCGAAAGTCAACTGGGGGGTGAATAGGTTCATTTCTGCCGTTCGAATCGCGACATTCATTGACCAAATGACTGCGTTTTAGACAGTAATGGCAAGTTGGTGATTCTTGCCTAGCGCAAGGAAATCGACGATCGGAGGAATTTGAGCAACAGAATTAGTGTACTCAGCGCGAGTCAAGAGCGCCTTATTGGCCTGAATTAACATTTTTTCTAACTCTGGAAGATTGCTCGGTTTCACACAGAAAATGAGAACAGACTGCGTAATGAGATTGAGGCTGTCTAAAATCAGTTCTAACAGTTCAACGTCAGAATATTTCTGACCCAGTAACTTATTTACCGACACAATCGCGTAAAAGAAATCGTGAGGGTTTTCGTGTGGGGATTGAAATCTCTTCACCATAACCGGCACGAGGTGGTCCAACTCGCGATTTGAAACGAACGTGTCCCAAATTTCGGTAATCATTTGATCCCAGGAAGCATTCCTACGAATTACGCCCAGCCAGAAATGACGACAATTAGCAGGTAATTTAGCCAACAGAAGAATTAACAGGTGAGACTGCGTAGTCAAGGATAGCTCTAGCAGCTCAGAAGTTTTAGAAATAAATCGAAACCAGTCACCGGGCGAGGAACATGTAAAAGCATAAAATTCATCGATGATCAACTGACGAACAACTCGTCCGGAGGCGCAGTTACGTCCACATTTGACGCGGCGGACGTCAATGGGAGTGAATCAGCATTCGTGCGAGCATTTTCGTGGTCACGTCTGTCTGCGACCGTGGTAGGCATATCCACAAATTAAATTAACTAGAGCACACAAGAAAAGCCTGAGCGAGGAATTTGCGAGAGAGAGAAACCACGTAAGATCACACTTTGGGCCGAGATACCCACAGAGAAAACAATAAATTAGTCGAGAGACTACCAATATGCACACCAGAGACCGTAATATACCATAGAACTACCAGTAATTAACACTATATACACTCCTGAACAAAGTGCTGGGGACGAAAAATATCTTACAAACTAAAGAATAAGGGCGTAGTAGCAAAGACATAAGAAGGAAAATTGCTTTTGCAAATAAAGTCTTTAGTAGTATAAGGGAGCTGGTGACGAGGACCTCGGGTATGAGCATGAAGAAGAGGCTGCTAGAAGAAGCTGAAGAAGAGGTATGATGAAGAGGTGAAGAACTTGATATGGTGTGTAGCGTTGTATGGGGCAGAAACGTGGCCTCTGATAAAGAAGGACGAGAATAGGTTGCAGGCGTTCGATATGTGGGTGTGGAGGAGGATGGAGAAGGTGCGGTGGATGGAAAGGAAGGCAAATGAGGAGGTGATGGACATGGTTGGTCAGGAGAGGAGACTTCTGGATGAGGTTATGGTGAGGCTGGGTGGAAGCTGAAGGAGGCAATGAGGGGTGATGGGTTGCTGAAGGCCGTGGTTAAGGGAAGGACGTTGGTCAGGCGGGGCAGGGGAGAAGGATAAACTGTTTTATGGACGGGATGAAGAAGGGGAGGATATATGCTTGGAAGAAGAATGAAATACTATAGGCAGATAGGGCTCTGCACGTTTAAAAAATCTGAAGGTCTTTCTCTGAATTTAATTAAAACCTACCTTTAACCGGCAGATTTTTCGAATGAATGATACTTACACGGCTAGAACTATTATGCTTGGTTGATTACTTGAGCAGCCTGATGGGCAGATAGGACCAAATTACTTCATATGATTATCATGAAAATCATTATCGAACTTTGAGGCTAACTCACATCAGTACGATAAATATTTATACAAATTTCGTCAATTTTAAAATTTAGCTATACTATCTTCCATTAACAATATTTAAGAAATTAGTTTTGTCGAAATTTTCCAAGCTAAGGCTTTTGCGCTTGAGATTCCTTAAGAATCCTTGAGTTGGAAAATATATTCTCGAATCCTTGCGGAGTAAAATTATGTCAAATATAGAGAATGATTACAGTTCAGAAATCATAATCACTAGGGCCAAGGTTGTTCAGTTGTACCACGCCTGAAAGTCCTCTCCATTAAGAACCCAGATAGGTATTCCACTGAAATATTGCCCCAACTGCCGGGATTTTTGATCATGCCATCATTTGGGTGGAAATCTATCTACCCACCACCGCATATACCGCAACCGGGTCTCCGAGCTTTTTCAGCGCTTGTAACACGAACTTCTTTCACCATGGGGGGAGGGTACGTAGGGGATGCTGGGAATTGTTTGTGCAGGCCCGGGTATGCTTGGAGAAGAAGTAACGGGTGCTCAAAGGGCCGGGGGTGAGTAGGAAAAGGTACAGGAAGGAATAAAATGTGTGCGAAGGAAGACTTCTCGGAAAACCGTAGTGGAAGTCTGAGAGGGACGTCCGCTAATATGGCCACATCCCCATTCTCTTGCCATCTACGTGTGTGGTGAGCAGGGCGAGGGGGAGAGGTAATATCCTTGGGAGGGCAAGGAGCCAAAGGAGAGACCCCAAACGTGTTCTGTCATGGCAGTTAATTCGAAGATTGATGGATGGATTATGTTTCTAATTAGACAGTGGATGAATTACGGGTCTAAGGGTATTCGAGGTTATATATGTGTCGTGTGAGGTCGAGGGGTTGGAGGTGATACGTCGAGGTTGATGGCTTGGATCGATGAGAAACCAGAGACTGTACGCGAGGAGAGAAAGTGGAAACAATTTTATTTTGACAACATCCCAGAACACTGTGGGGTTTAAGGGGCTGAATTATAGGGAGAGTGAACGCTAACGTCAATCCTAATATTTACCCATAGACGTAAATTAAAATTTATATCTTCATTTATAACTTTCTTCCTTTCAACCTCTACCGTAATTATCTCGAAGCCACACTGTTTGAAATGTATTTATCTCTGTCAGTTATTTACTTTACTAGTTAGCTGCTCAGTCTGTTTGTTAGTTTTCAATGGTTTGTTAGTTTTCAATTTGATGTAATTTAAAATAGCAGCGCTTTATCAATTTAAAAAGCAGTGAGTGTATTTGATGCCTTTGCTTATAGCAAAAATGTTTATGTTATCTCCTTAATAAATTTCTGTGTTTTCAGGGTACAGGAAATTATTCAGTAGATAATTAATGAATTTTATATAAATTCTCTTTCTGTAAGAGCATTAAGCTCAAGGTCTTCTAAGAGCATTGTGCTTAATGCAGCTTAATGGCAGTCGCTGACGGTGTAGCAGCCTGATAATTGCATTTTACTCTGCACGTCTACAAAGCCTTACTCATGTTGGTGATAACTCACCTCCTGTCACACACCCTTGAGGTGGCTTGCAGGGTATTATTCAGATGCAGATAAAAATAGTTTACTGATTTAAATGTTCCTGGTTGGGTGCATATAGTACGAAAACACAGTTTCTCAATTTGATAAGATTTCCAATTTCTTAGATGATATTATTATTTCCTTTATGATAGTTGACTGGCGGATAGTAGTCGAAAATGCCACTTGGGGAATCACCTGATGACATTGACTTCCGCATAAGTTTTAATTTATTGTGGCCAACGCACGGTGTGTTTTATGGTCACTTATCATCACAGTCTTACCAGCCTTTGTTAGACTCTTATCACCAAGGCCGTTAGTAAAGGGGTAGTAATGAGTAGTAAGTATTCCAGTTACTTGGTCTCCTGAGAAATACCTACCTTGTGAGCAAAAGGTTGATTCAACGTTGTGCGAAGGGGATATAACTTAATGTGGAGGTTGCTACTTTTTGCAGGAGTTATGAAGGCAATGGGAGATTCAAAGGATATTGCGTGGGTGGACAGAGGTTTACGGTCTTCCTCGGGGGGAATTTAAGATCGGCAAAGGCCGTAATTTGAAGCGATGCTCCTCCTGGGATGGAGCTTTGTGCTCAATCTATTATGATTTGACTTCGAAGGGCAGCACTTAATTGCAAAGATTTGGAATAAGAATGATACCACGAAAAAAATCACCCACTAATTCGGATTAAATACAGCACGAGAGTGTAATTCTACCACCGGTCTGAAAGAAAAATTACTGGGAGATAGCTTCAATTCATATTTTTGCTTCCCAGTGGTACGGTTGAAAAGGATTCTGGAAATTAAGGCCAATGTGCTTATTAGATTTTTCAAATTGAAGTCAGGGAGAATAATTGAGGCTTACATCCAAGATTAATACCTTTGTGCTTTTTTAAAAATGTGGGAGAACCTATTTTAAGATGTAAGTTTGCTTTAAGCAAGGCATCTACGGTATAAATGCCAGTGTACCGATGTATGTATGTCGCTACACATGATTAAAAAGTTTAAGAAATGATTTAAATTGTAGAATAATGCAATAAATGTGTTTCTAAATTTATTCTTTGACACCTAGCGTTGATATGTGTCTTATCACGTTAGGTTTATTATACGTTAATGAGTTTACCAAATTCCTACCGCGAGAGCCTAGCCATATGAATTCCAGAGGTTCGAATCCATCTTTCCCCATGGATGTTGTGCTTGGCTTAGGATAAATGTCTGAATCTCATCGGTGGGACAAAACCTTTGCTGATGGAACATCTATGACCTAAATTCCTATTAAAATTCGCTAAAAATAAGAAAAAAATCAACGTGATTGTTTATCGTAGACAGAATGTCGGGCATGAAACTGGTACTGCTCTTTTCTCTTATTAAGAGGAGGCTTTCATTCCAAGTGGCCAGCTCGAATGTCCCTGAGGCTTTATTTTCTGCCTTTCAATAATACAATCAATCCAAGGTAAATGTTATTTGGGATGGCTATTGGGAGTAAGTTCATTTGACGAAATCACGTACAATTCAGTGCGATGAAAGTACATCAATCAGTCGATTTAAATATATTTCAACAAGAGAAAGGACGCACGAAAGTTTTAACTGTGTGAAAAATTTAAGCCCGGCTTAGTAACACCGATCTTTACAGTCCTGAGTATAATTCATCATCAGCAGCTATCAATCCGGAGATGGGTTTGCTGAAGCTTTCCACAACCCTATTTCCTCAGCTAACAGCTTCATTTATACATAAGTCTTCACTTTAATGTCCTTCATATTTGACGTCTGATGTATTTCATTCTTGGTATTTCCTTGTAATTCCTTACATTAATTTTTGAAGTGGAACACTTCTTATTGATGCGGGATAATCTCGCAAAAACCTAGCGTCACGCATCACCCGACTCCCGGACGAAGTTTCCGAGCAGAACATTTTTATTTCATTCATTTAAGTTATGTATACTAGAAGTTTGAACTTGGATCTCTAAATTGATGGATGAACTGAAAATTTTTAACTTAACGCGAATTATTTATGAAAATTTAGAGCTTTTTACACATTAGTTACCAAGAAATTTCTACCTTGTTACCGAGGCTTGCCATATGCTGTGAGTATCTGTAAGCTATATTAATGTGAATTTAACTTCCACGACGCGGACTTCAATTGCTTTTAACAGCATAATATCTTAAATCGTTGTGTGGTTATGTATACATTAAGCACTTCGAATTAATACACAATGCTAACGCTAGAGGGATATGATGTAATTTCATGTGAATGTTTCGAGTCTATGTGTATTTCATGTAATTATCATTAATTTATAAATAACATTTTCCTATTAATATTTTCAGAAATATTAATTTAATTATTTATGCACATTTATATATAATACAGTGTAATCTCCGCTGCCAATCATATCCATACTCAGAGTTCCAGTTCTGCCGGGCGTCCCGCGACGGCTACACCTATTTTATTCCTTCAATTATTGTTTTCAATGGGCTATTGTGTCTCAAATGTTCCCAATAAGTTTATTTCATATTCTCATAAGACATTTCATCATTCTTATGTTCTCTCTATCTCATCATTTGACTTTTTTCATGGTGATCTATTTCATTTTCATCTCTTTCAATACTTCGTTTTTCCTTTGGTATCAATCTCTTTTGTTCTTCAGCTGTAATTGCCTAAGCTTCACTGCCTTGGAGCATGCTTCTAATATATGTTTTAACGGAGTACTTGCTTAAATACAGGCTTATTTTACTACCTCTTATAACATTCCTGGTGGAACATTGACTGCCTTGATTTCGCAGTTGGCATCGTTCTAATGGCAGATGATCTCAGTAATACCATCACTAAAGTTGAGACTTAAGGAGAAGTGGAAAATACCACAGGACAACAGAGATCCTTAGAAAAAAACGGAAATGATTATGCCTGACCGTCATAATCCTACCAAAGGTCATACCAAGTTCGGAAATATCAAATGTTGCAGGCACTTCGAGTATCTCGGAGAGATAATTTCCCTCAATTCATCCGAAAAAGGAACTCTTAGAAATCGAGCCTCACGCACGGAAACAAATTTTTACCTCTGTTAATCTACTTATTATATCAATTTCATAGCAGGTCAAAGATCGCCACTACACCACCGTAATACGCTCTGAAATCCTTTGTTCCACCGAATACATGGGCTGCACCCAACATGGAGAGAGAGAGATAAAAAAGGTCCTTGCAAAGGAAAGGGAGTTTTTGAGATGATCTAGGTTCAAATCAAAATTCTAAAGGTGAATATGGACCGAGACCAAATGTCGATCTCTTCACTAAATTTAGAAACTTTCTATGGTGAAAGTTCGTCTCATATTTTACCACCATATTTAGTGAAAGCATAACACCAGAATACCTCTGAATATTCTTCATATTATCATGTCTTGGAAGATTACTACTCCGTGGGTAAATGATGTGTGAGAGAAACTGGTTGGAACCTCTCAAACGAAGGTTCGGGATAGAAACAAGTTGAAGACCTGGGTAGGCAAGATAAAGGATCTCCCAGAAAAGGAGTGGAAAAAAACTGGTGATATGAGAGCTGAAGAGTGGAAAGTCGCCTTCATAGCCAAAATGAAGGAATATTGGACATCCAGAAAGGCTGCAAATTGTTGAAAGTGGTTCTAAGTGGCCAAAACGGCCAACAAACCTGGCTAGAATGCCTTATTTGCTTGGGCTATTCTAATCAATATCTTCGTTCTCGTGTATTATTATTTTATACAATTTTGTTATTGCTAGCAAGTATGTTCATTGTGTCTTGTTAAAGAAAAAAAGATGAAATATTTATTTAACAGTGAAATTAATACGCTGAGCGAAGTACATGCATACACACATACCGGGGGAAAAAGGCTTACTTGTAAATATATATTTTTCGCCTTCGCCAGACGGTTGCACGGCGCCTTGGAGCCCAACAATGACCCCTTATGAGAGGATGCGTGTCCCCTTCTTTCCGTTGCTAGGGAACGGGCAAGTCCCCGTTGCGGGGGCGTCCCACAATGAGGGCCGGCCAGAATGATGAGTTCAGGGTCGATGGGGAGTATACAGAAGTTAATAAAGGGGTTTTAAGGGTTTGGGGCAGAAGGGACCCCGGCCTCGCCGGTGATGCAGATGGCCAAGAGGAAGAGGGTGAATAGGGTCGCCGGGGGTATGGGAGGGTGAGTGAGACAGAGAGAGGGACAAGTGCCAGGGACCAGGGAATTTTTATTTTATTTTTATTTTGAGAGAGGTAAAGGGAATCTGAGGGGACAAGATGTGGCAGGAGAGTGATGGAGAGGAGAAAGCAGAGATGAAGGTAGGCTGGTGAAGAGGCAGGGTGGATAGATAGATGTTCCTCTTTATTTAGCCATGTTGAAGGTTATATCATATATATCAACATATCACTTTTCAAACCACCAAAAGGTTATGTATCAGGGTGTGTTATGACATCAGTCATGAAAAAGGTTGTGAATAGGGAAAAGGGATTGGAAGAGGGAAGCAAAGAAAAGAGAAATGCATGCCAGCATAGTCTCAGAGTGCATAGAAAGTGGTCGAATTGATCGCTCCATTTGCTGCTTTATGCAATGATTGTTGTGCGCATCCTCTGTATTATTTGGTCGTTACTATGGCGAAAAGCTTTAAATCATTGTCTTGCGCTGATTAACGTGAAATAATTTCTATTTCAAAAGTGGTAGAGAATAAAAATTATGTCAATTTTTCATTCCAAAACATTTGAACTAAAAGCAATTATCTCAAGGCAAGGAAAAAATTGTAATTGCAATTTAAAGAGAACACTAGAAAATCAGCAAACGCGGCAGTTATTTGAAGACGATGTAAAATTTGCATGCCTGTGTCTTGTACTCGTGAGGGACATACGAAGGAAATTGAAGGCTTGATTAAGAATGTAATATGGGGCAGAAACGTCGACTGTGAGAAAGGACGAGAATAGACTGCAGGCTTCCAGACTAGACTAGACTGTGAGTGTGGAGAATGGAGATAATGGTGGACGGAGTAGTCGTTGGAAAGGAATATATATATGCGTAAGAGCTTGACATGGTTGGCGAGGATAGGAAGCTTCTAGATGAGATTATGGGGAGGTAAAGTAGGTGAATGGACGAGGTAATGAAGGGCGAAAGATTGCTTAAGACTGGGATAGAGGACCGGGAGGATGGTGGGTAAGCGGGGAACGGGAAGAAAAAAATAGATTTTATGAATGCGACAAATAGGGGAAGGAAATATGTTGAGATGAAGAAAGAAATATTATTTGTCGATAGGTCTAAATCTTTATTTTTTAATTCCATTTTAACCTACCTTAACCAGTAGATTACTTTAATGTAATGCATTGCAGAAATATTTTATAAATGCATACTACAAAGTTAAAATTAAAAACACAAAGCGTATCGCCTTTTATTTTGCCGATCTTATCATCATTTTAATGAGATTAAGGACTTTCTTTTTGACTTGATGTTCACGTTCGATATTACTTTCGAGTCATTTTGTCTCTTTAAAAATCAATTTTCTCTCACTGTTCGCTACTGCTTCACTAAGTATCGACTGACTGAGATGCAACTTGCTAAGGGCATGGAGGATTGCGCAAAATTTAACTACTATAAGCATTTTCCGTTTGGCGTCTCTGTTACATATTGCACGACGAGTGTCTTAGCGTCTCGCTCTGTTTTAATTTTAGTCGCCAATAGGGTGCAGAATAAAGTAATCTTTGTACCTATTAGCTCGGCAGTATATCACTCTTGTCTTATCGCTTTATCAGTTTGGAGATATAGAGCGGAGTTAAGATAAAATCTTCAGTGCCACTCTGAAACTTGCGTGATCTGGATTTTCCAAGTAACCCTAACTTAGCGTATAGCCGTTAAGTCTGTAAATCCATAAATCCCCACCTAATCCCTCCATCAGCTGTAATACACTATTTGATCGCTCTTAGCAGTTTTTAAAGAAGCGTGCGGATTTCTTTTGTGTTTTATTTCCTGTAATTATACTAACCGAAAATATATGTAAAAAGTTAATGAACTACGAATGTTCACTATGCGAAAAACGACTATGCATTTTCAAGACTTTAGATAAAATGAGATATCTTATACCACTGAACCCATTACCACGGTGATTAATAAACCTATATACCTATAGTACCATTATATGACAGCATCCGAGCCATAATATACGTGATGGCAACACATGTACACGATGTGCGTACCATGAGATATTAGAGGGAAAAAATCATGGTGAGTTAGCCCGTATATAAGTGTGGCGGTATTACTTCCCTGATATATCCTGTCGTAGGTTCGAATCCCGCCTCCGTCAAGAATACCTACTATGACTACATCCCTTACTTGCTTGCTACCGTGTCAATGGAAACTCTATCGGTCTCGAAACACCTTTTCTGGCGAGTTATCCACCCTCTTTATATTGGCTAGTGTTTAAAAGTATTTTTAAACTTTAAACCTATTGAAAATTTTGGTCCTGCAGATTATTACTGGGGTATTCTACTAGTTCAAGTACGTTTTAATTGAAGTAAGTCAAAACTCCTCTAGAGTTTTGGACCCACAGACATATACCTACCGATACAATGTTTTTATTCGTCTCAGCGTACGTCCTTCCATCTAACAACCTTGAGCCCCTCATAACCTCTTCCAGCCACCTACCCTGCCTCCCCTTATCTCATCCAGAAGTTTCCTCTCCTCACCATTTCAATTATTTCCTCATTTGCCTTCCTTTCCGTCCACCGCTCCTTCTCCATCCTCCACATCCACATCTCAAATGCGTTCAGTCTATTGTCGCCTTCTATTCTCAGAGTTCATCTTTCTGCGACATGTAGAACTGCATTCTGTATCTTTCTCAGTCTTAAAATCCTTACCCTCAGTCCCCGTCACCAGCTCCCTCCATTGAGGGGTTTACCCATTAGAAAACAAAATTAAGGTACAAAAGTAGCAGATAATTCGGGTGTGTTTATTTTTTTACGTTTGTTAACGTTCGTTACGTACGTTAATAAGCTTACGTTAATTATAATTAACCTGTTTTCAGCCTGCTTTCTTCTTTATTCCTACTACTTACTTTACTAAGTCAATGCTTCTGCACCATACCACGCAAGATCCTGCATATTAAGCGTGGTCCGCGTCCTAAACTCAGTCTTTACAGTTTAGGACTGCTATTAGTGCTTGGGCAAAACTACTCGCGGTATTAAATGGAAGAAGAGGATGTTTGTATACAGCTACGCGGCGAATGAAAGGGTTCCTACTGGTGAGTTGGTGTCGGGCGAGGGCAGTGAAAGGAATGAGATTGATGAAGTGGCAGGAAGCGTAGAGCTAATGAGAGATGCGAGGGCAGCAGCCTGGTGGGACAGTTTTAATAGCTGGAGTTATGACCTTCGACTCTCCGGATTACTCTTCGTCCCGTCGGGGTAAATTAGGATTTAAATTTCGAGGCACCGCCTGCGATTCACGATACAGGATGACCGGGTATGAGAACAGGAAGTAGAGCCAATTGAAGGAGACGTTCTTTCCAGGTACACATTTCTCTGATGCGTGGCGAAACTGGAATGTACAAAATTTCTTCCCTCCAATAATAATAAAAGACGTTTCTGAAGATACGCCTAGGAGAACAAGGAGGATGTCTCTTCGGTAGAAGAAAGAGCGATTGAAACTTAGTAGAGAGTAAAATGCGTAACTTATAGGAAATGTTACATCACTCTAATTGTTAACGAAAAAACACAGTTTCAGAAAACACAATTCATACACTCTTTTGATTTTCACCGATTATTCGACGCGTAGCGTTTTCTGACCTTGTAACTACGTTTCAAAATCTTGGCCGTCGATCATTGAAAGAGTGTAAAAATTTACTTATGTGTTTTCTCTGAAAATAATGGAGCGATAGCAAGCCAGAGATTAAGACTACTATCTTTGGCAGACTGCCCATCTGTGGTTAATGGCGCAAATGACGGTAGCTGTTGGTCTTTCATCTTCTACTTGCAGGATTCACATCCACTTGCATGGTAAATTTTGGTAATGGTACTGTGACGGTTCAAACCGTCCTTCACCCTTCCCCCCGTACTCTTCGAAGAAAGAAGATCCCTTAGAACTGAGGACGACTTTACCTCCCGCCACAATAACAAATCCCACCTTAAAATCACCTTTCGTTGAAAAGGCGATTGGAAGGCAGGGGATGCCCCTCATTAGGCCTTACCTTCGTTAAGGGACACCAGTCCGGTACCGGAATTGTTCACGACCAACGCGCATACTCCCACGAGGAAAAATTGAGATTCAATACTCGTACAATGACAGTTGGGTGAATGACGAGAACGCCTTGGACTATTATCTATTCAATAACATTTGCTATCATTCAAACCAATTATTACAACTTCCAAAATTTCGAAAAAAGAAAAAATCCATCCCTCATAAAAATTAATCTCGGAAACTATTAACACCACTCGTTCTCTTCCCCACCAAAATTCAATGATTACAATAAATTACAAGAAAATAGGTAATAACGGCGTCACCTCCAGCAAGAAAAAAAAAACTTTCACACGTCGTCTCCTTCAAACATACGTGAATAATGATAAATAATCCTTAATGAAACGCCGTCACTTCCAACAATGGAAAATAATGAGCACTCACCGTCTCCTCATACAACACCAACAATGATGATCAAATCTACGTGCCACAAAATACATGACCTCATCACCTGCAATTGATTATGAACTTTTGATTAATCCTTTTCCGTTGCAAAAGGTTCGGGGAGCTGATGGCACCCGTGACTTCCCCTTTTTATTTAACTTTCACGAGCACAATTACACCAAGTGGCTTACGCCGTGCCGCACATATGATGGGTGTATTTTAAGGTAAGGGTACTGCCACGTCGGTTGAATTCACCGCACGGACCCGAACGTGTAGCAACTATCGAGAGGGGGGAATGGGATGGGGGATTTTGTGAAGATGGAACATGGCCTTTCTTACTAAGTTGGTCCCAAGATCGTCCCAGCCTCTTCTCTGCCTTAACGTCCTTGATGGGCCAGCCTTTCCACCAACCGTTTATGCCAGATACAACTGCTCGCGTTTATAGCCTCAAATCAGGGCCTTGCTCCTCTCCATTGATACACCAAATGTCCTTCGTTCTTGCAGTGTGAGGCTTTGCCAGCTGATGACGAGGTCAGATTTTCTCACTTCGGCGACCAAGAGAAGAAGAGAGCTCTCCCTTGACACGAGGGAACTCCCTCGCTTCTCGTACCCACAATTCCCCGCGGACGTCGTCTGCTTCCGAGATGACTCGCGTAATGCACTTGGTGCGCCCGCGGGTCATTCAAATTTCACATCAATTCACTTTACACACACACACACATTCATACATGACATTTACACATCCATTTACATAATTACAATACAAAGTACCATTCAAACGCTTCGCCACCCACTCCTCCGCTTAATATCTCGGATCAACGCAGGTATATACGTGCTGGGCCACGGAGATTGACGAACGCCCTGAAAGAAACTGTAAATTCCTTGTGGTGACCTGGGCCACATCCCAGATCGTCACATTACTTGTTTACTTATGCTGGGCTTATGAAGGCACCATAGCATAAATAGGTATATCATACTTTTGTCTAGGTATAGCTAGCATAAATAGGTATCTCATACTTTCATAGAATTCATAGGTATCTCCTTGGTAGATGGATTTAATTCAAGTGGTTAAACTCCTAGCAAGGGAGTCCCGAGGCTCTTATACCTGCAGATTCATTGTGGCAACCACTGTATGCATCACGCCCTTAGATTCCTATGACCTCGCTGAAGGCTAAGGTGTCTCTTAAGGGGATGGCACTGATTTCCTAGGGGTCCATAAATGGAGCTCCATGGAATCTCATGCGAGTAGCTGGAATTGCAGAACATTCGTGGAATATATGCGATGCTGTTTCATTACCCACTTCGCTCCATCCGCATCTAGGTGATTCTACTTTACTGAAGAGTTTACGATGAATATTGACATGGTAGTGGCCCGTCAGTAATTTAGCAATCGTTCTCAGTCGGTTTCTAACCAAAGTTAGAATTTTTCCATCCTTGATAAGCCTTGTTTTCTCGATAGGGAGTTTGGGCCACTCTTAACTGCGCATCGGCTGCGTTTATGCAGAAGAATAAATTCCTTTTAGATTTTTTTCCTTCAATACCTTTCCGCTCAGAGTGAGGCAGATATGGTTAAAAATATAATTTTGAGAATAAAACCACAAACCCTGATGTGGAATTGAATGTGCTCAACAATTAAATCACCCCCCAATCCCCGATTCAGGAAATACGGCTCGAATACGTTATCTTTCCCCTCATCCACTAATGTAAAAGTCATCCGTGATCAGCCATAATAATGACTTAGCATGTTGGAATTAAAAAGAGGTGAAATGCTTTTCGAATTTCATTCTGAACGGTCACCTTCTGATGTCCCATCCCATACATTTTTCCCTTGTGTGCCATTCATATCTGGGTGGATTTATATTGAGCCTATACTTCCAAAGGAATGTAGCTCTGAATTAATTTAATAAATTTATAAGGTTACATATCTTACAGTGTTCATAAATGTGTATATATTTATCATGTCCCATAAAACCTGCTGCCGTAAAAGCCGGCTGTCCTTCGGATTGAGGAAATCAATAAATTTGTGAGGTCTGAGGGGAATTTGATGAATGGAACATTGACAATATAAACGCAACGGATGAAGGGGGGACAACGAGAGAACACGCTGGGATCAACAAAAGGCTGAAGGGACTATCTGGTCGCGATAAATGACCCATGTTTTTTTTATTTTTTTTATGTTTTCAAAGCGGATTAAACTAGTAAACGCTTCACGTCAAAAATTAAAAAAAGAAGTAAAAATCTGCTTTCTTTATTAATTTACATTCCTCATTCATTTTTTCGACCCAGAAGCGGTCAAAGATTGTATTCATGGTAACGGGTGGATGATTTAACGTGGTAAAGCTGGCGAATAAAAAATTTAACGTACAGTAATCAATTTAAGGTCGAAATTCAGTTAACAGTTTCTGATATCGTCACGCATTATTTTTCAATTATCAGTTTACAGTTTTTTTGGCGTATCGTCAAAATTTAATGCCCTGCTTTTTTAAATGCTTATTTAAATGATTGAAGTTGACTGTGTTAGTTTTATAACAATTCATTTTTTGTATTAAAAGAGTTATTAGTTGCTCGGAAGGACATAAACACACATTTGTATGCGGGAAGGTACCCTTTTAAAGCTTTTTTAATTCCTAATCTATAGTAAGACTTTAAATTCAATGACCCAGCCTTGTGACATCATTGAGCTACTGACACACGTTTGCTAAACTTTATATAATATAACTTGTTGTTAACCTAAATTAGCTTTATAAATGTGTGAAAACCACAAGCAAAATAATTGACTTAAATCTACTTAATTCTATCCTACGTTAAATAAACGAGAACTTATTATCATTAAAGCTAATTAAATTATTATTTTTTCTAAATATTTTGAGTACCTATTAAACAGTTTTCGGAATATGTCCGTCGCAGTTTTTTTTCAGTATTTCTCTAGCCTCTCCAAAATGAATAGTTGTGTATACATATAACGGGTTTTACGGTGAAAATCTTAAACTACAATGAAACCTGTGAATTAAAAATAATGTTTGAAGGTGTATTTGAATTCCTTGCGTATTTTGTTTTTCAAAACGTGATGTCACTGAACCCATTCAAAAGGAGGGCTCTAAGAGAAGAAAGTACAAGTTAATATTATAATTCAATGCCAAGAGTTTTGAAATAATTTGGAAAAACTGGGGAAAGAATAATTCAGAAGTTGAATTTTATCAAGTATGTACAAGAGTGAAGAACGTAGTCTGCGTGAAGTTGAAGGCAAAGGAAATATTTGCAAATATTGCCGGGGAACAATGAGAATAGTGAAGGAAACTGAGAAGCAAATAAGTGGGTGAAGTTGATACTGAGATGGGATATCTTGTCGAAGGCGATCCAGGCGCGAACTTGGAAAATAAGAGTATCAAAGGGTTATGTTCACGTGCGTGAATGTAGAAAAATATTTGAAGAATTTGATGTTGGACAGACGAAATAGCCCAAAAAGGCCATCCTTTGGCAGACTCAGCGTGATAATGGCCTTTTGGTGGTTTTTGCTCACAGAAACACCCTTGCAAAAATAACTCCACACTGGAAGGACTATATCCTCCTAAAATTGCTCTAAGGGTAGGAGATCCTGGGTCGCGTAGTGAAATGTACATTGGCCAGGAAATTTCAAGATCCATGGTTCGATTCCCAGTTCCAGCAGAATATTTGTTGTGCATTTGATAATAAATTTGCTTTAAATGTCGAAGGTTGTACAAGTCTAATAGTCACAATGTTATGTGGTTGTGTTGATACACATGTCCCTGGCGTATGTTAAAATTGCTTGCCATATTCATTGCTTACTTTAATGTTGTGTATCGAAATGGTTACTCGTGTTTTGTCTTTGTTCGGAAAATATTTATTTATGGAAAAATGGAACAAAATATTTTTGAATTAAATTTTGCTATAATAACGAAATAAAGTGCACCTCCGTATTGGAAATGTTAAATGGTGCGTTAGGCGAGTCGTCTATGCGTATAAGTCATAAAAAGATCGTCAAGTACGGTCGAATGTGAAGGTTCTGCTCACTTTTTTCTTCGATTTCAACGGCATTGTAAACCATGAGTTCATGCCACCAGGTCGCAGTATCAACAAGTACTCTCTGGAGGTGGATGTGTTGAATGTATACGGTGCAACCTGGGTATTGAAATTGGCGGAGATACCCCGCAGCTCAGTATCCTATCAGAGGTATACACTCTCCCTTCTTCCTCCCAATACTCCCCTCCCCCTTCGTATGCCTCCCCAAAATCACCAATAGAGGACGAGGTGATTACGTTCCACTCGTATTCTCCTGCACAGACAGCCTGGGTTCCGCGACCTCCGGATGCCCTCCCTACCCCACGACGAAGATCTATCGACCCTGGAGGTGACGGTCTCATTCGTCGGCCGCTGCCTCCGAGGGGAAACGCTCTCCTCTCGCCGGGGCTTGACCTCCTCCTGGCCGGGAGACGTTGAGGTGGAAAGGACGGGGTCCGGTCGTTGAGAGTGGAAGACCCTTATATTATTAGGAGTTCCATTCCGAAGGGTGAAACGATGCCACAACGGCGACCTGTTTCGTGACCAAGGGCCAGCCAACCGGACAAGTGGCGGGGGGATAGTAGAGAATCTCTCCTTATCCACACTCGCCTTGTTTCCTCATTCCGTCCTTAACTTCGGAACAGGTTTACTCGTCTCTTTTCCCACATCTCTTTTCTTGCCTCCTCCAGTTGATCCTCCGCAGCCAGATTTCTTAAACTTTTCCTTCATTGGAACACTTTTTAAATCCTAAAATTTGAACGGAACATCTTGTTTATTTTGTAGAGTGGATAGTAATTTTATTATTAATAATATAGTAATCTACCGGTTACGGTACATTTCAATATAAGTGAGTAAAAATCTTCTAGATTTTTACATGTGCAAGGCCCTGTCAGTAAATTAGGAAAAAGTAATGCAGATACTCGGGAAAATGGGAATAGATTGGCGAGGTAAGGAGAATAGTCCCAAACTTATAGATAGCCCAGAGGACAGGTGAGGTTTGCTGACGGTATGTCGAGGTGGGCAGTTGTAGCTCGTGGGGTAAGGCAAGGGTGCCCGTTGTCGCATTTGCTCTTTAACATCTATAATGAGGAAATGGTTAGAGAGGCATGAGAGGAGCCAGATGTGGGAATCAAAGTAGGAGAGCAACTGATAAAGTCAGTTATCATCGCGGATGATCAGGCGTTGATTAGTCGATCGTCGAAGGGATTACAAGGTTGAGTACATGAACTGGAGAAGCAGAGCGGGAAATATTAAATGAAGATAAATCATGTGAAAACAAAAGTAATGCGATTATCAAGGACAAAGAAAGCGAGGCTGGTCATAAAAGTTAGAGGGCACAAACTGAAGCAATTAGACCAATTTAATTATTTGGGTAGCACGCTAGACGAAAACGGGCATATTAGGAAAGACATGAGGAGGAGGATAACGTTAGTGAAGGAGGGAGGAAATTAATAGAAGGGAGCTGACGACGGGGACCTTAAGTAAGGATATAAAGAGGAGGCTGGTGAGGAGCTGGCGTGGAGCTGGCGGAGCTGGAGTGTAGCGTAGTATGGGGCAGAAACGTGGGTTCTGAGAAAGGAGGACGAACATAGGCTGCAGGCATTTGAAATGTGGGTGTGGAGGAGGATGGAGAAGGTGGATGTCAAGGAATACAAATGAAGAAGTGCTTGGCATGGTTGGTGAGGAGAGGAAACTTCTAGAAGAGGTAAGGGTGAGGCAGTAGAGCGGTCCAAAAACAGTAAAGGTAAGTTTCAGGAAAGGATCGCAGGTTTTTACAAGAAGCAGCATTTCGGTAATTCTCTATAAAATGCGTGCTATAGTTAAGCCTCAGAATTTTGCAAATACTGCATAAATAAGGCATTTTTCCGTGGGCGCTGATACTTACCCTTATCAATCTGCGGCCATGCGTTGTCTAGCTTGGCAAAAAAGGTAGTCGTGGGTCGCCCGATTCGCCCAGCAGGGAATTAGTCTGCCAAATTCATCCAAATATGCCGCCTCGCTCCCAGAACGGAAAAAGTTCCTGTACTGCACCCTGACTTACTTCTATGATGGACAATACTGGTGGTTTGTGCAAATGCAGCACGAACTAAGGCACACTGCGTAATATTGTGAGCTTGTTTTCCCCACATATTTTCGATATACGCCAAAACGACGGTGCAGATCTTGTATTCGGTGGCATGGTGTCAACATACACTTCATAACGCATTTGTAACAGCGCATATATCACTACTTTCGGCGAGAGACTTCAAAGTATCATAGCCCAGGTGGACCCGGGTATCAAAATTCTTATCTCGCGCCGTAGCACCGAATATAACTTACCCTACTCGAAAATGTTGACTTTTATTTTTTTGGTCCGTTCTAGGGAGGCAGGGTAGGTGGCTGGAAGAGTTATTGCGGGGCGATGGGTTGCTCAAGGCAGTGATATAGGGAAGTATGTTGGACAAGTGGGAAAGGGAAAGAAAGAGAATAGGTTTTATGGACAGGATGAAGAAGAGTAGGACCTACGCTAAGATGAAGAAAGAATGACTAGAGGGCCCTGCACGAATAAAAATCTGTAGGATTTTCTCAGATAATTATAACCTACCTTTAACCGGTAGATTCATCTAATTAATGAATATTGCCCTGTCATCTTCTTCCACCTGGAAGCTAATCTTTGGCAATATTAACTATTATTTCGCCTTCCATTCTGTGACCATTCCATTCCTGCATAAGCCCATTTACCCATTCCTTGATATTCTTAACATGGTTTCTGATTTTTTCACTTATCATTCTCTCATAAAAATGTTTTTCTTTTTACTTTTCATTCAAGCATTTTTCATTCCTACGGTTTTTTCGAAGTATTTTATTTGTCTCTGGTCTTTTCTCTGCAATGATATTCTTCACATGATGTATATTTTCATGATAGCAATAATCTCTCTTAAATTAAAGAACAATACAAATTGTCTATAGAAGCAAAGGAAATATACCATAAGACCATTATTAATGCATAATTAGATTTTTTGAACTAATAATGCGAGGTCAATAATAGTTATGTATTTTAATGGATGAAGAGGGGAGTAAGAAATGGGGTATGTGGAACACTTTAGTTTATTGGCAGGAAATGGGCATAGTATCAAGAACATTAGTGGATTAATAGCGCTAGTTAATGTGGAGATCACGCATATGTCGATACAGGGATCATTTTGGGTTCTATATCGAATAATATTCATAATTTAGGGAGGCGACTGAAATTTGAGGCAATTTGAGTTTCATTAAGGCTCAGTTTTATAGCGTTCATTTATCGTTAACCACTAGATGACGTAGTCTTTACGTTGATGCGAGTTTAACTGAAAGTTTGCGATTTTTAATAGTACATTAGGCTTTAAGTTTGTTGACAAAAAAGTTTTAGATGAGTTTTTGTAACATATTGGGATATTATATAAAAAAAGTTAAGGCAGATATTATAGAAATTGAGCCTAAGAGTAGAACGCTACACATTGTACGTTGAATAATACAATAATGTGACATTTCGTATCCCATTGACTTTTAAAAATTCACTGTGGTAAAAGCATTAATATCGGATACTGTGATCAATATGGGAGATTTCCATTCAATGTGTTGAATTTAGCACAGATCGAAACATATCAGCGCACTTAATCGCTACGAACTACAACGAATGGAACGGTGAGCGCTGGTAACGGAACGTTTCGTTCGGTTATCTCCCGGTAGGTAGCACTCTGAAGGTCCACAATAGTCATGGACGGAATTTTTGTGTAAATTTATCAAATTAGTACAAAATACTTATTTAATTCTTATTTACTGAGTAGTTAAATACTTAACAGTATCCATGTTTTACGTCTTTAATGAAAATGAACTCAAAAACAACATTTGCGAATGTTATTATCAAAGTTCTTTTATTCTTTTATTTATGTTTTGAAGTGTGCTGCCTAATGCGCAGGGTCTGAAACGAATGGAAAGAAAGTACGAATGTTGTCTAGTGAGCAGCGCAGTAGAGCAAATTGAAAGCGCTCAATATTACACTAGAATGCCGCAAAACCCTACCAGCCAACGCTACTGGATGTTTTAATTTGTCTTTATCCTCACTACCTCCTTTCCCTTGAAAACAAAAAAGAGTAGGTTTCCGCAAATATTCCTCCTAATAATACCCTGTGGGTGTCCCCCTCTCTCTCTCTCGCCCTCCTCATCTCGTCCCGCATTCAATCGCCTCGTCAAAAAATTTCCTTCGCCGCCCACTGCCTAATCCTCCTCGTTACTTGAACAGTGACTCCCACACACGCAGGGTGGAACCATCCGAATGGAATGAGTCCCTTTTCAGGTAACTCGTTTTTCCCATCTCGTAACATTTGCCTTTATTTTCTCCCAACAGGCAGCTTCGTCTCAGTTCCTTGGCCCCGTCGTGAATTCTCTCACTCCCCCTTGGCGACTTTCTTCCTCGGTTTCTCAATCTTGAAAGCTCTATTGTGCGAAGTGGGAATGGTGGGCGTGAAGCTTTAAGTAAGCTACAGCGCGTCGCATATAATCCTTTGTATTTTTTAAAAAGCTTAATAAAACTCATATTTCATTGCGATTGTAATTAGTTTCTTAATTATCGAAGGAAACTTTTACCAAAAAGATGGACGAGTTTTGACGGTTAATGAGGCAAGCGACGCTAGGATTAACTTGCAGGTAATTTTTTTCTCCACCATGAAAGACAATGAAGTGGTTATTTGTGTGAGGTCCTCGGAAAGTGTTTATTTTATTCCTGACTACCGGACATTCCATGCATTATCAAAACCGAAATAGGTTATAAAATTACGTGTTGGAACAATTTTATCATGTTAATGGTGTCTCTCTTCCTTGAACTACGACCTTGACGTGGTGGAAGGGCTTGTGCGTTCCAATGACCCCTAGAGCTGGACTGGCAGGAGCAAGTACATTGCTCCTGGTAGGGCCACCCATGCCAGATAGGTCGAAGTGTAGGAGCCAGACGAAAGGTAGTTCCGTGATGGTGTCACGTTAAAAATACCGTTGAGTCGCGTGGGATACCTCTCAACTATCACTTCCCAGAACATGAAAGTCATCCAAAGAGATCTGATTCCTGGCAACTACGGGACGCCGCCCACTAGGGCGGGTGTCGTGCCCGGCAGCGAGGGAGGCAAGGCCTCCGCGGTCGTCATCACACGAAATCCTTGCACAGAATCAGAATCATCATCAGAAGATACAAGGGAAAGGAGGGAGAAGAAGAAGAAAAAGAGGAAGAGGAGGAGGAAAACAGTGGTAAAAATAGGAACTTGGAACGTAAGGACCATGATGAGGGCCGGGAAGCTTGAAAATGTTAAGCAGGAAATGGAAAAAGGAAAAATAGATGCTTTATGATTGTGCGAGGTTAGATGGAAGGATAGCGGGGACTATTGGAGTGATAACTACAGGGTGATCTATAGTGGGGGAGATGAGAGTCAACGGGGGGTAGGCATGGTACTGAACACAAAGTTGGGACTGAGGGTGGTAAACATTGAACAGGTGAACGACAGGATACTAGTGGTAGAAATAAAAGCACGGCCGACGAATTTCGTACTGGTCCAGGTATACATGCCTACGAGCAACCATAGGGAGGAAGAGGTGGAAGAGGTGTACGAGCAAGTAGAAGAAATAATTAGAGAAGTGCCGGGGAAGAAAAACCTGATAGTGATGGGTGACTGGAATGCAGTGGTGGGAGAAGGGAGGGACGGATTAGAAGTAGGAGGGTTTGGGCTAGGAAGAAGAAATGATCGCGGGGAAAAGGCAGTTGAATTTTGTAGAAGAAATAAATTAGTAGTGACAAACACTTGGTTTAAACATCACCCCAGGCGTAGGTACACATGGAAAATGCCGGGTGACACTGGGAGATACCAAATTGATTATATAATGGTGAGGCAGAGATTTAGGAACAGTGTAAAAAACTCTCGTAGCTATCCAGGGGCGGATGCGGACTCGGATCATAACTTGGTGATGATGAAGTGTGAAGTTAGATTCAAAAGGCTTTGTAAAGGGAGGAAGATAAAGAGGTGGAACCTTGAAGCATTGAAAGGGTTGAAAAGGAGGGAATACCAAGAGCTAGTAGAAAAGAACATAGGTGAAGAGAAGCGGATGGGAACCATAGAGAAGAGATGGGAGGTTATAAAAACAGGCATTGCAAGAGCGGCAGAGAAAGCAATAGGAACGGTGGAAAAGAAGAGGGTTAAGAAGCAGTGGGTTACAGAAAAAATGATGAAGAAAATGGAGGAGAGAAGGATATGGAAAAACGTGAACACCGACGTAGGCAAGAAGAAGTACAAGGAATTGAATAATAAACTCAGGCGAGTGACCAATCGGGCAAAAGAAAACTGGTGGAAGGGACAATGTGAGCAAATGGAAAAGATGCAGGAGGAGGGGGAAGTGGGTGCTTTGTACGCCAAGGTGAAAATGTTATCGGGTGGTAAGAGAGGTCAAGCGATACCAAAGGTTAAGGACAAAACAGGAAAGATATTAATCGAACAGGAAGATATCCAAGAAAGGTGGAGAGAATACGTAGAGGAGCTATATGGCAGCGAGAATAGACCCCTTAGCCTAGAGCTAGAGGACGAAGGAACAATAGATAAAGATAACCTCGGACCAGAGTTACTTGAGAGTGAAATTGAGAGGGCACTAAGAGAGATGAAGGGTAGAAAAGCCGTGGGAACCGATAACCTACCTTCGGAGCTACTGAAGAATCTAGGTAGTAGGGGGAGAAAATCGTTTTTCGAACTTATTCGCAGGATCTACGAGGAAGGAGTATGGCCAGAGGATTTCGTGAAAACAGTGTTAATACCTATCTCGAAGAAGAAGAAAGCGTCAGAATGCAAGGAGTATAGAACAATCAGTTTAATTTCGCACGCAGTAAAAGTGTTGCTTAGAATACTAAATAGAAGGTTGGAGAGCAGAGCAAAGTGCTATTTAGGCGATGACCAATTTGGGTTTAGGAAGGGGAGGGGAACCAGAGATGCGATTGCGGTAATGAGGACACTTATAGATAGAAACATAGAGCATAATCAGGATGTTTTCGCTTGTTTTGTAGATTTCGAAAAGGCGTTTGACAGAGTAAACTGGGAGAAACTAATGCAGATACTGGGGAAAATAGGAATAGATTGGCGTGATAGGAGACTCATCCGAAACTTATATATGGGTCAGAGGGCTCATGTAAGGGTAGCGGACGGTGAATCAGGGTGGGCAGTTATAGGTCGCGGGGTGCGGCAAGGGTGCCCGTTGTCGCCTTTACTTTTTAACATCTATGTTGAGGAAATGGTAAGAGAGGCATGGGATGAGCTAGACGTGGGAATGAAAGTAGGAGGCCAGTGGATAAAGTCGGTTAGATTCGCAGACGACCAGGCGTTGGTGAGTCGGTCATCGAAAGGACTGCAAACTTTAGTAGATGCACTGGAAAAGCAGTGTGAGAAATACGGAATGAAGATAAATAATAGGAAAACGAAAGTAATGAGATTCTGTAGGACAAAGAAAGCGAAGCTGGTGATAAGAGTAGGAAGTCACAAACTGGAGCAAGTTGAAAAATTTAATTACTTGGGTAGTACGCTAGAAGAAAGAGGACATAGTAGCAAAGACATTAGGAGGAGAATAGCGCTAGCGAAGGAAGCATTCAATAATAGAAGGGAGCTGATGACGGGGACCTTAAGTAAGGATGTAAAAAAGAGGCTAGTAAAGAGCTTGATATGGAGTGTGGCGTTGTATGGGGCGGAAACGTGGACCTTGAGAAAGGAAGACGAAAATAGGCTGAAGGCTTTTGAGATGTGGGTGTGGAGGAGGATGGAGAAGGTGCGTTGGACGGAAAGGAAGACAAATGAGGAAGTGCTTGACATGGTGGGCGAGGAGAGGAAACTTATAGATGAGATTAGGGGAAGGCAGGGTAGGTGGCTGGAAGGGGTAATGAGGGACGATGGTTTGCTGAAGGTCGTGATAGAGGGAAGGATGTTGGGTAAGCGGGGAAGGGGAAGGAAGAGAATCGGTTTTATGGACGGGATGAAGAAAGGTAGGACTTATGCTGAGATGAAGAAAGAAATACAAGAGGTAGAAAGGGCACAGCACGTGTAAGAGTTCGTTGGATATTCTCTGACTTTCATCACAACCTACCTCCAACCGGTAGATTACTGTAATGAATGAATGAATGGTGTCTATTACTACCGGGATGTACGATGGTCAGGTTTCGAGTTTCGTAAAGCCCTCTTTTTCCATGTTCCTCACTTCACGGACCGCGACTCATGAAGTAGGTCATTGCTTAAGGTAAAAATGCGGCAGCGTTAATATGTATAGCATTCAATGTCAATCATTTGCTTAAGTCCACGTCTTGATGTTCAGGAGTGAATGAAAGGAAAGTGCTTTTTTCTTCTCAATGATTAAAAATAGCTTTATTCATTTTGAAAAAAAGTCGCGTAGTTAATGTTCATACTAAACTTCTTTTGAACAGATCAAGAAAATTTTCCACATTACAGGTGTTAACACCTATTCTGTAGAGGGTAATAGAGGTGAGAACACTAAGGAAGCGTGGAAGAGGAAGGAAGAGGATAGGAATTCTGGACGAAATAAGAAGAGGTAGAAGATATTAGGGAGTTAAGAGGGATCTAATGGCAGGACATCTAGAAGAGGGAAAGCGAGACGTATCAGAATTTGGGTTGTTAGGATAAGGACCGTTCAAATACCTGTCAATCAGCTGGTATGATAGTCAAATGAAAATTCTCAAAGCCCTTGCGTAACTCATTATAACATAGCTATCATTCATGCTGATTTACCAACTCCTTTCAAGTGGTATGAAAAAATTTCTATTGAAAAATACAATTTTCGATTGAGTCGACCGTTTTCTGTCAGTGAATGATCGCCCGTGATTATAATCTAACAATATATCTATAATTAAATGTTTACCATTCTCATCATGAACGGTCGAAAATTAAGCGCTATTTTGAGTAATATTTAATATTTAGTGAGCTCAATTTTTAAATTGTTTCCCTTACCAGCCATGAATTCTAAATATAATGTTGTCAGTTTGCAATACATCTACATGCTTTATTAATTTTATTTTCCGGAAGTTTTACTTTCAGTCAGGCAGGAAATGTCTCCTCATTACTAAGCATTTCCTTTTCGTAAATTGAAACAACATCTCACTGTTAAAAGGGGACGACCGTTTATGTGCTACATTTCAGAATGATATAATATAAAGCTTTTTGTTTGTCATTCGTTTCATGAATGATCGAGTATTAAAAGTTAGAGCTATATGTAATGTTTAGTGGCTTCAACTTGGAAAATGTTTCCTTTTTGGCCGTGAATTCTCTATGTAATATTGGCAGCGCAATACCTCTGCATATATTAGTAATGTTGGAGAAGTAAACTTTTCCTACGGTGCTTTATTCGGGCATGCCCCTTGCGTATTAATCAAGAATACTTATTTTTTGTTTAAAAGGTTTTTGCTTCGCATTAGCAACACAAATGACTTTTGAAGTCTTGCATCGTACATATGGTTTTAACCCTCGGGTCAGTCACATTTTGCTCCCCATTTTCATTTCAAATTATTTAAGCGAGTTTGAAAACAACGTAGAGACAGATTTTATTTTTACTTCCTATGATGGCACAATTCGGGCTTGTTGGTGAATTCGAGGTTTCATTAAAACTTTGTCAAAGGGTTTTTCGTATTTTTAATTCAGCAAACATCCATTTATAAAAAAATAGTAGGAATATATTTTTTACTATATAAACAGCATTTTGTAATTATTGAATAATTTTAAGACGAAATTTGACGGACTATCTATTTTTAGTTTATCAAATGATCTTCAACGCATGATTTTGTTTCCTTTCTTTTTTACGCAAGAATTGCACATTGCTCTAAATACTTATGCTGTTTTCGAAATACCCTTAAATCATGCATCTTCTACTTCCGGAAACATTTCTAGCAAAATCTTTTGTAAGATAATACTCACTTTAAAACTCCCGATGGCATTGTTTTGAACTCATTCTGAAGCAACTGAAAAGTATTTATTCCTTATTTTTAAGTCTTAATGAAGCATCATGTGGACTCTACTAGCCTACTTTAGGCCAGTTTTTTCGATTGCTAATGATGCATCATTTTTGTGCTTAACTATCATAATAATTATTTTAACTTAACCTAAAATGTCATGTCTATCTTCTCAGGGCTGTTATAAACATACGGAGCTCAAGTATTACCTGTGCCACCGTGTGTCACTTTCTGCCATTGGGAGAAGAGTGAAGCGTTCATCATGGGCGTCCAAGTGAATAATCTTCCATCGCCAACCCGGTAATCAGGTAATTTAATAATTTAAATTTTCAACATAGCTACATTGTATTAATTATTTCAGCTGTAACCAAAATAATTCTACTTGTGATCTAGATGATGACCTGAGCGTGAAGAGACAGTAATGAACATTTTAAATCATGAAAGATAAATTAAATTAATTTTTCTTTTTACTACAGTGGGTATGTTACAAAATATTTTCGATAATGCGTTATGCAAACAAAAATTTGAATGATGGGATTCAAAATAAAGTGGATGGGAAAAAGCTTAGATAGATCTTTTAGATATTTGTTTGCCTTTGGAAGTATTACCTGTTGAAATGATTACATAATTTTCGGAGAGTAGATTGAAACATACCTACTTCTAAAAAACATTTTATGTATATACTTTTAAACGGTGGGAAAAAGTGATTTTATTCATTTTTAATACGTTCAAATTCTAAGAACAAGTGTGTAGCAACGCAATAAGCTATGAGGCAAAACTTCTCGGGCTTTGCATATTTGATGTAGTTGATAAGTGCCTCTTAAGTAGTATTGCATTTTCTTTAGTGTCGGCGAATTACCTGTAATTTATTTGTAAATCAGAAAATGGAAATGCGGTTGTTAGTGAAATTTAAACGTCTCCACGCATTAACATGTGTTCACGGAAGGCACATTCTTCTTTAAATTTCTTGCATCCCGGAAACTACATTACTTCTAGGAATTGTGTTGCACTTAAGATCACTTATTTGTCTTCCAACCGGGAGTTAATGGTCTTTCGGGAAACTTATGTTGCCAATCTTGAGAGTGGCTAAATCAAGAGTCCATGCTCTTGCAGTTTCTCGTCGGCTGTCGTTTTCTCAAGTTTCTTGTCGGCCGTCGAGCATCAGTTTCCCGTCTGAGAGTCCTACAACCAATTAGCCCGGATGATTTAGGAAACAATGAACCTTATTTTTCCCACTACGTAATGAAACATCGTTCCTAATTCCTATGCTTCCCGTCAACGAGGTTTCTAAAGTGGGTGCTCATCTGAATGAAATTAGTAATGCACTCAATATTTATGCGTTCCATGAGCAGCAATACGTGGAAGTTTACAGCCCAAGAACTTATGTGATTATAAAATATTTACCAGGGCCAACTGTTTCACTACTTTAAACTAACTAAAAGCTTATTAATTTGCATCAAACCCAATGAAAGGAGTTGCAGGGTTAGGATCTATTTACTCCACATATTCCTCGGAAAATGTACTCAGAAGCGTACATGCCTTTTCTATAAATGCGTTTGCATCTACTGGCTACAGTGATGCCTCACGTCTTTTTAGGTAGTACATGGTGCCTTACAAGCTTTATTTAAAGTCATATTTATAACATACTGATTGTGTGCTGAATCAGTTTATTTTTTTGGGACAATGGTGGAGATACGGTGGACAACAAGCCAATTTAAGTGTGAGGACATTGAAAAATAATGCTACCCAAATCAAGATTTCATGTAGGTACTAAGCGGAAGTGTTTAAAATAATATGTAGCATGGTGCCAATGGTTAAATGACGTCCAGAAGCGAAGGCTGTTGGCCAAGAAACTTTTGTATGCTTCATGTTCATCAATACTTTTTCAGCATCATTTCAATGGGAATTCCTGTTGATGAATACCTCTTTTTCTTGTGCATTGCTCTTCCAAACAACCATGGTACCACTTCCAATTCCGTAAAAATGGCAAACTTCCTTTACTGGTTCTTGATTATGTACTTCGAATATTATATTTAGCATCGGTAATACCGTAATACTTACCCTGCAATCTCATTGAGTATCTACTCTCGTTTTACTGTGGTTTATCTCCTTCCCGTATTAGTGGGATTGCTATCGCTTATCTGGGGTTATTATCTACTGGAGTAATATTCACGTAAAAATATTTTTATCATTTATAGATTTAACGATTCTTACATTCATAACGCTTCTCTTATTTCATTTTTGCATATCAAACTGACGCAGATATCTTTATATACTAGTCTAATGAAAGTAGTCACTCTATATCGAATATGTTACCTATGGAAATAATAAAATATACCTTATCTGTAACTGTGTTTAGCAAACGAGTTTTTCCGAAATCGACGAGCCGACGAGTCTTAGCGAATTATTGAATATCGCTTCTCCAATTCCAATTTCCTACTCCCATACAACCCGTTGACAGTCCATCGGTAACGAAATATTTGGAATGACTCTCACCAACCAACATCGCTATTATACTCCACGGCTTAGCGAGAAACAATCGTACATTGCTGCTGGGAAATTTTGGTTATTAGCGACTATTTCTATAGCCCTGCATGGGGACTAATATTTTCCACCAATTAGGTTACTCGAAAATGGAAAATATTTAAGAATTATTCTCGCTTCAAAGCGACGGTGTGTGTCATTACTGTCGACGAGTTTCGCGATATATATAAAATATTGGAGCACAACGGGAAAATAAATTTAATATTATCGCCAACAATGTCCCTCTAGAACAGAAAACCTTTTCCGAATTCTGGCGATGGATTAAGAGTCAACGTGAAACCAAGTATTCTCAACCATTAACTGAAAGCTGCTAGTATCTTTCTCAAAAAAACACTAAGAAACAAATCTGGAATTCGATATCCAGACAACCGCTCGCAAACTTCTTGTCCAGAATAAAGGACAAAATTTTGCTAGTGCGAATAATTCAGGCTCTCCGAGAAATAATGACCTAATTCGTATGGTGAGCACCACTCAATGTCTATTCCCGTTAAAGTAATGCAAATGAAAGGCTTTCTTCAACATTTTTCAATGTATTTTTACTATGTAGCTTGTTTTTATTTGTCATTTTGTTTGTGGTCCATTGCTGTTGTTATGTTTCTTTATTTATCGCTAAGTTAAGGAATGTTAAAAAAATGCATGCCATTGCAAGAAGTTTTCAATGTGACATTTTATGCTAAAAAAGAAGTTTGCCCTATGTCATAACGACAGATCCCAAAATGCCCCGTAAAAAAGACGCCTCAAACGGTGGAAGGGGTTTTCCGGCAAGATCAAACTGGATTGGGTGAGCATGCGATATTGTCGATTCGTTGTCGTGGAGGGGAGGAAATAGCGGGATAGGTGCATAGATGATGGGGTGGAATCTTTTCAATTTTGTTTTAATCCGGAACTGGTTATTGTGTCCTAGGGTACTGGATCATGGATTCTTTGCCATTGTCTTGAGTGATCGTGGTGCCGTAATTCTCCATACACTGGCTGTTTTTGAAACGACAGCTGCCATGGTGAGAGAAAGTCGGAGTAAAATACACGGAAGACTGATTTTTATTTGGATTCGTTAATGCTTTCATCATAGTATGTTGACTGCTCTGAGCTGATTTAAAATTTCGTAGCCTAACCAATAATTTAATCTAAATAAACCGGAAAAATGTTTTTTTTTGTATCACCTGAAAACTTAGTGCTGCTTGTTTTCATTTTCTGACGTGGCCCAAAAAGTCGAGATGGAAAGATGTCTAATGATAGACGATATTTCTCTAATTTGTATCCTCATCCTTAGCACCGTCAATGGGAAACAGAGAATAATATAATTATCGAAGTTTTTTTCCCGAGTCCTCAAGGGTTCCTGAGCGGTAATCCCCTTTCCGACTGGAATGGCCATTTCTTTACTTCGTTTTCATCGTTTTCCTCTCGCTTCATTGAATTTTTCCGATCCTTCAAGGAGCACGCTGGCAATCTTTTTTGCGTGGGGGGTCGACGTGATTATTTTGACCTGCCCTCCCTCCCATTGACGAATCAACAAATGTCTCACATTTTTTTAAATTTAATAAGACCGTTCAGCGCGTAGTAATGAGTAAATATTTGTTTCAGAGTTCTCTCTCTACCACTCCGATGTTCTTTCAGTCATGCCATCAACCAGTGAAGGGGAAACTTGGGAATCATTTGTAACTCAATCCCCTCGATCTTTCCCTTTTTTGCTGGACTTGTTTAAAATTTGATTTGTTTTATTTTCCATGATTTTGAGGGGGGGTGGGTTAAGGCTCGTTTGGTAATTTTTATTTAGTATATTTTGGCTGAATTCTTAGCGAGCAGGGAGAACTCCTGCGGACATTGTTGGAAATTGGTCTAACTTTTCATGAGTGAGTTTCCCACTCTTTCCAATGCCTTTCATAAAAAAGAGGAATCTTTGGAATAATCCGAAATGTTCCCGCATATAAAATTATAAAAAAATAATAAACACTCGTGTTTGTCGAAAAGAGTCTTCTACCTTTTTTATTTCACTTTCCATTCAAAGATTTTGCTTTTGGGACTAACTTTAAAAAAATAAGAACGCAAGTGCGTCCCTCACAAATCCACAGCTATCAAAAGAATTGGGCGTGTGCCATCAAAGCCCTTAAAAATGAAAAACAGCTCTCATCCAGATACTCAACTTTTTTTAAATTATTTTCAGCATTCATATATTTTATGAACGCGTAATATTTAAACGAGTAGCGAGTGGAAAATCCGGGGATGAAGTCATGTCATCCTAGTTAAAGTTATCAAAGCAAATAATGTTACCATTCCCGAAGTAGAAGGCTAGACTTCTATATTTGTTAACCTAATTTGAGTGCCTTGAATTCGTCAGTTTTTCCAACCAGGGAGTATAGTTTTATTTTGTGTATTATATTTTATTCATTTCGTTCCATTTCATTTAATCTCTGATGGAATATACACTCGGTTTGAATTCTAAAATATTTTTTAAAGGTTCATGGTTTCTGGATTAACTATGTGGAAGTTGATTTTCATAAATGAAAAAGTAACTTTGTTTACTTCCACAGATTTATTCTCTTGGTACAACATGTTTCGACACAACGGTAATATTATCAGGTTCAAAGTTTCAAAAATTTTCAAGAGGTATATATACTTTTAAGGGCTTAGTGGAAGGTAGGAGAGTGGAGGAGAGTAGATAGGACGGCCAACAACCCCCTCCCCCCATCTCCTACCTTCCACCAAGTCCTCTAACAGTATATATACCTCTTTAAAATTTTTGAAACTTTGTACCTGATGATAACACCATTGTGTCGAAACATGTTGTACCAAGAGAATAAATCTGTGGAAGTAAACAAAGTTACTTTTTCATTTTCAATTGTTTTTAGGCTACTGGTAACATCATGGTTCCATTAAATATGAATATGATTATAGTGATTGAAATTTGAAATAGTAAAATTTGACGAAGGTTTTGCCATTACTCTTAAAAAACCGTTATAAAGCGAAGATTTTTTGTTTCTACGTAGGCACTGCTACGCTTTCTTAACAGCAGATCTTCCTCAGCTGCCAACTGTACTTCCATCAATGTCGTCTACCGACTCTCATGTAATTTCTGCCTAGCATTATACATTGGTGAATTCACTACCCCGTTCTCCATACGGATGAATGTGCACCGCCACTCCACCATATGTCCTCCCTTCCTTGATCCCATTCCAAAACATACCGCTTCCCATCGTAAAACCTTCAACAAATGTTTCTCCTTCTCTATATTAGAAGCCCTCCCCGAATAAACTACTAACATCGAATTGAGGACTCGTGAGATGGCATTCATTTGTATTACAAGAACAATGGAATCTCCCGAATTAAATTTGGCCCACTGACCTCTTGCTCCTCACCAATCCCCTTCCCCTCTCCTTTTCCACCTCCCACCCTCCCCCCGACCCCCCCCCCCGAGGTAACATATCACTAATTAGTCTGTCGTTGCCGACGATGGCGGCGAGACCGCCAAAACGTCCATGCATTTTTTATGAGTGCCCTTCAATTTATTTTCGTGTGATTGTGTTTAAAAAAATATATTTACTTTGGAACATATATATATTTAAACTTATGATCGTTTAAGGGTATTTGGTCAATACAATAATTATTATCATATTTGATCTACCGGTTACTCTGAGTTCACATAAAATTAGTGAATACACTTGTCTTTTACAGCTGGAGTGCCTTGTCTCCATGACACTGTTTCGTTCTTCAGCCTGTTATACGTCTTACCTCAATCCATCTCATCCATGAAGTCCCTTCGCTTTTTTCCCCTCCCCCGCTTACCCTAAATCCTCCCCTCCATCAAGGCCCTCAGGATTCCTTCGCTCCTCATTACCGGTTCCAACCACAAATATTTTCGTTAGTAACTTTCTTTACTTAAGTAGATTATACTCAAGTTTTTTCCTCTCCTCACCCACCATGCTGGGCCATTCTTCTTTCTTTTTCCTTTTCGTCCATCACACTGTCTCCATTCTCCTCCACATCCACATATCAAACGCCTGCAGACTTCAACTTGGAAATACAGTTTCGTGGTTTAAATCATTTACCTTTAGTACAAGTTAATTGCATGTGAATTACAAGCACTATTTCTCGTTGAATTTCAATTTCTTTTTGGCTGATTTTAGTAACTGTATTTCAACTTGATTGCATAAATAAGTAAAGAAGTTGAAAGTAAACTACAGTACATTATTATTTTGTGTAATATGTTATTCATATGACGATCATAAGTATTATTAGGATAATCTACTGGTTAAAGTAGGTTTAAATGGAATTTAAATGATTGAAAGGAAGAACCCTTTAGATTTTACAGGCGCCTAAAAGAATTTTCTTTTCCATCTCAGCATTCTACCTTTCTAGAGTTAGCTAAATGACTCCTGTAGAGTTATAACATCCTACGTTGATAGCCAGTACTTTACAGCATAGCCATTCACTTTCCACGGGTGAGTTTAACTTGAAATACTTTTCCCAAGTGTGTTTTCTGTTGTTTGAGTCTACTTCTCGTCATTTTTCCAGCACCACTCTTTGATTCTTTGCGTGACTTTTCCCATATTTCACGACGAGAAAGTTGATCCACCACCACCTCTGAAGAAACTTTTCAGTCAAGTGAAACGATGGTGTGCCATCACAAGAGCAGACACAGGTGTGCCTGGCGCTGGATGGTGCACGCCACATAATCTAGAATTGGGGTCGTTATGGCCCTCCAAAACTTTTTAATGTCAAACTCTTAAGATGAATGCTTTCAAGTTTTAGTAGATTTTAACACCAGTAGCAGTAGTACTTAACCTTTACCATCTTGAGAACATGTTAGACCATTTTTCCTCCCCGATGAAAATGGAATGACCTAGATTTCCGCAGTATGCTTAATAAATCAAATAATATTTTCATAAGATGACGTACGTAGGAGGAGGTACATGATACATACCCTGAATATCTCTTGAAATAATCATATTATTTGATGAAGGGTTTACAACATATGACGCAAGTATATCGGGTATCATTGGAGCTACTCTATTCTGTCTCGTGCTCAAATTTTCTCAAGAACTCTTGTACATTATACCTACCAATATTACTTTCGGGAGAAGGACGTTATGTTAACAATGTATGTTTAACTTTCTTTTACTTTTTTGTGGCGATAAAATGTTTCAGCTTGAAAGGACGGCATGTAAGAAAGCACAGCATGTAAAATACTTAAGTCTGATTAGCTGAACAATTTGGTAGGGTTTGTTTGCATAAAAATATATTTGGCTGTTACTTGCAATTTAATGATCAAAAATGTCATTAAGTTGGAGTTCACTATGTGGTTCCAAATTTAGTGATATCTGTTACATAAAAATTGCTTGCATGCCAGTAATGATTGATAGTGGTACCTGATTACCTATCATCGTTGACATCCTCTCATAACTGTTCATAACTTTGGTAAGGGTTCCTGTTGGTTTGGCGTTTTTCTCTCTGATGAAAGCGCTCAATCATCTTAGCTGTTTAGGTATTGATCATGTTGATAACAAAGCAGAGACTTAAGTGAAAATTCTACTTTTGGTTATAACTCGCTCTCGTAACACACTTTAAAATTTCCTGTTATGTCCTTGATATCTATTGAAACTATGTTGCAACTTTTATCTTAAGGTGTGTGGTGCTAATCGATTTTTTGGTTTAATGTGAAAAAATTGAAAATTATCAATGGCCGTAAAATATTTCTATGCTTTCAAATCCACTGATATCATCATCCGTAAATAAGAACATAATTAATGAGTTCTTGGTAGATAATGATGGCACCATATGTATACATGAAATAATAGCATTATAAAAATGATAACCCGTTGTGATGTGCCGTTTGTTATTTAGAGTTGTAATGTGCGGACTGTTGAATCTATTCTTAAAATGCTTGCCTAAATAAAGATCTCGTTTTTCACCAAATTTTTATGCAGCTTATGAGCTTCTTTCCTCATTCTGGAGGATAGAACATTGGCTGTTCTTTGTTTCACTCAGCTTGAAGTGCTAGAATTACTGACGCATTAAACATCATCGGTACTTACTTCATGTCAAAAGCCAGCATGTTCTTCACAATTAAAAGTCTTTATGATTACATTCCTAAGAGAGTAGCTACTTTTAAACAGCATCGAGTATTTCGTAACGAGGGAAATAGCAATCTTTTATTCCCATCTAGCGTAAGACTGAGGAATAGAGTGCTCTCATTGTTTCAAAAATGTACTAATTTTCATCCATCCGGCTTCAGGTGCCCGCCAATTATCTGTCCCTCTCATCTGGCAAGTAGGATTCGTACTTATGTCCTCCCTCCCATTCTCCCTCAATGTATTCCATTAGCACTTAGTGGCGAGCGCGCCTCTTTCCGGGGTATCAGCTCTTTGACGATGTCCATCCTCATTCCGCCTCGCGCCGTCGTCTCTATCGCCGAGCTTTGAATAAAAAAAATTCAACAAGAAAAACGTTGTCGGAATTCTCTTTTGAAAAAGGGATCTCACCCATCCTCCAAACCAACTTCTTCCAGGGCCGGAATGCCGGGGATGAATTGATCACTGTCCGGATCTTATGAAAGTTTTCACGAAATTGATTCGTCTCTTTCTGCACGTTCTCCCCCAGTCCGATAGTGTCGGGGGAGAGACAGAGTGGGAGAGTCTAACTCACTTCGCATTCCAGTTTCAGCCCAACTTGCGTTTCAATTATCTTCTGCAGTCATGAACCCCTCGGGAAAGCAGCACCAATTCATGTGTGTGTCCCTCTACCCTCACCTCTCTCGTCCATATCCCGTCATTTCCTCCATTAAATCAGGAGCTTGGCTTATCTATTCCGTCCGTAGCGCGAATGGAAGCCGCAAGAATGCATTACCATGAGTATTCACCGGGATGCACTTCATCCTGTGCTTTGTGGCTTTTGCTTTACTAAATGTAGCATTTCTATTGAAGCCCAGTCGTTCAATCATTCACTCTTCAAAAGCACTGGATATTTGCCTAAGATAAAAACTTTTTAGATACATCTGAATTGGCCTCAACCACGGCTCTCGTCCACATGTAATAATTTAATTAATCTCAGATGTTACGTGAAAAATAACACATATCTGCTTTGACTTAGACAGTTTTTTCGTAAGTAATACGTCTTCCTGCTAGCCCGTAGATGTGTTTGTTTTTAAAAATTTCATTCTTCATGATATTTGCTCGCTTTTACAATGGTGATCATTTGCTTATTATCATATTTCTTTAAAAAGATATCTAATTCTAATCGCCGGTACATAATTTCTTCCTTCCAAATCTGAATTACGGTTCAATCATATGTTAAATAGGATCATATATTTCACAATCCTTATTATAGTGCTTTTTTATATAGTACTTCAAGCACTGAGTTTGCCCTCGCACAGTGGAAGTAATAATATTTATTCAAAACGAGGAGGGTGTACTTAATTGTGGCTTTTATATGTCAATGACTTCAATTCCATTTAAGTTACCGGAAAATAACGTGATATTGAAATGTATATCATTCGCTTTTAAGGCACTTAGTTAATCGGATTTTTGAAGAATTTTATTAAAATATACAGATATTTTATTGTCGCTTTGAAAGGTTAACTCCATCCGCCTAAATGTTAGATCACTCCATCCGCATAGCCATTCACCTCTCCGTGGATCTAAATTTTGAGATCAGTTACATTGGTAGATATTTCATATTCTTTTCATATGAGAATTCAACGTGTTTCGTCGTTGAAGACTCGTCACATAATGCATTAGTACTCAAATTTCTTTGCCTGAGGCGGGTGGGAACATATAGTATTGCCTGTCTTGAGTTCCAGCAGCTAAGTTTTTTCGATGCATTTTTATACAAATTTTAATTTGACTTTTAAATTGGTTTGAGTTTTATTAAACTTGGCCATAATTAAGAAAATTATATAAATATATTCCCATCACGCCATTCCCGTTACTTTGACTAACTCCATGCATGCATTTCTTACACATTTATTCATAAAAAAATTGATAAGCCACGGTAACGTTACGCATACCTGCTTTGTGCCGTTTTATTTCAAACCAGTCACTCAAGATCCCATTATCTTTTACGCCTTCCTTATTATTATTATACAGCGCTTTCGTCGAATTCAATAACTACTCATTCATTCCATCGTTCTTCAAATCCATCCTTAGCTTATTTCTATTTATCTATCATATGCCTTATCTTAATTCAAAAATGCACAATATACTTACTTTCGGTCTTTCATACATTTTTCTAGCACTTGATGAAGTGCGAACAGCTGATCACTGCATTCCCTCTAGGTATAAGCCCACACTTTACACCCCAAATTCTGTCAATAGTAATCACCCTCTCTCTTTTGAATAATATTTTACTAAACATTTTCCCGGAATACTCAATGTGATAATTGCTTGATAATTTTTACATTCGGTCCTCCCACCCTTTTCTTTGTACAATGGAACTATCATCGTATTTTCCCAGTCAGTAGGAACAACAGAAGCTTTTGAACATACATTTTATGATTCGCACAAGCGACTTATAATTAATATCCACCCTCAGTTGATATCCAATCCCTGCCTGCAGCCTACCCAATTTTCAGTATCCTTACTGCCGTTACGACCTCGTTATTGCTCATTTCCTTTTTCAAATTGAAATTCTCGCACATTATTTCGCAAGGATCATCCTCATCGCCTGTACCATTATTGTAAAATTCTTTAAAAATTTCATTTAACAGTTTCTGACGGCGCTTTCATCCCACACGATCATTAATGATTTTCTTAAGTTATTTTAAAGACGCATTAGTCCCAAAGTAATAATTCTGTTCTCTTATGATGAATTAGTTCAAATCTTCCTCGTGATCTATTCCTATTTTACCACGAGTATTCGTGATTGAAAGGACTTATACCGGTTTCCATATTATCTTGCATTTTTTAAAAATGTTAAGCTTGGGAAAGGACGGGAACCTTAAAACGCAAATTGAGCCAGTTGCGAGAAATATACTCTTCGGCATCATAGGGTTCGATTCGTTTAAGGGCGCCTCAACGGCTAGCACTTATGAGATTCAAGGGAATTTGGTGACACCAAACAATGGGGCGTGAAAGGCAAAAGGCTTCACAACATCGATATTGAATTCCCTGCTTGCGGGGATGAATGGCATTGATCGATTTATACGGCTAGTGAGACGTTTATCCGCACCAAAACCAAGATTATATGTAAATGTCACAAAGTTTTACAAAAATATTTAGCATCGTAGTCATGAAGTGTTTGCTATCGTTTTTCCAATTCTCATATTTTGGTTGACCAAGGGACAAGAGGACAGACACATGTAGTAAAAAATTGGTATTTGGGATGGAAACGTAAACGTAACCGATGTGTCACGGTCAAATGTTTGCCAAATATTCGACCAAACGGGTTTGAGCGTCCTGTTATAAGAACAATTTGGATTAAATATAATTAGATTCCACGTAAGCAATCACTTATTAAACCAAATTCTAAAATTAATTAACATTTGCCTCAAATTTTGTCTCTCACTCGACATTTAAACACCTTTTCAAATCATTGACTAAAATGTTAACTGTGGGACATCGAATTTAGTGATATGGTGGTCATAAAGAGTTGCTAAGAAAATGTTTTATTACTAAACGTAGGATGATGGCGATATTCAACTGCAAGTGATAAAATATTATTCCTAGTGATGAGCATTGTCATTTAAAACATTTATGGAAAGCAATTCATACTATACAATCGTGTGAGTTTGTTCCCAGGAGAGGCCGTGGCAGGGTTTTAGAGAAGCAGAATTAGATGGAGACACTGATCGTTACCGCATTCGCATCGAATGCGGAATAGCTAGCATTAAAGTGCAGAACTGGTGCTGCCAGGTAGAATGAGGATAAACCTAACCATCAATGAACGAACTGTATTCCTTTTTATTTCTTTAATCGCGCTGTGCTCGAGGTTTACCCTTATCCTGTACATCTTCTTTCGGATTTCTGACGCAAAATTTTCTTCCTCCCTCTTATGTGTGTGCTCTCTCTCGTCATTCATTTCGGCCTCATTACCCTTGCGCGTACCAAAAACTTAGTATTTACTTACGTTCGCATTTGTGCTTAAATTTGAACAGAAGGAGTGATTTTACAAGCGTTGATGCGTTACTTTTGTATGTGAAAAGCCATTACTTTTTTATGTGTGCCATTAAATCAGTTTCAGGATTGACTGACTGACTGAGTACAGCCGATTTTTTTTCGCAAGAACAAGTTTCCAGAACTACATTTATATAGGAGAAGAATGGATCGGGTTGGGTGTACGACATTGAACCTCGTTTTCTTGCGTCATTGTTCCACAGAACATGGATATAGCGATAAAATATGTCCATTAGCATAAAAAATAATTTTTTATTACTTTTGTTGTTGTATTTTTAAACAAAAAGATATCATGTATATTCCCAAATCCTCCTTCCGTAATTTGGCTCTTTTCAGCGTGATAATTGCATGATTTGTCTATGAAATGTGCTCAGCTTTGCATTACATTCCTTCAACATTTCCCCATGCATCCGCACAAATGACACCATGATTATTACCTTTTGTAACTAGTGTCCCTGTGTGGAATTTTAGGAAAAACGCATTCGGTAGTATCTGGATCAATCTTGTCAAAACTTGCCGTTAAATACTAGAGGAAAAACTTGGAAGGTATATTTCTGTTTTTATCAAAATTCGACTAATATCAGGGAATAGTCTACATCATCATACTTTTCATCACCTGACGATGTCAATTATTCGATTGAATAGGTCAATTTTCACAAAACATTTTGAAATTTAGTCTTTTTTAATTGCAATTTTTTACAAGGTTGCTTTCCCGCATCATATAACTCTGTCATGAATGTCGTTTTCATTAATGTGTCTGTGGCGTAAGGATTTCTTTAATCCTCAACCCAATTTTTTTCTCGGCCGTCCCATTCTACTTCTAACTGGGTATGACAATTTCATATTTTCAAGGGCCTAAGTTCCTCACTAATTCTTCGTATATCCGTACAAAAACAATCTACTTTTCCTCCACCGTACTTCGTAATTGTACCCCACCGTACTTGTACTCAACCGTATTCCATTTAGTTATTGTGCGACCCAACGGCCTTGGCTTATGCGATGGTTTATGTCCTCTTCACAACTCGGCTGTATGGTAAAGATGGACCCCAGATATTTGAACTTCAGCCCATATGTTGACGATTTTGCCTCCCATCATTAACGAATTCTTCTCCTTGAGCTTCCGTGGAAGTGTTTTTTCAATGCGAAAATTCGGGCGGATACCTTTGAGGTCGACAATGGCATGTCACGGTGCACGGTCACTATTCCCTAGTATCCTAACACTCTGTTCGTCGCATTGCAGTCGTCTCCGTCTAGGATTTCAGACGAGCGTTTTATGTTTTTTTCCTTTCACGCCCTCTTCCTTCAGATTTGAGTGCGCTGTACCACCGGCGAGGGTCGCGGAAGGGTCATCGCCGTGAAGAGCAAACACGCCAACCCTCGGCGCGATCGTCACGTCTGGAACTTTCGTTTTTGTTTTTCAAGTTTCCGGCCTTTCTCATTTTGGACACCGGGCATAAGAGGTCGAAGCTGTTACTCTCAGTGGAGAGGAAATGGCGTCTGTTTGGATGCGACGGTGATGGTTGTAGGTAAGGCTCGAGCAGCACGCTTTAGCAGTAAATGAGGACACAGGGAGGAATGACAGCTTTTCAGACGAAAGTAATGGGAAGCCTGAAGTGAACATTTTTGCTTCATTTGAGCTGCTTGATATTATTTTTTCTTCGATATTGGACCCCTATGGATCACATTATTGCTATGGACCACGTTAAATTCCATTTAAATGATTTTCGTTCTTTCTCCTTAGCCATTCCATGCATCCTCCCCTCTGTTCAAAAAGGAGAATTTCCCCCAGTTAGTTGTCTATTTGTGGTGCTCGATTTTGTACCCATGGTCCTTCCTAGAAATGTAAGCCGGATATCTTAGCCTCCCTGAGATATCCACCCAGGCAGTTTTCCCTACATATGCTTTAAATAAGGTCTTGGATTCTCCAGTGGAATGAAGATAGAAATCAGCTTTCTCGGAAATATATGTATTTTTGCAGTGAATGGCTTAATTGCCAGATCAAAGGTTAACCGCGTCAATGCCTCAGAAGTTCTGGAAATTTCCACAAAAGTGTTTGCTAGGGTGCGATGGGAATTCAACTTTGAAAATTAAACCAAAAATGAGCCAGTCAGCGGGCGGGTGAGAAGCTAATGCGGCACCCGCAGAGTCAGTGCCGACGCAAAAGTGAGAAATTGGGTATCCGGTCGTAAGCCAACTTCCCTCCTGGCAAACATTTGTGTTGGCACTGTCACTGTGGATGAATCATTTGCTCTCGAACGGTACGGTAATTTTGAACGGTAAATGGCAAAAAAAAGTGAATCGAACCCACGTACAGTGGGCTGAAATCGAAAAACCATAAAAACTGGACAAAATTCCAAAATGGTTTTTCGGAGATGGAATCATGAAACTTGGTACAAATACTCAAAATTGATTGCCAACTAAGGTATGGCATGTTATTGGTCATGTTCTATCGCCGTTACCGAGATACAGGGGCTCCAACATAACCAAAATTCCATAATTACACACGACTTCAGTTTTCTACGAAAATCTCCCTATTTAAGTTAAGGGTGACGCTGTGGGAGGAATTTGGTCAGATAGAAAACTACTAGGTCTATTAAAACCACTCTTTTACTTTACTTTGCTTAACATTGGGAGTTTTTTTCCCCAACATTTAGGTGATATTACTTTGCAAAATGACGGACTCTATTTTAACGCAAAATGTCATATTAAGTAGTAAATATCCAGCGTTTTACGAAAGTGCCTGTCAACTGACTCATATTAAATCAATTATTGAAGCTTTCTAAAGTTATATCTGAAATAAAATTGAAAATTTGTTAGCGACGCCGAAAATTACATTTAATTTTTTGTACGCGCGTCCGGAGCCTGAGACGCGCGCCGGGTGCTGGAAATGCCGTGACCGGAGTAAGTTTTTTCAAGCCATAAGAAACATAAAGCTTCTAATTCGTCTTTTTTCATATGTGTGCATTTCTATCGATCTCCAGAGGCTCTACACGTATAAAATCGGATGCATATAAACAGGAAGGAAAAAAATTATCGAAAAAAGCTTAGTATTGAGGCACGACCAAATAAATCCTGTCCGTTAAAACTCTTAACTTTTATTATTTTTACTCATTTACTAGCTGTTATGTTTCATTGAGGGAATGGTAATGAACGCAAAGCTAAGAAGAAGTATTTTGCCTTCATTGTACGTTAGGGCTACATCCTTGCCCTGTACAGCGCGGCGTGTGGAACAATAGCCACCCGCTTCGGCCGCCGACCCAAGGGTTTTTCCCTGCCTTGGCGGAACCCTTTAGCTCTCCGCCTCTAGCAAAGGGGCCTTCCGCATTTTCTCTAAGGCGTTGGATCTTTGGCGCCGTCGGCCAAGGGTTCAGTGACCATTTCCTCCGGGCCTGGTTACGTAGTATGGGTGGCACCTGGGTTTTTCAGTAGCAGTGTGTCAACTGCGAGAGTGTTTGGTGGTAGCGTTTCGTGCGTCTCTTCCGCTGGTGATTTAATTTCAATCCCTTTATTGAAGTGCATACTTAACTCACAGTGCAAGATTGACAGTGGTTTGACTAGAGAAAAAGGTGTCGCTGTAGCGACTTTACAGGATCCTACCAATTTTATCGATACTGTGTAATACCCTCCATCGCATTGGCGTGTCTGATTTGGCGGTCATTGAAAATCTTTTTCCAGTCAATTCCTCAGTTTAAAAGGATGTGCTCTTTCCCATTATTTTCTTGCCTTCAATTATTTTTTTTCTATATAGCTATATGTAAATATTTTCTCTGGAGTTTATTTTATAGTTTTTTATGTGATCGTTGTTGACCCCTAGTGCCTTCATCCATTACCTCGCCGTTTTCGTATTTAGTAGCCAAATCAGATTTAATTATCGTTTTCTTAAACCTTCTGATATTTTGCACAGGTTTCTAGAGTAAAGTTCTGAAATATGTTTTGCTGTAAAATATCTCGACTAAAGCTCCATGAGCAAGTAATAGAGGCGAAGACTACATCTGTGACTGATAAGAAAGAGTTTTTTTGCCAATTATTTTATTTATGCATAAGGTTGAATATAGAATCAAATGCTGATTCCAAAAAAGCTGTCCAGGATTATACGCGCAAGGGGTTTTTTGTTCCTTACCTGAAACGGTGGGAAGAAAGCTCCCGCAATAACGAGAGGAGATTTCTGATTAAAAACAAAAATTGGCTGAATGAGTGGATTGATTTTTCTGAAATTGTAATGATGTTTTTACCAAGTACATTGAGAAAATGAAATAGGCTGTTTCGGTTTCTCATTTTTCCATAGTCTCTTTTCCACATAATTAGTCAATTTGATCCTTGAATTACACCTCTAACCTATAGTAATTATGATGCAATTACTATAGGAGTACCCGGAAGACGAGAAAAAGAGTTTCATGTTTCATATGAGAGAATTAGAAAAAGAATAATTGAATCTCTTAGCACATCTGCCTCCACTGCCGAGCTTACGTTAGCAGCCCCTATGAGTTTGAGGGAGGAAGGAGTCACTAATATTGCGGCTGCTATAATAGTGACTGAAATCATAACCACAACATCTGCTAGGGCCAAGAGAGTTTTGGAGTGCACATTGCATTTGTCTTATCGCCTAGAGTTTAAACAATGGCAGGTAGGAAATCATCATAATTTTAAAAGTATAGGTTTTTGTGTGAGATAATAATGCACTTTTTCAAATATTCAAAAGTTCATTCCTAGGCACGTGAGAGTCTCCAATTACAGCTCAACAAGGCATCAATTCAACAAGCTTTGATAGAAATGATGAGAGTAATTGTGGATATGCCAAGACCTGGATCTGGAAATAGTAATGATGGCAATACGGCTTGACGCTTCTTTGATTCAACAAAACTGGCGGCTGAAGTAACCGTTAATAAGCTCAAAAACAGCATATTATATGAATATTTAAAGTAAATTCTTTTTAGTACAACAACTTTAACTCAGTATCGTATTAGGTAGCATGGAAGTTGATGTGTGGATCGTAGCTATTGCATTTGATTATCATTTTCATTCCAGGGATTAATCTGGATCTCATACAGAGATGTTCAATAATTTAGAAAGCAATTTAAAGTGGACAACCACTTAACGCCGAGGCATTTAGTCAGAACTGCTTCAAAACCGCTCAAGTGTACGTGGAGCACTACGCATGGTAGTTTTTTATCCTACCAATTCCTCCCACAGTGCCACCCTTAACTTAAATAGGGAGATTTTCGTAGCAAACTGAAGTCGGGTGTAATTATGGAATTTTGGTTATGTTGGAGCCCCTGTATCTCGGCAACGACAACAGAACATGACCAATGACATGCCATACCTTGGTTGCCAATCAATTGTGAGTGTTTGTACCAAGTTTCATGATTCTATCTCCAAAACAGCCATTTTGGAATTTTGTCCAGCTTTTTTCGATTTCAGCGCACTGTGCCACGTAAAGTTTCTAAGGGATAGAAAGGTCAGAGTTACATGTTATATCCAATGGTATGAATATGCTTCTTGTATTTTGTCACCCTGCACGCATGAAGGGACATTAAAAAGTCCCCTTAAATTTGACGTCTCAGGTGGACGGACTACATTGTTGCCAACTTCCTGGGTATCGTTCCCATCAACGTCGCATAACTCCATTCGACCCCCAGCTCCGTATGAGTCGCGCGAACGAATTCAATTATTTTTCTTCTTCGACTTTCTTCCTCCCGACCGTCACTGCTTCCCCGATCTTTTTTCCTCCCTTGAATGTCGCACGGCGTGATTGGAGCATCTTATGTTGGGTGGTTAAACGGTAATATGCCAGCTCCTCGCGCGTTCCCATTCCCATGTATGCGGTATTTTCGGACTCTCCATTTCTCTCTCTAAACTCACTCCCATATTCTCCCCGTTCGTGGAGAAATCCCTTTGATCAGTAGCTGGTCTCTTTACTGCGTGAGGACCTTGAGGTTTGTTAGGCGTGAAATTGTAGGAATAACATCTAAATACCAGTCAGTAAAAGGCGCACTCCCTTTCCAGGCGGAGAAGAATTGCAAGAGTGGAAAGGGATGTTTGTACGTGGAGAGAGGAATAGAGTGGAAGTTTGGGTGATGTGGGATTCACGGGAGGAATGAAGCAATCATTGGGAATGATGAGGATCCAGGGATAAACAAGGACTCGTGGGTCAATCGTGGACTGGAGTGTGAGGATGCTTAATGACTCTTCGTCTCCCATCCTCTTCATCTGCCTTTCTCTCACCAAATTCAGGCTCTTGTGCGGTTCTTTTCACTCGCATCCGAGTGTTACCCTTTGAGCCAGGAAGGAGATTTTAATGTCTCCGAGTGTTTGACCTGAGATTTTCTCCCTTTGTTTCTTGTCCGGAAAGTGCAGACGTTTCCTGAGATGCGTACTTCGATTCCCTTTCCGTCTGTTGTGAAGGTGCTGTTATATTTGGCGAAGATACACGGTTTTCATGTCTAGTTCAGATCTTGAAAATGGGTCATTGATATCGACTGTGTGAGAGAATCTATCCGTGGTGTTTTAGTGTAAAAATTGTATGGCTTTAAATTACCCCTTATTATACGACTCTTTTGAATGGTTTCATTGCTAAAGACTTTTTTATTGATTAAGTTCAAACACAGGTTACCATCTGAAGAAATTCATTAAAATAATGAGTAGATACAGAACAAAAATTATTGATACACCCGAAGAAATATCATACATAAGTTCTTGTGAATGAAAAGAAATTCACTCTTTACAAAAAGGCTACTGATGGCTTATCAGTATCAGCCCTCTTCTTCACATTCTTCAAAAAAGTGGAGATCCCTATTTTAATTGTTTCACAATTGTTGGTCTCCTCACCCTTATTCTGGCTCATCAGAAGGTTCTCAAATGCAAAACTAATGTAAACCACTCTACATATTCTTTCATATGGGTGATTTTGTCCATGGTGACATTATTTTGGAAAACAATTATTGAAATACGGGAATATGTATATGACACGGACAGTATTCCCGTATCCCGTATTGAAATACGGGACTATATAACCAATTATGGGTTGAGGAATTTTAGGAAGAATTCCTTTATGCGATCTAAAGTATTCCCTTGCCGCAGCTCCTCCCATCTTTCGGAGGAGTTTCTCTTTGCAAAGTGAATTTATTTAGAAAATGATATTGACCATTTAATGTGGTTATACGTTAATTCTTCTCCTATCAGTGTACCTTAATTGCACTTTAATGGATTTAATATATTTTTGGCTCATCCCATGGACTATAACCTTGTCGTGGTGGAAGGGCTGGCGTTCTCCGATAACCCTAAGAGCTGAACTGGCGGGAGAAATTTTCCTGGTAGGGCCACCCATGCCAGATAGGTCGATGCTGTATTGATCGGAAACTTGGTCATTGCGGTAGGAGGATGTGCGTAGACTTGAGGCGTTGGAGATGTTGGTTTGGAGAAGGATGTAGAGGGTGAGCTGGGTGGCGAGGAAGACGAAGCAAGAAGGTATTGGATATGATTGGAGAGGAGAGGAAGCTGGTGGCAAAGGTTCGGAGAAGGCAGAAAAAAAGGATGGAGGAGGTTCTGAGAGGGGAGGGCATGTTAAAGAGGGTGAGAATAGAGGGGAGAACACTGGGGAAGCGTGGAAGAGGATAGGAATTCTGGACGAAATAAGAGGAGATAGAAGATAAGAGGGGTCTAATGACAGGACATCCTTAGGAGGGAAAGCGAGACAATGTTTCGTTTCAGAAATTAGGGTACATGATGGGGACTGTTCAAGAAGCTACTGGTCAGCTGGTATAATACTTGAATGAATATATTTCTGTATAATACATCCGAATATAATGTGCTCCAGGGTGCCTATTCAAATCTGCATTTTAAAGTTCAATGGAAGTTGATGAAATTGAGTAAATCTCGAAATATATTCCTAATTTAAGCCATCATCCAGTATTACCTACCCTGACAGTAGGTAATCGTCGTGGTAACCATTACTGCTGAGTTTTTACTTGAAAATACGAAGACAATTAGCGAGTTATCAGTTGCTGAAATAAAGTCTTCTACTGCTTATTGATCTAACTCTTTGTATCCAATTGTCTCCATTCTCATCGAACTGGCTCCACAACCACATTTATTGATTATAAATCTGAGGCTTTATAAACGTGAAAGATAATTTGATTTCATCGGACAAGTTTAGGGAAATTTCAGTTGTAAATACTTTAGATATGTTGCTACCTATCTTTAACCTTTGATGCATGCATTTTGTAATATTTATTAACTGTTGTTGTTAGTATAAATAGAATGGCAGGCATTATTGAGAAATTTTATTTATTTTATTCCTCTTGTTCATTGAGTTATTTCGAATGAATGAATACTGTTAGTGTGACCTTTTACCTCTTGTTCCTTGAGTTGTTTTGAAGTAATCCCTTTATCCGGGGAAAAGGGTCTGCCATAATAAATGACTTATGTTAGTAAATTCTTCTCGGGTTTGACACCGGATAAGACTTTTAAAGGCCAACGTTTCCAAGAGTGACTCCCTCATCGTCATCAGGGCTGAGACTGATTGGCGAGTTGGCCCATGCCGGGGTTTTATAGCTGGTCAAGGGTTGGTCAAGGTCAATACAACACTCAGACGATCCATAGACCTACAGGGAAAATTCGAGATCGGCTCGTAAGACAACCTCGGCCTCAGAGTGCCTGGAGTGTATAGCATCCCTTGTGAGTGTGGCCTCGCCTACATTGGAGAGACTGCACGCACGGTGGAAACCAGAATTAAGGAACACAAGAGGCATATAAGACTTTTTCAACCCGAAAAATCGGCCCTGGCAGAGCATAGTCTAGATAATGCGCATTCCATCAACTTCAACTGCACCAAAATTCTTTGCCGTTCAAATGGATACTGGGATCGTTTCAGTGAAAGTGGCTATTGAGATAAGTTTGGAGGAGAAGAAGTTAAATCGAGACTCAGGGCAGTACATCAGCCAAATATGAAAACCGCTACTCAATAAAATTCAACGGTCGCGGTTACAATTCAAATTCAAACCGCCTTGAACGAGCCGGTCAACAATGGATTTTCAACCGCCCTTGACCAGCTATAAAACCCCGGCATGGACCAACTCGGCAATCAGTCTCAGCCCTGATGACGATGAGGAAGTCACTCGTCGAAACGTTGGCCTTTAAAAGCCTTACCCGGTGGCAAACCCGAGAAGAATTTACTAATATTATTCACCGGGACAGCCTAAGATCTTTTAAATGACTTATGTGTTTTCTCTATCAAGTCATGGATAAAATTATTCCCGGAATTTTATTGAGACCTTTGAATATACCCTTGTTTATTAGCTTGGGGGGGTTCCGAAATTAAATCCTCAGGCTTGATAACATATAACCGCAGCAAGTATTTACCTCTAAAATAAAACCAAAGATCTTCTATACTTCGGTAATAAGAAAATATACTAATGGCAAGGTACTTGATATTCACTACTTGTTTTTATTTTACGTTAATATTATTTCTTTTTTATCCAAAGGATCAATATCTTTTGAAAGCTAGTGACATATTTCCGATATTTTTATTATTTACTGCCCTTAGGGATTTTCACCTGGCAGCAGAAAATGAGGAGATACGATTTCTGGACTGGTTAACTTTACAGAAAGGGTTTTTCAAGGTTTAACGGCACAAAATTATTTATGTAAATATTCTCGATCATTACTCACAACATTTTTGCTAATAAACCTTATCGGGCCTGGTAGTTTGTGAGTTTGAAATCTAGTTGGTGAAGACAGGTTGGGTTTAAATTGATCACGTGTTCCGAGAGTGATAACGAGATGAAGAAAAAGTGGAAAGGTCCTTCTGAATTGTATTGTCTTCGGACCACAGTGTTGTTCGTAGAACAGTAATATGAGCAACATTAATTTATAAGTCTCGTACGGGATTCTTCAATATTAGCTCACTTTTTCCTTTTACAATGCAAATAAAAAAGTCTATTATAAACTGACACTGCATAATCAATCATCAAAGTTCGAGTGATAATTCTGAATCAAAGAATCGTTGAAATACAGCGAAATATTTTGATATGAATAATATTTGTGGCCAAAATAGTCTGCTATGCATTTAAAATACTTAACAGGTTCATTGCCTATTTTTTGCACTGAGATAAATGCAAATGGCCGAAACAAAAAGTAATTAATTTTATTAATCGTTTACATTGCACTTTTAAAATCCATTGTAAAGTAATTTTAATTTGAAAATGTATCGCATTCTTTGCTCTAAATTCACTATTAATTTTCCATTTTATAAATTTTTTCTTTGAGCTGTGGCGGAATTTAGGTGTTTCGAAATTTGAAACTGCGAATAGTCACTATCTCCATTTTCCGGCAATGGAAGCCGGTATGAATTCGTGGATCTGCTCCATAATAAGCAGATCATTTTGCAGTCACATTTTAATTTTTTTAGCAAGTAGTCCTAGCTGTGCTGTGGTGGAATAATCTCTGGTTATCGCAGGTGGAAATACTCGTCGCAGAAGTTTTTAACCCACTACAGTATCCAGGCCATACAGTAAAATGCTTCACAGTGGAATTCTTAAGTTGCTCTTGTTCAATTAATTAGTTGCATTCAGGTCACGTAAAAATAGTTCAATGAGGAGTTTTTTTTAATAATCGCTACTATCGCCTCAAATTCTATATTTCAGTGTGCCAAAAATGATTTTTTACATTATTTTCTGTGAAGGGCCAGTTGAGTAATATTTACAATTAACCAAAACCTTTGCTTTCTAGCCATTGGATTCGTTTTCGGGATTCCTTTTTGATACTTTTTTGTTTTCTGTATGATCTCTTATTATAAGTTTCAGATCCAAAATTCCTAGGAATTCCAAAATTCCGCCTACCGCTATGTCCGAGTAAGGAAAGCTCAGGTCTGGCAACCAGAATGCCATGGCTTCGTATTTTTCTTCAGACACTAATTTAGTGTTTACTTCAACATTATGGTTCGAAGGTACGATTAAACCAGAGATTGAAGAAGAATATGTAACTTCTTGTCACACAAAATGAAACTTTTATTTAAAATGATTTATTCAGGATGGAAATCCGTTCAGCAGCACATGTTCAGCAATGTTACTCGAAATGCTATGATTTTGTACACTATTTTGTGATCGAAGTCCTTCAGCTGATGCCGTCCTCGGTTTCCGACTTGTGAATTCCGTAACTGATCCATTCGACATGGTAGACTGTGTGGGTTAATGGTTTCCCCTGCTATCGTGTCATATGGTTCGATCTATTCCCGTATTCCGTCTGTGGATGAGGTGAAGCTCACAAATCCCCAAAACTATTACTTTTACCTTAGATTTACTTTCCGCTGTTGACTCATGGCTTTATTGTGTGGGACTTACACCTTTTGATGTCTCATTTCATTATCGTCCATTTAAAGTTCACACCAAAAAAATGAAAAATATGCCTTTTGTGTTTGGCCTATAAACGGTTTTCCCCATACATTGAGATGGGAGAAGATTTGTGAACCTTGAATCATGCAATGTCTCTGAGGACGATGCACGAGTTGAACATTGAAACGTCGACCACAATGGAGAACCCGGCCGGGTGGAGAACGCGAGATGAATTTCAGCATGTAGTCTTTGCTTTTCCATCCCTTTCACAGCAGAAAATTCAATCTCATGCGGCCGGCTTGTATACGGAGGGCGCAATAACCGTCTGACTTAACTTTTGACTATCATTCGAATAATTCACGGTGCCATCCTGCCCGTGAGATACTTACGTCTTTCAATGAGCGATGGAGTAAATTTATAACTAGACTTTGACGGCAAGATTATTTTGGCGATTTTAGCCGTCGGAGCGACACATGTAGCATTACGATAGGCGTTTCCTGACTTCACGGAAGCGGAAGTAGGTGAGTGTTATGATGCGAGATAAGTATCAGCGACAATTGTTACCTGTTGTCGCTAACGGAGTTTTAAGCCCCTACAATTTAGCTGTTTATTATCATATTTTATCATCAAAATATATTTTTTATTGTTATTAGGTGATCAAGCGGTAAGGTAGGTTGTAATGGATGTTAGATAAAATCCTCCAGGTCGTGTAGGGCCTCTGTTCATCTGTAATCCATACACATTTAGGGTCCTATGTATTTCTAGTATTTCTTCCTTCATATAAGCGTACGCCTCACCCTTCTTCATGCCGTCCATAAAACCTATTCTGTTTCTTCCTCTTCCCCACTTGCTCAACATCCTCCCCTCTATTACATCCCTAAGTATCCCTTCGCCCCTCATTACCACCTCCAACAAACTACTTTGAATTCGGAAAAAATACTGACGAATGTTGCTTCAAGATGGCTAACTATTATAATAATAGGTCTTTATTGGGTGAGATTGAGACAAAACTGTCCCTTCTGCCATCTAACCCATCGTCAATATAATTACATAAAGCATATGATTGCCATGTTAAATTATTGTACTTTATAAATCTGAGATTGAAAAAAAATATACAATTCAAAGAATAAACAAAAATAAATATATATGTATACTCAGTTTATAAACATTAAAAATCAAAGAAATTATGATGTGTGAAAGTTTTTACACAAGAAAGTATTTACAATTGTGGGACAATTTATTACAGTTATGTGTCATTGTAAAGTTAATAAGGAAGACGGACAACCTGGAAATTATATTTATGAATTTTGAAGAACCTCTCCTCCGATTGACTGCCGATGGCATAGAGTGACGATAATTTTCACTTTTACAATGTTCGATCATCGTTCGTTGATAGTCCCTTCAGTGTATGGACATCTCTCATTCGCTCATCTACGCGAATACCATTGTCCGTTTCCGTCATGTCAGGAAGCGTCGTTCGTAATCCCGCTATACAGTTCTGAACGTTACAAGTTGGTCTGAAAGAATGACAAAACCACCCTCTTCTTAGGAACACCATATATTGGATAGGTATTGGCGGGTGTATTTACACAGAACCTCGGTTGGAATTCCAGCAGTTACAGAGGTTTTTTCTTGTGCGTTTTTGCCCTTAGCTGTGTGCTGAGTTAAAAGCACCTCTATTGTAGTGATATATTTGACAGATAGGACGTATAGACTCCTGGTCCTCTTTGGTGGCATTCGTTCAGAGCAAGCTAACATTTTTTCCCCAAATAACCTACCAACCTCAACTTTAGAATCCCAATGTGAAGGTAAAATAAAAAAAACTGACTGGATCATGCCTACCGAATTTTAAATTAACCCTACGTCCGGCAAACAAGCCCTTAACGGCCTATAAATGGTGAATGACCCGTCCATTAAAGCTTGAAGCTCCTGCCGCTGATTCGGAGAGATAAATGAACTTCCCTTTCCCTCTGCCTTTCATATAATGGGTGTCGTGAGGGAAAAAGATTGGGTGTGTGCGAGGAAGGGCGGTGTGGTTTGGTTGTAGTTCTGAGGATAATGGTGGGGGCAGGTGGGATGTTAGAACTGTGGGAAGATGGTGGTGGAACGGTTTTGTGGGAGACAAGGGAGGTATTGGTAGGATCAAAATGCGGGGAGGAAGTCAGAGAACGTGGGCATAAGTGAACAGGTGTTCCCGAGAGATATGGGGCGTTGAAGTCATGGCAACCTCGACTGTAATGGGAGGGGATGTTGGAGGAGTGAGTTAGGGATCAACCGAAGGTGTAACAACAGAATAACAATGAATTGCGGGACTGAATGGCAAAAATCTGGACAAAACAATCATAACTATAATGAATTTGCTGAAAACGTCGTCTCCTTGTGTGCATGACTTACTTATTATTTCAATTTTTATATCGGCTTTCCATCTATTTTTGTGAGATTTCGACTTAATCTTCTGGGAGAAGCAATAATAATGCTTAAAAAACGTAAAAGTTATGTGACACATAGGTGGGGTCATCAATTTAGGTTTTATTTCAATAATTATTTAATGTAAAATGTGTAACTATTCCGGGAAATATGAAGAAAGGCATTTAAGATCTGTTCACTCAGAAGATATTTTATACTGTTTGGAACATAAGAATTTATAAAGTGTTCATATTTCATAATAATCTCCCGAATCTCCTCAATATGAACATTTATTTTTTCACTTACCTCATTACGAACGCTTTAATTATCATCATAACAAAAACATTTTACTGTAATCTTTAAATTTTCTTTTTCGGAAACTCATTAGCACTAAAACTGTCGTGGATGTGCATTTCTTCTCGCTGATTATATTTAATTTTCCTATCCTCTATTAAATCTTTACGTTCCAATACATTCCTCTCAAACTTATTGTTGCTCCCTTTCCCTCTGGCACTCTCTCTTCGTGATCCTGTTCCTAACCGTATCCTCTCCCAACCCTGACATCTTCACTTTCAGTCTAGTGCTCCGTTATACAAAGACCAACGCGGAATATGATCATTTAATTTACAAAAGGTCTATCCAATATATGGTCCACGAACAGTTCATGTTCAAAGGCTCGCATGTTTCTCATCCCCCATTTTTCGTCTCATTGGCTCAGTTTCTCGTGTATTCCCGCAGGTGAGGTAAATAATGGCCGCGGAGTGCCACATGCGTATATAACTGTCTTTTGACGTGTTCCTCGCAAACTAATTTGGTGTGTCCAGGGAATGTTATTGTTCCGACCTCAGTCGTCTCCAGTTGTAGTTAATACGTTCACTGTACGTACTGTCCAGAGGTATATTTTTTCTCAGACATTTTCCGAACCCCAATCGACGGGAGAAATGATATCAACTACGGGGTCAAGATATGGTGAATGAATGAATTTCCTTATTCTGCAGTTTCTCTCGACATTGTCTATCCTCTCCAAAACGTGCTGTCCTTCCAAATCCTCTGTTCACACAACACTCATTTTAGTGCCGTTATTCACACAATACTTATTTTAGTGCCGTAAATCGACCGAATTTCTGCATGCTAAAAGTGGTATCATGTAAAAGGCTCGATCACATTTGATGAATGAGTTGAATTCTATTTTTAATGTTGAAAACACAAATAAGCATGGTTACTTTTTTCATTCGAGTCGTGCATAAAGCTACAAACCCTATCAGAGAATATCATTTCAAGGAAAAAGCGCTGGTTGAGCTAGAATCCACTCGACAATTCTTTCATCGCGAAGCAGTTTTTAGTTTCAGTGAGTTTTCTAGTGCTTCTAAATTGTGCATCTGGACGAGGAAAGCTCATTCATTTGTCGTTCAATCCGAATATTGGTTGACTGTAACCCTGCGACCTTCTTTTCCTTCCAGGTAATCCTTCCTATGTACTTTCCTCTTTATTGTGTATTTATGTATATATCCTTTGGCATTCCTCTTGTGACTTTTCCATCTATTTTCCTTCAATTATATTCTTCACAAACTAAGTATGCCTCAGGATATGCCCAATCCATCTATTTCTTCTTTTCTATATAGTTTGCCAATGGTCAATGCTTCCGATCCATGGAGCGCCATTCCCCACATGAATGTTTTCACATGCTGATTCCTCGTTCGTATTCCTATGCTCTTTGAATACAGAAGTTGCCTTTTCATAATGAACGCTTACTTAGCTTGGGCTATTCTAACTTTTATGTCTGTTGTACTTCTTCTGTCCCTCATAGTGGTACTTTCGAGGTAGTTGAAGGAATCCACTTGTTCTAATTTCTCTCCTCTTAGTGCGAATTCTGCATTCAGCTCTCTTCCGCTAGCCAGGATTTTGGTTTACTTCTAATTTATTTTCATGTTATATTCTTGAAGAACTAGGTCCATTGGGTTCAGTGATCTTTGAAGGCAATCATTTACAAGAATATCACCGGGGAAGAATACCTGAAAATTGATGTAAGATAAGATGTGAATTATAGTTGTGTATAAGTAGGAAGATTTTATAATATATAATTTTTTTTATTTATGGACAATAAAAACAGTCAAATGGTCGCAAAATCAAAAAAGAGAGTTGGTTTGTACGAAAGTGGTCATCCGAGACTTACATTATCAAATTTTTAGTATACTAAATTGAGTTTGATACCCATTGTAGAAATAAGTGCCATGCAAAACGACCTTAAAGAGTTGCGCAATTTCTGTATATGTGCTTAAACCTTTAACAGAAGAACATACTTCACCTGATGTCTCGAACTCGATGATTTGACTTTGGTTCGACTTAAGCTGTGGTATGACGGACAGGAACGTGTTTTAGATTTCGAAGCCGAGATTTGGGAGTGTTACTATCACCATGTGAGTTTTTTTTAAAGCCGGTGTATTATCCGTACGTGCAGTGACTCATACAATTTTTTTGTCATAAAGATAAAGAAGCGTGATAATTACGTTCATTTTTCCTGTGTATAAATTATGCAATAGACGAAGTTGAGAAAACCGCCCGTTACGCGAAGTCAATTGCTACCTAGCTCTGTTTTTTTATTCTGTGCCATTCAATATAAGTATATTAATATTGATAAAAAGGTAATCTTCTACTTGAAGTAGGAAACATTATACTCCTATGTTATGTAAAAATCATTTTTTGCTATCGCAAAAGATACTTGAAGTTATGGTTGTTTCGTGTTTGACGATCCTAGATGAAAATTTCACTTCGGTATAGTATATTACCAGCCTGTCAATCATCGTAGAGTAGTTTTGTTACTTTTTTCATGCACTTTTGGAATTTATTTTTTTTTTTTAATATTTTTAGACTCGCAAACTTCTTTTCATTCTGCAGCGGATAAATCCGCTGCAGAATGAAAAGAGGATTGTGTGCGCTTTCCAGAAAAGCTAAAGCGGTGGCTGAAGGTATATTTTGTTTGAATCGTACGGATTTTTATTTTGTGCCGGCCCTTGTAGCCTCTCCCATTGGCTCTAAAAAATTATTTCTCAACACCAACCGCTCCTGGGTCTCTACTTTCACGGGCAGAAATTTCATTAATTCGGTCAATTCGTCATTCCCTTCAATGTTCTCATCGTTCGTTGCCGCTCCCATATCAAAAACAAATCTTCTGGAATTGCAGATTCGATCAGAGGGATTAACAGGGAAATATAGTTGTATCTCGTAACGCCAAGCGTTTCTAAGGCTCTTAAGTTAGCCTTCAAGTTGTCGTACAGCTGAACTAGAGGTCGATCCTGTCTTTTACTCAATACTAAGGATAAGAGTTCCCTTACGTAAACTTCGATTAATAGGCCTGGTCTAGCATAACATGCTTTCATTAAGTCAATGGCTTTATCATAGTTTTCTTTGGAGGGGGGAAACCCTTGTATTAGGCAGAGGTATCCGAGGAGGTGAACCGGCCTCCAAGGCTTGTAATAAATATTGGAATTTATCTTCTTCTTGAATGTCTTCCCGCTCTTGAATCTTCGAGAGCTGACCCCAAAATCCAATCCAATTTTTGACACTGCCGTCGAATCTTTTAATTTCTAATTTTTGTAGTTTCAAATTCGTCTTTGGCGCGCTGTTTATGCTATTTTTGCGTCCTGGTTCTTCCGGCAGTTGTCGCTTAGTAGCCTCAGTATTTATTTCTCTAAATGTTAAATACCGTAAATTGTATTCTCCCGCCTTTTGCATTTCTGCCTCTTAATCCTCCTCATTAATATTTTCTCAAGTAAGAAGGTCTTTCAGGTAAGATTCACCAAGTGATCTCAATTTATCGTATTTAGTCTCTAAAGACGCAAACTTTGCTCTTATGTCTGTTCTACATGCCCCCGAGCTGAGTATTTCCTCAAATTGATTAGCTTCCTTAGTGAAGAGAGCTCTAAGGTCCCGTCGTTCCATGATTTATCCAAACCCTGTCTCTCACTATTATAATATAGCAAATCGTGAAATACTGCTCAGCTTACCTGATAATGGCACTCTATAATGTGGGGCACTCACTTTCTATTTGGGTCCTGTCACGGTTGCCACTAATATTCCGCGGGAGAGTCTTGGTAATAAATTTACCGAGCCTTTTCCTTATCACTCGTCACAACACAACTTTTATTTCCACCATTTCATTAAAAACAACAATAACACTCAAAATCAATAACAACCAAATAAACATCGTTGTTACGCAAATTATTTAAATGAATTACTTTATATAACACATTCAACAATATTGCTTACAAAATATTATAAAAAGGGTTTCAGGAAACTAGGTGTACAAGTCACGGGAACACATTTTCTCGATTATTGTTCCCAAAATTTCTCCCATGATTATAAGTAGTAGGATCCAGCTTCACCAACTGTATTCTCTCGAAACACTCGACTCTCCTGCTTGCCTGTGAATAGTCGTTGGATCCACGAATTACATGGAAAATTGGTATCGTAATTATTTCTGTTTCCAGTACTGATAATCAAAATATATTCCTACAGCGGATAAGATAATACCCTTTTAACGGCACAATTTTAAGCTTATTGAATTCAGTTCCATTTTCAGGAGCACTGTGTATAAGGATTTAGGTGAGTTTTTGGTCCCCTCCCGTTACAGCCAACCTATATCAACGATTGCTCTTATCGGAAATCTGCATCCTCATAGCTGGGGAAATAAAAGCGAGCCGCCCTGAGGCCTGCAAATCCCTCGATGCGTCGGGTTGAACGAGATTCTATATTCAATCCGCTCTTGAATTGCCAAATTTTGGGAGTCGTCCTATTTTAGCGGCCTCAGTGTCACTTTCCATTTGTTGGCAATTTACATATATTTGCCGCCCATCTTTGAAACAGAGCGGGGGAGAGGTAGTTCTGCCTCTAGATTCTTTTCTTCCCATGATAAAAATTCTTTTCCGAGAGCTCCTTGAAAATGAGACGGTTATCTACCGGTCGATATAGATTGACGCCTTGAACTCCTACTCGTCCTTGCATATTCAATGGCTCAAATTCCCAGGATATCTGTTGGAGTTTTCACCTGCAAGTTTGAAGCTTTCACTGTGCATATTCATTGGAAGATTTTGAAAACTTGTATTATTTGGTGAAGTGTGATTATAAAATTTGATTATTTCTCGACCCTTTCACTGCGTTAAATGATCATTAGTTTGATTCATTATATTTGTTAAATATCCACAACATGATTTCACCATTGTTCGTCTTAAATGATTTATATATATATATATATATAAATATTCTCTAAATCTTCTCATTTTTCTACAGCTGAAGAAGGGCCTACATGCCCGAAACGTCCCAGTAAGTCCTCTCTCTCTTTTTACTTTTCTTTCCCCACCCCCTGTCAAGTGTTTTTATTATATATATATATATATATATATATATATATATATATATATATATATAATAATTAATAATTTAATATATATATAATAATAATATATATATTAATATATATATATATGTATATATATATATATATATATATATATATATATATATATATATATATATATATATATATATAATTTGAACAGAAGGTGAAAGAAAGCGATAGGAAACATGTAACTAGTGAGTGAACGATCTTTTGTGAGTGTACTTTTTGCGTGTTTCTGTGTTTGTTTAGTGTATCACTGTTTTATTTATATGCATATATGTACTGTTTTAAGCAGAAATAGCCGAACTATTTTATACCGTTGTTGCATGGTAGTAAATTATGTATATAATTAATCTGGGGATATACTCGATCTCCGCAGTTAAGAGGAAAGTATTATTTGAGTTTGTGCGGTAACCTTGAACTCCACAGTCAGCAGATGAAAATATTCATTCGGGTATATGTGTACGAACTTCGCAGCAAAATGGCTAAGGATCTCGCTCTCCATCAACAGGAGCGTTGTAGGGAGAGTTACTGTGATACTTTTGGAGAGAAATACTAGTGTTGCGTTTCTAAGTTCGGGGAGAGTATTGTGACATTTGTTTCCATAAAATATTTCGAAATCCACGTATTAATGTTATGAAATTATAGAACACCTTCCAGCAGTTGAATGCCTAGACAGCCTTCCCCCGTGGGAGGAGTGTCAGGGCCGCGGCAGCTCCCTGCTTACCACTTCAATCTGTGCTTCGCTAAACACCCCCCACGGTAACTCCCCCCTCGTCTCACCACCACAACGCCAGGTCTCCACTTTCCACTTCACAGCAGGTCACATTTGCACTCCACAACGGCTCACTTAGTCGCGTCGCTCAAGACTGTCGCTTCCCTCGTCACTCGCCTCTCCTATTTATACAAAACAAAACCCATTACCGAACAGTTTTCATCCCGCCATCGATCTATATAGATTCCTTGTGGCCTTCAACCACAGTACAATACTCCCACATATTCACACAGACAGACACGACCCAGGGAACTATCGACCAATTTCATTAACGTCGATTATAGGCAAGATACTCGAACACATCGTCGTTAGCAATATCATGACGTTCCTGGACAGTCGTAACTTCCTCCATGGCTGTCAACACGGCTTCCGGGAAGGTAGATCAAGTGAAACACAGCTAGCGCTCTTTCTTAATGACGTTCTCAAATCTGGTGAATCGAAAAGACAAGTGGACACATTATTTCTAGATTTTAAGAAAGCTTTCGACACGGTACTTCACAACAAACTTTTATGCAAATTACAGTCATGCGGGCTAAACGAAACAGCAGTAAACTGGATACTCGACTTTCTGAGTGATCGTAAGCAAAAAGTAGTTCTGGAGGGAATTAGCTGTGATGTAGTTAAAGTGATATCAGGTGTCCCACAAGGAAGAGTAATCGGCCCCCTTGTGTTCATTATATACATAGATGACCTATGCTCTCGAATTAGCAGTAAAATACGTTTATTTGCTGACGACGCTGTCATCTATCGTGAAATTAGTGATCACTCTGACTTTGAAATTCTATCATCGGATTTAAACAACGTTCATGTGTGGAGCCAAGAGTGGAGACTCGAACTTAATCTGAGCAAATGCACGGCGGTACATTTCTTGCGGAGGTCGCCAAACTATCCCCATGTATATGCCGTGGATGGTGTAAACATAAAGGCGACAGATGAAGTGAAGTATCTAGGAGATACGATAACATCGAATATATCGTTGGGAACACATATAAGAAATATTTGTGACAGAGCTCTGAAGAAGCTAGGATTCATCAAGCGTATTGTGGGAAGATTTTGGGATGAAAAAGTAAAAGAGAGGTGCTATTTCGCACTCGTCCGGCCACACCTTGAATATGCAGCGAGCATATGGGATCCGGTGCAGAAAGACTTAATCCGGGAACTTAATAAAATACAAAGGAAAGCTGCGCGATTCGTCAAAAACTGCTTCGGGCGTACAGACAGCATTACACAGATGTTAAACGAATTAGGCTGGGAGCCGCTAGAGACTCGGAGGCTGCACGCTAGGCTTAGATTGCTTGAGCAATTGAGAATAGATATCTTTCAGAGCGACACGGAGAACATCCTATTAGAACCCCACTATATTTCCAGGTCCGACAGAAACGATAAATTAAGAGAGATATTTTTCCGAACGGATAGGTATGGAAATTCGTTTTTCCCCCGAACAATAAGGGACTTTCATAAATTCAAGGCGTAATTTCATTAGAGCGTTTCCTTTTTTATATGTAAACGGCTGGTGTCCTAACACCCCCCGCTACACGCCTATTGAGGCGGCTTGTGGGGTTGTATGTAGATGTAGATTTCTTCATCGTGCCGTCATGTGTCGCTCGCTACTTCCTATTACTGTGAATTTTTCAAATTTTGATATCTCAAGATATAATTTAGGCTTGAAGACATAGCCGTGTAAATTATAGCTACGCATTGATTTATATACTTAAACGTCAATATCATCAAACTTATTAGGATTTGGAACTCAAATTGCTTGGATCTTAATATTCGTAATTTGTCACTAATATTCTCCCTATTGAGTGATTTTGTTCTCATCTAGTTTACTTTTGAAGCAAATAGTAGGAAAATGAATTCCTCTAATTTGTGTAGAACATCTCTAATGGAAAATTCCGTATTACCCCCCTTTTTCGCGTTAACCATTTCTCCTCAGGCAGCTGAAGCCAATTTCATAATTTCATGACCTTTACGAGTTCATGAATGCTATATATATATACCTACTGGTATTCTCTGCTACAAACCAGGTGTCTAATACTCAAATTATTCCTTAGGTAACAAGAAATCCCCTTGATTTCAGGCTTTCCCGGCGAATGATACTGATGAGTTATTCTCGGCTTTCCCACCGGGTTAGGCTCTCCAATATCGCAGACGTTTCGGTAGAAGACTTTCCTACCATTACCAAGGCTCTGGATAACGGCAGGAAAGTCTTCTGCCGAAACCTCAGCGATAATAGAGAACCTAAACATGGTGGGAAACCCGAGAAGAACTCATCAGAAATCTCCTTTTCAACTTCTTCCTTGTTGGTTCTCACTAAGTACAAAACTCGATTATGTTACAGTGCACAGTATAAGGTTACTTCACTTTTTTCATATTCGTTGTCGTGTTGTTAAAGCCTTTCGTAGGAAAATATGCATAATAACTGAGTAAAAGATTAGAAATATATTGAACTCTCTGACAGGACCAAGAAGTAAAAAAGACATTTTGTCATCGCCTCGGACTTATGGTTATGACTCGGAAGTTATGGTTAGAATGATCTTAAGGTTCACTACTGTGTTGGTTGTTGTGGCGAAGACAACAGTTTCGCCACAACAACCAAGGCGGTAGTGCACCCGGAAGATGAAGTTCAATGGCGTCCAGACACAAACTCGGATATGCATACCTTCCATTAATCTATAAAGAGAACTCGAGGTCCCGCCAAATGGCGACCACTTTTCTCATTTAAATGGAGCAAAGAGAAGGGAAAAGGCCGGAGGAAGAGCGTGCAGACATGGTTACGCGGCCTTCCAAACGTATTTCGTTTGCGGTATCTACTCATTTGAACACTTTATTTTCTAATTCAATAACAGATTTCTCGGTTCCCCCATATTGCCGATGGTTCACTATTCGATAGAAATTCTTTGATACCACCGGTAAATATGATCGGCTAAAATATTTATCCCCCAAAGTGATATAGCATTGGTAATGACATTGAATTGGGAACAATTAATCTATTGGCATTGGGAACCGGAGTGTACTTGGTTACTTCGACAACCAAGGTTACAATACGCCCCTGAATCGAAGAAAAAAATCTTAATATACTAAAAAAGAGATTCGGATGATTCGGATCCACAATCTTGGGCCTTGGAAGTTCTTTCATCTCAACTTTTAGCTGACCATTTTTGCCGTTTTTCCGCATTTAATGTACAAAAATTTCCACTTCCATAATTACTAAGTTTCCTTTCGTAATTTGTAAATGATAAGTATCACTTAGTTTTTCCACATAGAGTTATTAAAACAAGACTACCTAGGTTTCAACGAAGCTCGTCGTCATCAGGTACTTTCAAAATAGTTTTTGTAATATGTTTTGACCGGACCAACTGTTTCACTTGTGCTTACGTCCCTGACGCTGTAAAAAAACATTTTTGTGCAACTTTCCTTTTCTGTTTTAGTATCATATAAGTTTTATCCGTAGGGATAACAATCGGAAATCTCAAATCAGTTACCACCCGGATTGATTTAAAATTACCAAAGGCTAACATTTTGAATTGTTTATTTAAAAATAACATTTGTGTGCATCACGCTTTTCACGTCATGTATAGGCCATTAGTAATTTTATTCATGGCGTTTCGTCTTAGACGGAATTAATTAAAACTGTGATAACTAGACAAATTCGTTCCACCAGGCTTACTGGGTGAACTCGTGATGTGTTACATCAGCATTCTTCGCATAATTTCGGTATGTAGCTTCATGCTTAATGTAAACAAATGACTATCACCCTGTTTAAACTGAAACTAAAAGAAGGTTTTCAGCGAAATCATATAATAAGTATCCGCTGCATATCATTATTTGGGATCCGATAACTGTATATGTTGCAACTCTATGGGATGAAGCCAGTATTTTAGACTCCGCGAGTCTCTATTTGTTGTATGGTTGCTTATTTAAAGAGGTAACTTATTAACTTCCTCCATCAGGATGGATAGGTACGAGGCTGAGGGAATGAAAAAACGGGTTGAGAAAAACCCGGTGTCAGCATTGGCCTACTCGTGGCGAAAGCCAACAAGGATTCTATAGCAGAAGTCAGTTTTTGTAAGATACTTTCCTAGCTGTAATAGAGACCATATTTCATTTTTTTTAATTTGTGCACTTTTCAGAAACATGAATTATATAATAAGGTAGAATAAATGATGCAAGAACTTCGTTTTTAGGCACACAGAACTTCTCAGCAATCAACTCAATATACTTACTTTACTAATAAAAGTGGATCCGCACGAACTAGGCACCCTTAAATTTCTAACGCGATCTGTGCGTCAGCAGTTATTCATTTATTCAAATCTCTCTCATGAGCTCACAGCCGTAACTTGTCCAATGGAAAGAAAATTATATTTTTGGTATACATCTCGAAAAGTGGGGCAATAAGTGGCTGATATTTAGTTGCCATTAAATAGCCATTAAATGCCATATATGATAGTTTTTAAAAGAGGAATCATTTATTGAATTCAATGTGAAGTGATATCTCGCTTGAGCAATTTTAAATTTACCAACCAATAATAGGAGAACTTTAGTTGAAGTTCTTTCCGTATGAGAGATAGAGGACGTTTATGTATGTTGAAAATACGGCGATGAAATATGTAGAAATTGTCACGAGAAAAAATCAGCATTGACCGGGAATTGAACCACAGACCTTTCGCTTGCCTAATTGCAACGGGAATTAGGAAGCCTGGGTAGCCTAGTGGTCTGCGCATTTTCAGTTTATCTAGGACATGAATTAACTCCATACGCAGACCTATTTGTTACGCAAGAACTTTTAGATTTTTTAAGCACATATTACCTCGGCTATTCTGAGGATTTTCAACAATAATAGTTTGATCACTTTCGATAAAAACTGGCATATGTGTGACAAATATCACGAAGAAATTATATGCGACTATGAGAATCAGTTTTGTACTTACAAATCATCAGTTTTTGAAGTGAAGCCTCTACCTTTTGAAATATCTCCGTGTTTGAAAACTTATTGATCTTTTATTTTACACGGCAGAAAAATATCAACCTCCAGGCGTAACGCTGTTATTATCACCCATTAATTTTTACTAATATACTTAAGTATTTTGCAGATCACCTTTTGCATTGGGGATTTTTATACGCCTAGTTACTTTATGCTGTGCCTAAGGTTGAGGTGATATTAAGCCGCGATTCTCGGTAGAAGTCTTGGTAAAGCTCATTAGATTCAAGACTGCTGTGTTCCCTGTCCGATACTTATCTAAAACCTTGTCAACATTACCTTTCTTATCACAGCTATAAATCATCGCTGAGTTATCTAATCAAATTAATCGCTTTGCTTATTCATAACCACTTCCCTGTTTACTATCGCACCTACCTGAGTTTGTCGAAGCATTCTTTTTTTATAGTTGTGGAAACTCGCGGAATGGGGGAGTGTTTCCCGAGCAATATTCCCTCTTTGGCTGTGGCATTGATCGGTAGAGTAGATGGTAAAATTGTGACGTCATCGGAGAACTATGTTTGCGGAGGTCATTGGCTTCTCTTGGAAATTAGAGCAAACGTAATTTGTGAGGTGGAGGTTAAGTTATAGATGAGTCCAACTGTGAAATTTACCATTGGAATTGCCCACGGAAAATTTCCGGATATATCTCGCAAACAGATAAATAAATGCTGTTACTGAAACGAATCAACGCGTCTTTTTCTTCTAACTGCTCTAACTGCGCTCGGATATATATATTAGAATCCGATCCTAATAATACGAACATAGGCCATTTAACATCTTAACAGCTACACTTAATCCGATATCCCCAATAAAACGCCGTAGAAGAAATATGACTGATGTGAGTTTCAAGGCAACGGCAGTCGTAGTAAAATTATGAAAACCTTATGGACATCTCTGTCATTCAGAGATATTTTTTAATGTCTCTAAAGTAAATAACGATAGTAAACTCAATTAACATTGACGATATTTCTTTAATAATATGAATCACTTACTGGATTGTAATTTCCCAACGAAGATATTTATTTGCAAAAAATATTTCTTGATTAATTTTCGAATTTAGACGCATAAGTGAATTATTTCATAGAGCCTTTATGCTATTGAATGTTGCACAGACTTGCATCGCAGACTACTCTATACTATGTGGTGTGCATAATAGAGTCTATAGGTCAAATGATTTAATCATTACCTGTAAGTACCCTAAGGATTAGTTCCCGAGTAGCATCATTGTATGTCCACCGTAATAACCTGGGTGATTCAGCAGGGGCCAGTTTTATTGTCACTAAATTTTGTTACTCTTTGCCCTCCCCTTATTCTCTTAGGTCTTGCTTGGTAGCTTTTCGTGCTCCCAATAATCTAACTTCGTTTGATCCCTGTGCTCGCTATGCTTTGTATTGTTGTAAATAAATCATTGATGGTCTAATTGGCCTTGGGCTTCTATTAAAGTGGAAATTAATGGTATCCTTTTCCAACTGAAGCAGCCCGAAGTTCTGTTGGCCTACTTATAGCCACCGCTGAGCAGTTACGTTTCATCTTCCGATTTACTTAAGATGATCGCTTGGTGAAGGGTTAGGCTATTGCCGAGCAGACAGCGAGAGTGTAAGTCATTAGCTGGAGTGGAAAGAAAACACGAGTGAGAGTTGATATAAGACAGGAATACAGCTTATAGATGAAAAAATAATCGTTCTTGGCATTCGTGAAAAATCGAGCATCGGGTCACGTGCAGACCACTGAGGCACCCACTTTTCTCGTATTTGAACAACAAAGCTAGATCAGGAGCAGAGTTGATGTGCACTAGCCGATGAAAAAACTTCGGAAATCCTATTCGCGATTTTTCTGAATGTGTTAATTTTCATCAAAGGTGTCAAACTTGAATTATTAAAAGCTTTTAATCACCATGTGGAAAAAAAGCTCAAATTTATGTGTACTTCGAATGAAATCGTAATCTGTATACCAAATATATTCGGGCGTGACGTCATTACGATGAAATACGTTAAAAGGATATAAAATTCCTTCTAATATCACTATGTATATTCTCTCCAGTGTGTTCAAATTTTTATTGGCGAACTATATTGTTTTCTTTTTTGCGTCATCATCAGCAGTAGGGTGAATCGAAAAACAGTTTTTTTCGAAATCGATCTGCGGCTAGTGCTTAAGGATTGTGGTTGGTGGTCCTTATAACTCATAAAAAGTCCAACTTGATCGGATTATATCTTTACGCTGCGCTTTTTAGTCAAAATATTAAATTTTTATGAAAAATATCAAAAATTTGCAACTTTTCTTGATAGTTTTTACATGTTCCCGGAGTGGTTTTATGGCAAATAATTACACATATTGCTTGTATTTCGCTTAATTTTAGCGATTGAGTGTGTTTGAATCAGGCAAAACAGTTTCTTAGTTCGCCAAAATTCGTAAAAAACGCCATATGTAAAGAAATGTTACGGATGTTGGGTAGGCAATAACCCGCTATAATAACTCCACTACACCGACTTAAATTTACCAAGAACGATAAGGTAATATGAAAAGAAGTAAACTGCAGCTCTTATTTCATCGACTAATCGACTATCCAGCACTCACCAAGAGGAGGTGGCTGCTATCGAGTGCCGCCCGCCCACCCACCCGGGTAGACTGGTCTATTTAGGTTTATAAGTCCACTTTGGTATCAAACTTTGGTAATATTTTCCTGTCCTCCAATCAAGCTCTAATGTAACCATCTCGGAAGTCATAACCACATAGAGCAACTTATACAACAGTTACATCCTTGACGCACCGTTCCACTGCCTGGTAGTGGTGGGATAAACTGCTGTCGGAGCGAAACGGCTGCAGCCGCAACTGTTTCGGTCAGACAACTGTTTCAAATAACAGTTGCAAACAACAGGTTAGCTTCGTAGTCGTTCCGCAGCCACGCCGTTGCGCTCTGTTCTGTGCAGTGGCTACTGATAGCAGAAGCTGACTGTTTAGTCTTCTATTCTGTTCCAGTTGCACAGCACGTGTGGCTGCGTCGTGGTTATGAGCAACAATTCGTTGGATTTGAGTCTGTTGCAGGCGGTTGCCGGTTTATTTAGCCAACACTTAGCTGTCCGACCACCACTGCCGATAGAATTAAAACTACAGACTAAAATGTAAACTAAGAAGGGGCTTTCACGAATCAAAACGGAACAATTATTTCTTATCAAGTAAAAAGTATTTCATTCACAACATCTATTATCTGTAAATCTAAATTCCACGAAGTAATGTTTTTTATATAAGAACAAAGATTTCTGCGGTGGTCTACGATGAACTTCTTCATTTTTCGGGTTCTACTGCGTTGGTTTCTGTGGTGATGACAACAGTCTTTCCTACGTCGCCATGAAATACCTTCGGACCGGATGTCTTGCCGTCAATTTTCTCAAATTGTGTTTAAGAGGCAGTTCATTAGAATGCAATTGACACACAATCCATTGGATAGGACGCTGTATATATTCTTCTAAACGCATGATGATGCCGGTGTGCTTCCCCGTGTTCTTCCTCTCTCCGTCGGATCCTATGCGTGACAATTCCGTCAAATCTATGCCTTCTTCGCAGAGAAAGTTCAAAATAGCTGCAGTTGCTCCTTCTGCGTCTGCTGTTTTGTGCGTAACGTGGGTAAGGTAGAATGAACCAGGTTCCTCGATGAGAGAAATGTGCTCTTCTTGACAAGTCAGTTGGTACGTTTTTCCAGTATCTTCACACGTCTCTTTCACCAAAGTAGAATCTTTCCATCCATCAAAGTACTAAGTGTAACTCTCGCCGGCTCGCCAGAGAGCGCAGAGGGAACGCGAGGAAGGGGATTAAGGAATAAGTCACATTCCCTTGTCCTTTTGCATAAATCCACTTTATTTGCCTTGAGGTACAACTCCCTTAGCCATCTCTCGCCTCGACCACACGCCAACTGCCGCCTTCCTTTTCCACCCACGCCTCTGCTAACTTGCAGTTCCCAGCTCGTCCTCACCGGATGCAGGGGGTGAGAGGCGGTGATGCCGAGGCGTTAGGTATCTGCTCGCTCAAGAGCTACCGAGTGTGGGAATGCAAGTCAGCGCGACTCTTACATAAGACAAAATGTTCTTGTTCTGGGGACATTGTTGTTCTTGTAGTGTTTGTCGCGTTCGTGAGCGCTGTCGCCTGACATTGTTTCTATCTACAACAATTTCACATTTCTCCTTTTCAAGTAATGTTTTTTCTATTTCACTCAAAAGACTTGACTCCCAAATGTGCAGCTGCTCTGTCTGACACACCACGCCTCTCACATACACGCGAAAACGATCTCAGATTGACCCTGGTCTGACTACTTATTCCTGAGTAAAACTTCTTCTTTTGAGAAATGAATTCTCCATCTTCATCCATCCTTCTTGTCCTTCGCTTTGCCTTGCACGGGCGATGGGAGCACTAAGGTGACGGAAGAAGAGTTCTACCGGTCCAGGATATAAGCAACGCACGTTCTGGCGTTATTAATGCATTTGCATCTACCTCCTCTTGGTGAGTGCTGGATAGTAGATCAGTCGATGAAATAAGAGCTGCAGTTTACTTCTTTTCTCATTAGGTACCTTATCGTTCTTGGTAAATTTAAGTCGGTGGGGTCGAGTTATTACAGCGGGTTATTATTATAGCCTATCCAACATCCGTAACATTTCTGTATATTTGGCGTTTTTTACGAATTTTGGTGAACTAAGAAACGATATTGCCTGATTCAAAGACACTTAATCGCTAATTTTAAGCTAAATACAAGCAACATGTGTAATTATTTGCCATAAAATCACTCCGGGTACATCTAAAAACTATAAGGAAAATTTGCAAATTTTTGATATTTTTCATAAAAATTTAATATTTTGACTAAAAAGCGCAGCCTGAAGATGTAATCCGATCAAGTTGGAATCTTTTATGGGTTATAAGGACCACCAACCACTAACTTTAAGCAATAGCCGCAGACGGAATTTAAAAAAAAATGGTTTTTCGATCCACACTAATGAGCAGTCATCAATCCGAAGATTGGTTTGCTGCAGATCTCCACTCCACTCTCCTGTCAGCCAACCGCTTCATTTCTATATAATAATTCACTGTGATGTTCTTCATAATTTGTCTGATGTATTTTATTCTTGGTCTTCCCCTGTAATTCGTTCCATTTATTGGTCCTTCTATTAATGTTTTCATGAAGCTATGAAGAAGATGAAATTTTGAAGTTACTCCCCGGAAGGTTAAAGAATCATTTAAACTTGCAAAAATTCCATTTTAAAGATCATTATTTTCGTGAACACTCTTTCCGCTTTTAATCACTGCCTTTATCACCATTGCGATAAGTAAAATAAGCCTGCTGGACCTTGTTAAAACACAGTGTTTAAGAAGACATTTTTTCTGTCCTCACGGTGTGTTTGCCTGTATCTTAGGGGCAACAGTTTTTCCGAGCTACTTGATGTCAGAGAGATAGACTACTCATATACTAAATTTCGTTGAAATTTGAGATAGTGACGTAATATGATTTTCAAAAATTTGTCGATATTTACGTCAAATAACCGATTAGTATAGATATATTATATTATATAGATATTAGTATAGATTAGATAACCGAAGTAATTGGATTCCGAACAGTAATCGAAATCGCTGCCGGGAGTGTCTTGAGGTCCTAAAAAAGAGGACGTACCAACTGATGTAATAGCACATAGTGTATTTCCACCAAGGTTTATAAACGTACGACTAATTTCAGCGCAACAGTGTCATTATCATGTACCACTGGGACAGTGGTATTCAAACTGTGTACTACGGGACCATGAGGTTCCACAAAGCCTTCCTAATCTCAAGACTCAATGAATTATTGGTTCAATTGCTTTGTATTAGTCACAATTTACGTTATTCACAAGAATATTGAATTTATCAATATTTTTTACACATCTATCCTGGAAATTAATTGAAATTTTAACAAATTTTCACGAAGAATGATTCCATAAACATTTAAACACAAAGTTTTCGTGGACCGAAATAAATTGAAAACCACTGCTCGAGAACATGTCCGAACGAAATTTGGACGTTTAGTGACCCTATTCCCTCTGCCACTCATGCCTCATCCATATCCATCTATATCCTTGTGCCCTCCACACTTGATTCTATCTCTCTCTGCCTCTCGTTTGTCCTCACCGTGACATTCCTCCCGAGCAATCAACCTTTATGACCTAGAATTACCTCCTTTTCAGCCAACTCCCAGCATCGATACACCAAGCAACGCGCACGTGCGCTCCGTTTTAATAGAATCTCGTGGACGAGGCTAATTTTCGCAGCTCTTTGTCCTGTTAATGTGCATCCCACAGGGTCTTCCCCTCTCTCTCTACCTCTCTTAACTCCCCCTCCCCCGCCTCCTTCCTTCCCCACGATGTTGTACAAGACCAGACACATGACCTTCTTCTCTCTTACGAGGCAACGTACCTCTGAAATGCAAAGAAGGGGTATTATGCAAGATTATTTGGAATGTAATAGAATATAGCCTCAGTGAATTGCATCCATGTCTCCATGAAATATGTTTTTCATGATCACCACGGGATCAAATTCTGCCGCTAATTTATTTTTTTAATACCTGAACGGATTTAAAATATCAGAGGTTTCAGGGAGTAGTATGATAGAATGTTTTTGTAGTCATATTAGATATCATATTCGAATCAATTGTAATATTTGTGACGCCAAAATCTTTCCATTACTGAACTTCTTAATAATTAACTTAGCGTACATTGATGATTTATCTTGATTGTTTTGTTTCAAGCCATACACTGAAAACGCCAGGAAATATGGTTTTCTAATTGAAATTTTATAAAAATATTACGAAGAGTAAGTAATCTATTTTTAACAGTAATTGAGGAAAACATTACGCCCCTTTACATATCCAACGCTATTTGTTCGTCAGAAATTTATCTAATTTTTAATTTTCCAGTTTATTTTCTTATTTTTTAAACAGGAAAACTAAAAAGTATTAATTAAAGTGGCTGATGTTTTTAATCATTATAAATATGAGATCTGTTTATTTATAAAGTGTGGCTCGATCAAGATATACATTTATCGTAATTTAAATGACAAAATGTCACATAAGGCTGCGTAAGGCCATGAAATTTTTTTCTCTATTTTTTTCTACCCCCTATTTGAGTAATCGCGAAGTAGACGATCGTCTCCCACTCTGCCACCTACCACCGAAAAATTATCATTGCGCGTGAAAGAGGGGTTGGGGCGGATGAGCCGTCTGTGACGCAGCTTTCGGCGCATCCATTTGCCTCCTGCGTTTGTGGAAGCTGCATAGTGGTAGCAAAACATCGAAGCAGTTGCGCAGAAAACCCTATTATTGATCGTGTCCATTCCTCATGAACTGGCATAGTACTGAGGCGGAAGGAAGTCTCCACATTTAACTACCGTACCTGCGACCCCCTCGATCGCATAACTTTCATTGCCAACTTCAAAATGCTCAACCTGTTAACCTTGTCAACTTAACTGCTCTTCGTGATTCTTAATTCAATTATTAGTCGGACATCTCCGATGAGTTGCGATGGTTGCGACCGAAGTCAGCGTATTGTGATCCAGCTTTGTTTGGATCTTGAACATTGTGCTGAAACGACACTTTTCCGACCTCTCAAGTTAAACACATTAATGGTGGCAACGTTGCCTTTCATCTACTATCTTTTCTCCGCTACTTGGCCGACCCCTACCTCACGAGCCTTCCCCTTCTTCACGCCATGCTTCGCGAAGGTACATACCACCATGTTTCACTACAACTATATAAAGTGCGCACTCTTTGTCTGTCGGGTTGTCCTTTTGGAGGTGTTTGAGGAGAAAATGACGGTTTTTTATCATAAGGAAATCCGTTACATCAGTAGTCTTTGAAATTTAGTAATTGAATCGACGAAAAATGAAGATAAAATACTGAGGAAGCGCTAATAATTCCCGTCAGTGATATTCTGCGGTATAGAGCTAAGGATTCAAGTAACGTGAGTATAATTTATTGGCTGTACGCGAATTGGCTCGATTCCAAATCTGCAGGAAACACATGGAAGACAGATGAAAGTGATTAATGGGAGTTTGGCTCGGCATTAATCGAAATTTCATGAAAATGTGGACGAATTGAATCTGTTAAAGTTGTGACTCAAATGAATGTGAAATTTCAGAGTCATATTCTTCCCCCCGATTTTTTTTAGCGAAAAAGTTGAGATAAATCCAAAAAGTAAATGTACACGCTCGGTAAAAATATGATTGGCTTAATGCGCACAAAATGACCTATAAAGTATGCATTTACTGGGGAAAATAATAGTAATCAATGAAATTAATTATATTCTTCTATTAGGTAAGCAAACTAAAAGCTTTTGTTATAAATTTAGCATATTTGACGTAATAGGTGTGGCTCATTATAGTTGAAAAAAAAAATCCGCAGGCATTTTTTAGTAAAGTAGTAGACTTCAATTTTTAGGTTTTCCAACTGCTATGGTTATCCCTAGCCAGATAGTTAAAGACATTAAAGTATGTCGTGCACAGCACCCTTGTATGAGGCAGGATTTGATTTTTGCACCTTAAGGCTGCACCTTTAGAAATCGATATTTGGGTAGTGATCATCTGCGTCATAACATCAACTTGTATATATTTGTCGTCTCCTTAGGAACTTAGGTTTTTTTTTGCGGATATTGTGCGATGAATCACGTCGTATCACTGCAAGTTTTTTCTTCCCGGATCGGGAGACTTATATCTTCATTTGATTCGGCTCAAAAAATATTTCTGGACCGGACTTCCGAAGACGGGCGACAGATACGTTGGGATCATCCACTTGAGTAAAAATTATTTTCTTCATCGGAATTATAAGATGATGATATGAATGGCGATTATTATAGGTTGTCCAGGGGTGACGTCCCTTATTGCTAATTCGGTATAATCTCAGTCAAAGAATTAAAAACCAGGGGTCTTAAACTCGAGCGTGTATTCATCAGGCTACCCGTTTTGTTAATCAATAGATTTAGCTGAGAATTTTGAGACAGCCCGTGATGGAATTATAAAAAATAATGAGTAAGTTTTTCGGATAAATGCAATAAAGATCTCCATTCTTTGCATAAATTATAAAAGGTCACTCGAGTGATTCGCCCTTAATTTTAATCTCGGAAGATGGTGAGCCGTTTTCATTTGGGGGGTTTTGCGTTAGCCGTGGCGAAAAATTAATGCACTCTCTGGGGTAATCTGCCCACGGTGTCTCCCCTCCCATTTTAAAGAGGGAGAGGCTGGTCTAACAGCCTCCCGGTCCCTGTTTACTTTCCAAATGCATAATGAACTGGGGAAGCTTAAAATATTAACCGGAATAAGGCACGTTGAGAGGAGTGAATAGCAGTTAATCGGCCCTATATTTCGTCTCGCATTCCTCTCATTTCGGGCTCTAACGAAAGGACGTCGGATGCGGCGATATTAGAAGAGGCAGACTGATGAAAAATGCAAGCGCCATCTCCTCTTTCACTCTCCGTTTTTACTCTCCTCCTCTCCATCGAAATAACCATTACCCATAGCTCGTGTCTTAATCAGCATTAAGCTCTGAGTGTCACCTGCCTCGCAAGCGAAGTCCCGAGTATCTGTCAAATGTTATTCCTCCTGCATTGCATATCCCGCACCTTTAAACTTTTTTTGTGCTATTCTTCCCTACCCCATTCTTCCCTTCCATGCAATGAAATATTCGCCACCAATATCCTCGAAAGAAAAGGAAAGACTACTCTGGTTGTAACGTTGTTATTGTTATTTCGCTTGACAATAAATAATGAAGGATGGACTCCTTTGCTTTTTGGAATTTTATTCTTGACTGTAAAAGCCCTGAAAGGACGTCAATAAGTATTGTGCATCTGGTAGTCGTTTTAGTTTCGGTTAGGTTGTCTTCCTGGACTCTGAGAAAAGTGGACGAGAGTAGACTGCAAGTTTTTGAGATGTGGTTGTGGATGAAAATGGAGAAAGTGCAATGGACAGAAAGAAAGACACGAGAAGTACGTAAGAAGGGAGATTTGGTGGAGGCAAAGTAGGTGATGGGAACAGGTAATGAGCGGCGAAGGGATGCTTAAAGCCTAATTAGAGGGGGGGAGGGTGTGGATAAGAAAGAGAATGGGCTTTATGGACGGGATAAAGAGAGGAATGACGTTTTCTATGATGAAGAAAGAAATCACGTGCGGTGATAAGAGGCCTGCGGCTGTACAAAAATATTGTATTCTTACTCTTTCTGACTCTTAACCTATCTTAATTGATAGATTGCCGTAGTAATGATAACACGTTGTCATCACATTTTTTTGCAACTGTGTATTCCGTCGTCTTTATTTCCTCTCTCATGGTTACAGGTGATATTATTGCCGAGGATATTTAAAATTCATTTGTTTTCAATTTTGAAAGCTCACGCTTTTTATTATTCAAATGAGTTTAAATCATAATCGATGAACATATTCAGAGGAATTCATGTATTCATTCATTAGAGTAATCTATCTATTAAAGGTAGTTTATGATGAAAGTTCGAGAAAATCCTTCAGATTTTTTTCGTATAGGGCCCTATCTACTTCCGGTATTTCTTTCTTTATCTCAGAATAGGTCCTACCTTTGTTTATCCCGTCCATAAAACATCTCTTTATTCCCCTTCTCCGATTGCCCAACATCCTTCACTCTATCACTGCCTTGAGCAACCCATCGCCCCTAATTACGTCTTCTAGCCACGTACCCTGCCTCCCCGTAATCTCGTACAGAAATTTCCTTTCCCCACCACCCATGACAAGCACTTCCTCATTTGTCTTTCATTCCGTCTATCGCACCTTCTCCATTCTACTCCACACCCACATCTCGAACGCCTGCAGCCTATTCTCTTCCCCTTTCTCAGAGTCCACGTATCTGCCCCATACAACGCTACACTCTATATCAAGTTCCGCACCAGCCCGTTCTTTATGTACTTACTTAAGGTTCCCCGTAATCTGCTCCCTTCTATTACAAAATACTTCCTTCACTAACGCTATTCTCCTTCTAATGTATTTGCGACTGTGCCCATTTTCTTCTAGCGCACTACCCAAGTAATGAAATTTCTGTACTTACTCCATTTTGTGCACTCCTACTTTGATGACAAGTCCCTCTTTCTTTGAACTACAGATTCTCATAAGTTTTGTTTCCTTATGATTTATCTTCATGCCGTATTTCTCGCCCTGAAATTCTAAATCATCTACTTAAAGTAGTTTGAGCGAAAAATCACTTCACCTAAAATTTAAGCTGTTTTACATGGGACAGATTACGGCTGTGCTCTCCAGAGGGATAATATTGAAAAAAATAAAGAATTTATAGCACTTATATTTTGTCAAAAAACTAACGGTGTGTAATTTGTATGTTTCATCAACTAGGTATTTATAAAAATTAAGCTATTACTCACCCCGGTAATGCTTACAGAATCGCAAAAAACTCTTTGTTTTGAAGTCTTTGGCCGTAAGGCGTGAAAAAATGAGTCAAGTTAGGGGCTTATGTTGACATATTTATGTAATTACTGAGAATTTTAGCCATATATAACTATATATTTGCACCAATAATATTACAATATTTACTTCACACTTCTAATAGACGCTGAAATTAAAATATACAATTCGAATATGGTCTCCATTACGACTAAGGAAATATCTCACTAAATCTACCTTAAGGTTATAATCCCTTCGATGATCGACTAATCAACGCCTTGTCATCCGCGAATCTCACCGGCTTTATCAGCTCGCCGTCTACTTTAAGTCCCACGTCTAGTTCTTCCCATGTCTGTCTTACAATTTCCTTAGCATATATGTTAAAGACTAATGTCGACAACTGGCAGTTTTGCCCTACCTGGTGACCTATAACTGTCCACCCCGATTCACCGTCAGCAACCCTCACCTGTGCCGTCAGGGCCATAAATAAGTTTTGAATGAGTCTTCTATCTCCTCAATCTCTTACAATTTCGAGTGCCGGCATTTATTTTTCCCAATTTTCGCGGTCACAGGTCTTTTCGAAATCCACGAAGTAAGAAAAAACATCCTGATTAAACTCTTGTGAAAGTGAGCACAATCGCATCCCGAGTTGCCCTCCCTATCCTTGGTCCCAAACTGGTCTTCGCATACTAAGTAATCTGCTACAATTTCCAATGTGTTATTAATTATGCTATGCAAACCTTTTGCCGCGTGGGAAATTAAACCAAATGTTTTATATTCCTCGCATTTTGACGATAATTGACGTAATTAAAAACAAAAATAATACTTCCTTGTATTGCACTCTTTATCTTCTCTATCGGGTTCGATATTTAACATAAGTCATTTTCTAGTGAACAACATTAGATATCACTTGCGTTACCTTTTCATTAACACCACAATCTTCGCTTTATGAATTACGAAGCGTAGACTGTTCCTGTAACCGTCTCTGCCACCCGCGGTACAATGACCACTAACCTATTTTCAGGCAAATGTAAGTAGACGATTCAGCTGCATTCTTCCTTAATAGGTACACCATTTAGCTTTGCATGCAGTTACCTATTCTTTTAAATTGAGTGTTATCTTGCATACTGTAATGGGAGGTTTCGAAGGACAGAGGGAAGGGTTAGAGCTCACCATAGGGGATGAGTAAGTTCACTTATTAACGTCTGAGAATTCTCATTACCTACTTTTCCTTTTCCCCGTGTGTCAAAATCATGAATATAGTTGCTGGAGTTTCAGTGAAAATAGCAAGTGGTACTAGCAGCCACCTGTCAGAATGTAGCAGCCTTTTAGAAATGATAGTCACGATTATATTTTATTTTTTCATTCCTCAGAGGATTTTATTTAACAAGATGAGGATCATTTCCGCAAAATTAGCCTGGGACTCTCCTTTGAGAATCCCTATTAGCTGAAATAAATGAAATTTTGCAAAAGAAAACATCTTCCTTTCATCCATGGGATATTTTGCTCCATAAGAGATTCTTTTAAGAAATGGGATGAACATCCTTTCTCCGTCAATTATGGATATTTTAAAATTAAATCTTTTGCATCAATTTTATTTCGTTTTCACCAAATCAGCTACCTTATAAATTCATCTGCAAGTGTATTAATGTGGCTAACAATACCTCTATTCAACGCAATTGAAATTTCAGTACATATTTCCCTTCTGATCTCAGAGCTATCATGCATTCACTTATTCCCAGAACGTGAGTAGTAATGCATTTCGGAATTTTGAAGGATAAAATAAATTCGCGGCATAGGCTCCAATCGAATCACTCAAATGAGAGTTAAACATTTTTGGAGTTCTCTAATATTATCCTCGGACTTGAGACATAAATTATGTTATTATTGCTTAAAGCCATGCCAATTTAAGAGAACCAACTCCACATATGTAGGCAGTTCATATCATACTAAGTCACATAATATCCCTCGAATATTTTCCATTTAAGCAACCTTCAGATAGTGTTCTTCTTGCAACAAATTCTAGAATTTATTTAGAGGAAATTCCGTTTATTATCTAATTTTTAACTCTTTTTTTATTTTCTGTCAAGTGATTTGTGTCCAAAAATACAGTAATAGCGTGATAAATGTAGAAATTTTACTGCAAATATTTACTTAATTTTCGCTAGAGTTTGTGCTCCAATTATGCATATGCGCCAAGCAGTCCCTCAAACTCACACATAAAACTTTATATCTCCCCAACATGAATTTTAGAGAAAAATTTGCCACTGCGGAAATATTTGAGACGACTGCGTCCTTGTAAAATATTTTCACCTAAGATGCCTCTACTTTGATACGCACAATGGCTATTGAATTAAATTTATCTTTTGTGCATAACAAAATTGTTCGTGGTGTAACTAGCTTTGGTTTTAATCATAAGGTAGATAGTGCGTATGCTTTATTACAATGGAATGACAATGCTCGTGATAGATTGGAGAAAACGGGGATATAGTGGGAGTAGGGTGGAAAGGTTTAAGTATTATTTATGACTCTGTGGGAGGTAGAAAATAGGCAGAGCTGAAGGGGGATATATAGCATCGGGAATGAGGAGTTTATGGTGTGAGGAAATACAATTCAGTCCCCCGTTAAGTTTTCAAAAGTATTTCCATGAAAGGGCCACTCCAGAACAATATAAATCATCGGTTTATGATGGTTATAACGAAATCAGTGCAACAACAAGAAACTGTCATTATGAACAGTAATATAAATAGGCAAATTGATTACGGGGATCTTAAGTACGGATGTAGGAAAGAGGCTGGTGAGGAGCTTGATATGAAATGAAGCGTTGTATGGGGCAGAAACGTGGAATCAGATAAAGGAAGACGGTAAAAGGCTGCAGGCACTCAAGATGTGGGTGTGGAGGAGGATAGAGAAGGTGCGGTGAACGGAAAGAAGACAAACGAAGAAGTGCTTGGTATGGTGCGTGAGTAAAGGAAACATTTGGATGAGATGAGAGGGAGGCAAGGTAGGTGGCTCGAAGAGTTAATGAGGCACTACATCGCACTTCAGCTCACACGAGCGGCAATGAATGAAAATATGTGTGATGGAGGCATGTTTTGTAAAATTCTGTGGGTAAAGAATATTCGTGGCCAAATTTTGGTCAAAAGTTCATAAATAGCTCACGATCTCGTTCAAAGTACATGCTGAAGAAGGAAAACCTTTTAACGCAAACTAAGTTACAATTTTGCATCATCAATGTGTAACGTCTATACTGAAAAAATTCCACATTAACAACAATGTCAGATACCATTTTCGTAGTTATTTTCTCCTCAAACGAACTCCAGCGCACATAAACTCAGCCCCCAATCTGTTTTGAAGTGCGCTGCCTTGTTCGCAGGGTCTAAAACGAATGGAAAGCAACTGAACAGTCGTGTTGCGAAGTGAGCAGAGCGCTAGAGTGAAATCGTCCATTATCCTAGGGTGCAAAGAGTTTAATTTGCGCTCAAATGTATCTAGTGCTCCCCTCTAACATTTATGTATATGTTTTTAAAGAAGGGATCACCCCTAAGAACTGCATATTTTCGGTAAGGAACACCTATGATGGTTATGACAAAAACTATGCAAACATCAAGTGGCATTATGAACATATTTAAAACAATTTCTTGCTTAGGTAACTATGTAGGGGTACGGGGGTGATTTCAAAATATTTTCAAGCAGGGAACGAGAAGCAAGAGGTTCCTATATTTGGTAGTGTAACGCCTAGGACGGTTAAAAAACTAAAAAAGTAGCAAGAGACATTACTGAAAATTTAATATTATAATAATTTGGAAGTGGTTTCAAATATTTTTTTGTTGGGGACTGCCCCCAAGAACTCTTAATTTTTTATTTTGTGACAAGAAATAGTATGCAAACAGGGATATTATTGAAATTGTAAGAATAGCAATATGCTATGCTAACGGTAAAGGGTCACGGAACCGGGAATGGGCGTAGAAAGATGCGGGCGGAGAACGGAGTCAATAATTAGGGTTGGGGGGATCGTGGAAGTTTGTGGGGGGAGGGGGGCGGGGGAAGAGGTGGAGGTGGTTTCAAGGTGGGATGAGAGAGAGGGAAGGAAGGGGAGTAGGGGCTCTGCGGGACGAAGTATGTGTGTGGAGTGGAGAGGCAATGATGGGAGGGGTTTGGAGGGAGGATGGGTCGCGTGGTCGGGTAGCGTGTGGGCGGGTTTGTGTAGTGTAGTGGCTTCGTCGAATACTTCACATGGGGAATTGCGGGGGCGGAGAGGGGGGGATCGAGGAGGTGGAGGGGGGGGAGGGGTTGTGGGAGAGAGGTTGGAGAGCGGGAGATGGGGGGGGGGTCGGGGAAGAGAGTAGGGTGGGATGGTTTTATATACACTGCCAGGTGGAGGACTTGTTCGTGATGAAGTTGTTGTGACAGCCTCATTACTTATTCTCAAAATCGTTTCTCAGCCGCCCTCTTCCTCGTTCACTCCAGTCTTCTCTCTCTCTATTTCTCACCATCTTGCTTCAATTTTTTCTTCTCTTTCTTGTTTCCAACACCTCTTGACTACTTTTTTCAATTAACCTGACACCGTACTATCGATTTCCATGCTTTCTAAATTAACTTTTCCCTAAGGTTAATTTCTTTTTAATATATATATATACCAACTAAATGGTAAGAGAGGCAGCAGTAAACCTATGTTTTTTAATAGAAGTAAGGAGACTGCTGATGAAGTCGTTTAGGCAGGCTCACGATCAGGCGTTAGTTTTACAATCATACAGAGGGCTGTACAAATCGGTAGATGCATTAGCAATGAGTATGGATTATATGAAATGCATATACGTCATAAAAAACGAAAATAATATGGCTTTCCTGGCCAATGAAAGCTGGGCTGACGTAGGTGGGACATTCTGGAACAAGTAGAGTACCTATTTCAGTTCCTTGGTTAGTGTGTTGGATGAAAATTGGCGGAGTAGTATTGATATTAAAAGAAAAATACCATTATCGAAGGAGGAATTCACTAATAGGAGAGAGTTAATGATGGGGGGTCTTGTGTAAAAACTTAAAGGGAAGATTGACGATGAGTCTAATATGGAGTGTAGTGTTGCATCATGGTGTGGAAACGTGGATCTAAGAAAGGGTTGAGAAAATGCTTTTTGATAGGCTCTTAAGCTGTGGGTGTGGAGGAAAGCAGAAAAGTCTCGGTGGACGGAAAGCAATAACGAAAGATGAAGTGCTCGGCATATAGTGGGTGAGGAGAGTAAAATGATTGAGGAATTAGTTAGATCGGTTATCACAACGCGTCTCTGCGCACAACGATCACTGCGCGAAATAAACAGAATGCTAAGTAGAGCGGCAGGCTTCATCTAAAACTACTGTGGAAAAACGAATAGTGCAGCACAGCTAATTTAACGAATAGTCATAATAGATTGGGAAGCTGCAGTATATTTAAAATTACATGAAAAATTCATATTATGTCAGTTTCTGGGAACATAGGGGTTATTTTTTTAACTCATTGTCAGTGTTTAATCCCTAGAACAGACAGAAGCGACAATATGCGAGATGTGCACTGCCAAACGACGATATTTTTCTCCAAAGGAAAGCGCTGGTTTCTTTCAATTTACGGGTGTTTTACGCTAAATACGAGCCAAATTCAATAAATAACTTTGAAACTGGCGCTTGAAGAAGGAATGGTACATTAAAATACCTGGATAAACAAAGTACACAAGTGTGCCAGTGGAAGCAAAAGAGAACTGGTCATGACATATTTGATATAAGCATTAACTTCAATGATGCAGTATAATTACACCCTCGTTACTAGGATTTCAACAAAATAACTGTGCATCTAAGTTCACCCTGCATAGTACTGATACTTGCACGGCAAGTTATTTTATTAATCTTACGTTGCATATGATTTGGTATTTCTGTTGGGAAATCACTGAAAAAAGATGAGCATGTTTTTCTTCCTAACAAAAATGTTAAGTACTGATTTTTTTGTTTTCTTTGTCACATTCTCCTTTTTGATTTATATTACATGAAATAAAGAGGAAGTTAAATTAGAAAAACTACCTGGGAGTAAGTAAACTAGCATTAGGTGAGGAAGGATGGAGGACTGCAGTCGACCAATCTTAGGATTGAACGACCAATAAATCAAATGATATAATATTCATTTCTTTGAAAATTCTATCCCCGATCTTCATATTTTAAATTTACAATTCTCATGGAATTATCTAAGGTAAAAATATTTGATTTATAAAATTCTCTTAAAAAACTATGAAATTATCAAAACCAATAACTATTTTGGGAATAGCAGGCTAGTAAAAGCAATTCAAAGCATGCAGCAGGAGTAGGTGGATGATGTACCGAGAGATAAAAACATGCTGAAGTTAATTAAAGGGAGGATGTTGGCAAATCGTAGCAGTGGGAGGAGTAGAATAGAAATTACGGAATATATGAAAGGGGGTGGAAGTTGGAATGAGTTGATAAGGGATTTTGGTTTGGGAAATACGTAGGATATGAAAGGAACGCGACCGTAGACGTTGTGGTAGTTATTGGTAGGAAATTCCATAGACACTAATTTTATTTACATTTACTCCTAACTTTAATTTATGGTGGTGAAACCTGGGTGTTCCTGGATAAGCACAAGAGGGGGCTAAATGCGGTGGCTATGGAGTTTCTGAGATGTGTTACTGGTACATGGTAGGATAGGGTAAGGGTGAATGAGTGATGAAAAAATGTGGATGGCTGCTCCGGTATTAAGCATGTATTAATGAGTGTGATTTTTTGATTTGGCCTCGTCGAAAGAATGAATGTGAATCGAATAATGAATCAGATTTATGGTGGTGGAGTAAATGGTGTGAGTGAGATGTAGGTTGAGAATGTCAAGGGTGAATGCGGCGAAAGAGACTGTGAGGAAAAGGACTAATTGGGTTCCAAAGAACTGGGGGCATGTATGAAGCAATTAATGAGTGTAAATGAAGCAAATGAGGCCTACAAACATAGTAGGTAGTATGGAGGATATTATCAAAGTTGATTGAGCTCTTTATAGGCCTTTCTGCAAGAATTAAACGTTTTAGACCGTGCCTACCCCGCATGGGGACAGCTTGATGGCTATGTATGTATGCATGCATTTAAAATCGTTTCTTATTTTACTCAGGAATTCTTTGCTTCAATCTTACCCTAAAGAGAATGCGGAGTATGTATTCAATACATAGAAAAATGCCCTTAATCTGAGGTAACGACGAATGGGCTGGCGTTAAGGGGATGAGTTGTCAATGCCGAGTCCAGCGATTGCTCCGACTTTATCTCGCTCATTAAACTTCCGCGACTGTGCTGTGATCGATAATTCATTCCTTCGCGAGTCCACCATCGACTTCACGGTGGCCTCCGTACGTAAAAGGCCTATCGAACCTGCGAAAATGGCCGTTCCATCGACGCAAGTTGTCGAACCCTTGTGGCGTTTGTTGACCACATCAATCTTTTTCTTCCGTGTTCCACGTCTTCACCGCCGCGCAACACTTTCTTATTCTCTCCATTTTGGCCTCTCGCGCCCAATCAACCACCTCTCTCCCACACACACTTTACAGTTCACTCTTTGGTTTCGATATATCGTCGCCTTGACAACCCTAATCTCTGACCAACTTCTTATCATATTTCGTCCCAATGTGGCCTTATCTCTGTCTATATCCACCATTTTTATCCTCTTACAGAGGCCTCGTCATAATTCTTATCGATTTCTAAAAATTATTTCACCCTTCCCCGCACGCCGTCGCCACCATAGTTTTCTCCAGAATATCACCAAATTTGTTCCATATCGTGACTGTTTTTACCATCCATAGGGTATTTGGTTCTTATTAAATTATTTCGTCTGGTTTCGTTTTTTTCGGAAATTGGGTCTCATCGAAGACTCAATTGTGGCTTGGTGTTAGTTTCAAAGAGTTTATTCCTGGCATCACTTTGATAGTGATTTTAAGCCTTGATTGGGTAATCCTCGAATGTAATCCTACCTATCTATTATAACTTACTTGAACGGTGGAATGAGTTATCGAAGCCGAAACGACGTTTTTTTCTCTCATCAACAGTCGGATATGAATCTGCTCAACTATATGTGAGGACATTTGCCATGAATCAGAGAACCATCTTGCTTAACTGGAATCCGTGCGTATACCACACGCTCTAAAAGTGTGTTGCCTGAGACGTCACCGAGTCTTAATTCAGATCATGTACATTTAATACTAATGAAGAATTATCTTGAATTATGATTCCTTAGCTTTCTAAACTCCACGTGCATCCTATTTCCGCAACGACCACGTTTCCGACGCATGCAGTGCCAAGCTCCATATAAGGGTTTTCCCCAATCATTTCTATAAGTCTCCTTTAAGAGCATCATTAATTCCCTTTAAAGCGATCATAACAGTAATAAAATATATCATAGATTCTCCTGTCCTATGTGGAGACACGTTCATACTTACGCTGGTAACTATCTTTGGTGGCCTTATGTCTCCGGTATACGCATCTCAAATACCGTATTGATTAGTTTCATAAAGCTTCCTGTCACTTGCACAGTAGGCGGCTTGCGGCAGATTGATAGGGTGCTAATCCTCTTAGTTACTCAACCGGGAGCTTTGATCATTACCAGGAGCCATCAATCCGAATATTGATTTGTTGTATATCCTCACTATGCTTCTTGGATAAACACCTTCATTCTTTAATGTATAATTCTTATTAATATCTCACAGTTAATGTGAGGTATACCGAAACAATTATTTCTACGCCATTCTTACCATGCAGTTTTCCTTCAGTGATTGTTTTTAAGAGGCGTTAAGCTTACAGTGCTAAATCAGTGGTCTTCTGATATTCAGCATTTTGATACCCTGGAGAGAGTCAATTTATTTATCTCTTTTGCTACAACGTGTTTTCATAAAAAATTCTTTCCTCCAGTGGCTCGTCTGAGAACTCTTTTTAATTGAAGATTCTTTCCATCTATTTTACCTTCATCATTCCTCTTTAAGATCACTTATCAATCGCCTACAACCTCCTTTACCTTGCAGTTGCTGCCGAACTACGCTCAAATGAACGCTGTTCTCCATGAACACTGTTAATAAGGCCCCATGTACATACGATAAAATATGATTTTCCTTGACGCAATTCTAATGCTACTGGTTCGTAACATCCTTTTTATGTCAGAAAAATAAACCGTGGTGTGTAAGCCTTGACTATTGCAGAACCCAAATCCTAAATTATGTTATTTGGAAGATCATATTTCTGGCATTGATTTACTTCCAAACCAGCCTTATCCGGTTGGTATCCGATAGTGAGAACGGTTGTTACACTAAGAGGATCCAATTCCCCATGAAAAAATTGTTTAACTTGACTGCAATTCGAACGTAAACCGCCCAACTGTCAGTCAGGTGCGTTAGCCAGTTACGTCATCAAGCAATCCTAGTTCAAGGCGAATTTCCGTTGGCGTTTATATGAACTAGACTTTTGGTGCATATCTTTGCATCCGTGCGCGTGTATGCGTTTTCATATCATTTGTATATTTTGCTGTGATTTTGAAACGCTTTTTACTTAAGAGACAATCTTTCCTATAATTTTTATTGAAAGCTAATACCAAAAAACGTTTCTCAAAACGTAATGATCTAAATGGTGCTGCAGCGAATGATTGAGCCGCATGGAAGTCGTCACCGTGGCCATGATTATCGAATGCATTGCATCATTGGGGGCTATAATGTCGGGTCACCAAGGCGTTACGTGATTCGGCAGTTCATTATTGCCGCCTCCATGTGCATTCATTTGACCGACAACCACCCCCCTTGTATCCGAACCGTAATAAGTTGTCACCACTGCACCGAGCAATGGATTCACACCATCCCAATTTTTTTCACTTTCTTTTCAAGCAACGACCATTTGCATGGTGCAAGAGTGGATTTTTCTCTTCTATACTTTTCCATATCCCTTCCATCCCCCCAGAACCACAGCGTTTTCCCCTCAATATGCCTTCTCCTCTCTCCCCTCTTCGTCTTGCAAACCCCATCAAACGAATCCGGTCATCGAGGTCACACCTCGTTTGCAGCGGCATCAACCCTCCTCATCAAAGGCGGAAGTTTACACCGTGTTCGCGCGCATTTTCCCTGTGTTTGCGTTGCGCGCCGCCAGAGAGGGGAATGTGGGGGTGTTCTGGGTGGGTGTGACGTTTTATCATGAGGCTCTCGATTTGATTCTCTTTCGGCTTTGATCAACCCTCTCCCGTGCGGGCTCTCTCTCTCTCTTTCGTTTTTCCAACGTGTTTTTAATTCGGACCCCCTTCCTTCCCCTGTACCCCTACTGCGCGAGGGAGAAGAGAGGATGGGTAACTGCGTAGTGGTGGTGGGATGAATGCAGACAGCCTCGTTCCAGTGCAGCGCCAGGCATCCATGCGACCCCCCAGATGCGGTGCATGCAATAAAGAGTTTCGGACGTGGAGTGCTATTTCCTGAATGCGGGAGTCGGCGGCGTCCTTTTCTGAAAGGCTGTGGACGTCGAGCGTTATCTGTAAACAGCGACCTGCATGTATACCCTCAGTTGGCGACACACACGGACTAGAGCGAGGCTACCAACGTGATAGTCACGTTGTAGGCGCTGAGCTAAGGGATGCAATAGGCTGGTTTGGCGAAGCTGAAATGGTAACTAGGTCGGTAGGCATTTAAGCTTCTTTTAGGTCAGGATTATTTTTCATCATCGTGAGTTTGCCGATCAATCGATCGCTTAAATTTTCTTTTTGATTATCCGCAACTGCCGCCGCAATAAAAAAATTATCCTATGGCAGGGTTATTTCCGAACTTTAACGATAGAAATCTCTACTAATAAAGCACTAAGTTGCTCTTTTTCTCTTCATATTTTCTGTTTGTGAAATTAAATTCAATTCCTTCCTCTTCCGCGCTTGCCTAAGGAATAAGGTGTGTTTGAGTCAAATCAATCGTGAAAAAGAGATTTTAAAAACATCGTAGGATACTCGATTTTTGATTGAACTGTATAAAATAAATAAATGATTAGTATATAATACATAAGTAAGGAAAATATAACTTGCGGCAAAAGTTAGATTGGTAACAAAATACATTAAGGAATGTTATTAGGGTCGGGTTTGTTTGCAGTACTGGCTTCCTATCCTTAGGGCCTGAGATCGAATTCTGGCAGTGGCGGGGATTTTCAGCGGAATCCCGATCCTTAATCGGGTGTATTGTAGAGAATACTTCATGTATCCTCCAAATGACACCTAAACAGGGATCCGTCAGCTGGATGAGACATTAAACTCGGGTGCCCTAGGCACTTTTCGTTCAGAGAAGACTAGTGCCGATGACGAAATTCTCTCCACCCTTACTCCGATCCGTAAACAACTCCAGGACAAACCCACCCACCTTTCCTCAATGGTTGCAGTTGGATCAAAACAGACAAAAGACGACCAAGTGAGCGTTAATATTGGTGCCTTTTGCAAATATATTGAATTTAGCCGCTGGTATGGAAGGTATGTGCTTCTTCTAATCATGCAGCGGGCAGGTTGATTCATGTGCCACCTCCTTCAGCAAAATACGGATATATTTTGAGTCGAAAACTCCAATATTTATTTTACTGATTTGTTTTCAAATTAGTGACTTCACCATCCTACACCTTTATCACGTCGGGATGGCATTTATCACCACAACGATGGCTCTGAATGCTTAATTTGCTCGCTTATAAGGAAATGCATTAATATTGATGGGATGATTTCTTGCATGTGCTGAATAAAAAAATTAAGGTACCATTTTGATATCCGGGAGAACGTATACGGGACCATTTTTAATTTTTCCCCCGGGAGAGAGATATTTGAGCAACACGTCTCGCTGTCGCCCGTGTACGCCATGACTTGACTCCCGCGAGGTAAAAGGATGCTTTGGAAAAGAAATCTCCTCATCTCATCCATCGTTGCTTTTTTCTATTTTTCCTATATTTTCGACCTCACTTCTCTCGTTCCGGTGGACGTGAATATCCCTGCAATGAATCGCAATTAGATCCAACGGGTGCATTTGTACTCATTTGGCCGCGATTTATCTCGTCCTCTCTCTCTCCCATCCAGAGAAATAAGAGTGCTGTAGAGAGACCTTATGGGACACAAACTCCCGCTGCCCTTTTCAACGCTCTCCGCCGGGAAAATTGGTTGCGGATGCATCATGATCAAGCCCGTCATTTGCAACCAGCTCTCACCACCACCATTCACCTCCTACCCCCTCACCATACCTACACCGACGGCGACGCCGCCCACGCGGGAAGGCTGGGGCTACCTTCCCGCTCCTCTCTATCTCGACCTCCCTCCTACGTCGCGCCATCGCTAAGCCGCTTGTCAGTTCCCATCCTTTTAAGGTGACATCGTAAATCGCGAATTTTGTATCTTATTTTCAAATATTTGAAAGGGGGTAATAATCAATGTTTGGAGAGAATAATGTGGAAGTGAATAGAAAGAAAACAATCCCTTTAGAGGATTAGGCTTTATTAGGCTTAGAGGCACAGGTAGATTTCGATTTATTTTTATTTATATAGACTCAGCTCATTTTGCTCACCCTTTGCAGTAAGGGTGAGACGTATCAAAAATTGTTCCAAATGATATTTAGAAGATATGCATTAACTTTGAACGATTCTGATATTCTGACTTGTAATGAAGTATCACTTTTTTATCCAAAAACCCCTATTTTTTCCACCCCTTCAGCTTTCTTTCACCCTTCCAGTTTCTTATTAAAATTTAAGTTTATACTATAATGAACGAAAATATGAGGAAGAGTTAGTGTGATAGGGTAGAGTGTCCCAAAACGAAGTAGCAACAGGGACGGAATTAAGGTAAAGGTTGGTGTGGGCTTGGGGAATGGAAGGAAACTTGAGATCAGAGAAAGTTAACCCATGTTCAGATGTCCTATAGATACAGATGTAGAAGTATTTCCTCCTCTTCGCCCTCAGGTGTGTGCAGCTCGAACTCTTCCACACACATCTTTCCCTTCCTCCCTCTAACCTTCACAGAGCCACTACCTTCTTCAATACACCCCGAGCGAGTTAAAAAAATCTGGCGTTTCTGAAAGCGCGTTTCGGATCTCTCTCGCGCATGTGGAGGCCCTGGCCCAGTTTCTTCCTCCTACTGCTCCCACACTGGTCCACGTGCGCCGTATCAATCCATCCGATGGCCCGGCCGCCATGTGAGGGATGCAGCTTGATAACGACCGCCGAGCCGTAACGGTCCACATAATTCAAAACGAGGCAAGGGCGAAGTTTATTATCGCGTTCATCCCTCAAAAGCGTGTGATTTCCTCTCTCAAATGCGTATGTTTTGTGATCCGTTAGTGTTAGCCGTCAGAAGTACAATGATCAAATATTACTCATAAATTAAAAAAGCATTATTTTAGATTTTTTTATCCGATAGTGCTGATACTTCGTGATGGATGACGACCGTTGATATGAATGGACGCAGCGGAAGCTATCCCATGTGCCAGTTATAATTTCACTGAATTATTAATTTGTGTGTTACTTAAGATTCTATCCATGAATTTATTGATTGAATTAGAAATATTTTTAAAGCATAAATTAAGTTGAAACGTGAAAAAATGAAAGAGCTCATCTTTATCAAGGCCATTATTTAGTACCTATTAATGGTTGAATGGAAATGACTTGTGGCATCGGTATGTAATTTATAATGATAAGTTTTCCTCGTTATTTTTTCGTTTAAGAGTAAGTTCTAATGCTATATACTCGAATACTTTGTCCACTTGATGGCAAAGTTCGTCACATCTTGGTCAATTATTCATCAATATGGTTTTCCAATGATGCAATCGATAAATGATTATGCCAATCAGGTGTGATTCTTTGCTTACGATCACTCTCACATAATAAGTGTGTCAGCATTTTCATCGCTACACATTTGCTTTGCTGGTCTTCTAACAATGAGTTTTTGTGTTAACAATACGGCGATATGTATTTTCGAATTGAGTACAATTTTCGAATTATGAATTTTACAGTATTTGCCGACAAAATCGGCCGCAGTTTTCAATGTTATTGCAATCCGGTGAGGTTTCTATCGCCGTACATAATTTCAATAATTGCAATATCCGTCTAATTCTCATTACAACGTTGAAATGAATGTGTACATTAGAACCATTCGAGGTGTTCCTAGATTGGCAAAGTTTAAGCATTAATATATTTCAGTAGGTACCTTGTGCGAGAAATATAAAGAAAATATGGGAATGGTCGTATGGAGTGTTGCGTTGTCTGGTGCAGAAACATAGACTATAATTGTAAGATTAAGACGATGAGAATAGGCTGCAGGCGTTTGAGATGAAAGTGGAGAAATTTAAATAGGGAAATTATGGTAAATAGTAAGAAATACAAACGAGGAATCCCTTGGTATAGTGGGTGAGAAGATAAATATTCTGGGTGAGATAAGGAGGAGGCAGAGTCGGTGGTTGGAATAGGGGGTGAGGATCGAAGGGATGCTGAAGGCTACGATGGACGGGAGGACAATGAGTAAACGGGAAGGGTAAGGAAGAGAGTATGCTGTGTGGATGGGACCAAGAGAGGTAGGGTGCATAGAGAGTTGAAGAATGAAGCCATGCAATGAGATAAGGCCCTGTGTCTGTAAAAGAGTAGCTGAGGCATGACTTTTTCACATTTATCCACATTATGCGATGGATAACCTTTTATATATAAACAAATAGAGGAGGAGATATGTTTTTCTTGAAACAACACGAATATAGAAAGATAATATAAATTTAATATTACGGGACTTCCTTAACACGCTTCCCATACTGTTTCATTACGTTTGCTGAATCCTCTCATTCTCTTGATAAACTCCTAATATCATCTGACCCCGTTTATTCGCCTCACCCCCTCTCACCGACTCCACTCTCTTCCGTAGTGTAGTGCACCCATAGCACCCATAAACCGCACGGCCACCCTTTGCATCACAATTAGCCCAAGGATGCACCGAGATCTAAGATGAAGTCGCGCTCACGGAGTGACGTAATGAGAACGCGAGGGGTGCAAGATGAACGGGGAATGAAAAAAATGGTCCTTCCTGAAGTCGTGCCTTTTGTAAGAAATAAAAAAAGTTGTCTAGGATGGGCGTTGGGTCTCTTTCTTCCACTATCTTTTTTTCATCACGAGAGGGAAAAGGATATTCGTTGGAATGGGTAAGCTCCCCCGCCCCCTCAAGCGACCTTTCCTTTTTTGAAGACGAGGAGAATGTTTGTACCAAGCTCGTGTATCTAATGCCTTGCGTCCTTGTCTGGATTGTACGTACGTACGTGCTGTGGTCCGCTGCGACACTTCCATTAGAGTTTGAAAGGGACAAGGTTGCCATTGTCTTGAACTGCACCAAAAGACTACGATGAATTATGCAAGGGCGGGTCGTTATAAATCAACAGCTCACTCAGAAAAATAAAAGGATGTGGAGGGCGTATGAATACACGAGCGAACTACTCCCCCAGAAACTTTTCTAATACCGTATTCTTTTTTTTAAATTAAGCATTTTGCTCTTGAGGGCATCGCGGTTGTCTAGATAGCTAGATCGCAGATATATTGCTAGTAGAGCTACTTTCTTTGAACATTTCTTTATCATCATTGGTCGTTCAATCATAAGATTGATTGGTTGCAGCCCTCCGTCCATTCCTATCTAATGTTAGTTTCCTTACTCCCTGGTTGTTCTTCTAATACATTTTTCTCTGTATTTGGTTTTATATATTTGGCTTTGGTTTTGGTTAATATTTATACCTTGGCCTTCATTCTGGGACTTTTTCCTTTTTTTTCAATAATGGTCACTGACTGTGGGAGAGGAGGAGGAAAATAACTATGCAATGTTTGAGTAAAACAAACTGGGGGCTTACGCAAACATTCCTCAGCAATTTTCCTCCCCTATCCCACAGCTAATGAACGTTGTTCCTAACAAACCCCCCTTCGAACTTTCCTAGTGCTATATTAGAGCAAACCACACAACGCTTGTTACCTTGAATATTGCCTCATATGGCGAAACAGGGTTAGAGCAGTAAATCGTGAAATCAAACATAGTTACTTATTTGAATATGAATAATATCAAAGATTTACATAAGGTAACGCCTTGACAGCCTTATAGTATTTGAAATCGTAAAATAAAATACTCTACCTTAAAATCCCCATTCATACCCATGCTGTTATGATTTGGCCAAGAAATATTTTCTAGGCTCAAACTTGAGGCCTTCTGAATGTCACACAAACCTCAAGATGTGGTATCTCATCAAAATCGTTACAGCTTCTTCCGAAATAAATTCACGAGCAGACATACAATTGTTGCGATTTTAAGATTGTATATATAACTAATATTTTCGGGATGGTGGGTGTCAAAAACTCAAATCGACTTGACAGAAACACCCATGCTCATCGTACATTCACATTTAAACTTGAGATTTCTCGGAAAACTTATATTTCCGTACTTTGAACCTTGTTTGTGTGATTTTACTCCATTTCCGACTGTACTTACTTACATACATCTTTTGGTCTTGCGTATAAGATAATGTATCCCATTTAACCCCTAAAAGCACATAGGACATCTAATACAAGTGGCAAACTCGCGTCACCGTAAATTTATCCTCGTCTCCACCTATCTCTATCTACACTGTTCTCTCCACATCCAATTACCTACTCGTCTAGACTCCGTATATCGCTTGTTTCATTCTGCTGCAAGTCATGCTTATGTATTCTGCCCTTGAACAAGACACTAGGCGTTCCCCGGTTGCTCCCTAAGTACATAGTCTAGCCCAAAGACGCTTAAGTCCTCCTCCGCATCAGCCCTTAGTTTTTGCGTCACCTCACAACTCAAGTTCTCTTTAAACTCCTCTCTAGAGCGTCGTCTTTTCCAGGTAATCAACCAACTGAGGGCGTCTCTATTTCTTAAATTCCTCGTTTGGTGTATTCTTGCGAATAGAGCTTCTCTCTATCTGAGATGTATCGCGGCGTCTTTAAAGTTCGCACCAATTTCAGTGTAATTGGATTTCTTTCTTCAAGTTTCCGTCGAAATCTCAATTTCTCTTCCTGTATCAAATGGAAAAAAAACCTTATGCCCTTCGTGGTGGATGCCTTTTCTAATTCCCCCATTGTCCTTTTTAAATTTCAATGGGGAACATATTGAAGTGTTAATTACCCTTAACAGTGAAATCGAAGAGTCTATGCCTGAGACTCCGAAACAGAATCAGTTTACGAGAAAGAAACTGCATCAGATTTCTGCATGTTAGTGGAAATTAAATATAAATTGCTTTTTTGCATAGCTACTAGTTTAATTTCATTACCTGAATAAATTCATTCGATGTGCTCTTTCAAAAGAGACAAAAAAGAGATGGTTTTATATAAACACCTTTGAAAGAGTGTCGTTCTGGAATAAAAAGCGAAAAAGCCTTGTAAAGGTCCTCTACGCTTTGATACGCCGTTAGGGATGAATTTTGCAAGCCATGTTTTTCAGTATTGCTGTGTAGTTGTCAGAAGTTACCGAGGTCATGGCCAAAATATGTAGCGTTTTCACTGCTGTGGGTAGACCTGTGATTTTCATCTCATGGTTCTATTGGATTGATTTTTATAGTTACTACCGTGAAGATTGTTATGTTCGACACATTTTTCTTATCATTGTTCCGTATATATTTATGGCAACAAAAGGTTGATTATGTGAACTGAATATCATGTAATTTTGATGTCCATGATAATCATATTCCACTTTCCGTAACTCAAAAGGTGGGCCATATTCATTGAGTATTTAGCTCGCATTGGATATGTAAACTTGGCCAGTAGTTCCATTCTTTTAATTTTTAATTACGACAACCTATCAATTGGTTATTTTCTCCACCAATCTTCCTAAATCATGTACATTGATGTAATATCCTACATTAACTTTAACATATAAAAATAAGGAAGCCAATAGATGGTCAAGGTCGGGCCCAAATCTTCCGACCGATTTACGACAATCTATTGAATAGGACCTGTTTTATTTTCTCACTTAATTTACTTATCGTTATAAATCCTCGTAGCATTGAGTATTTTTCGAATGAACACGAGATTTGTGCCCCACTGGTGTCAAAATTCTCGATGATACTCTGTGTCCTTGTGTCAAAGCAATGTCGAAAATTAAGCTTTCGGTTTTGAAATACCTCAGAAGAAAATTAAAGAAGGCATATCACGCAACCGTATATCACGCTGTTTTGAGCCCAAACGTATATGAATTTAAATAAAATTCTCTCCTGCATTCTCGAGCAGAACTCGTAGCTACTCCTCTTTTTTCTTGCTGTGCATTTGGACGATTTATAGCACAAAATACATAATATGAATTGGTAAAATAAATTAAGTACGACTGGAGAGTTTATAAACATGCTACGAGGTTGTCTAGTTTCTAAAAATCTAAAACTAAGTGATATTGAAAAAAATTATTGCTTGAGAATGAATTGCAGCGACGCAGATAGGAACAAAGGGCCGAAAATACCCACTGATAATTTTAGTTTAGTATCAAGAGTGACATTGATAACCACTGCATACGAGGTAATAATAAACTAAATCGATGTCAAATTTTATTACGCTCTTTTACTTTAGATGAATCCATTTTTTAAACGATTGACAGCATTTTGCGAATTTTCATAAGTCTATCTTTTCTAACGCAAAATAGTAGCTTAGTGAAACATGATAAGGCCAAAAACGGAAATAGTTGGTTTATCTAGTTGGAAAAGTTGGAATCATCGTCAGTGAATGGTAACCTCCCAAATAAAGGTTACGTCCTACGTTTTTCTGAATACATTTTTCCATTTCCACATACATTTACATGTGGGAAGTTCTCGAACACTTCTAAGGTAAAGTGTCTATTTTTTCCAGGTTTAAAACCCTCTTCAACCCTTAGTTATTTTTGTATCCCTTGAACCACTTTAAATTCCTATTCTCCTCCTCCATATCACACGATTAGCTCTAAATATTCTCTACCAATCAAATATATCAGTTTGTTTTTGCCACTCAATATATTGTCAATCTACTTGGCTGCCTCATTAGAATGCCCCTCCATCCATCCATCTCCCTTTCTTCCTGTACCATTTAGCACTAACTCCTTTGCCTATCTCTACACTTGCTTCCAGTTATTATGACACCAAGTGATACTAAGGCTAGGTTTTATATTGTATGGTTCACTGCAAATTGACGTAGCATTTCCGCATGCTTGATATTAACTGTGAGTTCGGGTACTCTTTATTACGATTATACGATGTGGTGGATTAAATTTATCTTGACTCTCGATGGTTGCAATTAAGTCAACAGTTTCTGATGGTCTCGATTGTATAATGTTCAAGTTTCTGAAATTCATGGTAACAAAAAACAATGAAACATATATTCTCAATATTTATTTAATTCGCAACTTTAAGTGCATTAAATTTATCTTATGAAGATATGCATCAAAATTTTCTTAAGACCCGGTTTTATGATGTCTAGCTGACGTTAACCGCTAGATAACTTTCAGTAAACTTTATGGATGAAAGATATGATATAAATCTCGCTGTGTACTTACATACATTATTGTTGCCAACTATGGTTTCGACATATAATGTCAATATCAAAGTATATAATATTTTTAAAGGTAAAATTGAAAATGACATTATGTATCTAAACCATGGTTGGTAACAATAATTAAGTATGGAATGTACAAAGCGAAATATTATTTCATGTGACGCGTTTCCACAAAATTAAGCCTGAAACTTTGACTTGTAACTTCATATAAACTTTGAAATCGGTTTATGCAGATTCCATCAGACTGTCGATTAGCCGACGCGTTCATACTCGATGGGAAAACGTTTTAGGATAGAATTTCATTCCAAAAATGTTTAACCAGGGATTATAAAACCGGACCAGTGTCAATAGTTTCTGTCACCGACATGCCTCTAATATGTATGTGTTCGTGTCTTTCTCTCTGGCTCCCGCAGGTGGCAGGAGGTCCGCGGCCCGCCGTGAGGGAAGAGGGCGCGGAGTGACGATGCGAGGCTGCAATGAGGCACTCGCCGCGAGCATCCCCGCCTCCAACGCCTCCTGCTCACTTGGCCCACCCGCACCACCCCACCAGCACCAGCACAGAGAGCGCTGCCCCCTCCTCGTCCGCCGCTCTGACGCATCCGCCGCCCTCCCCAGGCCCCCCCGCCTCCGGCTCCGGAGACGCCGCCGCCTCCGGAGGCCCCGCAGCCGCCTCCGAGAGGCGGAAGGGATGGGCGGCTGCGACAACCGGGGGCCGGCCCTTCTCCGTCTCGTCCGGGGGTGGGAGGGCGGCGCAACCACCCCCGCCCCCTGCCCGGAGGAGGCTGCCTCCGAGGGCGTCGTCCCTGACCCGGGGGCCACCGCCTCCACCCCCGACGACGACTGCGGGGGCTGCCCCGCTTCAGCCTCCAAGGGCGCCGGTGACTTCGACGCCTGCGGTGGCGGTCACGGCGGTGGTATCTGCCGTGAAGATCCAGGCGCCCCTTCCGGGGACTGTGACGGCGACCTCCTCGGCGATAGCGGCTGCGTCCAAGTCTCTCTTGACGCAATCCTTGGCGGCCGCTTCGTCGTCGAAGCCGCTGCCGCACCCGTTGGGAGCTGCTCTGACGGGTGCGGCTGCGTCGGCTCCACAGCCCACCGTCACCACGACAGCGGTCGCAACCCCTGCCACTACAACCTCCACGACAGCACCATCTTTCTACCAACAGCAGTCTCAGCAAGCACCGGCGCAGCCTCCGGCATCTTCCGAGGTTCGCTACCCTTTCGGTGTGCAGAATGACCTGGGCCACGTGGTCCTGCTCCCACGGGCGTCCTCAACACCAGCCCCAAGGGTGAGTTTTTTATTTTCCTTACTTTTTCTTGTCTCTCCAAGAAGTTTCCTCGGTAAATTCGTGTCGAAGCTCTATATCGACATGCTATATAGAAATGATACTATAACCTGTAAACGTAGGTATATCCCGCATGTATCTTCCGCGTAGACGTTTAATAAATCATAAAAACTGCCTAGTTTTGCCTTCAAATTCTTTTATTAAAACTCTTTTTGGAAGTTATGACGCGTTTATATTTCATGGTGACAATGATGTCCTTCCATAAAGTTAATCTCATGTCTATTAAAGTGGAAACGTGGTACAAAATTAAAATATAATATATATTATTCTTCGGACACGGTCGCTGGTTATCTTCTAAGGTCAGCAAGGGATCTCGCTACGTGGACTACGGTAGACATATTAATCAATTGATCCGTATCTTTTTGTATTGATTTTCTACTTGTGTAAGCGGCACTTACCACGGAATTTTAATTCAGCTGCCTGTCAACTCATCTCGTTAGCCAAATATTTTGTTCGTTATTTATCGTGTTTTTTATGCATCTATTTCAGGTACAATGCTATGTTGCAATGGAAATAATTCGCATAAAATTTCTTTTCGTTAAGGTTTATGTACATTAATTTCCCCAAAATCAGTTTTTGGGCTCATAAAACATTATATCGTCATGCCAAAGATGAAGATTTTATTGCTCTAGATTTTTCCTTTATTAATTCGTGATATGAGTCGTGAAAAAATCTTCGAATAATTAAAATAATCAGCTTTTCTTCCATTTCGAGTGAAATCTCAGCCAATTAGTGAGTGAGTTCGCATAATGGGATGATATATAATCAATGCTTACAGAGATTTGACGCTCAATATTCTTTGTGTAACGTTACATTATTCACCAAAAAACCCAATATTCTGTGTTGCGTGGAATTAGAGTTAACTCATAGCTGCTGTGCTTTATATTCCCAATATATATTCATGGCTTTCAAATTGCTTTCACCAGCAGGCTTCCAGAACTGCGTGCGGTACGCCAAACTTCAGATTTTTCTCTAAGAGCTTCCCTAAATTGGTATTTTAGAAGCATTCGGTGCAAACTCATCGATAAGATAACTTGCGATCCACGTTGGGTCGTTTTCAGCGATGTCATGAGTAACTACAAGTTTGTTTCCTTAGTCATTCATTCAGTGTCATAACCTAGATGACCATTAATTCCCCAAACCACGATTACATGTTGTTCGTGAACGACAGGACCAGATATTGTAAATCAAAGATGACTTATGGCAGAAATAAACCTTTCTAAACATATCGTATAAAAATAAACTTAAAAGCGATAATTTTACATTTGCACTGACATAACTTGGTGCTCTTGGTGTTATACTGCAATTTAAGTTTTTGCTATATTATGTTTATTATTCATCTTAGCGGTATAGATTCTATTATGATATTAACAATTGATTATGTGGCTTTATCGTCTTCACCCCTCCGCTAATATTGGATTATTATTACTAAAAAATATAATATATTGAGTGATTTAAATGTTCTCTAAGCGTGGTGAGATGTAACCCCTTTTGATAAGCATTTTATAAATTCCTTGTGATATCTTACCTATCATTGAAATATATATATATGATATATATTTCACATATATATAATATATATATGTGAAAGACGCAGTCATAACATTGTAATAACACAGCACTGTACTTTTTCACACTTTATTAATGTTTGCGTAGGCCATTCAAAACTCGTCTTATTGTCAATTCTCGATTCCTCCCCAACTCCTCCCCTAACATCCATTACGGACGGCTCGGGTCGATGTACTCCCACTGTTCCCTTTCTCTCCATTTCAAACCACCTATACTTCGTATAAAAATGTATCGTCTTCATAAAAACATTATTTGAAGCAGAAAAATCTACCAGAAGATGCCTAATCAAGCTGAAACAGGTCTCAGGTATTAATAAAGTGTGTAAAAGTACAAAATTGTGCTATTACAATGGATATCAGTCACTTCTACGAAGTTGAGCTTGAAACCTGTTAACGTATCAGCAGTAATAACAATTCATATCCATTTGTTAGTCCATTGCGTTAACGAAGTTCGAAGAAATAGAAATATAATACATTTTCTTACTTTAAAAAGAAACTTTTAGAATTAAAGAATTAATCTGCTTGCCACATTAACTCAGTCATTGAGTTTGAAAGAACTTTGATTAAACTTTTCCGCCAGCTTACACCCTAAAATTGTAAATCTCATCTTGTTATTTTCAATAATTCAGTGGGAAGAATTACGTATAGTTAAAATTAATGCCAATTTTACGAAAAATTACGGCAAATGAATCCGTGTAAATCGTGAATTAGTCGAGTTAAACCGAAAGAGGAAACCGGAAGAAATAAGTAATGATAGAAATCAGCTTGTTGAATAATAAATTGAATTATGATTCTAATGGTACCTGAATTGTTAAAATCGGTTGAGATTTTATTTGACTTAATAACCGTTTTTTCCCTCTCAGAACTAAATGTTAACTTAGCACAATGCCTTAAGTTTAAACATGATGAGAAAACCACCTTTGTTATTTCCACAAACTTTCTTACGCTGGCACGACGCGCGTTTCACCACACTATGGCATACTCATGTGCAAAGGTGGTTTTCTCATCATGGATATCCATAATTTCCGCGAGGTCAGGCCTGAGAGAATCAGTTTTATTAAGTTTAAACGTTTATTCGCTAAAAACTATTTTGAAATTCTACTATTTTTCATTTTATTCTGTTTTTATTTTATTATTATTTTGTTTCTAGTAAATTTTTCAAAACGTTAACAGTTTTTTAACAATTTACCATTAAAAGTTTGGAACGGCCGCCGTTTTTAAACGGGAGAGTACCTATAACAATTTCAGTCAAATCTCAACCGTTCTTAAAAACTCAAGTATCGTTGGAATCACATTGAAATTTATTCAATTTTGTTTCTGGCAGTTTTCATAAAGATAACAGGTTATTTTACAATTTACCATTAAGAATTTGGAATGGCCGCCATATTGAAACGGGAAAGCATAACAGTTTTCATTGTTTTTCCTAATAAAATATTTAGGAGCTTAAAAAGTCCACCTTACTTTTAAGCAAAATCTTTCGCCGTAGGTACTTAAGCCATGTTTTTTGTAAAAAAAAACACTTACAGACAGACAGACTGACGCTATACGAAGCGGAATTAAAAAAAAGAATTGGTGTGCTTAAGACCACACGGGAGAAGTTTGACTTCTATGGCGATATTCTGATAAATATAGTATATAACAAATTACTCCACCACTAGGACTTGATCCTGGGACTTTTGGTACATGGGACGACCACTCTAACCACTACGCCATCTTACTCACAATCAGTTACAGAGAGAGCGTTCTCATGAGATTACATTCGGCATTCTAAGCGTAACGCAGAAAAAAGCGTGTCGCCCAGAATCCGATTTACCGCCTGCAGAATTTTCTATGCGTGGTGCGCCTATAGACGTTTACACTTCAAAAAACTTATTCATCATTTTTTGTTGCATTTTAAGTGTAGAATCCTAAAATGTATAGCCAGTAACCATTTTTGTGACACCCTGTATATGAAATTTGCGACCAAGAAAACATAAGTTCCTAATCCTATATCTTCAGCACTGATATTTTACGACTAAACCACAACTTTTCCAAGAGTTTTAAAAGCACCATCAAGAAAACTCTCGTTTTACTAGTATGTCTGCGTGGTAGATGGTGTTTCAGGAATGCTGCTGAAAATCAATTGACTATTTCGTGACCTCCTCAAGACTACTACGTAGTTCGAAACTCTTTCGCGCCTTGATCGAGAATATTGAAAGCATCTTCCTGAATGTGCAATCGATGGTGAAGCGTGGAAAGAAATTCCCAAGAAGTTAGATACGTGTTTCGATATTCATCGACGCTGTTTTTCGTGTTGCGTACGGAGAATATTATTTTCCCCATGAGTTCACGCCCTTCTGTCTTCGAGCCTAAATTTGTATCCCGCCGGGAAAACACGTGACATTCACAACGCGATGTCCTTTTTCAACTCTCCAAAGGGGAGACTCCGTTGACCGAACAACTCTCCGGCTCGACGAAAACTTTTCATCTCCGGCTGAACTTCTCGCGAGCACTACGGTCGGGATCTGCATCATGGGACTCTGGACCGAGTGACCTGCAAAGGAAGGGAAGACTATTTCAGCAGGGTAGGGAACGGGGAACCTCCGATTCAGCGGCCGTAAACTTATTCGCTCCGCAGCTATTTTTCGTTCAAACTAAGAAGTGACCTTTCGTGTGGAAATGAGCAAAGGAAAAGAACATATCCCGCGTCTCCCGATCTTTTGAAGGTCGCGTTGAAGTGTCAAAGCTGCTCTTGAAGAAGCCACGGGGTGCTTCAAGCTACAGTCTCGTGTCCAAGTATGAAATGATAGAAAAATTGGAATGGGTAATGGGAAACTTGTATCAATCGTGTAAACGTTTTGCATGCTATGTTCTTACTCTAAAATTTCTTGGTCAACACTTAGTAGACTAGACAGAATCTAATATAATTTAATGTTTATTAAATCAATATATTTTTGTAAGTACTGAAAATATTGCCATTTCATAAGTATAATTTAGTAACTACAATCACTGATATACTCCACAAATCGTAGGAGGAACTAGCAAAAAACAATAAATGTGTAAATATTTGATGATATATTGCAAAAAATTGTAAATACTGCATAGCTTTGTAGCTTTGAAGAAGTAAATATAAAATTGCTAAGTGTTCGTGATAATGTAATAGCGATATATTATTTTCCAAGACTGATCATCTCACGAAGATAAATAAGACTTTATAAGAATATTAAGAAAGTATAACATCTGTATATGGTTTTTGTCACTAAACCACGTTCTTCATTAAAATACTCTCTGTGAAAAATTGTATGCGATGAGTGGCGATAATTCACTGTTTCATCCGGAATCTGGTGGGTGACATTACGGAAAGCTATCGCAGGTAGTTCTACGTCCTCATCCGAATTTCACAAAAATAACCCATCTCTCTAATGGAAGACATCCAACCAGTGTGATTTGATCCTTCTAGTATAAGTACATGTAGGACCGGGAAGTGACTCGGTCCGTTGACGTCAAGCCATTTAGAAATCGCTTGGAAAATGTGAATTTTTTCAATTTGGATGCGGGGAAGAAATTGGCATGCTACGTTTTGCTGATAGCATTGAAGTTCTGGACGAAAATAAAGATCTGGCGAGAACGCTGAACTATTTGGGAAAAACTATGAAAAAATACAGCCTAAATATTTTTACGAAACCAAGATTTATTTATGGTTTGTGATAGAAATCAAGAATTCAGAATCACCGTCAAACTTGGGCAGCAAAATCTTCTTCTTTGTTCTACGGGTAATATGCTTAATAGAAATGTTTCACTTTAAACTGCTGTTATTACTGTTAGCGCCTCTCTTTACAAGCCTGGCTGCTGTGAAAATACGGTATTCGAAGCATACCATTAGATCTATCGTCAAACTTGGCTCAAAGTCTGCCAGACAAAAACAAATTGTCTTAAAATAACTTTTAAGGTTAATCAGCTTTATTTGCGCTCCCTTTACCGGCCATGGCTTTTTTGCTGCTGTATTTTAACAAGTAATATTTTTTACAAAAAAGTGATATTTTGGTCGGTTTCTTATCAAAATTCTTTTGTCGGCTTAATCTCTTCCCTTTGTGTTGCGTTTAACCTTTAAAATTTGCTTCGAATGGGACTGACTAGGTATTTAAAAATAACATGCCTGCTAACCGATGAAGATAGCGGGTTCAAGGGGAAAGAAAATCTTTTGTATAACTAAGAGCAGTTCTCTGGAACGGCTGAGTTGAGGCATTACCATGCTATCTCTCCGGTTTTTTTTGTTCCTAAATGCAACCGTTTCTATTAAAAAAGAAAGTTCCATACTTTCATATGCTATTGAATCACGTTGTAGCACAAAATATACTAAATTTGAATGGAAACCTAAGGTGAAAATTTGTAAATTAATAAATGATTTAATTACTCAAGTCGTGTTAATGGGCCAGATATTCAGTTCATTGCTCGTCCCTCTTGACTTAATAAAAAATGTAAAATTCACTTCCAAAAACCTAATTTAAGGTGTAGTATGCAGAATAAATCTTAAATATGAAACTTTTGCGCAATATCCTTAGTTTTGATAATTTTTAGCCTCGATAATTGAGTGAAGTCAACAGTGTCCGGTGAGATGTGGTGGAACTGCATTGTCAAAAATGAATCGATAGTTGAGATGCAAATTTTATGTATCCTACCTCCTTACTTGTTTTTTGTATCTAACTTTATTACATTTTTAAGTGTTTTATGAATTTTGTTTTGCACGCGAAAACCGTCTTCTCTTCAAACGCGATTGTTCATTCATTTAGAACTTGAAATTTTTCAGAATTTAGAAATTGGATTCTGCCCTGATCTTATATTTATTGGACGGTCTTCTCATACGGGTATCATAATTTACGTGCTCAAAAGTTAGGCACACGTAATGCAAATGTTAAGTTATCAACATTTATTGAAAATAAAGGTGATTATTACGTTGTATAATTGATTTGATATGTAATTTCATTATTTTACGTAGTAAATTTATTTGATCATTTTACATGGTATACTTGGCTCAATGTCTGTTGCTAAACATGCTTCTTTCATTAACGCGGATGCAATATTCATTATTTCTTTTTCCTGGATGAAGCTGGCAGGAGGACCAGCGAAATATTGTTTTAAAATAGAAAAACGAACGCGGAATGAATCCCGGAAAAATTAATAATCAATGCTTCTTTCATGCTCGAAGGACTTTATTTTTTTGCCTACTCTCGAAGCTGTTCCATTTACAAAATGTGCGTGGAATGCCATTGCGTCCCCGGCGCGTAAGCATTCCAAATTCATCACGATCTTCATGTTATTCAACTAGCACATGTTCTCTTTTAGACTCTTGGAGCATGTCTCTTGGAGCTTTTAGCTCGTGAATTTTGCAACACAGGATCCAGAGTCGGCGGACCAAAAAAGAACTTCCGCACGCAAAAATACGCAACGTCTTTTCATCTGCATTCGAGCGATGTAATCGTTTCGGGCCATCGAGGGAGTGTATTTTGTCAGAATGCATGAATGCTTAAAACTTTTCCGGTTCCCTTTAACGAGTGAAGGAGATTTCATCTTAAAATTAACTATATGCTAACTCTTCATTGTAGTATTTCTTTTATAAAACAAGTCCTGTATTGACCTCTGTCAGCAAAATCCTAACGTAACGCATTATTTTGTTACACAAATTAAACTTGAAATCACTAGTTCTTTCATGCCTTAATGAGGAAATCATACATGAATAGTAATTATCAATAAGTGAGTAGAACATGGCATAGTTGCGATGACCGATGTTGCTAAGGGAGTTAATTCCAGAAAATTGAGTGGTAATTACATCTGATAATATTGGCTTTTGAGTTATCAGCTGATTACTGCAAGGCAAAAAGTGAGTGTTCACAACGAAAACGGCGCTAATGCCTGGTGCTGATGCCTGAGTCAGCTAATTGAGCTGACTCAGGCATCTATGTCAAATACATAACATTCAACGGCTTATCTAAAAATTTATTTTATCGCTTTTACTTTCCATCAGCTAATGCATGGTTTTGGTGGATTCAGTTTTCCATGTAAACAGCAAAAAATAAAATGTGGAAATATGAATTGTGTTGGCTTACGCAGTTTTTAGGGAACCTGTTTGATAAAATGACAAAAAAACTTTCATAGCGTCCGCCACTCTATTGCGAAAAACGGTCGTATTGAGCTTCCACCGCACTCTTAAATTTCAGCAACGTTCTGTGGATGACACTAAGAGTTTCTTAGAATCAGACTTCAGTATACCTACGCTCATCCTAACACCTCTTTACCAGATATCACAGTTGATGTGGAGTTATTTAGACATTTTCTCTGAATGCTCAACATTTCACAAATAAAAATCTCTTATTTATTTTCAACCTTTAAGATTTCAGTTCATTTCGTGGTTAAATTCATTAGAAAGATCTAAACGCTGTCAAATGAACCGTCTCGCGAACTTCTCAAGTGATTAAATGTCGAGTTACAGTAATTTCATGCTGGCTACGATTTTTTGTTTTATATCTACATATGGCGGTTATCTTTTTTCTCGTATGTTGTGATTATCACTTCCAAGATTGACCTTTATTTTCCGTTATAAAGTTTCTCTTTCTAATGGTACATAAATCCGTTCTAGAGTATCAAGTACTTTCCTGGTTATAAAGAAATTTAGTTGCCTAGTTATATAAAGCTTATTACGAGGACCTTCGGTTAAGATATGAAGAACAGACTGGCGTGGAATTAATCATGGAATGTAGCAACATATGATGCATACACGTGGAGTCTGAAAAAAGAAGAAGAGAATAGAGAGAAATAGGCTGCAGGCGTTTGAGATGTGGGTGTGGAGGAGGATGGAGACGGTGCGGTACAGTGGACGGAAAGCAAGACCAACGACGAAGTGTATGGTTGGTGAATAAGGAAAACTTCTGGGGGAGATTTAGAGGAGGTAGAGTAAGTGATCAAAATAGATAACGAGGGGCAAACGGTTGCTGATCACCGTGATATAGGGGAGGATGTTAGGTAAACGGAAAAGGGGAAGAAAGAGAATATGCTTTGTGGATGGGATGATGTGAGGTAGGACGTATGTTGAGGTGAAGAAAGAAATTTTGTTGGTTGTTAGATGTCTGCACCTGTAAATATCTAGAGGACTTTTACTTTCTTCCATTGAATGCTACCTTAACGGGTACATTACCCTCATATTGACGAAGAAATATTTTGTATACAAAATTATGCTCCATTACCGCCAATCATTGGCTGTCCCCATTCGTATCGATACATCAGGTGTTTCACGTCAAAGCACAGACTGCTCCCTAGCGTGGAGGAGAGGAAAGGAATAGTGGTATAGGATGTGATAGGATAGTGATAGGATAGGTGTGCTTTTAAGAGTGAGGCAGTGATAATTACTTCCTCTGGCTAACTTCCTATGACTCTTCTTGATATGGCATCTGTCGGCCGTTTTATGTCGGTGTCCCATATTTTCTCTCTCTCACTGTCTTTCGTCTTCCCAATCCTGTCCATCTTTCTGGGAGAGATGTTTATTCTTTCCGTCGTTCCGTACTTCCATTTTTCATCCTGATTTATGTTTTTTTTTCAATTTCACTTCTATTTCTTCATCTTTGAATAAGCTCACCCCTCGGCCTTCCCCTCAGCGAAGACGTTTTTTTGCTCCTTCTGCTATCAATCAACCTTTTCTTGTTGCGCGCATCGATTTTTCATCTCATCTCCTGTCCGTTCACCCATGTGGTTTATCATTATTATTTTTCCTTGGCCGAGGGGTCTTCAAAAGCCATTATTTCCCTTGCCTTTTTTAGTTTCTTGAAAGAAACATAATTTCCTTTTGCTTAGGACACTCGCCGACCTCTTTGCATTTTCCCCCTGCAGAGTCCCTTATCGTCTTAACCAGGCATTCGCAATTCTTTGCTTTTCAATTCAGTCTCCTTTTCGCGGCGAATTGAATGAATCCGTCGTCTCCCCGTTTGTCATCCTTTCACCCACATTAGTCATGCTCTTGAGTCTTTTTATCCATCCATCTCGAAATACTTCTCTAGAAAATTTCAAACCGTGCTTTGTTTGTGACTGTTACTACAACTACTCCCTTTCCGTCTATCTCGTGCGAAATGAGTAAAACATTTTGAAATCATGTGTCCTTCCTCGTTACCAAACTATAAATTCTTCGTAATGAAATTGAAAATGCATTATTTTCAATTCGGCTGCCTGCTGTCACAATTATTAACAGTGCGAATTCTAAGCACAACGATACCTATGTTTAAATTATTATTTGTTTTATTGGCATCGTTCTTTGATTTCTTACCCCTCCTCTCCATTCAATACCCTACCAGTTATCCTCACCATTAACGTCTCAACGTTTAGCTTCATCCGAACCTTTCTTCCCCTTCCTTTGTGGTTACCCTCATCGACGACGCCCAAGAGCACGATTTCGTCCCCCTCCCCCTGGTACCGAAGAGTGGCCTTTCCCCCTACTACATCCAAATACCCTTCTCATTCCACAACTGGACTATATAAATTGGAACTTATTAAGTGTCAATTTAGTCTCTACCAGAAGATGATGTGAAAAGTTCGAAGCACATAGAATTTGAGAAGTAAACTTTTCGATAATTACGACTGAGACTCATTAATTATATTCTTTATGCATCATTTTTATTGTTGTAGTACATGTGTTCTCCCCTAGGTGGTGTGAGCGAGAATGGATAAATATTGAATAAAAAAACAGAATAAACTATGCGTCACAGAGGGATTATTAATAAAGGTAATTCAGAGAATATTTTTACCAAAGTTTTTACTTTTATCAGCTTATAAAATCGCAACCGCAAAAGAGCGTTATCAGAAATAACGGTATTTTTACGAGAAAGTCTTGTATTTGGCAAACGAAGAGTACAATTATCATCAAGATATAATTTAAAGAGGCTTGTGACGCTCGATTTTTGGTAGAGTGAAAAGAGGTTGAGTCACACGTCACATAAGTCTTTGGCACGAGCCAGCTCGTGCCAGCGACCACCAATTTCTAACTCAACCGGTTCAGCCCCGCACTCGTGCGTATATATGCCGTCGGCCGACCAATATGGCCGGCCTGAGCGACATAAGCTCTCTTTAAGTTCCTCATGTTCAATTTCTCTCCTCAAGCCTCAGTTCTTGTCTTCGTCATTTTTCTTCCGCACCAGCTAAGCGTTCTCCACTTCAGTGTCTTACAAAATGTAGTAGCCTAAGACTCGAATAGAATATTTTGTTTGGCTTTTCGTTTGGCGCGACGTAGTTTTGAGTTTTTCGCTAGATAACAATTAAATTATTTTGCCACCTATTTATTCCTGCTTATCTATTGCGGAATTAATCTCCTCAGGAATATTTTCTGTCTCTCCTCAATTAAAAGATGCATTGAATCCACTATTAATTTGTTAAAAATTTTGTGCGAATGACTAGCCTTCTTGTATTTCTCCGAGGGTAAAGATTTTTACCCCCTGCCGGTGACAGCGTTGAAATACTTAGAAGTTGACTCAGGAAAAAATTAACCTTCAGTGGGAATTGAATCACGGACCGTTGACTATCCAGGCCAGCTCGCTGACACCAAGACACCTAAACACCTAGCCCCGTATACCTTCATTCAGTAAGGACTAAACACGGTCGAACCTCGGGAAATCCGTGGATGTGACGTCACAGGCCCAGACAAACCTCAACTTTTGAATGGTCACCTGAAACTTTCGGGGCTGAGACCTCCCAATTTCGTCACTGTCGAGTCTCGGAAATTCCGAGACCTAATCGAATAGGGTACCTTGTCATCGTAATTGCATAAAGACTCGGGGAGTCTGGATTGCGTAGTGGTCTGGGCATTGGGTCGGTAATCTAGTGATTTGACATACGGTCGAAATGAATTTTTACTTTGACAAAATGAAAAACTTGTAGCGTCTTTTCTCTTGCGCTTTCTTAAGGAAAATTTTGCAAATAGTTTTGATGGCTTCGCCTAAATTTTGTACAGATATGTCTTTTGAAAATTTATCCTCTAGAGTTTCATCTCCGCATGCGGTCTGCTCGTCTCTACCGTATTCTAGTCCAGCCTTAATCTCTTCCTCAAACATCACTAACTTTATTGGCCATTCGGATCGCCACTGAGAGAATCTTGCCGACCGAAATGTTTCATTACCTTATGACACCGTCCGCTCTATATTCTACCATCCCTAGAGGGGCGTCCTCCTTGTATACAGCCGGTTGGTCCGTGCTCCATCTCTCTTCCTCCAAATGAATTCCAGCCTCAGTCTCATTTAATCATGCTCCACGTGATCCACTCCACATCCCTTGACCTCTGACCCCATCCAATGGTCTTCATCTCTATATCCGCAACCGCGCATACGGTAGTGCCGTGATCTCATATCTCACATCCCGGCAGGAACCATTTCTTACCAAACGCGAGATTTTATCTGCCATTCTTCTCCCTCATCTGTGTCATAAACCTCGTGCCCCATATTACGGCCCTAATCCTATTATTCGTCCTCCACAAACTTATTTCCGCTTCCTCCTTCTGGTCTCAGCTCATACAGAGATTCAAACCTTTAAGAGAATATGTGATGGTAGGAGTAGATAAGGATCACAATCAGCCCAGCGCCACTTTAATAGTTTCTGGCAGAATATTATGAAAGATCAAATTGCGAAATCTACTATTTTTTTGCTAAGTTTTCAATTTTATTACTGAGTTCAATCATCTATTAAGTATGCTTCTTCTTCCTTGGCTATGGCTTTTGTAGAACCACGGATAGCTACGCCATGGTTGATTTTTTCTTTATTCCTCCCAATTCCCTCTATTTCTCTATTTCCATCCTTTCCCTCCTCCTCTATTGCTCTTCGTCTGACATTTATATTATCCTATTCTCTCGTTTCCCCCTCCCCCACCAGTTCCATTGCTTTTCTTTTTCGTTGACCTCCGGCATGCATTACTCGGAGTTTTTCCCATTTTTCCCGTCTGTTTTAGGTCACGGTCTGTATTCCTACCAAATGTCAATAGATTGGGTTGATGACTGCGGCTCTTGGGGGTCGATTCTCTGAGATAGTTATCACACACGGAAATAGCAAAATGTCGTATACTGTCGCAGAAGTACCGTATTCAATACACTAGCACTCGATAATTTCCAATCGATGATTATCTCTTGCGGACAAGATGTGACGACACAAGAATTCTGAATGTACGAAACCATGATATAACATATGTATTTTTGCATACGATAACTATGATGGCTTTCAGGTATAGACCCCTGATCGATTAAAGATATTTAGATGTTACTTGTTCAACGAAGCAGGAATATTTGCACTTTCTGATCCCAGTTCGAATTGAATTCCTGTTTTAAGAAATATCCATCAAAAGTGCCTCTTCCACCAATACTTTTTCATAGTATTTTTATTTCCGTTTTTTTTTCAAATAGGACTCCATGGCAGTGAGTGAATCAGTAAAGTTGTGACGGTGTAGTGGGAGGAACTCAGTCAAGCCTTGATTCTCTGTGAAGATTTTATGTGGGGTAACTTTCATTCGATACCCTCGTCAAAGTTCCCGTGTCCTGAAGGTTATGGAAGGCGCGTTTTACTGCTGGCTATATTTACGGCTGGATTGGGGCTATGGTTCTCGTCTATTGCTTCATGGCGATCAGATCGGTGTTGATGTCGACTTGTGCTTTAACTCCCACAGAAATGGCCTGGGCTCGCTTCCCAGTGATGGGAAACATTTTGACTGCGTTCTCGTTCACAATAGGAGTGAGTTTATGAAAAATATAACATGGAGAATGACTCCGTTTGCACAATATTTGTAAAAGAATTCTCCTCAATCTTCAGCGTCTACAGTTTAAGAAATGTATAGTGTTCATCCCTGTCTTATTTCTGTTTAATTTATACAATTTTGCTAGGACTCTTATTTTAAATTGCGAGAATTTTTAAAATGCAGTGCTTCTATTGCGTTTTAGCGTGATGTTAGGCATAATTATAATGCGTTCCACAGACTCTATAGGCTCTTATGTAGATTTATTTCCTGTGTAAATATCCATTAAGTTGGAGGTGCGATGTTGCCAATCACAGCAGATAAATCACACAATGTGCTATGCAATACACTAGCTGCAAATCAAGGAGTCTTCCAATGTACATAAAGTTTCTCCTGAAGTAGCTAGCCTTAATAAAAGCGCTCTGTTAGAAATGGTTGCCTAGCAGCGTAGAGCTCAAGACACGGAGCAACAGGAGTCAGTTTCGTCACAGCGTTCTCCATAAGGCCCATTCTGAAAACTAAATATGGAACGCTCTATAGAGACTTTTTTCTATTGATAACGTTTTTGTTACTGTGAATACCGCTAACTATCCGCTGTATTACCTTAATGGCATCTTCCGTAAGTGCTCAGGAGTGCAAATGTTCCACCGAGGAATAATCATCCGCCTAGAGCGGATTTTTCGTGTTCCTGTGTACTTGCGGTTGACCCCGTGGAGGTAATACCGACGATATATAGTTTGCGGTATCGTCAAATTTGTGAAGAGCGGACAACTTGAAGTAGTTTGAGCGAGATACTAATTCTCATAAAATTCAACTAATTTCACCACGTTATAAAGAAAAAGATCTCATATTTGTAATGATAACAAAAAATCAGCCACTTACAGCAATACTTTTTGAGTTATTTACCAAAAAATACCAGCCATTTTCTTTGGGAAACGGCAAACGTATGCACCTAAGAGAGACATAATTTTAAAAATCGGGAATTTATAAAGCATTGGTTTCGTCAGAAATTTAAAATTGGGTAGTTTGTATGCTTTCTCAACTAATTAAAAAAATAAATCAATAACTCATGGCAGTAACGTTTACAGAATCGCAAAAAAATCTGCGGTTGTGAATGCGTTTTCAGCATGCTACGTGAAAAAATGAGTCAAGTTCTAAGCGTCTTAGCCTTTTATGCATACATTTAGTTAATTATTGATAATTCAGTAATTTAAATCCAATGTTTTGCATCATTAATGCTACTTTATTTTTTGCATGCTTCTTACAGTTGCTTTACTTTCAAAATAAAAGTTATATAGGGTCTCTATAATGACTTGGGAAAAATCTCACTCGAGCTACCTCTAGGGGTTCACAGTTTGTCTTTTACCTCCTGGACAGTGACACATTGTGCACGTGTCGACGGTTTCCTGGAATTTTATTCCCGCAGTTGGAAAACATCTACGTGCAATCTCGACACCTGTGCTTGGAATTCTCTCCATAAGGACCTCCCTTTCTCGGTCATTTTATCATAATTTCCGTACCTGAGAGGACAATATACTGGATTCCATCTCATAGTATGTGTTTTCTATGTTCCAATTGTTTTTATCTTCCACCCAAATTTTATCCTCCAGATACCTCCCTGGTATTAAATCAAACTCTCGGTGTTGGAACATTGGCAAATCGTGAAACGTTCACTTCGATTGTGCTGAATAGACATTCACGCCATTTTCCCAGCCTTGGGTTTGTATTCCCTTGCATAATTTTCCAAGTGGCGGAACTCCCATCGTCCGCGGTTGGATGATCTCGAATGGGTTTCGCGCGTTTGAAATGGCTATCACCATTGGCCAGTGGGTGGGCAGTTACACATGCCGCTGGGCACCAAATAAGTGTTGATACTGCCATGATGAATTAGACGTTTCCTTGCCATGTATCTGTGAGTGTGCTTCATTTTGCTATGGCCGACAGACCTTCGAAATCGTGTCCGTCGCGTTTTTTATTTTTCTTCTTTTTGGTAACACTGTATTAGCGCTTTGTCCGTAGGGATAAAATGTTCGCGTACTCATGATATTTTAAAATAGTCAATAACAATTAAATTTGAATCGATTTTATCGGTTCAATTTGAATCAAAATTCGAATACATCGGTGGTGATGAAATAAAATTATATTAGATTAGAGACTCTTGATATATGGTTTTAGAGACGGGCGTAAACGGTTAGTTGGGCAGGGCCTCCACATCATCCACTTCGCTTACGTGTCCAAATGCCCTCACCTTTTTATTCCCAGCTCACCCAACACTCACCCAATTGTCATCTATTTAAAAATTATTACTTGGCAAATCATATTCAGTCAGCTTTTATGCTTCCTCTCTACTGCATACTAATCCAAGTATTATGTAGCATCATATGCCAAGGAAATGTTTTTAAGAGGAGTGATTCGATAAGGGGGATGGAAAAGATTTTTCACAAACTCTTGTAAGGATCGCGGCACAGTATGTTTCGGAAACTTGGTCATTGTAGAGAAAGGATGTTCGAGGGATGGAGGCATTTTTAGATATGGGATTGCAAAATAATAGAGAGGGTAAGATATATGGCGAGGAGGACTAGTGAGATGGTAATTTATATGGTGGAAGATGAAATTAAGTTGGTCTCGTAGGTTCGGATGAGGCAAAATGATGGATGGAGGGCATTTTGAAAGGTGTTGCCATGTTGAAGAGGGTGTTAAAGGTGAGATCGTTGTGAAAGGGTAAACTATTAAGGTAGGGGGTTGTAATTCTAGACGAAATAAGAAGAGGAAAGGCAACTACTGAGTTCAAAGGAGATAGTACTACGAACGTGGAAACAGTATGTGAAAACATTCGTGTCGAACATGGCACTCTATGGATCGGAAGCATGGAATATGGAAAAACAGACCAGAAAAGATTAGACTCAGGAAACCTAGTGCTGGAGGAGGATGCTGAAGGTCAAACAAACGGATAGAATAAGAAATGAAGAAGTCTACAGAAGTGGAAAGGACCATATGAAACATTATACAGAAAAGAAAAAACCAGACGGATTGGACCAACCCTGAGGCACAATGGGTTCGTGAAGAATATAATTGAAGGAAAATTAGAGAGAAAAGTCCATAGGGGAATACCAAAGGATATGTACGGATTCCAAATAAAGAGGAAAGTACATACATGAGAAGAACTACCAGGGAGTAAAGATACTAGCAATAGATAGGGAAGAATGGAGAGCTGCAGTTAACCAATATTATGATGGATATACCAGTGGTGATAAAGAGGGGAAGATGGAATGAGGAACTCAAGAGACACTTGATGGTGACCGAGTAAATTGAGGGAAAGTGAAAAGGTGTCCTAAAAATAGGGTAAACTGAAGTTGGAATAGGGACTGTCCGAAAACCTTACAATCAGCTGGTATGTACTCAGTAGGTAGCATTGTATGTGCAGTAATTCGCGAAAGCATCCAGTTCCTTTCAAGCATCTCTAAAATTCCCAGTCGGTGCGGACGTTAAGGTTGCTTACTAGGTTTTTCATCGGCGCTTCTAGGGATCTAGGATTGAATAACAGTCCAGGGATATGTTCTTTTCTGACGTAAATTTGACTCAGTTATGTCCTTTCACTACCTATTATATTCTCTCCCCCAATGTCTCTAACACCTTTTCGTCCATTCCGCGAATTCTGTTTTCCATAGCCTTCTCCACAGTAAAATCTCCTAAGTCTCCAATCTATACTCATTTTATTTTCTCAAAGGGAAGTTTCGCTATCATGATTCTCCACACTAGCAAGGGGAGGTCAAGGTTTATGCACGGCCGATTTTGCTGAAACTCGGGAGTTAGATAACTCCCCGGAATGGAAAATAACCCTGTTTGGGCTTTAGACTCTGATAGCTATGGCATCTAAGCTTTATGTCCCTTTTTTACAAACTGTAAGATTTTCCCACATCTATAATTTCTCGAGTCTTCGTAAATTATTGCATTTATATTTATTCTCGCATAGAAAGAGTGATTAAGTTTTCAGGAAAAATACGTTTTTAGAGGCCGATTAATATAAAAAAGAGACAATTGTAATGGTAAAATTAATGGACTAGTAAACATTCTTTGATCAGTCAAGGTTTTCTGTCCTTTTTGCGTTAGATCTATATTTTGAATGCAATTTCTGTCCTCTATTTTGCATCTTCTAATTTTCCTATTAATTCCAGATTATTTCCAAAGTATAATCATGTTTACGTTTCAAAAGTCTCCAATCTACGCTCATTTTCTTACGTAAATAGATCAAGTTTTGGAACCCTCCTACACTACGCAGTGAAGTTTTCTTCGTTCTTTTCTCGCCTTCCTCAACATATCCGATGCCTCTATGTTTGCCTTGCCGTTCAGCCCCTCCTTTTTCCACCATTCTTCTCCAAATTACGATAAAAAATCTGCTATAATATGTCTAAGCTCATATTATTGTCTCAGAGATCAATATTTCGGTACCACTCTACGCCACACTGCACATTACAATTTTTCATTGATCTTTTTACGCCTCTCCTCAAGAGAGTCCTGTTCGTCGAAGTCTCTCCTCTCCACGCCGAGTGATAAAAAGTCACTCATTACCGCCAAGCCCTCATCTTCCGTCTTCTCTCATCTTATTATGTCCCTTGCCTCTGAGCTCTTGTCTTTCAACCTTAGGCGCTTCCTCATCTGCTACTGCTACCCCCCCCCCCCCCCCCCCCCCCGTCCAAACAGTCTCCCTTCCTCACCAGCACGCAAACAAGGTCATTCAAAAGGCCAAACCTTTCTCCTCGACATCATTTAGCTTTACCCGCTACCTAATGAACTTAATTTTCTCACCTTCCAACATTTTACTAACTCTCCCTCTCATGATCACCGCTCAGCACAGCGCAGCCTGGGGTCTTTTCGAATTTACCATTATTACTTTTTTATCTCACCCATTGTCGCCCTCCTATACTTCTGCAGGCTATATTGAATTGTCCGTAGACAGTAACCCATTTCTGTCATCAATGTTTTTAACCTATTAATTTTATTTTTCTCTCTTGGAGGTTGTGTGAGTGGGGGACGATAGGGTCCTATTTCCACTTAATGGATGGCATTATCACGCTGAAGTGTACCCTAAATTTCCACTAAGTGATCGTTTTTTGCATTATCTCTTGAATGCCACGTCCGTCCGTCACACTTTTTCTAGGTTCCTGCTTTCTGAAAGGAACGGGAAGTTTTTTTTACTCGTTAAAAATCGGGGAAGGCGAAATCACGTGAACTATATTAATCCACCCCGTGAATGTGACTCGCGATGCGTCCGGCCTGCGGTAAAAATGCGAGGGCGACGATCCTGTAAGGCGAGTGGCGGAAGCGGCTGAATATACACTGATGAGGCCGCGGTTAGCGCTGCCTCGGTTCCCTTTGATAAATGTTTTTGCTTACACCCGCGGAAGTTCACCTATGTTCTGATTGAAAGGCTGTACGCTCAATCACACTGGAGTACTCACTCGTTTCTCACCGACTGCATAATCCGGTGTCTTTTTATTTCAATTTTATCATGTACTCAATTAAAAATGTGAAATGAAAAAGAATTATATGTTTTTCGCCGGACTTAAAGAACGGACTTATGGATTAGCACACGTAGGGAAGTTAACATTTCTTACAATGAATTCAGCTAGATAGTAAGGTTTATAGGATGCGTTTTGTTATAACATTTGTTACATGCAAAAATAAAAAACTTCTCATTTTCATCTGTAAGATATGACGTAGGAAAAGACTGCGTCATAGCTTTAAAGTTCATGGAGTGTGGCAATTATCAATCTTTATGTTAGGTACTGTGTACATTTGAGATCAGTGAGGTAATCACAATATGACCTTTAGAAGAATGGATTTAGATAAAATGACCTTGATTTTGCTGGACGTGTGGATGGAGCATTATTATATGATTGAGGTGAGGTAGATTGTTAGTCGGGGGGGCCTTCGTCAGGAGCCCGGGCACTTAGACCTTTCTTGGTCCATTGTGTCAACCCCATGCCTGTCTGCCACTTGCAGACAGGGGACAAGAGCACCACGGTAGAGGTATGGAGGGCTGGCCCTCCCCTACCTCCCCAGTTCCAGGTATAGAGGGTGTCCTCCCCCTAACTCTCCCGGTCTGGGTATATCTCCCTCCGATTGAGGTAGAATTGGTTCAGGAAAGTAGAATAATGCTGATTTTAGGGATAAAGGAGAGAGTAAGAAGTGTAGGGACACTGAAGGTTTCTGCAGTTTGGGAATATAATGAATTGGTAAGGTAAGGAGAAAATAAAAATATTTTTTGCTCTCGGACGATTCTGGTGGTCCGTATGCCCCTGCGATCTCGATAAGCCATTGGCTTTTCATCAAGTTTCTCAGGGGCCGTACCTCCAGAGAAAATGGAAACGGCATAAAGAAAAGCTGATTAATTTTGAGTTTTAAGGTGTTTCATTCGATCTTATCAAGCGCAATTTTATAATAAATATACCAGTAGGTCCGTCATCCTCACACGTTAGTGACTCCATGTATTTTTATATCATATATGTGGAATTTAAAAAGAAATAATTACATTGCTATCGTGCAATTTTTAACTCATTTTCCTGGTGTAAAGAATTTCAAGAGTTGGTGTCTCTTCTCTTCACATGCAACGAAAGAACGTTCTGATACAAATTACCCTTTACACAGTCGGGTCGTTCGTCTTGATATCTCGCCATCTTTTCCATTGGGGTAGGAGAATTATTGGTGATCGATTTTCTAAGGGACCACGAAGGTTTAGGGTATCTCTGCTGTCAAAGATTAAACTGAGTGTAAGAAGCCTATAATCTACCAAAAATCATTTAGGATATTTCTCTCTTCTTAACCAGCGCGTGATAGAATGTGCTAAGGTTAGGTTTAGTGGCGAAAGAAATTATTTTTCCTATATCATCAATATTTTAGCCTGAAGAGCCTATTTCTCAGGTGATGCCAGAATTATTACTAAACAGTGATAATGTTTCCTCCAAAAACAAACGAAGAGGTTTTATTATTATTTTTCGTTCGTCTATAGTTTTAAGTCCTTCTTTATTCTGTACAAGGCAACTAATTATGTTGTGTTCTAAGATTCTAAACTGTACTTTTTATTATGAGATGAATCCTTGAAGCTTTTCTTAAAGAATAAAAATCGTCTGTTAGAAGACATTATGGTCCTAATATTTATTTAATAGTTGCAGTCTTGTGTTAACTATCATTCAAGGGTAGTTCATGCTATCGTAAGCAACTATATTTATAGTCCAAAGGACACATGGAGTGGGCAGCATGTAATGCAGCCTGGAGTTACATGATTTTTCGTTAAGTGTGCATAAATAAACTTCTTGATTTATTAAATGAACCGTGTTAGCGCAATGGTGGCCTACCAACCTCTGGATTTTTCATGCAAGACTTTGTTTGACCTCCGTTAAGTAGGTACCCATTTACTTCGTAAAATTCTCTATTTTATCCTAAGTTAAATTCTTCGCATGTTTTTCCCCCTTAGTATCGAATAAAACTACATGTCTCCCACCTCCCTCACATTTAACCAATTTCCTCCCCTCTACCATTCTCTTCAACGCTTACATTCGACCTCTCAATATGCATGTACTCCAAACATTTTTTCAGTCTTCTTCGAATTTCAGCCCTCAGTCTGAGTTCCCTCTTTCTTCCTCGACTAAATCAAGTAGACATGGGTGCCACTGCAAAACTCATGGGAGCGTGAGTCTGGCAAGAGTGGTCTCCTTATGGTCCATATTATTATTATTAAGGTAATCTACCGGTTAAGGTAGTTTTAAATGGAAGTTAGTAGACATACTCTGGATATTTATAAGTACAGGACCCTGTCTAACTGTTGAATTTAATGACAACTAAATGTGTACTGCTCTATACCTTAAAGATTAATTAAACACATTGTTGAGGATCAAATTACTAAGGGAGTGAGTACATTTTTTTCCATTGGCAGGTAAACAAATTACTAAAAACAGCGTGAAAAGGGAGCATCCGCGGGTTTCCGAAATCGTGGGGAAAATTCGGTCCCTCGTTCGAAACCGCAGCAAAAATGTTATCAATAATAATAATAATAATAAGGACGTTCGAAGTTTGCTTTCATCCTCGCAAGTGTACTATATTTCCCCTGCGCTGCGTCGTATGGAGTCGCAGAGCGATTTTTAAGAGCTTTGGAATATCTCTCTCCATCCATCCCTCCAGTCAGTCAGCGAGTCTGACTCGCCACCACTCTCCGGCAACCACTCGTCGGATTTTCATTTTCGAAAAAAAATAATAAAAATCAAAATAAATAACTCTCATCGACGGATCGCGCACCAAGGCTTCTAGCTTAATCACCCAGCAGAGGGAGAGAAAGAGGGAACAGCGAGAGTGGATGGGACCGACGGATCTTTGAATACGGTTTGGAGGAGGAGGAGGGTGAAACACAAGATCGATAATATCGCAGGAGGGTCCAATGATGGCGTGGGACGTGAAACATTATTATTATTTTTTGCCCATCGTCGGGATTCAAGGCCTCGTCGTCGGCTTCCCTCTTTCGCGGATGGGCGAGGGATTGGGGGTGGTGGGGGGAGGGGCGGGTGGGGTTGAGAGGACGCCGATGTTGGTATGTGCCACTCTCTCATCTCTCGAATTCACAGCCTTTTGTATATACTGATCTTGGGAATTTTTCATAGTGAAATTGAAGTTGTAACCCCTACGCTTATTTAATTTGGATTGGTTGAATATAATAATGAAGTGAGCAGATGACGTGTGTGGACGCAAGAAAGTGAAGTCTTAATGTTCCGAGTAGTTATACTGAATTTTTAATCTTTTTAAATTTCACCCCTTTGGTTTGCATAATTGCACCCATGCGCGCAAGTGCGTACCATGTCATTGTGCATGTCGCAATGATTTGTAAATTGTCAAAGCTTAGTCGTTCCACAGCGATATCATTGGGTTTACTCCCTGCGACAGCGAATTGACATTACGGCCACTTTTCCTGTGCTACAACGGGGAATTGAGTCGCGAATACCTTGTTTGTATAAACTCCCGTTGAAATTCCCTTTGAATTAAGATGGTACTGATATTTCTACTAATTCCTGTGTTTTTGGCTTATTAATTGTAATGCTGGCCTATTTTATGTGGCCAATACCTGATTTTATTAAGTTTTATACTGTCCTGAGCTATCCTACAGTATGGTTCCCTTATTTAATCTTTGGTTGTTTAGTTATTATGGAAGGCAGCTGACAGTTGAGGTAATTCGCGCCGTAGTCAGGTAAGTTGGTAAGGCTGTTGCACAAAAAGGGAGGAATCAGGCGAGATGTTGTGGAATATGAACATAATAAGAACTAAGATATTACAATTTTCCACAGATAAAGATATTTTGCTTTCTCTGTTGAAAATTGTTTTTTTCTTAGTTCTTATTAAGGCTGTTGCAGCCTAGCTTCCTCAGAAATGCAAGGTCACTCATGTTTTTTTTTAGTTTAAGAAGTCGTCTTGACTTCCGCACTCTCCTCTCTACTTCCTCTTTACCGCCGAACTCTCCAATGAGAATAGCGACAGTCACACTTTCAGTTAATTATAATTATTATTATTAGGGTGCTAAATCCTTCGTAATAATGAATGAGCCTCGGATATATTTTATTCCATCGAGCTACCCTACATAATTAATTTTGTCGTTGTGATCGCAACCTTTTGCTTTATTTTGCGTTAAACTCGATCAATGTCTACCGTTGAATTGGATTCAAAGTGAATTTGTTTTCACAAGAAAGGTCAGCCATTTTTGCGTGAGCTCACATTACCAGCGTGGACACTAGCTCATTCATTTTTTTAGCGTATGGCATTAGATGCATAGTTATGTTTTCAAAAGCAGTTTAAATTAAGTGGGGTTATTGCCTGTGAGGCGAAATTGTTGTAGGTAGGTCCGAGTTTCAATTTTGAACTTGTAGCTCTTACTGGATGAAATATGTCATATTTAACGATTCATAATCTTTCAGGATACTCATTGTTTCATTCCGTGGGCACAATTATATTCCCCGGATCATAACTTGGCGTTTTGTGAGAATTTTAGGATCTGTACTTGGTAATAATCAATATTATATAGCATCAAATGAAACTAATTGCTGGAAAGCAATAAATATTCGAGGACTTATATTACGAGCCTGATGACATAATGCGTCATGCTAATACTACGTCATTTTGTAGGAATTAACGCATTCCGAAGAAATTGCGCAAACCTTAATTAATTTCGAATATACCTCTTATTGGGCTGAAAACCTCTGGTCAAACGATATGAAATATTAATGGCATAATAAGGTCTTCTGCAAAGTGAACGCTACCAAAACCTTCTTGAAAAGAAGGCGTTGTTCACTCAATTTTTTTTGTTCTTCGATTATTCACTCGAATGTACCGAGGAATCGCTTTGACTGCAATACTAGATTTGTATGATAAATCACTTATCAGAGACATGAATTTAATTATCTTTTCATGCAATACTCTTTTTAAAGAAATCATCATCACAATGTTTTTTAGATCTTTTACTCTGTACTCAATGCTTTATAATTGTTTTTTCAGCCTAAAACTCACGAAATACTGCAATCACTTGTAGGAGTTGACGCAATTTTTCTCGTAAGATGGTTAAATGTGAGGAGAGAAAAAAGCCGTTTTTCCACGTCACATCTCGTGGATACTAATGAAAAACGTTTACTGCGTGCTCTGCGAGAGGCGCTGAAAGGGCCCCCTTGCCATTAATAAAGGGGGTGAAGGCCATTACCCTAGTTTCTGAGGGTGAGAGATTCCTCTTCTTCATTGAACGTTGATCAAAATGGCCAGCAGGCGTGCAAATTGCGAACGTCATTACCAATTTAAAGAAAAGTGGAATTTGTGGGGTGTATTTATAATAATGGATCAAGTAATCATTAAAATATTTACGAGCTCCCCCTGTTTATGAAGCTTCATTTCCCTTTTTCGGGCTCCCTCGTCAGCGGTTTCCTTCTGCGAACATAATGCGGCTTAACCAGGCAACTAAAGGGATCACGTTGAGTGTGGCTTTTCTCGGATAATTTTCTCTCCCATTTGGGGGTAATGTGGATCAGGCATTACGCCTCCGATGACTCATCATATGGTAATTAAGTCCACTCATTTCCAATGGGTCTGCACGTGAACACGGGTGTTTGATGATGGTAGTATTTCGTTCTATATCTGACAACGCCACAAACAATCCTGAGATAAAATGCGGCCTGATAGAAGGCGAGAAGAATATACATAATTACATATTGATTTGCTCTTGTGTACATTAAATTCGTAAGTCTTATTTCCCTGCAGAATTAACAGTGGTGACGGAATATAGTCACATTCTCAGTAATTGGAAAATTATGTACTATTCTCAAAAGAAATCGTTACTGAATATCACTTACTACCAAGTGATTTAACACGGAAGATTTTGAAAAAATAAGTTGGAGTTCATCTCTAGGTTAATAAGGTACACAATAATTAATTCTACTAAAAACTGTCGCTGAAATATAGCAAAGCAGCGTTCTTCCTTATTCATTGGTAATTCCTCTCGACCAATTTCTTAGATGAAAAATGGCAAAAGGTGCAACCCTCTTCCTGACAAAAGCGTAACATCATGATTTTATATTTATCATCTTATGATTAAAGACATAAATTTTATCTTATTTGGGCTCAAAATTTACTCCGAACAGCAAACGAGTGATGGGTAAAACATAAATGTCGTGATGAATATTATACTATATGGAATTTCGTTGTCATTATTAAACAAGAAACCTTTGTCGAAATTACAGTCAGGAAATCAATAAATCTTTTAATAATAATATTCCATGATAATTCAAATTATTAAAGTTTCGTGTTCTGCCTCTCAACATTTCTGACGCTGCTCCGTTTTATTCTCGAAAGGCCCAAGCAAATGAAAATCAACTTTATTTTTTATCATAGCAGCGTATTTTCCTGAAAGCTGTATTTTCTTAACAACTACATCATAGCCTAGCTTCCTTGCGTACATTTCAGTGGACCGAATTCCATCAGTGCTAGGTTGGGTCGAGAGAGATTCAGTGCCGCGATTTTTAACGATTAATGAACATGTAATCTTTTGAGCGAATTTGAAGCCTGTACGTACACTCACTAATCTCTTACATCAATATAATGCCCAACAATAATTCCATCATCTTTACATTTAATATTTTGCTTTTATAAAAAGAAATTAATTCATTTTGGATGGATTCATATTCCTTTTAGCTCTTCCTGTCGAAATTCTGCGGTACCTCAGGCTCTACTCTTTCGATTACATTCATCGAAGAAATTTCATTCTGCCCACGTGCCACGTTTAAACTGAAAACTTGTGCCTAAGTTTCTATAAATTAACTCCTTTTGGAAATATATATTTCAGACGATTAAGATTTGTCAAAAAATGTCGTTTTACGACGAGCAGTAAAAAGTTTACGGCTTGCAGTGCTTTCATCGGTGAAGGCTGCAGAGGGAGGTATATTTTAGTGGCACTCGTCTCGCAATGCGTGCTGACTTCGTTCTATACCTGCATTCCCAAGCATTCCCATTACATTTTAACATTTCTTAAATTATAGCTATGGCAAAACGTGTAAGTATTTTGTAGTTTCAAGGGCACTATTTTTAAGTAAGATATATTTAGTGAACAAATCGCCACTCCTTCTTGTGTTATCATCGGGATGATCACCCTCCTTGAAATCCTGGGAAACAACTACAACTCCTGAATCCATTAGCTGCAGATTACTCGACGACCGAGTTTTAGCAATCCTGCGCTATTTTATTTACCATCTTTTGATACAAGGGCTTTCAACCGACACTGTTGTAGTAATAATTTTAGTATTTAATGTAAAATATTTATGAAATTTTGTAAGTTTACATAGTACTATTCAGCATATACGGGTTATCTCCCAGGTTTTGGTATAATTTATGTTTATTTTCTCTGCGATTTTGCTTATGTTATTTGTACATGGCGTATTTTTATATTGTTTTTACACTGTCTTCGATTCCTTTCAATTAATGATATCGTTACTTTGGCAGGTTCTAAATCATTAATGTTCTTCCATTGTAAATATATCATTACACCCTTATTATTTAATTATTGCCTTTGCTTTAATCTAGGCAACACGTCTGCTCATTAGATAAAACCTCTTCGCAGAGCTTTCTGTACAAAAGCTGTCGTATACGCGGAAACACCTTGCTTTGTTTCATTGGGTATTACAGAAACTTGTTTTAAATATCTGCAGTGGAGATTTTAATATAACTTTTCTTGACCTAATATCTCCACTTCATATTTACTTCATTTAATATTGTACTTCGTACCCATGATATTTCTTGGAGGCAGTGAATCAGATTGTATTTGGCAATAAATAAAACCCTGCAAGCCACCTCAAGGGTGTACGGCAGGGGGTGATTTTTTTTACCTACATGCACTGCGCTATTTCTACTAAAGTAAATGAAACACAAAGTGAACAAAACTACAGTCATACATTAGAAAAACCTGAAAATATTCGCACGAGTTGAAATTTCACCAACATGCTCTTCAGTATAGTTCTGCTACTACTGCTCCGCTCCAACTCCACAGCCGGAGCGGAGCGACGGCAACGGGAAACGAAGAACTCCACTTAGGAGTATAGCAGCCTGAGAAAATCTGGAGAACAAAATCAAAGGAAGTGGAAAAGAGAAACCAAAATAATAACAAACAAAATTACTACAACTACTATAACATCGTGCTCACAAATTAGTTCAAAGAATTGAGTAACGATAAGTGTCTATGCGATGTACTGTAAATAGACCACCAGAAGCTCAAATAGACTATGATGAAGTACAGAATAGGATAAACAAAAAAATCAAAAGAATAAAAGAAGATTATTGGGAAATGTTTTAGCCTTTAGAAAGTGATTTCTACGTAACTCAAAAACTGGTATGGAGAGCGATAAGAAATATCAAATCAGACATGAAAGAATATGTTCAGATAGGTAACATAGAGTCAAAAGTTTGGGAGAACTTCTTTAAAAACTGAAATCAATCAAGGCAAGAATAAGATGACAATGAACTAGTGGGAGACGAAATTTTAATTAATGAAGTACAAGAAATTCATAAAGAAGTTACACAAGTTGTGAGAACGTTAAAAAATATAATATCATCAGGGGATAACGGATTACATAACAAGCTTTGGAAATATGGAAGTGAAGGTTTTAATAGATGAATTAAATATATTATTACAAAACATTTTCAATCTCCATTAAGTCCCTAAAAGCTGTAAAAGAAGAATCATCATACCAGTATTCAAGAAAGGCACGAAACGAGACGAGACAAAATTAATAACTTCAAGAATAAATCAAAGAATAACACTCACAGAGGAGCAGCATGGCTTTCGTAGTGGAAGATCATGCACCTACGCTGTCTATATAATACAACAGTTAGTTGATTAGGCTATGGAATTTGATTAGCGTATTTATGCTTCGTAGACCTAGTGAAAGCGTTCGATAGACTTATTTTAAACGATGTATTGGCTACACTACGAAATAGCAAAGTGCCAGAATATACATTGCTCTTGATAAGAGCAATATACACAGACAACGAAGTGAAAAAGTAAATGGAAAATGCTGTCATCTATAGAGGCAGTGTACGACATTAAACGAAGTTATGAGGTAATCAGAGAAGTGATAACTGAAAGAGGATATGGAATGCAAAATGCAGAGATCAGCGCTGCTATGCTGACGGTGCGGTCTTGATTGCAGAAATTGCAGACTTCTTGTGAAGATGACGCAAGCCTGCAGGAAACATAATATGAAAATATCAACAAAAAAAAACAAAATGTATGACGATAAGTAAAGAGTCTGTAAGATGAAAGTCGGAAGTTGACAAAGATATTATCGAGCAAGTTTCTGTTTTCAATTACCTCGGAATACACAATACAAGTTTTGGCATGATTGGAGATCAGGTGAGACATCAAGCATTAATAACTACTAAGTATCGGGTGCACTGAAGGGTATCATTTGTAAAAACAAATATTTAAGAAAGGAAATTAAAACAAGAGTATATAAATCTGTTGTAAGACCAACTATTCCGTATGCAGCTGATACACGGGCAGAAAGAGCTAACCAGCAAAGATGCTTGAAACAGAAAATATTAGAACACTGAGGGAGATATGTGGGAAGACGTTAAGGGATAGAGTACGCAGTGAACATACTAGAGAACAACTACAGACACGACCAATAAACGAGTGGACGCGGACAAGACGACAGGAATGGAACAATCATATCACAAGAATGGATGAGAGTAGAATTGTAAGAATCGCCAAAGAAAAGCTACCAGAGGAAAGAGATCACGAGGCAGGCTTCTAAGAAGTTGGAGAGAATTATTGTAAGTTTGGAATAAACAGGGAGCAGCCTTTTTACAAAGCAAGAAGACTTGTCTGTCACAAGCGGAGAACATACATTTTCCGGGAAGGGAAAAAAGCATTTTTTTCATTTTGATGGTGGAGTGCCGGCGCTTATAGCCCTTCATATCCTTGTTAATACCTTAATCCCCAGACTCTTACCGTGGAAAAAACCTCCCAGATTTTCTAAAATTCTTCTCTGGCTTCTCTTACCATTTTGTCTCAATGCTTTCAGGAAATGCGATACCCACTGCAGTTGCCAGGGTATAAGATGCAGTTTCGTGCACAAGATGCGACTTAACTTCAGGAAAAACAATTTTTAGTGATTCTTCATGTGTCTGTAAATTTTACTCGGCCTAAAAGTTTTGAGTGTGAAACAAAAGGTGAATTTTTTTAATTCTTTTTCACGACTTCCTAATTCACTAGCTTAATGCACAGAGTAAAAAGTAAGAAGGACCTTGTAGTTAATATGTTCCGCATCCGATTTCATAGAAACAACTCATCGGGAAATCGAGAAATAATATAGATCAGAGAAATCAGAAATTATTCTTAAGCATTTCCTCGTCCAGAATCCTCGTATGACTTTTGAATAATGTCTCATGGTTTATGGCTCCATATTACTTAATTATTGGTCAAAAAACTTAGTCCTTAGAAAGTAAATATTTAAAAGGATAAATGATAAATTTACTGAAACTTTGAAGGAACAATCGTGTAGAGTCTCTGGAATTATTGGTCGCTCCATTGATACCTACAGAAGTGGCATTGCGCCTTTAAAAATTTCTAAACTGTGCCTACACTTGCAAAATTGGCGAATTTAATATTCCACCAATTTTTACTTCTTTTTAACCTTTCATTTTTTCAAATAAGTTTTCATCGGAAAATAACTACTGTTATTATGTGGTAGCCCCGGGTTTCATGTCGTTTGGCTTCTGATCGTATGCCTCAGGGTTCCAATACGAGGAAATCCTACTTGAAAACGTATTATTAATCTCAAGCTGTGTGGTTTCACGGGTATCAGATGATTCTTGGAAACCACTGATGACTCAGAGACCCGAAGAGTGAAAAGGGCTTTAAGTTGGGTGAGTGTTAGGCATTCATACCAGACCAACCGATTTCCTGGCTGAAGACTGTGCTTTAAGTTTTACCACAAGCAGGCTCAGCAACCTAAATGAAATCGTGGACCCTAAAAAAAGGGACTCTTTTCATCCACTGTCTCGATGAATCCGATGAGTTATAAACACTAATGGAGCTTCTTTGGAATGAAATGAGAAAATGAGCATTTTATAGATACCCTTACATACATAATATGTATGTCACGTACCTACTCCACGCGTTCCAAACTCACGGTCATTCTTGGCTTTTGGAATGGAGCGAAATGTAGAAAGGTGTATTGAAGAGGAGATTTGGGAGGCAGATAAGAGAGAAGAGCTGGAAGGGAGAGGTCGTGGAGAGAGGGGGGAGGAAGGAAAGGTGTGGAAGAAGGGGAGTAAGGTTGTGAGAAAGGAAAGAGTGGCGACCGAGCAAGAAGTAGCGCTGAATGGGAAGAAATATACACACACACAAAGGCATTTTCCGAGGCGTTCCTTTTTGCGGTGAATAATCGCCTTTAAGGATTTGTCAGAGGAGAATGGTACGGGAAGGGAGGAAGAGAAATTCGTGGGGCGAGAGAGTGAGGGGGAATCCGTGGGAGCTAGCTTTATTTTCATCGGTTCTGAAAGATCGGTGGAGACTTTCATGTTTTGGGGAAGTAGGAGTGTAGGTTTGTGCCAAAGGAGATTCTCCACCGCCGCCGCACCCAGGACTCCCTTAAAAGGCCGTCTCGGAGTTTTCACATCCCTTCTCTCTTTCTGCAACACTGTAGTCCCAAAACCTCTCTCTCACCCTCTCACCTCACTCAAAAGGTGAGCCTCGGCGATATTTTTTTTTTCTTCCCAGCGGTTTTCTTTTCTTTCTTTTCAATACTTACGAGCTGTCTTTGTGTGTGAGATAGAGAGAGCACCGCAGTCTAATAAACGAGCTGTGACACTCTGGTTCTCTGATTCGTTTTCTTTATTTTATTTAATTTCCCTCTCTCTCTCTGTTTTCGTCCTCGAGCCCAGGACAGGAAAATTTTATTCGCCCTCGAGGACAATTGGTTTTCGATGAATGTCACGGGTTGAGGAACCAAACCGCAGCCATCCATCCGAGAAAGAGAGTCGGGTTCAGTGGGGTGAAAGGAGGAGAACAGGGTTATTCCTGATGAAAAAAAACAGATGTCGCGGCGAAGAGCAAGACTTGGTGGCAAGATTGTTTTAAAAAATACAAATATTGCTCTTTCATTCACCAAATGTGGCAAAAAAACTAAAGTGGATCCCGGGAGGGACGGGGTATAAACGACAAAAGTTCGGGGGAAAAAACATGGTTTCCATTTCCTGACGTATACTTGTAAGGTTACAATATTCACTTTCCCTCTTCCATTGCTGAGACATTAGGGTGAATATGATGTTAATTATCATCCCTCACTCTTTATAAAACCTTTATTATGACTTTTAAATTTGATCTCTTTCTCTACCTCTTCAATGGAGTAGGCATGTCATATTAGACGACGTAAATGCTCTGTGTGTTATCTCTTACATCATTATCGCAATAACACATCTGATACGGTCGGATTTTAAGTTCATTCAATGTGGAATTCGCATTCTCAAAATGAAATCATTTGGATTTGTAGCACAAAATGGCACATCTCTAAAAAAGTCACTAGGTCAAGAAATTCAGAAAGAAATACCATTAGGACCCCTCATTGATACTACATTAAAAGCAGAGATGGAGTAGGAATCCAAAAACCTCTTCATTTTTATTGAGTATTTTCTAGAGTTAATTCTTATTTGCTCATATCATTCCGATCCCTTCGTATATTAGTCACTTTTTGGCTCCGCAAAAACTCATTCACTTTCGAGAGGTAAATTCTGTAGTAAATTCATTCTGGAATCTTATGTATTCCAATCTCTTTCTTATGCATTCCGACTAATCGTAATTGATGTGCATTATGTGTCATCGTTCATAAATTATTTCTCTTTGCTAGTAGAGGGACAGATGCAAGGACGGCAAAACTTTGGAAAGCTTAGGCCATTATATACTCAACCTACATTTCCATACTAACCTGCCAGCCGCCGCAGAAGCGTGTGGTAGGGGGTACTGGGAATGAGGGGAACTAGCCATGAAAGGGTAGGGAAAAGGAAAAAGGAGGCGGGAAAGGACAAAGGTGAAATACTATGTCAGTGATTAGCCTTGTTTTTGTGTCATGCTATTTTATCATAAACACTAATGGTGCATGGAAAGAACGAATATTCGTACGTATCAGGTAGGGAGTGTATATCTCTCTTTATTATGTCGACTCTATCGGTTCTATAGATATAGCTCGGTGTCAGAATTATATCTTACGTGACGTATTGAAAGTAACCTGATGTGAATTTTTCAAGTAATTTAAGCCTGTTGTGTAGCCTCCGAGTCGCTAACGGCTCCTACCTTAGCCGCTTCATTAGTGTGTTACACTTTCGCGCTCGCTCGTAGCAGTTTTTAACGAAGCGTGAGACTTTCCTTTGTATCTTATTTACTTCTCGAGTTAAAATTACAACCTAGCTCACTGCTAAAAGGCCAATGGCAAATTTAAAGGATTTTTATTTCAATAGTGAATTATTTTACTGCAATTCATTCTCCCTCTTCCTTAGCTTAGTATAAAATTAAGGTAAGTAGTTTGAGCGAGATACAAATTCACATAAAATTTGACAAATTTAGCCTCATAATAAAGAGAAAAAAACTCATTTTCAGTGATAAAATATATCAGGCACCTTTCATTTTAATTTCAAGATATTTGCCATGAAATACCAGCCATTTTTCATGGAAAATTGTACAGGTATGCACTCCAGGGAGACTATTAAAAATAACGAGGAATTTTTAAAGCAGAGGTCTTGTCATTAATTCACTGAGAATTAATTAATTGTTCGTTAATTACTGATTATCTTCAGTAATTTAAAACAAAGTTTTCGCGTCATTGATTAAACAATATTGACCTGATTTTTCTATCAGTTGCTTAAATTTTTAAAGATTGAATGCGATCTCTATTATAACTAGAAAAATATCTCTCTCAAACTACTTTAAGTTATAATTGATGCTTTGACTTTCTGTATCGACCTGGTTGGTAGTTTACCTGGGAAGACGTTTGATGGCTGAAGTCATTAGTGTCATGCAGGTCGTAGGCTGGTTAGGGTTACTTGGGGAATGAAGTAATGGTGGATGCAAACCTGGCGTCAGCATCTGCTTACTCTCAACGAAAGGTCTTAAGGGGTCCACAGTTTAACAATCCATTCGAAGGTTGAAGTACTGCACTCGAAATTCCCTCCACAACTCACCCAAATAAGGATACCCAAGGATTTTCCGATGAGGCGTCATTGAGTCATTACTCAATAAGGTTTCTGGTCTCCCGAAATGATACATTGAGCATTGGACCATTTCTTCTTTATAATCTTTCTCTATTTATTATCATAACTCTTTCCAAACGCTAAACAGTGGAAATTAATGCTTTCAAGGCAGTTATTTCCTATCGATTTGTTGTTATGTGCGCATGAAGAGGTTTTGTAATTGGATCTTATTTATCTGAGTGCGTTCAGCTCAAAGTTTATATAAACAAAGTTTATATATATATATATATATATATATATATATATATATATATATATATATATATATATAAACTTTGAGCTTTAATATATAATAATTTGAACAGAAGGTGAAAGAAAGAGATAGGAAACATATAATTAAAATTGGACGAAGACACTGGTGATGTGGAAGATGGTAAAGCCGAGAAATCAGAGGGTAAAAATGTGCCGTGGCCGGGACTCGAACCCGGAACCTCCCGATGTCGCGCCGAGTGCTCTACCAGTTGAGCTACCAGGACACTTAGATTTACCATGATTTCGGCTGGGGCTTATAGCAAAGAATACCCCTTCAAGCTTGAGCCCGTAGCCGTGGCCTCTGGATGGCACACAAGGGCAGCTATTCCATCACCAAGAGATCTCGGCTTTACCATCTTCCACATCACCAGTGTCTTCGTCCAATTTTAATTATATGTTTCCTATCTCTTTCTTTCACCTTCTGTTCAAATTATTATATATTTATTCGCCTAAAGGCGGTGTGTGAGTGAGTGAACGAAATATATATATATATATATATATATATATATATATATATATATATATATATTTACTATTACATCACTTAGTGGAGGTGACAGATGACTATCGCTGGATAATGCCGAAATTTGATGTATAAAAATGAACTGAAAAATGTTTCGAGTTGAAGGTAGGTATTATGAGTCATATAAAAGTTACTTTTCAGGTTACGTACAATAATGAGAACAACAATGAAAAAATGTCTCATTTTCGAAGATTTGTCTCACCAAATATTTAGTTATGCAATCACAACTGTATAGATTCAATCCTGCATGTTTTCATTTCAAAGTATTTACATTTTAGTTGTAGCAGCTAACAATTCCGTCGATTTTTAAAGTTGGTATTTCACAGATTCATGATCGGTTTATATACAGGTCTGTAGATCAGCATAAAAGTGAAAATTTTAGACCCCGAAATTTCTCAGCAGAAATGTATATGAAGTCACTTTTTAGGTGAGTCGTCCTATGGGTTTCATTGTTGCTACACGATTTTCAGGGGGGATTTTCCGTGGAAGGTATCTCCTTCTCAAAATCAACATCTTTGGGAATTTATGCCTGGCCTTTCTTTCTCTCTGTATCACTCTTTTCACTTCATTCTTTTATTCTCGACGCCCATTCGCTATACGTCGTCTCAGTTTTAGCTCCACCTTTATCTCATTTTCTCTCGTTTTCTCCCTCCCCTCCAGGGAACACTCCCTGACGATGGATTATGGATGCGCGCGAACGAGGATAGATGGAACAAATGGAGGCGTGGAATAAGTGGGAAGGGGTGGATTTGGAAGACTGAGTGATATGGTGGGGAGGATGTAGGATTAAGATGTGGATAAGTTAAGTTAAACTGCGAAACACAGTGAGATGGATATAAATCGTATTTATTTACACTCTTGCCTTTACGCAATGATGCCTAATCTTTTTTACCACAAATAATGTACAATTTGGGACATTGTTGACTACAGTATGCAGTTTTGTAAATTTCAGACACATTTTATTCACAGAAAAATTCACTACCCTGAGGAAATCAATAAATATGACGAAAAGTTTGATATTTCTGAGTTGTTTTCTTAATTATTGGCCAAGATTCCAAATCAATACCTTAATTACATGATAATACCTTCATTACTCTGGTAAATGCTTATTGCAAATGTCGAAATAAATGACCTGATACATAAGTATACACTCTCACTCACTCACTCACTCAGTGATTCAACCAGAAGGTTTGTAGAGTTGAGAGTAGAGCTCATCCCGGACTAAGCCACAGGCGTGGGAATTTCACACATTCAGGGTGGGGGGGGGGCAGTTCCTTTCCCTGGGCCACCTCGCACTCCGAGGATTTTTTGTTCGGGGGCGTCCAAAGGCTTCACCTGGATTGGTACCCGGGACCCTTCGATCAGTAGCCTAGCACTCTACCCACTAGGCCACCATCTCCCCACATAAGTATACAGGGTTACAAAAATAAAAAAAGAAAAAATAATCCAATATTGCGTCCATTTGGGTGATTTGGCCAGTCCAATACATTTTATCAAAATTATTTTTCACTAATTTATTCGAAAACATGACTATCAAATGCGGAAATAAATACATTCAAGCATAGAAAATGGGAAAGGGATCACATATATGAAAGAGCTAATATTGCACTAATCTGCGTGCCCAAATTCTTAGGTAGAGCACCGAGCTTTAGCCGTGGCACTGGATTATAAAACTCGGGTGAATTTATCGACGGAGAGAATGCGGCCTCGGCGGGATCTTGTCTAGCATTTTCCGTGTATTTTATGGAACTGGTTAAATATAATTTCCAGTCTTTAAAGTACCTTACATTCCAAATATCTCACAAACTGTAGTTCTAATTTATTATCTGTATATTTATTTATCATTTCCTCCACATACCCAAGAAATATTAAAGCATAGATGATGTGATTCCCAAGGGCCAACAAAAATAGGAACGCTACATTCGACCACAAATTACAAGTAGCCATTACTGTTTTCTTGAGATCAGAGTTCTGAAATGTCTCATAGATTGTTGGAATAACAACAATGCTGATGAATCCGAAATTCATTAAAATTATGATTAATTGATAGCAAAAAGAACAGCCTAAAAAAAGGCTCATTATTTGTAATTCTCAATTTTTTTTATTATATTCCCCAAGTGATGGAAAATTCAGTATCCTGGCTTTGTGTACTTGGTGTGGCGATGTAGCAGGTCGTCTAACGATCCCGGCAATAATCAAATCCGTAGTGATGTTCCCAATGTTGTTTACGGTGAGGAGATTTTCTCCTTCTTTTCCAATATATAGTTTTCCCTTAATTTTCAGCTGCTAACCAAGATGATTTCAAGCCTAGAAACAATATCATTCGTGAATATCTCTCCGCACCACTTACTCATTTGAGGGTTTTGGGTGGGAAACCCATTCCTTACTAACTCCCGAAAATTATTTAAGAATCCCACCGTTCAGTATTCCCTTAGATGAAGTTTATATGAATGTGAGAAATTCATGGCGGGAAACCCATTCACCTTGAATGTAGAATTCGACGGAATTCACAGTGGTCGTGGTCACCTGGGTAGCTCAAATGATTATAGCTTTTGGCGAGATCTGGGTTTGAATTCTAGTTTAGGCGAATGACATTTTCGCTGCGAATTACACTCATTTCGGTGAATCCTGGCTGATTAACTTATCACATTTACTCCGCGGGTAGTTCTTTGAAGAATTTATTATTTCAGAATTTTGATTAATGCATACATTTTTAATGTGTGGATATTTTCGTCTTTATTTAATTTTATTGCATTTAAATTATGTAATGTTCAGATTTCCTGCTTTATTATGTTCCTCTTCAAAAGTAAGTTTACTCCAGTTTTTTAGTAAATCCATTTGACATGTAATCGTGTGTGAGCAAAATATACATTCTCTATTCACTTTTTTCTTCTCGCTCTACTTTTTTGATAACGCGTGTTTCAACTTGCTATGTGCGCGTTGGAAATAATAAAGATGACTTGTTTTATGGGATGAGTTTTGGGTGATGAGAAAGGATTCCGTGGGAGATGAGCATGGAAGACCATAAACTTGGGTCGTGTAGAATTCGAAGGAATGTATTCCGTTGTCAGGAATGAGGAGACTGAGAGAGACGGAAGTGGAAGGGAAGGGTAAAGGAGAAGTGGAGCTCGTGAGCATAAAGAGCGGAAAATTTTTCCGGATGGAGAAAGCTCTGGAGATACTTTCCGGCAGTTTTCGGGAGTTTTTTTATTTTATGGCGTCACCCATGTATGCACATAAGCCAGTACAGCGTACACAGCGCCTGATTTGTCCATAAACGCTCGCGTCCCGAGCGAAAATAAAATCTAAAAACCGTATGGATTCGAGTTTTTAAAAAGTTTACGAACGACCTCCTCCTGTGCAAAGGTGAAGTTATTATTCATAATTTTGATTGCATTTTGTTTTGATTTCAGACCATACGATACCGTTACGTTCGGTGATGTTTTGTTGTCTGTGGATAAGAAAAGCTATATTTTAAGATTGCATCTTCTCCAATTGCGATGATACAAGTAAATATTGCCGTGTTGTCATATGAAAGAACGAATTAGTCTCGAGCTACCCTAGAGAACCCTGATCTATACCGTTTCATGTACCCCGTTCGAGACGATTGAAATCAGCGCCACCAGACACGACAATGGAAAGCAGCGACAGGGGAAGTGTAAACGACGGGAGAGAGGCCACCCTGGGCCAATCAGGTCGTGCAAACCAGGCCGGGATAGAAGGAGAGACTTTGTTTACCATCCGTCGCGAGGTGGAAACTCCCAAACCCTTTGTAGATAAATCCTCCCCATCACCGTCACAATGAACCCTTTGGTCCCCATCTTTACCCCGATCTTGCATTCAACCCCCTCTTCAGTTCTGAGTGGGTATGAGGTTCGATTATCGATGTCTTGGAAATATCGATGTAAGAGATACAATGGTCGATTTTTCGGTCGATGGTATGTTTTATTCGAACATTAAAGGTAGAACAAAACTTGGTGGCACTCGTCCCCGGGGAGTTTGAGAATAGAGGAAGTGAGGTAACTCTTATTTACTCATGTTTTTTTTTTAATCGTTAGGTTAGTAGCCATTGTAATCTCCTCGTTGCATAGTTCAATTTATTTAGAAAACTTACTTAATATTTGAATTCTCATCACAAAAAGTCGTCTAGTTGTGATGATAAATACTATAATTTATAGTTTTTCATCTATATTTTACCATAAAATGAATATAAAATAGGGAGTTTAGTGTATATTTTGTGCTTTTTCTGCATTATGATGATACCACAGAAGTATAGAAGGTCTCTTGCAGGAATCCCTGAATGACCATAGCCACCTTTTTTTTACCTCTCTTGTATCGTTTCCTCTCCCTGATGTCATTTTATTCGCCTGCAAGTGCCACTAAATTTTGCTTCCTTATAGCAACTGATGATTTCATAAATTTTTCACCATTAATAGCCTTAAACACCGCATCAAATATTAATTTTAATTACAAGTAGTATATTATTTTCAGTGTTTGAAGTTTGAACGCGCATCGAAAATTTATAGTGCTTGCTAACAGAGAGGAAACAAAAGTTCCAGTGAATTTCGGTCGTAACTTGAAGGAAATGCTTGGAAATGTTAGGTTTAAGGAAAAATTACGAGTTTTTGTTGACAGCTACTAGCTTTTAGAACTTAATTTTATGCTATTGTGCACGGGAAACAACCTTCTAACATTTGTTTTCCAAATTAACACTTGGTTACTTGAGTTGCTTAGTCTCATGTTTTTAAGTCATTAGGTTGTTAACTATTTCAATTTTTTTCACTGAGTACTCCGATTTATTTTAAAAACCATACAATCAGCTATTTTTTGTGTGAATACCCTTTTTTTAGTTGTTCATGTAAAGTATTTGTTGTAATGAATAGAAAATAGCTAGCGTAATGTAACTTAGCACGTTTGTGGCTACATAAGTAACAATATCTACTTTCAATTGTGTTATATCGATGTTTTGTGGTTATCTAAGGTGGATAAGTGGTTAATGGCGGCTGTACATTTGCATGCGTGGTAAGCGCATTTCAAATGTTAATTGCTTTCAAGTATCAAATCGATGTATAAGAACGTAATTCTACGGCAGCAGGAATTCATAAGGGTTTTGCTCGGTCGAAAGTTCTTGGCACATCGATGCCGAGAACGGCAGCAGGAGTAAATCGCCTTTGGGGAAGGTAGTTTGGAAGGTACTTTTCACTTTGGAGAATGATCGCTATCATCCACTATCACTCCTAAATGACATTCGTCGAAATAGATGCCCCTAGACATAAATCGGGTTCCTGCGCAGGTGCGAGGAATCATCAAAGTTATCGGTACACAGGCGTTCGCACTTCTACGAACATCTATCGACGGCAAGTAGCATTTAAACTCAGCAATAATTTCGTATACAACCCGGTGACTTGAATGAAAAAGGGGATAACTTTGGATAACAGATATAAAAATCAACTTAATTTGCCGGAGAAAGACTTGTTGTGGTAAAAATAAATATGTTTATGTACAAGGAATATTTGTATGTATAGTAATGTTTGTTGTTGTAATAGATTTCTTAAAATTGAGGTTTTAAAATACTCTTGCCTGTAAAACTGTGAGGAATAAAATAAATGTAAACTCATTGCGCTATTTACATGTATTTTTATTTAATTCAAGTCATATTAATTCATAAATTCAGCAGTAGTGTCTGTAAAACTCAAGACGTGTGGAGCATAATGGTATTAGTTATCGAAATTCGGCAAGATTCCACATAGATATTCATTGTTTACTCTGTCACTCATATTTTTTGTGAAAAAGCCGTATGTGACGTGGAAGCAGAACGATGCCTTTACAAGTAGTGATATGTTACGTTGAGAGATCGCCACACTCTCGCCACTCTCATAGAAGTCAAGTTTCTATAGTTACGAGTAATGGCGCCGCCTTTTGATGGAAACGCTTTACCGCCGGAAACGATAGATGTCACTCCTCTAGTGAAAGAAACACTTGGATAATTTTCACACTTTTTTTGAACACCAACCAAGGTTTTAGTACGTTATGCTATCATTAAGGTACCACGGAATCTTTGGTGAGTGTCCAATATATGTGTGGAAATTTTACCACTGTTTCTCTCTCTTGAATACTGGTATCCATCAGAGCCTATCCAAATGAATCACACGTACCTTTGAGGGAAATGTGAAGAGAATTCTTTTAGCACTGCCAAAACCCTGAATAAAAGAGAGTACGGGAATTACATTTCTAGGGCCGGTCGGAATGAACATGGGGGGGGGGGGGAGGGTGAAAGTTTTGGGAGAGGTTTGCCGGGGGTAAGGGGCATTATGGGATGTGGAAATATACGACCCCCCCTGTCTTCTTCCCCTATCTAACTAACGGGGAACGGGGGGGAATAGAGTTGGGGGGGTGTGGAATAGGCTTGAAGGAATGTATATATGTATGCATTCGCGTCGTCCCCCGAACTCTCTCGTCTCGTGGATGAGTGCAAGTGTATGTCTGTGTTCCGGGGGCTTTCCGCGATCGTGCATTATACATGGCAGCGCCGTAGTGGAGTTAGTGGGAGAGAGATGCATGAAGAAAGAGAGGGAGAGAGGAGGAAATGTGTGGATTGCGGAGATCAGGAGTGGTAGGGAAGGGAAGGCGGTGAAGAGAGGTGAACTCCTGATGAAACCCAGTCTTCCTCCGTATGCGTGGTATGTTGACGTGCCCATATGCAGGGGCGCCGATGTTTCAGCTATCCCCACCTCCCCCACGTGGGTACAATGGGTTGCCAAACTGGAGGGAGACAGACGAGAGCCATTGTCTTCGCTGCCTGTTTAATTTTTTAAAACGGAAGAGTTTGGCGGGGGAACCGTTCCGGCGTCGCATATTGAATACCTACACTCCTCAGGCGTCGCGTCGCTTGGTCTGGAATTACAAAATACCGCGGAACGCTTCACATTTCATGGGCTCTCCATTCTATGATTGCATTATATGCCTGGGAATATTTGATGGTGAAGGTGGCTCAAAAGTTTAGAATGGTGCAGACATGAATGCTTATTAGTAGCACTTTTATTCCGTACACAAATTTCGTTAAAGCAGAAAAACTGACCAAAATGCGATAATTTCCAATATCTGCATGGAATAAATAGGCACCAAACATTTTAATTAAGTTAAAGGCATATGTTTGCAAATATTGGAGTAAATATGCATTAATTTTTATAAATGACGCTGTATTTGTATCCTCAGGCAGGAAAAGCTAGAAATATTTTTACTATACCCGGCTCATGTCACGACTCTTAATTTCAACATTCCATGGAACTCATTCACTTTGAGAATGACTTAATAATTGATCCGCGGATTAGTGCAGTAAAATACTCCTGTTATTTTGCTTAAGTTATTTCTTATGTTTAAAAATATGATATGCGTGGGCAATTTTTACGTAATACTGGGAAATTTGGCACGACCTGACATTTTCTGACCTCAACCTGTCCGCATTATAAAGGTAAATTTCACTTTTGCATGTATTTCCATCGATTTTCTTGGCACGAAGCTTAACGCTGATTGAGATACGCATGTTCGTAGCATAAACGCAGCTAGAGGGGTACCGTAGTCTTTGGAATATTAACGCTTTTTTTCGAGGAGGATGAGGAGGAGTCCGTTTGCAAACGTCAACGTCGCAAAAAATGCCATCTGAGTAGATATGTATAATTATTTCCTCCATTGCGAAAATGGATTTTTGTGGTCGACATTGTGTCAACAGCTGATCCTTTTTCATATCAATTTAACATGAATTTCAATAGTGAAATCGTATTTCCAAATTAGATTTTTTGATTTTTCCGTGACCTGATTTCCTTTTTGCAAGCCCAATGTCCGATATTCGATAAAAATTAGGGTTTTATGAATCCGTCGTAACAAATCCCTTTATTTATCTTGTCTGAGAAACTGCGCGCGTGAAAAGAGCAAATAGCTTCAACTGTGGCCGGAAGTTAGAACTACGTAAAATAAATAAAGTCAGTAATAATTTAAGCCCAAAGTGCGATTGGAATAATTAAAATTTAGTAGTTTTTTATTTTGTGCATACTAACAAATTATTGTTTTTTGTTGTATTACAAAAATATCGTAGCTGTTATGTGCTGCATGGTAATCAAAAAGGGAAAAAATAAAAATTTAATTGCATTGATACCATTCATAACATAAAACATAAATAAAAGCCTAGGTTTTACAACGAGAGCTTCCTGAAGTTAACGCAATGTGTAAATAACTATGTCGCCGTTAATTATAATGTTTATTGAAATTAAACTTAGTTATTTTTATTCCTATCGTTGATGGAAAAATTCTACCTGCTCAAATAGTCCTCGATTGATACGTTCTGGCAGTGGTTCAGCTTTTTGCATTGAAATATTCCATGCCGCCTGAAAATACTTATATCTTTTGGAAAACATGAGAAGCTGACCCAAGGATGGAATAAGCCCCATCAAGATGTACCCAAACCTCTCTTGAAATATTCCTCGCTTCTGATTGACGTCCATGCCCCATTTTGGGCAGACACAAGGATTGTATTAATGTGCAGTAACGGTTTTATTTACAATTTACGGCCTTCTCCGCTCAGTGCAGAACATTTCTGAAAACATTTGAGTTGATGATGCGATCAGACTACGCGGTCGTTGATGTGCGCAATTTTGATGCGCGAAAATTTTTATCTTCAAGCTTCACTTGGCCAGAATAATAAAATAAGTTTTTTTATACAGCCTTCAAAATTGTTTTCGAGGAGTGGACGTGTAAAAAAATAAATACCGCCCGAAGACTTTTTTCAAACCGCCCATTCCGAGACACTCTCTCACGATATTCTCTCCCTTCACATTTTCTTCGCGAGAGAACCCCACCAAGTTTTCGGCAAAGCGATGAATGCAGCGCGATGCACTCGTCTTTTGTTTATTTTTTCTGTTTACACCGGGGGTGCAAGTGTGGGTAAGGTACGTGGTGGCGGCGTGCGGGGGTTTCTGGGCTTTTTTACGACCGTTGCGCTCCGGTCCGTTCCACTCTTCATTCTTGTGTGTGTGCTGGAGGTGAAGGCGTTCATTTTATTTTGCAATCTTTTATTTTTCTTCTTTATACATCTCTCTATGCCAAGTCCTTCTACGGGAGCGAAGTTTTTAGTACCACCGTAAGTGCGCTGATGGCCTAGATTCAGAATTTCCTCGGGGTACTTTCATTTATTTATTTTTATTTTTATTTCTTTTTTTTGAAGGGGCGGTCACGTATCTTCTGATCTTATGCCTGGAGAACTCCATCTCAGTGTTTCATTGGAAAGGTTTAATGATACCGGTTGGACTTTTTTATTCGAGATTAATCCGAGAATATTTTTCATTTCTCCAGCACACGGAAGATGGATTTGCCTTGAACAAAAATATTGAATTGTGTTCTCCTCGGTAGTTACAACGTTTTTTGCTTCAGTTTAATTTTAATGTAGGTTTTTTCATATATCTTTGTCTTCATCACTTAAGTTAGCTATTCTTATCATAAGTAGCTTATTAGTTAGATTTCGAAGAATGACTACCTATTGTAGTCGTTACCAAGGGCCATGGTGTGTATATATACGAATATATATCGAATGAATCAGAACATATATATATATAAGAAAAAATTAATACAATAGATTAAATAACAAAGGTATAACACAATTTCCAAAATGAACTGTAAATACATCTAAAAAAAATATTACTTAAAATGGATTGTAAGCAAGCATATGAGTTCAGGGTGGTATTGACAAACATAACAATTTTGCAATATATAGTATATAACTATGCAATTTGCAATGTATAGAATACAACAGTTACTTATGATATACTGATGCAATGGTTACAATATGTTAAATACTTACACAATAATTACTTAAGCAATACATACTTATAAAATATATACAACGGTATCTACAAATTATTATCACTGCCTAAAATGCTCCAAAGCCTCTTTCTGAACACTTTCATTAACTCACAACAATATATAACAATACTTATACTACAATTACTTAAGAAATATATAGTTATAAAATATACAACTGCAGATACAAGTTATTATTACTGCCTATAAGGCTCCAAGCCTCTTTCTGAACACGTTTAGTAATCGACTACAATATGTTACAATACTTATACAATAATTACTTTGGGAATATATAGTTTTATATTATACAACTGTAGCTACAAATTATTATCATTGCTTAAAAGGCTCCAAAGCCTCTTGCTGAATACTTTCATTGACCCACTGCCTTTAACATGGTTTGGCAATCCATTCCAGAGTTTGGAAGCTGCCACAGTGAACGACCTCTGAAATGTGGTTGTCCTAAACTGAGGGGTATACAAGAAACTTGGGTCTAGTCTAGTAACCACATTTGGAGACTTGGAGCTTGGAGGAAAGAGTTTAAGGAAATAATCAGGACTCCCATGTTTAACGAGATTGAACATGAAGCAGGCCATATTAAATTTTCTCCGTGATTTGATGTCGAGCCAGGAGAGCTTTTGGAGATACGGGGTGGTGTTCATCTCTCCGTAGGTTAAAGATGTATCTCACACAGGAGTTAATTAGGCGCTGTAGCTTAATGTTCAATTCCTCAGTTATATCATGATACACTTAGCTGCAGTAGTCTAAGTGAGGAAAAATCAGAGAACACACAAGTTTCTTTTCTAGTTGAAGGGGCAGTTGATTTTTATGAATTTTTAATTGATGCAAAGTTGAATTCGCTATATTGGATATACTTGATATATGTTCTTTCCAGGAAAGGTTTGTAGTTAATATGACACCTAAATTTTTCACATTATTACTGAAGGGTATGCTCATATTCTGAACCATTATCGTAGGCAGTGTAGTGAAATTTAGTTTAGATAAGACCTTAGTGTTACCAATGACCATAGATTTAGCTTTTGTGGAATTTAACTGGAAGAAATTAAGTTTGGCCCAAGATGCATTGGCAGACACATCATCATTTATGATACTATCGCTGGGATCGTTGGGGTGACAACGGAAATAAATCTGCAGATTATCAGCATAGATCATGTATTTACTATGAGTAATGCAATTTGGAAGGTCACGCCCATACAAAGAGAACAACGCGCGCATACTTCATCCGAGTGCGATTCAGCTACTCGTGTTTTTCGCTAGTATGTATTTGTTAAAAATATGAACATCGAAATCTACCTGCGCCTGTGGGCCAATGCCGAAAGGGATTTTTTTAAAGATAGGCAAATAACATTATTAAAGTATACATTAAAAAATATAAACGCACCCTCTCCTTGTAATATTTAAACGTTTCCAGTTTCGAAAAAATCTATGCCGGCTTTAGAAATTGCATTTGTTTAATTGAAAAATTCACGAACTGTATAATCGACAGGCCGAAATCGCTTTGTGACCTAGGATTTAAGATTCTGACGTAATATTTTTACCCTAGAGGGCAGACGCTCCTTGAATCTCATCTGCATCATCAGCCCCTTATTATGCGTAGCATAGACTTGTTGAATTTTTAGCAAGCCATCTCAACAAGTGCAAGGAATATATTCATGGGTCATAACTAGATGCATTAACAAAGGCTATTCGAGAACTTCGCTGTAAAGTATTGTATTTGTATCTATTTTGCCTCGCACTGCTTTTGTGTTACAATGTGTGTGACAGAAGGTCCTTAACTGAGTAATTGTTGATACCTACATCCTTCATACATCTCCACCGTGTATTTTCTCTCTTCATTGGAGAGTTAAGGCGACAATAGACAACCAACTCTTCAACTACCCGCTTGCTGCTTGACCAAAATCTGCCTACCCTGTTTTTCCTTTCGCAATCCTTGATGGCGCTTTCTGAGCAATGTTTGGATCAATGGTTTAACTTCCCTTCATCATTTTCATCTTGACTTTATTTGACAATCCATTTGTGAACCTGGAAGCTCTTGTAAATTGTACAAATAACTTAAACATTTTAGAATTTGCATTTCTATATTTCCAGTTATTACAAATTTTGATCAAGTTTTACACAAAAAATCAATGTTAATTATCTTTCTTAAATTTTGTGCAACAATTAATTAGGAATCAATTAATGAATCAGATAATGAACTTTTTATGATTGGTTAACATAAAGAAAAAAGCACATTAAGTAAATTGATTTTAATTACGATGAACTGTGCCTCTGCATTAGAATCATTATATGTAAAAAGGTTTATTTCAAGAAAAATGCGTGTGTAATTATCATTTTTCATAATTTCGATAATTCATTCACTGGAAGTTCAATACAGCTAATGTTTTTACTAATTTTTACAGCGTGAGCAAATATAGAAAAAAAGCTTTAAAAAAAAGTAGCACCCTCTCAAACAAAAAAGTAAAATGAAAAGAAAGTCTCAAGGACATTTAAACGTTTCAAGCTCTACCCAACTCCGTGTAGGAATTTATTGAAGTTACAACTCAGAAGTGTCAACTCCCATACCCTTTTTTGTTTTTCAGAGGTGTCCATTCCATTTAAAACCGTTTTTCGACCAAAAAATTCCGAGCACGTTAGCCTTTTAAAGCATTTTTTAATCTTCCGAAGGCTTTGAAACTCTCCCGCTTTCCCCAACTCTGGAAACTTCCTATGCACGCCGGCATCCGATGCTCGGTAACAGTCTGTCGCCGAGCAAACGTTGGCTTGGAGGCAGCAAGGAATTTCGAAGAGATATTTCTCTTCCCCCCCCCCCCCAACCCCGATAAAGTCGAAGTTGGTGAGGGCAAGCAAATGTCAGCGTGCCACACCTAACTAGGTACTCCGCGCTCGCATCGGCATCCAAAGGGAAGTATTTCCTTTGGATGCCGATGTGTAAAGTGTATCCTTTTATAAATTCATATATTCTCCAGCGGGATTCATAAGTCCCTACGCACAGTTCCTTGACACATCTCTGTGCATCTAGGTCAGTACACTTACCCCACCAAAGTGCTAGCATGAACTTTTCATACTGTCTCAGCATGCAGTGCAATTTAATTGCTTGGGAAGTACGCTAGAAGAAATTGGGCATAGTAGCAAAGACATTAGGAGGAGAATTGCGAGAGTGATGGAAGCATTCAACAATAGGAGGGAGATGATGACGAGGACCTTGGGTAAGGATATAAAGAAGGGGCTGGTGAAGAGCTTGACACGAGGGTAGCGTAGTATGGGGCAGAAATGTGGACTCTGAAAAAAGAGGATGAGAATAGGCTGAAAGCGTTCGATATGTGAATGTGGAGGAGGATGGAGAATGTGCAGTGGACGGAAAGTAAGACAAACGAGGAAGTGATTGACATGGATGGTTAGGAGAGGAAACCTCTGGATGAGATTAAGAGGCAGGGTAGGTGATGGAGGAGGTAATGAAGGGTGATGGTTTGCTTAAGGCCAAGATAGAGGGAAGGGTGCTGGTTAAGTGGGGAAGGGGAAGAAAGAGAATATGTTTAATGGACGGGATGAAGAAGAGGAGGACGAACGCTGAGATGAGGAAAATATAACTGTAGGTAGAAAGGGCCATGCACGTGTAAAAATCGTGAGGATTATTTCTGACTTTCATTAAAACTTATCTTTAACCAGTAGGTTACTTAATGAATGAATGTCTCTTTGGTAATTCGCTAAAAGTGATAATCCACTCCTTCATTGGTGTGGTGGATAGAAAACTGCCATTCCCATCCCGAAGGACCGGGTTGAAATCTCGCTGGTGGTGGACATTTTCAGTGGAATCCCGATCCTTACTTGGGTGCTATGTGGAGAGCACTTCAAGTGCGGTACTTCTTCGGTCGGATGGTACCTCAAACCCTAGTCCCCTTGGCGCTTTCGTGAAGAGCAGGCTAATGCCGACTCCGTGTTTCTCTCCACCCTTCCTCCACACCCAAAAACACCTTCTCCCACGGACCAACCCACCTATTCTCAATGGCGAAAATGACATTAGCTCTTGGTCTCCTCCTCGTGTAACCAACCAAATGATATTTATTAACTGTCTTGAGTGGGTCAATCGTAAATTTATTTTTACCAGAAACTAATAAGTTAAAATTTTTTGTTACGACCCAATTTTGTAATTCTAATGAAACATCAAAAATATGATTTCATCCAATGAACTGAAAATGAATTTAATTTCTCTCTATTCCCTCTTTTAGTCTTGTTCTCACATATATTTTTTAGCAAAGGAAAGTGTATCCTGATAAATTTTACTCATTAGGAAATAATTCAGACTTCACTTCTAGTGATCATTGTTGGCGGTAAGGTTAGACGTTCTCCACTAACGTTGTACGAAATAAATTGAACTTTGTGCGAAAGGGTTTGGAACACAATTTTCATTTCCAGAGCTGGAAGGGGTCGAAAGAGAAAGAAATATATAGTTAGGAACACGGTTAATTTGAGGAATATAAAGGGATCAGTAGATGATAAAAATGCTTAGTAAATGAAACATTTAGTACTCTTTTACAGATTTATTTAGATTGAGCGACGTACATAACCACACTGGGGCACAACCATGTGCAAAACCTCCGGGTCAGGACGTAAATTTTGCACATGATTGTGACACAGTGCAGCGAAATGCGTCGTGCCAGCTAAATAAATCCGTGGAAGATTAGCAAGAGTTTTATTCATCTTTAATATCGTCAACTTCCACCAGGCCCAGCCTCGAGCAATTATATTTATTTTAGAAGATAAACTTTCTCGGGGGTAAATGGAGTTAAACTGAGAATGCATACGTCTTGTAGAAAAACACGAAGTAGTACTCTGTTGTTTGCAATATGGGAGTGAGTTCGGGGCTAAACACAAGATCGGTCCATCTTCGTGTTGTTCATTCCGTTCCTCCTTTTATCTCTCTTTATCTTTCATCCTCTCCTGGCAAATCCACACGGTCAGTCGATTCGTTTCATCCCTTCAGAGCCCGCGAAATGTGCCCCTCATTATTCTGCGTGTTTCGCCGCGTTCCTAGGATCCCGTCGTTTGTCTAGCCGTGGGGGACGATTACCAGGCGTCGTAACCCCGTCTACTTCAGACCACTTCCTCCCCCCATCCCACCCCCAAAGGGCATGCGGGCGTCGCCACCGCAGCCCAAGAAGGGTTAAAAGGAGTGTGTCGGCCCTGTGAGCTCGTGAAACCGCAGAATCACGTGCGCGTGCGGTATGTCATTCGGTGGTGGCGCCCCACATCACGAAAGCCTCCCCCATCATGGTCGGCTCCCTTCGCAAACAGTGTCCCCACCCCCAAAACGACCGCATCCGTCTGACGCCCAGGGAGCTTGCTGCTTTATATTGCAGCTCTGCGTTTCCTCTTCCAACTCTCTCACTCTCTTTCTCTTGCTACTCCTACAGACAATCGACTCCCATTCTAATAATCTCTACCTTCACCTCTTTAGAGGCCATTCAAGTGTCACCAAAGGCGATTTTTTTGTCACTTTAGAATACCTACCTCTCCTCCCCCATATAAGACAACATAAATTTAATCAACATCCTCTTCTCCCCTCTCAATCTTACGTAAGTTGTCATACGTTTGTATAACCATGCAGATAGATGAAAATTTATGGGCGATTCCATGTTCTAGAGCGCAAAAACTGGCCTCATCCTCTCCAGTTTTTTTAAATTATTCACATTGGCCCTGTAGAGAAACATAAAAGTATAAATTTTTTCGGTAAAAATAACGGTTTTCGAGATTTCACGGTTCGCAGTGAAAAACACGTGATCTTTAAAAATGCAGTATATCCTTAATAATGAACGTAGACAATTAATCATACGTTTTTCTACAGTGAAGCATAAATTCAGGCCTACCGACACGGCGGTAATCCTACAAAGTAAAAGTTTTCAGTCAACAATTTTTAAGTAGTGATAAAAATTACTTCTCAGAAGTGGCTATAATCTTACGTAAGATGGTCTCAGAACCCCATGAGTAAGACAATGCAATAAAAAATGTACATCCAAACCTTCCCAAACGTATGTTATAAAACTGTGGAAATAAATTTTAAGGAATTTACAAGTCATTGTTGGGGAAATGAACTTTGTTGACTTCCACGCTTTTTATTTGCAAACCCCGGCCGAAGGCTCTTCTACTCTCTGACGTTGTTCTTTCAAATTTTTATCTAAAATAATGGGTGGACATTAGGCTAATAGCCCCAGTGGTTAAAAAGGCAAAGGCGGTGAAAATTAGGGAATTTTCAAGTGGAAGATGATAAAACGGACTAAAGGTCAAATTAACTGAAATTGGTCTGCTATAGGTGGAACAGTAAAGTATAGATGTGAGTAAAATTATGATATTAAGTTATTTAACCATTTCGTTCTTACAACCTTGGCAACCTTGACACAATGTCTCAATATTCCAGAAAATCGCCTTTTTAGCTCGCCATGCTTAAATAATAACCCCCTATGTGAATAATGCGAGAGCGTAAAAACTGGTCGAGACAGCTAATAGAAAGTGGAATTAAAAAAATATATCCTCAACAATGCACTGAACGAGAATGTTCCTATGCGACTTACCGAAACAGTCTGTTAAAGTTGTTGGAAATTCCAAAATAGATTTGCAAAATAAAAATGGTAGGAGTGCTCATCATTGGTAAATGTTTCCGCAACATTAACTCAAGAAATAATATGTGAAAGTAATTTCGTCATGCTACTTGGCATTAATAGAACTAACTAGTTCAATTTTCACATTTATTATTTACATCTTGCCTACCCTAACTTAATTGCAGCGGGTCTTTGTCTTCAAACGTTGAGCTTCTCTCTCTTCCATTTCAAATCCCTTTCACATGAACTCTTTTATGCGTAGAATTTGCAATGCACAAATTGGCATTGTCACCAGTTGATTTTTATTTTTAATGTAAGTAAGCATTGAAGGAACTAATTTAATAATAATTTGACAGTTTGTAAAAACTCAGTAGGAAGCATTAGGTACCTACTGTGAAATTATACATTACTGGCACTGTGCTGTTCATACTAATTTTCGAATTTGATAAATCAAAAATAGGATAAAGATGAATAAAATCCTAGGCGCTCTAGATGAAAAGCCACACCTCCGAAAGTAAAATTTATTTTGAGTATTTAATTACTGAATTGGATAGCTGAACAATTTTTCTTCGGAAAAATTAACATCGAGCCTCCAACGTTTACTGTTTATCAATGCCCGAAAAGATCTACTGAAAGCTGCTATGATGCACATGATTCATATCCAACTTAATGCAAAAGAATAAGACGCTGGCGTGGCGTTCTATTCTTAGAGAAGTTCTGCACACCTGTTACAAGCGTGTCTAAAACCTTTGGCTTCATTGATCTGTGACTTCCACTTTGCATTGGTAAGGAACAATTCAAGCGGCGATCGTGGAAGATCGTTCAGCACCTAAATTATAAGATCAGATCTTGAAGGCATTTAAATGACAAAATATTTGGTTCGGTAAATCTGCGGGATGTGCTAAGGATTCGTGGCTTGTTTTCTGAAAATTCATTTTTTTTCATGAAAGTTTTAATAGATCTTTGAAACTACTCTGGATTTATGAGTCAAAATATCAAAATAAATCGATAATTCAAGTTGATTTTCGCTAAAAGCTTCTTTGAGACATTGTTTTGCGTCCTGGATTCACAATTTATAAGGGTTGAGAACCATACATTGTGAGGAGGATAAACCTTGTGGGCAATGTATACAATTAAACGGTTTGTTGAGCTGTTTATGGCCCATAAGTTGCTTGCTTTGCCCTTCGGGGTGAAAGGAAATGAGTTATGTCAGCGGCAGATGCGAGAGAGATCGGGAGAGGAGGTCGAATGAGGGTTACATCACATTGATAGTCAGATCCCCTTTGTGGAATTGAGGGCAGGTTGTTTCTTGGGCCTCAAGCGTAATATACTCCCGCGAGTTGATGGATATCCTCGCAAGGGAATGCTTCTTCCTTCCTTCTCCGTCCTCATCCCTCGTCTGGCTGATGTTCCCTTGAGGTAATTACCGTCGCTGCGGTAATGAATTTAAAATGTAGTCTTTCACGAATTTATTGCATAAAATCTTATGAATATCAGGTGAGAGTAATTTAAATATTTAGGAATTAAATCTTACTTGTCATAAATAGTTATTTGAACAGTTTTAAAGTTTTATAATATTTAACCAACTATCACAATTTATCGGGTGGCTTTAAATTTTCGTACATAACCACTGTAGAAGCTCGCTCTCATAGTAGAATCTGTTGAATAGCTTATCATATCATTTTCTTCTTTACTCTACCTATGTTACTATTTATTATAATGGCTATGTTTATTAAATAACCGGAAAACTATCAAAACTGATTTTTTCATATTTTCTTTCTTTTTCAGGTAAGTCTATATCTACTCTCTTCTATACCCTCTTCTCAACATACAATCCATGGTTACGTAAGTACCCTATTCTTTCTTCAAAGGACATGAGTTGAACTAGAGAGATATATCCCTCACAGCGAGATTAATAAAGCAAGATTTTACTAGAAAATCATTTGCCCTCGTGCTTACAAGCATTATTATTGTTTTTCTTACTGCTCGGGCGTTCCTCCGAAATCGACCTGAGATGGGATCACGGTTCCCTGTTTCACGTTGTCTTTATCGTTATCTAAAACTCAAACCGCTCTATAAGGGAAGTGCTCACAGGCACAGGTACTAAGAATGCACACCATCAATTAAAACTAGTTGTATAAAGCACCTGAGCAAATTTGAAGATTGAAGACGTTTTCCCTCTCATGAGCGAAATTAAAAACATAACGATAGCGTGAGTTTCCGTAGTATGGAGAACTATGTTGACTTTGAATGCACCCGTAGAGTGCTCTTCACTGAGTAATTTGCTAACGGGGGTGGTATTTAATCCTGATATTTTTAAAAGTTGAGCTAATGTCGTTTTCTTAAGTAAAAATGAGTTCTACTTTCACGTTAATTGATGGCATTGCTTTGGAGTTCCTCATTTCTTTAATGCCATCAATTGAGTGATAAAGGTAAGAATGAATTTTTCACTGATAAAATGGGAAAGTGTAAGAGTACTTTTGTTCTACTGTCCAAAAAGTTTCGAGAGCTTTTTTTTCCGTGGCCGGTTCTAATGGCATGTATTAGTATACTCTGCGCATATTATTTGATGAAACATTTCCTTATCATTTAACTAGATGAAGGGCTTGAGGAATGCTTCGAGAAAACTTTTGTTTTTAATCAAAATCGATGCGAAAGGGGCTAGGCATATACTGGAGATTTTTTTAGATGAGGATATGGCGGATCATGCAAAGAGTAGTCAGGGTTAGAAATGGCGAAGTATTTAATATGACTGGGAAGGAATGGAAGCTGATAGATTAAATTTTAAAAGGCAACAGAAAAAAGTGGCTGGAGGACATGGTGAGGGGTAATGAAATGCTCAAGAGGGTGATAGCGGACAGAATGCTCTCTGAGTAAAAGTGTAATAGGGGGAATAGAATAGGAATGTTAGAATGAATTAAGAGAAGAAAACGATTTAAGATTTTTAAAGCGATTTTTTATTGGAATTAAAAGACAGTACCTATTCTGAAAGAACAGTTCATGAAGGCATCCCGCGTGACGTGATTTCATAGTTTTAGTTTACCCATCACAAGAACGATTGTCTACCTCTGATGATCATTTTCCTGCTCTCAACAAAAGGTTTCTTAATTATGGTGGATGAAAGTATATGCCAGGTTGAACCACTCAGTTTCAAATGACAAAGTAAATGAACTCGGTACAAACATTTCGCAGGAGCAAAAGAGTTGGAAGTGAAAGGTAACGTAGTTAAATAACAGACAGAACCTAGAGAATTTGAGTTTAATGTAAACTTCCGGTTGATAAACGTGGCAGCGTAGAAACACGAGACTTTTGGTTAGACTTTCACTCCCCTTTATTTTGTGTAATGCCTTTGTGACATCACCATTGCAGTTAGTTTAATTGCATAGTTGTCAAAAAATGCTATTTTTCCACGAAGAGGTACCCTTTACCCAGCGGCTTGTTTGCTGTAGAATGTGTTTTCAGCGTCTCCGGTAACAATGACCAGAAGCACTAACGACGAAATGAATGCATCCAAAAATGAGACAAAACTCAAACGTGGATGCTGCTTTTCTCCCTTTCTAAAGTTCGTTTCTGACTCAATTTTAAGTGAATGAAAGGGGTTGGCTTTGTGAATGAAACCTTAATCGGCTTGTTACCATGTTAGGGATAAAAAAGGAGTGCGATGGAGTTTTAGGTACCGGCGAAAGGAGGATAAAATTGCAGAAAGAGTTATTTTGAAATTTGAGGTATCTTAGCGGCGACATATTTTAGAGCTCTTGGGTATATTGGGACTCTCGATCTAGTTTTTAGAAAGTAAGCCAAGCTTCGATGGAAGCAGATAAAGAAGTGAAGCTTGATCGCAAGCATTTTACTTTTTAAATTCATTACGTAGCAATTCAAAAAGTTCGTTTGAAATCCAGATATTTTTGCATGGGTTAAGCTAATATAAAACATCCATTTGTCGTGAAAAATCTCGTCTTGGAAGACAATGCTTAGGTAAAGTAGTTTTTAATATTCATAGTCTTAGGCGTAATACCGTGGAATTTCTTACCTGACGGTGTAATGTAATTGAAATCCCCTTTATATCCCACCAATATCTCGGTTAAATTTGCCTCGCAAATCAGCTTAAAATCTGTATATGACAAATCAGACAATAATATAGGTGATGTCCTGGCATCTGAAAATTGCTTAAGCGCGAAACCGGTAGTTAAATTATTCCGGAGTACAATAGTACTCAACCTGTATATACGATCACATTGTAAAAAGAACGATATCAGATAACCAGTAAAGAAGTGGGTACTTTGGAAGTCGGAGAGTACTTTTTTAAAAGATTATCTTTCTAATGATAAACTTCTCTAATAATGTAGTTCCCATGCGTATTTCTCCATCTCTCATTTGCGAAAATCGGGAAATCAACTAATTTAAAAACGCTGGTCTCCACACATACATTTCATGACATGATTCACGATTTCTTCCATTTGTATCGGAGGAGTGCCTTTGGTGCTCTTTTTTAGTTTTCAACTACCTCATCGTACGAAGGGCGGTGATAAAATACCATTTTGTGGTATGCAGGTCTGTGTGGAAGTTTATTTTTCCCGGCAACGGCCGGTTGTCTCTCGCGGTGGAAGCTCGAGTGGTGACCGAGTGAATGCGGGTCCGTGCTCGTATACAACGCGAGGACTTCAATTAAAATCATTTGCATTCCGGTCCACCTCTCCGAACCTGTCTCGCAACTCAACTTATTTAAGCCACCGTATACCATCATCATCATCGGCTCCTTCCATCCCCGGCACCGCAAAAACACATACTACGGGTATATGACGGTTTCCGTCTCCAAACCCACTCAACTCGCCCACCCGCGTTCAGCCGTTTAATTTTCGGGAAAACATTTTCCCAGCAGTCACGAGTTCTACTTGCCCCGCCCCCTCCCTCCAACGACACCCCGTTCCCTCGTCTGTGAGCCGCGCACCATTAATATCTTCGCCGCTCTTTTGGGAGATTGGGGTTCGGGCTTCCGAAAAGTACTGCTAATAAGCTTATTAGGATCCTCCAGTCCCTCCCACTGGATGGGTCACTTTGTTGTTTGCAGCGGGTGGCGGTCGCGGAGTTGCGGAAGGAAAAAAAAGAAGGGGCATCATTAGCTTAAACACCATCGTGGAACAGCCTTTTCCTCTTTTCTTTCTCTTGCGTCTTTTTCTCTCCTTCCCTTTATGCGATGAGGGTGCGGTTGGAAAATTGGTTTTGCGTCCTGCTGGGGATGGTTTGGTTGAGGTGAAAACGAGTTTCGAGTGTAACCCTTTAGACGCTCGAGGTACCACTATATCGGCTTCCTTAGGTCAACATATAACGCCCACCATGCCACTATATACGCTCATACCGCTCTTAAGTTTTAACTTAGATGTTAAAAAGTGATTTGGCCTCTTTCTTCTTTCAAGTTCTCTAAAATTATGCGTATTTACATGTTTATCTTCTTCCTCTCTCAATTTTGACCGTCGTAAGACCACGTAAAAAGACCCTACGCATACATTCTAGTTTCTTATTGCCTACTTCTTTCCATAATCTCAAATAGTTCGTCATCCTTTTCATACTTTGCCTATTGTATTATTATGTATTATTTTATTCTCGTATCTTCTATGTCTTATTTTATATCTTGGACCCATTGGTTGCCATTCTTACTTTTATAAGCGTGATTAAAAATACGTTCTGTGAGTCTACTGTTGTCCATCCAAAATCTACGGTGGCTAAAGAACGTAACCTTCCTTTTCATAGTCGTGTTTCATAAATTAAATGCGTAAAACTGTTAAATAATCCGTAGATAAGTAAATTTGCAAAAAGTTTTCGAATGAATTGTTGAAATTTCCAAAGATTAAATATGAGCTTCTAAGAGCAAAAAATTCAAATGCCGTAGGAGCGGAAGGATTAAGTGTTCCAACTATACCACTATTATACCACTATTTAACTATAACAATGTGTGATTAACAGCATTCTAGGGAATATGGCAGTAAGGTATGTCCTCAATAAGATGGTACATTGAGGCAAAATCATGCAATGAATTAATTATAGAGCACAAATATAATTTATGACAGCGTCCAAGTTGATACTAGAAATTGATATGTGATAACCAGAGACGGGACGTTAATGACTTTTATTTTTCCATTTCATGACCTTTATTCTATGACTTTCATGACTTTTATTTTCCTGTTTAATGACGTCTATTTTTTTAATTCGGTAATTTCGTGACGCTTTAGCGAAAAGTATGACATTTATTTTACTGTAAAATTGAAACTATTATGATCTGCATAGTTACTATAGGGTAAGTGGTTCAAAAGAAAGTATCGCCCTCGCTTAGCACAAGGATTTCTGAATATATACGGATGTAAAAATGATCAATGTACCTGATGATGTCACTACGCTATGAAACCCGGGTCGTTAGAAATAAATGAATTTAGTGGACCATTAAAAAGTATAATTTTTCTTTTCCGATATGAAGAGGAGTATTTGTATCGAAGCGTCCAGTCTGCGAATTCCTCCAATTTTATTTATTTATTTATTTAACAACACCCCCGAAAACAGCCACTCATTGGGCCTTTACATCGGGTGTAGTAACAATTCCTAAAGGACAATCACAACCACCCATGCCCTGGATGGGAAAAACCTACCCAGGCGGGACTCGAACCCGCGACCTTCGACTTAGCAGGCGAGGACTTTACCCCGCCGCCACCGAGGCCAGCAAAATTTACCCGCTTTCCGCTCACCTTAAACCACCCCTTCACATATTTTGCTATGCTACATATGAGCATTTATACTAACGGTTTCTTTCACTTTCTTCATTAACCCTATTCCTTTCCGATACCATTCACTTAAACCTGTCTGTGAATTACATTTATTCCTTGATGCCATGTTAGAAAAATCTGACCTTTCCTCCTATTTTCCCAAGATGACGCAGCAGTCGAGCAGTTACTCCTCTTCGCTTAGAACACCTCTTTTCCCGCCTTTAACTTAAACAATCCCCTCTTTAACGTTATACACAACCTCTTCCCCTACCATTTCAGCTACAACGTTCATAGTACAACCACACCCCTCTCGATTCACCAACCCACTCGGGTTTCTTTTTAAAATAAGCTACAAATTTCACCACACTATAACTACACCCCCTCAAATCACCAAAGCACCCTTGGAATTTTTTTTAAATATGCGCTACAACTATGACCACACTACAACCACACACCCCTCTAATTACCATCCTATTCGGGGGATTTTTTTCTTTTAAAAAAATCGCTACAATATTTACAACACTGCAACTACACCCCCCTCCAATCACCAACCCACTCGGGGAATTTATTTTTCCCTAAAAAATTACGCTACAACTTTCCCCACGCTACAACTACACCCCCTCCAACCACCAATCCATTCCGGGGGATTTTTTCTTAAAAAATTACGCTACAAAATTTACGACAATACAACTACACCACCCTCCAGTCACCAAACCACTCGGGAAATTTTTTTAATATATAGATATTTCTGTTAACCTCTTTATGCTCATTTACCGACTTTTCCCCGTTTTTCACCACTGAAAAATGTCAATTTCCTTCTTTAGGTTTTCTCAATACAACATTTTGACTTTCCTCAACACCCAGAAATGCCTTTTTCGCATATGAAAATGGCCATTTCCAGGCCGCGCACCTAGCACCCCTGATTCACTCCATACGCCCGAAACCTTGTTGGGGGGTGGGGCATGTCCATATATTAGATGTGCAATTAGTCAGTATCCCCTCTACCGGCATTTCTAAAAACATCGCTATATGGGGTCAAAATATCACGGAAATATCTCCATTTTCGTAATTTTAAATCTTTCATTACTCCAAAACTAAGAACACCACGCCTTTCTTTCTTATATTTCCTAAATGATGATTCCTTTCACTATATTATGCCATTTCTCTCTTTTCCCTCAGTTCCCTACGTTTCTGTAAGAAACTTTTCTTCCTCACTGTACCCTTCGATGCATGTACCTGGAGACGTTCCACATACTTAAGCCTGAATTGATTACTGCCTTATTTTTATTATTATTATTTATTACTGGACTGATTTTATGACGTATAAACCGCAAAGTCGCATTTCAAGACTTTTTGGCAAAAACCTGTTATTTCATTATAAAAATCTAAGACTATGACGATTATGACTTTTTCCTGTCTCTGGTGATAACGTATATGATAATATGTATAAGTATAAATAAGGATATGAGTATAATCTTAGGTATAATGTGCCGTTAACAGCGGCTCTTTTATGTGTTTCAAATTAATGCAATGTTAAGTCTCAAAGAAAAAGGAATGTAATTTTATTCGATGTTGTGCGATGTGCGATGTAATTGCATTAGACCGCGATGTCCGACACTAATCAGCGTCTAATGTAAGTGATATATATTAGATATACGGTATGAGGTTAATGGTCGCTTTCATGCGCTGAAGCGTAGAGAAAATTTTCTTATTCAACTGAGACATTAAGCTTAGAATATGGTAATCTTCTATGTCGCTTTTCAAAATCATTCGGCGCATGATATGGTATGGGTTGTACGAAAATTTTGAATCAATCGATATGGAGGCTGTTCCGAATGCGATGCGATACTTTTGCTTTTCAAAGTTGATGGATAGACATATTCAATATGTTCATAACTAGGTTAAATATTCAAATTCGAATGATCCAGGGTTTTTTATTTTCCCTCGAAAACTTCCCCTTTGCATTAAAAAACTTAGAATTTATCAAGGGAATATTTGGAAGGTCCTTGGATGAAAAATCACGAGAGACAAGGTACTTCGCTCTAATTTGGTCTCATGTAGGTGATGCCGCGAGCATTTAGGACCTGCAAAAATACTATATACGTGAAATAAACAAAATACAAATGAAAGCCGTACGCTTTGCTGACAACCATCTCGGGCGAAGAAAAGATGAATCATAGGTGTTGGAAGAACTAGGTTGGGACTCAAGACTAGAAAGGCTAGACTCAAGGCTAAGATTATTTTTTTAAATCAGATGATAGCGATTTCAGGATTACATGGAGGATACTATTCTAACCCCCAAATAAATATCTCTAGAGCTAATAAAGGCAAAAAAAAAGAGTGATACACTGCTCCAAACTGTAGGGTATAAAAGTTCCTTCTTTCTCGCATCATTAGTGACTGTAGCATAACAGGAAGACACTAAGGCTCTTCATTTACATAGAATCCACTTTCACCCTTTCCCTCTTCCAATTCGTTATACCTTTTTACCCTCCCTTTTTTATGACTGGTATTCTAACTCTTCTCGTCGCAGGTCCCTTTGGCTTGCGGCTCGCAGGGTAATATGTAGATGTAGAAAGGAGGCGAAAAAGAATGCTAAAAAGAATGGTCCCGTGACCATTTCAGACGCCATACCCTTCCTCGCATATTTCCATAACCTTATTCCTGTTTCTTCCATGCCCTTGCGGTCCATTTCAGTGTCGGTTGGACGCGAAATGGAACAGAGTGGAGGAAAGAGTCTAAAAAAGGGTTCGGCGAGAAGGATTGTGGGGTGGCGTTGGGATAAAGTCTCGAGATATGCCCACAGCTCGAAAAGAGCCTCTCTTAGAAATTCGAAGGAGGGCAAGTGGGATAGGGTGAATCCGAAGAATGAGGACGAGGGGCGTTTTCATTCTCATCTGGTGGAAGAAAAGGAAAGCGAAAATAAGGCGAATAAAGGAGAGAGTGTGTGATCTTTGTATGCGAGGCTATAAGTCACATCTCCATTACGGTGAAGGGAGCTAATTCGGTGGCACTTTTCCATGAGAAAGCTATTTTTACTTTTTCCCGCTCCCTCTTTCCGGAAAAAAAGGACAGCGGTGGGCTTAATTTCATCTCGATGACTCCAGAAACCATTTATCCCGAGTTCACTGAAAAGATAATGACCCAATTTAATTGCCATCATATTTCTAATCCAAAGGTGTGAATGAGGGCGTAGGTTCATTGGCAGCTAAGGTGAAGGGATGAAAAAGGGGATCCTCATTATTCTCGTGTCACCTTAGAAATTGGTACCCTGCGGTGCCGTTCAATGGCTGGTAGAAATATTCCTGGGCACTCAGAATTCCCTAGGATAAACTCTCCATGTGAGCTTTTTGAGCAATTTGAGCAATTAAACCACACAGAAATGAAATATAAATGTTCATTTGTCAAAAGTCAGTGCTTCACTCATATGATTCCTGTCATTACCGCATTCAAATGACTTATATAAGTTCTTCATTTATCCGAAGTAACATCAAATTTTGAGGCAAAGAGCATTTTCACTAGATAGATGTTAATAAAATGGACTCTGAATTACATTTTGTAAAATAAGAGTATGTAGCAGTAGTAATCACATTCAGCTTCACAGAATTGCCAAAAATGATATGACATACCTTCAATAGCTGGCGAGAAATTGGGTCGGGATTATTTCACTCCATTTCCGCTCGGAAGCCATGTGTATTTCGCTATCATTCAAATTTCAGGGCAAATGTAACATTTGCGAAAGTATGTCATTGGTCCATGTAATAGGTGTTCCTAGGGAAATCTATCAAATTTATCGTTTTGCACTGTAGACCATGGTCTAGGAGGAGTAAGATGCCTTGATTTTTTTCATTATAGCTCAGAAGGGGAAAACGGGGAGGGTGAAGTTTTCGGGATGAACTCAAATATGATAGCCGCTTTCACGCCCAACCCATAACTGCATTTTGTGTTCCAGCCCTCCGTCACCCCCTCGCTTCCACTTCCGCCCCAATGGAGTCAACCTCTAACTTTCCCCTCCTCTGGTTCTATATTTCTCGACATCCCTTCCCCCTCTCTCTCAGCTCTCAGCTCCCTCTAGCCCCATTGGGACTCTGCTCAGAGGGGCGGAGGGCGAGGAACCCCCAAAGTATATTACCGTGGACATGAGCAGTTTTCTGTATTTCCAGGGTTCTGAGATGAAACAAAAGGGATATAGTCACTTCGGAGCTCTCACTTCATTCTTACATCACCTAACTGATTCCTTCCGACATGAATCTTAACTTCGACATCTTTCGTAATTTGCCTCATCGTTTGGTCATGCTCTGTAAATTCATCCCATTCATTCCTCCTTCGATTATTGTTTATTCAAGAGGTGGTTATGTCGATAAATACGCCCATTAAGTTTGCTTCTTCTTGGTCTCCTCCTCAGAGTTTTCACCTGAAATTATTGGGTGCTTTGCATTCAAGGTGAAGGTAGCGCCGATCGGAACACATCATCGCCCACCAAAGACGATGAGTTGATGCATTTTCGAAACTACTCACGAATCGTTCGGTATCCTTCCGCAATCTGAAAGCAATGTGTGTGCACAACAGTCACGTCCGATTTTTTTGCCTTTATTATTATTAAAGTAATCTACGGGATGAAGATAGGCTACTTTGAAAGTCAGGAAAATACATAATACTTCTACACGTGCAGGGTCTTAATTAACTCTAGTAATTCTTTCATCATCTCAGCCAACGTCCTACCCTTCATCATTCTTCTACAGCACAACATCGAGCATGGTGTCCCTGTATTTTTAATTACTGCTAATCACTCGAAAATATGAATCCATATCTATTACTTTACTATGGGTTGGAATTATGGAAACATTTCTTTTATAAATCTTATTGGAATTGTTGAATCTTATTTGGAATTCTAGATAGAACGATAAATGTTGCTGAACAAATAATATAGAAGGTGTGGAAATGTGGTACAGTCAAGCCATACTGAAGAATAAATGTTCGGAGAGAATCATCAATGAAGAAGTTATAGTGAAGAGTTTAAGAGAAAATACCTTGTAACTGTGAGAAGAAGAGAAACTTTATTCGATATATTTTGCGACACAGAATTGTATTGACAATGTCAAGTTATTATACTATCAGACAAAGATTATCATAGGTGAATAAAAAGAAGATTTTGCATTCATTACGTTATGTTACACTAAGGCTTTGTGTTTATTAGAGCAGTTACAAAAACACATTTGGGGAATCCTCTTATATGGAAGTGAAGCCTGAACTATGGCAGCCACAGAGAAAATGTGATTCCGAAGCAATGGATATGATATTCCCGGAAAATGATGAGGATCAATTGGATGAAGAAAATGACCAATAAAGAAGTTCTACGAAGAGTTGGAGAGAAAAGAAGTGCTTTGGAAACTCAGTGAAGAAGAAGAGACAAACTTATAGGGCACATTTTGAGACAATAGCCTGTTGAGATCAATAATAAAAAGATAAATAAATGGCATGAATCGCAGAGGAAGACCTAGAATGCAATGTACCAGGAAAATTGTAAAAGAAGTCTAAATAAATAATTATGCTTACAATGAAACGATTACCTGATAGGAGAGTGGAGTGGAGAGCTGTAGAATATCATCAATCCATCTTTGGATTGATGACTGCTGATGGCAACATTATTATTTAAGGTGATCTATCGGTTGAGGTAGGTTTGATAGGAAGGAAGAATTACAAGGAAACTGTTTGAACACGATTTTTTACAACCATCAGCTTGTACCAACCAACCAGCCCTTGTCTCCTTTCACGATTTCATTATTCAGCTCAGTTTACGTCTTTAAAATTGATCAACGGATATGAAGAATAGGAATATCCTGAAGAGCCTTTATGCATAAACCAGCATAGTGCATCAAACTATCATTGACTGGCCAAAGTACGGTAGAGAGCGTTATTGAAGGTATATGGCAAAGGGACTAGGAGTGAAGGAATGTAATGACTTATAGGACGGAATGAAGAGAGATGAAAGTATGCATGCTTGACCCGAGAAAATGAATAGAGTAAGGAAAATGTCGCTTGAATATTAAACTACGGAGTATTTAATCATATTTGTCAGAATCGTTTATTTATGACATTTGCTTTTATGGCAACCCAGTGCCAGTTGCTGTTTTTTTTTCTATTCCACCAATTGTTTCACCATCAATGACGTGTTAAAAAGCGCTATTTTATGTACACATAATTAACAGCAACTGTAATCTGCAAAACATGTTTCGGAAATTGCACGTATTACTAATTTAATAGCTTTTTTAATGCATGGACTACCTTTCTTATCTTTTCCTTACCTTTTACAGGCAGCCTCAGAGTCAGTTTCTTATACGCAGTTTATGGTGTAAGTTCTCTTTACATATCCTTCTATTCCGACCACTGTTCCCCTAGCTAAGTTTTGTTAGAATATTGAAAGAGTATACATATTGACCCATCACATGCTCTTCAAGACAAAATGTAACCAACAATCACAGCTCTAACGTTTTGCAGAGAACTAGATGCTAGGATGCTTGAAAATTTCTGTGCTTAGTTATGTGGAGTTTTCACGAATGCTATGCAAAAATAGCATGAATATTTTTTTACCATTCTGGGTATCTAACATGTCACCTTTCAAGGACTTATGTCAATCAACTGTGAAAGGGTTAGAAACCCTTCTATTTTTTCGCTCTCAAATCAGGCATTTCGTGACTTACGAACAACGGCGTGACTTCAAGGTAGATGAAATTCATCTCCTTCGTCACGCGAGCTTGTCAGAACCATTAATATTTTTTTAAATCTCTTGAAAACTTTATAAAGGCCTCTGATCCTCGTCTGTGATAGCTAGCCTGTCTAGCTGTGCCTTACCAATAAGGCGAAGTAGGGAGTTGCATATGGGTCCCGGAGGGGCTGTGAGAATTTTTTTCCTTTCTTCTCTTGCGACTTGTTTACTAACGTGGTCACTAAATTGCTTGTACTGCAGTCCCTCAAGTGTGTTAATCCGTCACTGGTAGCTAGGATTTGAATATCCCGTGTGACGAGTTAAAGCCTAACCTTAATCCAGCACCTTAAATAAAATAAAGATGCACAATTTACCAAGAATGAGAAAACCTAAATGGTCAGGTTTCGTTGTATTACATCATTATTAGGTGCGGAAGTGAGTTAAATAGCCTCGATATAGAACGAGTTTTTGGGAGTGAGGGTGTGGCAGTGGACTAGAGAATGGAAGATAGTTTGGGAGTACACTTGGTACAAGGAAACTGTGTCACGCGCCTTCCTACCTGATGATGATGCAGTATATTGAAACCTTGGCCGTAATTAAAGTTTCTCTTGTTCATGGAAAATTGTGCTTCTTTTGAACCAAATATAATTTTAAAATTCGACGCATTATCGTCTAAATCTTCCAAATTTACTAAATGATAAGTGTAAGTTTTTTTTATTTTGTACCTTAAGTAATAGCAAATTGTTGAGTGGTGCGGTAACAATTTTAATCGGCGATATTGCTTTCATCTCCAAGAGTCGGGCATTCCCCTAAAATTCAAGCGAAAACCAAGCATACCGTCTTAATTCTAGTGAAAGTTTTACTTAAGTTCATCGCAAAAGGAAAGATGAATTGTCGTTATTTAAGCGTGCGGGATTGTATTTTTTTACCTTAATGCAAACCTGCGAATAAAAACTAATGCTACCAATGCAAAGTTAATTCGAATTTTTTTCTGAAAGAAGGCCACCGACATGATCATTCCAATTGCGGTAATGAATAATATACATGCAATGTTATACCTGTATGCCGCATTATAATTATGTACCGAAATATTATTTAATGATGCTCCTCTTGGCTAAAGTATGATGGGGTAGGACAGACGAATGGTTGTGAGGTTCTGAAAAAGGCGTTTGACATAAGTGGGGCGGTCTCTCATGTGATGGTGTCACGAAAAAAATTCTATAGAGATAGGCGATGGAATAGCATTACAATAAAAAAATATGGATAGTTCTAATATTAAAATGAATCCTAGCAACTGCGGGATTCGTCCCCCTGGGACGGGTGTCGTCCCCATCGGCGGTGGCAGCTAGGCCCTTGTGGTCGTCAGCACACGAAATCCTTTCTCGGGAGTCAAGGCAAATGTAACAGCAGAGGAAAAGAAGATACAGAAGAGGGATGCGAAAATCAGGATGGACACGTGGTATGTTAGGACTATACTAAAGGCGGGGAATTTAGGGAATATAAAGCAAGAAATTGAGAGGATGGATGTAGCATCATAGGTCTGGGTGAAGTAGATAGAAAGATAGCAGTGAATACTCGAGTGACGGCTATAGAGTGATATGCATCATACAGTGCTATACATATAGAGTACTATAGAGTAATGGCTATAGTGTAGACTTTACACTGTAGAGTAATATACATAGCGGAGGGTATGAAAGCCAGCGCGGGGTCGCATTTGTAATGAACAGGAAACTTGGTATAAGAGTAGTTAATGCAGTACAGGTTAGTGATAGGGTAATACTCGTTGAGCTAAAGGTAGGTCCAATGAATTTTGATATAATACAGGTGTATATGCCAAATTTTTAATCATGGAATGGAAGAGGTAGATGGTGTATACGACAAGCTGGAGGAAACTATTGGTAGCATACCTGGGAGTAAGCACTTGGATTGAGGATTGGTAATGGAGGATTGGAATGTGGTGGTGGGTGAAGGAAGAGATGGGCTGGAGAAAGGCAATCAAAGGCTAGGAAGGAGAAATGGCCGCAGCGAGAAAGCTGTGGTGTTTTGCCGGAGAAAAAATCTAGTGATTACAAATTCATGGTTCGGACGGACATCATCCTCGACTTAAGTACTCTTGGAAGAAGCCGGGAGACACGAATAGGTTCCAGATAGATTATATTATGGTTCATCATAGATAGAGAAATAGTGTTAAAAACTCGCACACTATCCAGGAGTTGATGCAGACTCAGATCACAACGTATTAGTCTTGAAATGCTTCGTCAAACTCAAATAAATAAGAAAGAGAAGGAGGGTACGAAAGTGTAATACGGAGGCTTTCACTGGGGCAATGAAGAAGAAGTATCGAGAACAGGTTGATTAGATCACGGGTGCGGATCATGGAGCGTAAAAGAGCGTAAAGGTCATGGGTCTAATTAATATAACCTATCCTTTTACCTCTTACCCAAATAAGATGTTTCCGTCTAGCATTTCTTCATTTGCATAATTACCGTGTGCGTGAATCATCAAGACTGTGCGTGAATCAACGTGACTTGAATTAAAGCTATTTTTAATGCAATGACGTTTTATTCAGTAGTGTTTGATTTCCCAAATGAAATAAAAATAAATTCTTCCTGTTGCAACTCTTCAACCTGCCTCCGCAGTCCTGTGAGGAGTCAAAAGCCTTCGAACCGTGACTTTCACTTCCCCCTACGCCCACGGATGGCATATCCTAAAGGATCCCTTTCATTCGCGTGTTCCAAGTTATTAAAGAACTTCTTGGGAATCCACAAGGAAGGGAAACTTGCTCCAACTTCTCTCTCTCTTCGTCTCTCTACCATCCTTTCTCCACTCCCTCTTCTTCGCGTCCATTGGCAACTCCCCTCGGATATTGTATTAATTTTCATTCCTCCGTGGGTTTTCGATACGGACAGTCTGCAAAAGTTCTGATCTACATTTAGGTTCATTTATTCATCGGTGAAGATCGTTATAAGATCGTTAGATAGGTCTTGATTAACTCTATTTCTGAGTGCTTGAGGTCTGAAAAAAGAGGACCCCTCGCATATCATTCAACTTGATTGAATCAACCTAAAGTGAATCTATATTTTCTCTCTCTGGTTTCTTCGGCTTCACTCACAGATTCCTCCCACCTTGATTCCCATATTGCAGCCGTTTATCCCTCGTTCCTCAGTATCTTCTTCCTTATTCCTCTCTTCTATTTCATCCTTGCCATATTCATAGGTCACTTAGGAAGTTTATTTAGGCAAAATGGGTGGATAGAAGAAATTAGTGAGGCACTGTTATGTTAAATTCAGTGATCATAGGGAAAAATGGATTGCGGAAGAAAATGACGATAATTGCAGATAGAATACATGAAAGTATAATTTTTACGTTAATAATAAACTCCTCACTATGATAGCCTTTAGTTTTGCTAACCAAATCCTTCAGTTGGTACATCGATTTTTGTAAACAAAATCCTTTTTTTTATTATTCATCATTTTTTCCCTTCAGGTATCCTCTCCATCTTTATTTCCTCCGTCCTTCTAGGTAATCTATCGATTTCCCCCAATCACGGCTTTCAGAATTCCTCAGGTTATTTATTTTCTTTTTCATCCTATTATAGGGTTCTCATTTAATTGTCTGGGGATACACTTTTTTCCACATCTAAGAAAAGGATCAAATTATGACTTTAAATTTTATGTGATTATTCCAAATTTAATGCAAGATGGCTCATAAATGTTTAAATCATCAGCGTGGTTATTTATAGGAAACATCCATTCGTTCATTTGTGAGTTCTATTTGAAACTTCAAATGTGATTGAGGGCTGAGAAAGAAATTCTGACCATATTGCTGTTAAATAAATTCAGCATTAACATATATTGTTTCGAATTTTCAGTCACTAAGTTTTCAATTTTAATATAGTTTGATTTTATAATGACTGTAATTAATAATTAATTTCAGTAATTACCCGCCAGTCTGTGTTTGTAGAGAAATGACAGCACTTTTTTTGCACCTCTATTCATGTCGAAATAATAGGATTAAGAAAAGCACCGGTACACTCAAACTGACATAAGTTTTTAGCATTCGGTAACTATCATCATCACCATATGCGTCAAAGTGTATCATTCAATACTGTGGGATATTTAAATCAGTTTTGAGGCTGATGACGGTGGAGATTGCGAGATTTAGCGTTAGTGGCTTCATGAATTGTTTCTGGGGATTAAGCGAAATTAGGTGAGAAATGTTACATGATGTTTCCTATCAACTTTCTCCACTTCCTTCTCACCTCCGTAGTGATTGCTGATTTGTGTGGGCACATTCATCCACTCAGAAGAACTCCTATCCAAAAATTGACCGTGAAAGGAGGTATATTGGTGGGTCTAGGGCTGTATTCCCAATAGGTATTTATCCAACCGAGTTTCGAAAGTGTGTGAAGAGGAATTTCCCACAGGAGAAAGTGCACGGGAACAGCTGTCCCATTTCAAGGAAGATTTCGACAGCACCCACCACTATGTTTAAGACTCAATGATGAAATTAAAGGAAGACCGTGCAAAGCACAAAGTTGTCGAATGAGTGCATTAGAGATAGGACAGGGCCGAGTGTTCGCGTAGTATCTATACGCAAGAGTTAGATGAGTGAGAAAAGAAATGAAAGCTGGTGAAATTTTCTATTTCCTTCGCGGTCTCTATCTCGAATATAGGGATGGAGGAGCTTCGTGAATCTCATCCAATTCCAATTTTGATTCCATTCCACTCAACCATTTCGGTTTAAGTAACTCTTGCCTCTTCCTCATTTCTTGTTTCATATAAACTCATCTCCTCCCCCTTGCCATGTCTCCTTCCCGAGTGGTGGATATTTTACGTTCCGCTTTCCTTTTCCACTCTCTCGTTCTCTTTTTCCCTCATACTTTCTCCTTTTATTTCTTAGCGCGGCGCTTTAGTTTCATCGATTTTGTTTAACGTTCTTCGTTTTAGTTGTTTCGGCGGCGTCCCGTGTTATATGTGCCTTGCGATTCCTGCCTGCTTAATCTAGAACAAGACTGATACGAGCGAAAAGAAAGTGTTACCCAGTTGTTGGAAGGACTAGCTTGGAAGCCATTAGAGACTCGTAAGCTACACTCTAGGAGTAGACCACTTGAAAAATACCGATCAGGAGAGTTCCAGTAGGACACGGAGGATATTATTTAGTCTCCGCGTTGTCTCTCTGGAACTGATAAAAGCGACGAAATAAGGAAGATAGACTGCCGAAATGATAGGTTCAGGTATTCCATCTTTCGATGAACCATTAGTGGTTATAACAGAAATAGCGTGACACTAACATAAGACATCGTTAGCATACAATTCACCTTTGTCCTCTCCCCCCTCCTTTTCCGTATTCCCTTCCCCTTCATGGCTGTTATCCTGGCACCGCCTGCCACACGCCTCTGAGGGTGTTCGCAGGGTAATATTTTGATATAAAATATCTGACGAAATAAAGATGAGTTTTCTCCATGAGAGATGTGATGTATCTGAGATACTACTGATTGAAGTCCTAACAATCTCACACCTTTTTACCCGGTAATTACTGAGTACAACACACAGGTTCAAAGAAGATAAATTTGTGAGTATCTCCATTCTTCTTCCGGGAATTGCCGCCACGTATTTTGCTTTTGATGGCAACGGTTTCTCCTCCAGTCCTGGAGGCGTGTTTCGGTAGAAGTAATTGGCGTTGTATTTGCTTGCCGCTATGTATATAGGAATAAGTTGGGTGTTGGCTCCTTGGTTTACTGCCCCATGGTGAGGTCGAATAATCCTTTGCAACGCCGAGGTAAGCGTGTATTCTTCCTCTCGGGTTAATTTTTTCGGATTCTTCATTATCTCGATTACTTATTTGATAAACGAGGGGAAATCACGATGATTTTCCGTTATCAGCTTTTAAATTGGAGTACTGGAGGACATACTGGTGTGATCAGGTACAACGTATGCGATGATAAATCTCGAAAGAAGTATGGAACCATCAACTAGACGTAGCGGTAACCATAAGGCATTTCAGGTAAATTTATGTCCCAGTAAATGAATATGTCTGCAAGCAACGATTGCGAAAACTTACGATTTTACCCGAACAGAAAATTCTGAACTTATAAAGTATTTTTCGCTCACTCCTTAAAAAATAGTACATACAGTAAAATCCGGCAAGATTTTTTTTGCTCCACCTGTGTGGCGGACGAACCCAAATCCATTCTTCGAGACGGGAGAAAACACGCTTTCGAGAAACTTTCGCCAATTTAAGCTCGTGCTTTTCTTTGTTTGGTTTTGTGCGGCTTATTCTCGCCTCGCCTTTTTTCTCTCTCATCTACGTTTTCCTTCACCCTTTTCCTACTCCGGAAAAAGGAAGTTCTCACTCCCTTTGAACATATATTTTTTCACTCCAATGAACATCCGCTGAACATTTGACAAAACTCCTATTCCCACTCTCTGTTCTAAAAATTAACAGTGCATGGAAAAGGGATGATCAGCGTTGTCTACTAGAGCCTCGTGATTAAAGCTTTATATATAGTCTTCATTTTATTTTCTGTGGGATTTTTCACCATTTAGGTATTAAAGGAAATTCACTTGTCCATTTGATCGCTTCAATTGGTATTATAGCTATTTTATAATGCACTTTTCTATGAATAGACGGGTGTTCTTCTATCTGTGAGCATTTGAAACGCTCGCTGTGGGGCCCGCCCCTCCAAAGATAGTTTTGGGCAGTTTAAAATGTTAATGTAAGATCTAAGAGTCATTCCTGGAAAATTAGGTGGAAATTTAATTTATCAATAATAATGATAACTATATGAAAGACGACTCATGTCCTTAGAGTGCATTATTTTAATTATTATTTGAATTCTTATTAGCAAATTCAGATGAGAGGCAAGAAAAACTCAATTTATAAAAAAAAACAAATTCAAGCTGAAAGCTCTGAAAATTTTTTAACATTTTTAAATTGTAAATTTCAAAAAAGGTCCTTGAATACGTTATTTAAAATTATTATACCAGTAAGTCAGAGCCAAGCTAAGATCTTCAGACATTCTCAGTATTCATTTACATGGTTGCTGGCGTGGCATTTTGACAAAATTTGCCCTAGGTATTTTGGATCAGCTCCAGACTTTAGTTACTGCCGAAAAAATCATGCATGAGATGCAAACTTTCAATTTAATCATTGCTGGACCATCAAAGATGTCAGCCTAGGGAAAGAGTGAAATAAGAGATGGCTTGGGAGGGGCCATTTTGTTCTCTTTTTCCGCTATATGATACCTTGTATTAACGAGCTTTGTAATGTTTACTCAATGATGTTCTTGAAAACAATATGAAGTATTAAAACCCCTCAATTTTTCTATTTGAATTTTAAAATTGCGGAGGAGACCCAATTCCGGCCGACTTCGGTGCGCAATTCCTGATCCGATTGCCAATTCAGTAATGGAAGAGGATAAAATATTCTCCCTCCGGTTAAGAGATAATATTTACAAAGCTTTGCGCCGTTTAGAATCGCATTTCGGGCGGAGAAACATAAAAAAGGCAGGTTGTCGTGGAAGTCTGAAAATATATCGAAGGGGGATGAGGATTAATCCAGTGACGGAGAGACTCTTGGGAACATTAGGGAAGCGGGAAAAAGGTTTCGATATGGAGGAAGACGTGTTGCGAGATATGGGGTCATATCGACTCGAGTTCGATAGTTTTTCTTATCGGGCCAAACAATTTGACCGGTCATAGGCATCGACATCTACATCTACAAAATACCCTGCAAGCCACCTCAAGGGTGTATGGCAGGGGGCAGACATAAGTATTCATAGTTGATCGATAGGTAAACATTGTCGATTTGAGCAATATTGTCGTATATTTGCCTCCATAAGGGTGGATTTACACTAGCAAGTTACTTCCCTTTTTATTCTCATGAAAACTTTTTCACAAGTTAGTGCAGAGACAGAGTGGTTGTTGTTTACTTTGGCAAAAATACGATTCCGCATGCAACTTGCCAAAAACTTTAATAGTTCTGCAAGCGAACTTGCAGATCTGTTTACACCAGCAATTTTCCTCGTTATTCAAGTAGCCTGCATAGTAAACTTCCCAATAAAAACCCACCAGGAGACAGTATGGATTTTATTGTAGATCCTTGGATATTCCAGCAATGATGGTAATCATCGTATTTTGGAAGAAGTGGACGACATTATACATACCATTTCATCGTAAATCATGGCTTATATTAGTATTGGCAATAACAAATGTATAAGTCGATGTAACCTATATTGGTTTGGCATGAGGCTATTGCGAGCATGAGCAATGTTGACAAATCAGTGGTTATGATATTTTGGGCGAAATCGTTAACTATATCTTACGCATTAATATTTGGAAGAAGTTTTATGTACAACCGACATTTTCTCCATGTGATTATTCCTCACGAATTCGATAAAACTGATCAGCGCCAAAAATATCTGTAAGTTTTAACAACATTAATAGCCATCTTTTGCATCATTGGAATATTCTTTCGAAAGTATTTTTATGTCAGACAGACTACTACTTATCTATACAGAGTGTTTCTATGTTATCACAGCATATCATCATCATTGTTCGTTCAATTCCAAGGTTTGGTTGAGTGTAGCCCGTCATCCTTCCCTCTCTTATGCTATTTCCCTGACTTCCCTGTAGTTCTTCTTATGTACTTTCTTTTGTATTTGGCCTGTGTATTTATTTCTTGGCCTTCCTCTAAGGACTTTTCCCTCCATTTTTCCTTCAATAATATTCTTCAAAAACCAGGGTGTGCCGAATACATCTTCGTTCCATGGTTCTTCTTTTCTGTTCTGTTGCTTATGGTCTTTTCCTCTTCTACTCTTCCGCATACTTCTTCATTTTTTCCTTTATCCCTTCATTTCATCTCAATTATTCTCCTCCAACACCGGGTTTCGAATGCTTCCAATCTCTTCTGGTCTGTTTTTCTAGTGGTTCATGTTTCCGATCCTAAGAGTTCCACTCTACTCACGAATGCTTTCACATGTTGTTTCCTCGTTCGTAGTCCTATTATCTTCAAACAAAGTAGTTTTCTTTTCACCATTATCATGCAATGCAGCACATAGAGCTAAAAATTAATTTTATGTAAACATCCATTGTTAAGGGCTATATATTGGTGAAGTTTTTACAGATGCCAAAAGAAGGCAAAAGAAAATATTTTTGTACCGCAGTGTAACTTCACTGGTGTTACAACCAGCGTCATCATCAGGTCGAACTTAGCGGATTTTAGTTTTGGTCGCCTTAATATACGAAATCGTACGTACTTGCTGCTCTTTGATTGGCTATCTAGTTGGATAACTCTCTTCAGTGCACTGTGGAGAGGGTAATAGTCTGCTCTAATGAAGACAGAAATTGCAATTTTCCTCCTATAAATATATTTATTGCGACATAGCTTTTGATGCACTACATCATCACCATTCTGTCTTAATTATTTTTAAATTCTTCCACATGACGCCTGATACTTCTCTCTTTGTCCGTCTTATCTGTTGATGTTTTTATTACCAGACCTACTTATTAATATTGGCTCTATCTTAAATACATCCTTACTTAATGAAAAGGGCCCAAATATCTCTCCAAGTAGCTGGTTCCAGTCTACAATAGTTAAGGGCTGACCCACAGGGTTGCTTTAAAACATTTGTATTAAATTGTATGCAAACTTTTCCCTCAATGAAGACAGTCTACTCCATCTTACGACAGCTCTGTTTTTGTATCGAGGATCGATATCGCAAAATGAGCATCGCACAAACCCTCCCCAAAAAAATCATTCCTTAGGGACTCCTTCCACACCCCTGTCACTCTTGCTTCCGTCCCTTCTCCACCAACCGCTCCGGGGTTGGAGAGGGAATAAAACATATTTGCGTCTCCTCCTTCCACTACCCTCCGCGGGGAAAACGGGGAAGACGTCGATCTAATAAGGATCTTCCTTTGGCGTGGAAGAGAGTCAGAGGGGGTGGGTTTTATCGAGGATGGAGAAACGGGGCCGTGTGGCCTGCTGGTTCACAGAGAGAAGGGAGGGTGGGTGGGATCATGCCACGTCCTATTTTGTGGGAGGTAGGTGGTGAGGGGGAGGGAGTGGGAGGGGAATGGGGGTGGGCGTAATGGGAAAACCAATCCGCAAGGGTCTCTTGCGGGAGTGCGAGGATGCCCTGTTCCCTCTTCCGCACACCCCCTGCCGGGCGCCGCCGACGCCCCAGAGAAACCGCCAACCAAACCCCCTCCCTCCTTCCTTCAACCCCCCTTGACGTCAAAATAGTCAGTTCCCCCGCCCGGAAGGAATAGCAATCAGCGATGCCGAAAAGAGTGATGGGGACGGGAGAATGTGGCGGGGGAGCTAGGGAGTGAGAACTAACAGAGAGATTGGTTTTGTGTTGAGGCCTGGTTTCCTGTGAGGATGGAACGGGTTCACATCTTGGTGGTAGCTGAGATTTTGCGATAAAATTTAAACTCAACGTGTTGCAAAACAGTGGCGTAAAATTCAGTTATGTCTAGCCCCAAAACCTTATTATTTTTACTGTTTCAAATATTTGGGACCTATTTTTTTTTTGCTAATTGCCGTCAGATATATCGAAAGTCAAGAGTGAATGGAAATTTAGTAAATCGATCTAAACTTTGTCATTGCTCAAGAGAAAGTTGAATTTTTGCTCACTTTGTGTAAATAATAATGTTTGCCGTAAATACACTAAATAAAATTTGTTATAGAATTATGTAAAATAAAAAGTGCATAAGATGAATTATCTTTGCCAACTTTACTTTTCATCGTATTGTCTTTTGTTCTGATATTCAAATGGCATTTACAAAATTGAATGTTGCCCATTGAACACTTTCAATTGCACTAATTGATTTGTGAAGAACCGGCAACCCCAGAAAAGGACTATCGTTTCTTAGAGGTTCCTATCTATGTTATTAATTATTACAGAAAGGTCTTTTTCTGTCATTCTGTATATGCTCCGTTAATACTGCACCTTCAGTGATAAATAAGGTATCATGTTAAACGTTGAATCACCAGCTTCTGACGAAAAATACAATCTCAATCTCAAGTTTCACTATTTGCCCATTAATTTGGCTTAAAAGTTTCGATACACTCTCTTGTTTGTATTGTATTCATATGTTTTGTATATTTTTGCAAGAAAACAAGTATAAAGAAAGTACTTTATGATACATCTTCTTCTCTATTGAAAACCCAGTTACACCGTTTCCTTAACATACTTATTCCCTGATAGCGTGAAAGTGTGAAATTTTCGCACGGGTTACCTAGTCTATGCTATTAATGTATTTATAATTTTAATATTTTTTATTGGTGAATTATATCATGAAAAATAAATGGTTATTATTTTTAATGGAAACTCCAACAAAGTGTCGTGAATTTCACTGGAGGCGAAAGCAACACGCGTTTATCAAACAATGGCAATAATACGTGCGCAGGATTAATTTCATTTACACATAACCTTTGGAGCCGCTGTAAGAGCCTGTGGCAGGGGATATTTATTCACCTGCTATTCATCATCATCAGTCATCACTACGTTGCTTGGTATGCTGCAACTCTGCACCCTCCTCTCAGACAAACCGCTTTCACTCTTCTAAACTGTTCAATTATACATCACACGTAATTTGCTTCTTGTATTTCACCCTCGATTTTCCTCTATTATCCTTCCCTTATATCTCTCCTTCCAGTATTGTTTCAATAGGCTGTTGTGTCGCAGAAAGTCTCCTATAAGTTTGCTTTTTTTAATTTTCTATGTTTCCACGGAACTACTTTCCTATTTAACTATTCATCGGGCGTTTTTGTTGGGAGATTCTCTCCATCCATATCGTTCTTTGATAACGCTTTTCGTTAATTGTATGGCATCCTCCCCATTTAAAATTACTTATATGAACTTTTAAATTACTTAAAAACATGTATGAACACACATTAACATACGTATGATGGGGAGCAAGATACATCCGTGAAAACGTACTAATTTTAAGATGCACCTAATGTATGCGTAGATATTAAAGAATTAACGCAAGTATTTTGGAAATCAAGGGATGTTGGGAAGAATGGTGGAGGAGGAGAATGCGTACAGTGAAAACCGCATATAAAAAGCTAACGGTAGGGTAAAGGCTTGAACGTCACTGTTAAATGATTACATTCAGCTTTCTATTTGCAGATAGGGCAGTTTGGTTTCGGCTGCACTGTTAAATTCCGGAGTGCATTAGCAATCTCACACCCGTGGCTATGTCGTCAGATGGTTGAGTCATGCTTACTTCATACACATGTGCTTGCGTGAGGGTGTAAGGTAGTGGTGATCGCGGCCGCTTGGTTGTCTCAATCTATCGCAACCGTCACCGTCGCGTGTGTTAAATTTAAACGCGATAACTTGGCTATCGCTATGTTTTCCCGTTGTTGGGTCGCATTTGCTTGCGGGCGTCCTTCCCCCCCGCCGCCGTGAGGCCGGTGTAAAACAGTGGAGACGTTGAAGGTCTTGGGGGAGTGAGGCTTAATGTGGCTTTTCACCCGTCAGGGTCCCCTGCGAGACCTCGCCATCAGGGACGAAAGGAATAACAGATGACGTTTGCCAAGGTTCGGAAAGGGAGGACGTCCTCCAAGCTTTAGAGTGTTTCTCTTCCGTTAGACAAATGTCTCAACCCTTTTCCCGTCTTTCTATAAGGCTTCGGGAGACCAACTAGGTGTAAACTTACGATTTTTTTCGCTAGTACACATACAAGAAGTAGAACGCCATATACGAGTAGTTTCGGACAATGTTTTATTAATACCTGGAATCGTCTTCTTTTGAAATGTTCCTAACCCTCGGTTTCCTATCCCCGAGAGGGAGGGAGAGACTTATGCGATGAATCAAATTGGGCCGTGAGGGGGGCCTGATTAAATCAAATATATGAAGGTTTACTCAAATAATATATTTTTTATTTGATACGCCGACATATAACTATGCCAAAAGGTTCATGGTCAGATTACCTCCAGCGTTTCCATCAATGAATTCTTTGTCCTAGGATGGTCCATCGCAATTCTATGACGAATTGAAAGCATATTAATGATACTTACGAATTATGCCTTTATTTTCCAAATCCACTGGTACCACTGGTTATATTATGCCCGTGGAGCTTTCAATAAATTTGCCACAAAATAATACTTCACTTCTAACATCTTGCTCAAATACCTGATAAGAAAAATCACGGTTCCTCAATTCCCCTTCTCCTCTCCACCGCCGTCTCAGAATTATTTCTACATCCTTATATAGCAATGTACAAGCATGAATAACGTGAAACGCAATATTGAATATCATCTCAACGAGGCCTAAAATGTTATACGTTAATCAACGCTCAAAAATTTATGAGATAATACTTTAAAAAAATATATATATATATTTATTATGAAGTATCAATCGTTTAGACATTATTTTATATGCATTATTTTTATTATATTTAATTCATAGCTGGGATACTCGGTAAAACAAAGCACTAAATACTCCACCTGGGGTTAAGGTCGAGTTAGTTTTAAAAAGGAAAAAGTTAGTCAAGCTCCTTTCTGGTCTGTAGTAAAGAAGGATCCCAGGTAGGTAGGGAAGGTCAAAGCCTTGGCAAGTATTGAATGCTTTAATTTTGATAATCATTCCCAACCTGTATTCGATCATGTGCCCACCATGTCCTGCAATCTGATGCGAAGTTGTTTTATATTTACTATGAAAACACTTCTTTAAAAGTAGGTACTAACGCTTTGTTAATTACTTATTTTGACATGGATGAGTCCAGACTTTGTATTTTCTGCACTCATGGGATTATAACTAAGATATATACTGTACAAAAACTGAGAGTATGCATCGTATATTTGAAAATTTTTAAATCAAGGAACTAATCCGAAATCCAAAACTAAATTTTAAAACTCGGTCGTTGGTGTGTGAAAGGCAGCTCTAACACGAAGTTACTTTTTCATATTTCGATTGCATATTTCTCTAGCAGGCCACTACACCTTAGCTGTTTTCCGAATTGATTAATTTTCAGTTCGTTTTTTCTCCCTCACCACCAAAACATAAGATAAAGAATTCCAATGCTTCATAATTGATGCTTTAATGAGCCGCTGGATTTTCGGTTGCTTGTGGAACGCGGTAGTGGAAATAGAATTTTAAATCGGAAAACCCACAATGCGGCCAAATGTGGTCAAATTTTTTTCAAACCCTGAATTTGGAGGCAATGCGGAGAAAAGGTCCTCATTAATGATGATTCGTAAAAGCGGAGTAAACGGCAAAGGGTGATGTTTTTAATCCTTATCTCTGATTTTACATCACTGTTTTTGCTGTTTTTTCATCTAGTTTGCTGGTTATCAGTTTCTTCCGTAAATTTAAATGCCTCCAAAGATGATGCTGACAAGGGACAACGTTACCTAATGTTTTGAATTATTTTTCTCTTACCTTTTACTTTAAACATTGAACTTTTATAAATCCAGAAGTTGCCTTTTAATCATGAAGAAAGGACTATGAATCAAAGAAGATACGACTACCAATGAGGAAACGATATGAGAAAACTTCATGTAGAGCTTAGTACTTCATGGATCTGCCCTTTAGAAAAACAGACCAGAAAAGCCTCAAAGCATTCAAAACCTGGTGTCGGACGAGGATGCTTAAGATCAAATGGAGGGATAAAATAAAAATTAATTAAGTTTACTGCAAAGTAGAAGAGGAAAGGACCAAATGGAACACTGTAAAGAAAAGTCGAAACAGATGGATTGGGCACACCCTGATGAGGCACAATGATCTTCTGAAGCATATAATTGAAGGAAAAAAAGAGAAAACAATATGATGAGGAAGGCCGAGGGCCTATTGCTGCATTGGCTAAATATAGAGGAAAGTACATAAGAAGAACTGCCAGGGATTAAGGGAACTGGCATTAAAAAGGGTAAGATGGAATGCTACAGTTAACCAATCTTGGGATTGAATGGCTAATGAATGAACGAATCTTTTACTTTGCGTGCTAATTGTGCTGTTTGCAAGTTTATACGTGCCTACAAGTATCTACCTTTTCCCATTCTGAACGTTGGCGGAGCTATACGCTTTCTTGACCGGTTCAGCACGCGTCATCTTACAGTGCGGTAATTTCAAGTGAAGGCCATGATTAATTTTCATAAGTCTTCTTCCTCAAACTATTAATGTTTATTGCGGCCTTAAATCAAACAATGTAATTACTTAGGCATGTTTGTCAGTCTGTAACGCTGATAGGGAGCTGCGATCGAGAATTCAATTTCATTTAAAGTGAATTTCATGTTTACATTTTTTAATGTATATATTAATCGATTCATAGATTAAACCCCAAAAATATCGTTTTCGACAATATCTATATGTTTTAATCCTAACATTTTGGGTGCATGGTTTTTAAAAATGTAAATAAATAAATAAGTATTCTCCAAGATATGTGATCGATTATTGGTTACCACGTTACCTAATCAGGCCTAATCTGTATTATTCATATATTATGGCAACTGAGTACGTACGGATAGCGAGATATGTCTCTGGAGAATACGAGAGCTTTAAAATCGATTCCCATCCACGGGAATAGCACAGGCTATTTTCACCAGGCCTACGGTAGCTAACGAAGGCGCTCAGAACGGTTATGACAACCACCACGAGAATTTCCAGCTCTAAACTGGTCGAGGTTGCTTCCTTGTTGTTAGTTTTTGACTTGAGATTTCATAGCAAGGCTCAAGCATAGTATCATGGATGCACCGTAATACACTGCCCTGATTAGGGAAATTCGAGTGGATTTTTCTCTGAAGTCCTGTAGTATCTGTTACTGCCTTATTAGTTACGATTTTTACTTAGCTAGTTGCTTCGAGACATCTTTCGCTTCTCCCGCCGCACTGCTGAATTTCTTTTTTCTTATCCTCTTATCTTTTTGACATAACTACAGTACATTCTCTATTTAAACTAGAAGGTTTGTTATTTTGCGACTTATCCTTTGCCCAATTAGAGGATGTTTATTTCTTGGAACAAGAAACGCGCCAAGTTTCTCTATGCGGGGAGCTTTTGTAAAGCCCTTTTTGTGAATGGAAATCTTTAGCTCTTCAATACTTTTTACGCGAGTCCTCTTGTCTACGATTTCTCTTCTGCTAATAATCCTCAGTATTATCCCTTGATATTTTCCTGAATGTAAAGTTTAAGTCAAAGCATTCAGTATTTAAGGGGGATATTAATAAGAATGTGACACAATCTTTCTTTACTCCTTAATTCATTTTTTCCACTAAGCACTAGTTGATTTATCCTTCGCCGTCACGATATACCTCTATCACCTTACTTTGGCGTGGGCATGTTGGAGAGGATGATAGATTGGAAAACACTTAACGGGGAACAAGACAGATTTTTTCGACATAAAAAGAGACAGAAACTATGAGGAAAATGAGGGATACTTGATGGTGAACAAGTAGATCGATGTTTTGGAAAGTAAAAACGACCCCAAAAATTGAATTTTAGCTGGGTCCCATCCGAAAAGCTGACAATTACCTGGAAGAATATCCATTTGTGACCACTTCAAATCTTGTTGGTTTGATATTATGAGTTTCAGAACTCCTCGAGATATCTCAGTTGGCACAGTGAAAGGAATTTGCCTAGGTTCTGCTGGTCAAATTGGTTTATTAATTGGGTATTCTACCAGTTGATTGTTAGGTTCTTGGACATTCCTTTTCCAAACGTCTTCCTTTCCGACACTTTTTCTTTTTCCTGTGCAGTATTTACTCGCCATCAGGTCTCTCTATAAGTACCTCATGCCCTCTTTATCTCCTTTTTGTCGTCCAAAATTCCTGTCCTCTTTAACGCATCCACAGTATCTCCCCTCTATCACCCTCTCCAACATACCCATACCTCTTAACACATCCTCCCTCCTGCCTTCTCTGACTCTCTGCCACTTCCTGCCTTCCTTTCTTCTCCCACCATATCCAGAACTACTTTGATCGTCTTTCTCGCTATCCAGCTCAAGCTCTTTATTCTTCTCCAAACCCACATTTTAAATACTTCCAGTCTAAGTATATCCTCTCAACGCAATTACCTCGTTTCCGACTCATACAACACTACGCTCCATATTAAAGTGTTCATCAACCTGCTGTTTACGTCTCTCCTCAAAGCCCCTCTCGTAAAATCATTGCGGTATTATTCTGCTTAGTTTGCAGAATTAAGAGCACCCTCTCATCTATGATTAAGCGTTGGGAACATGCAGCACCTTCACGCCTATATTTATCTGTTATTTCTTTATGGCTTCGCTTAAAAGTTTTCTGCTAACCTAATCCGTTCTCTTTGTGAACGCTTAAAATTAATATTTCCAAGAAAAGAAATTAGGCCGTCATTAACTAGATACTTTAACCACTCCCTTTAATTCCTGCTCTCGAGTAGTTAATTCCACGAGTTAAGCTGCTGTCCTAATCCCCGACGTCAACGCTAAACAAAACGGTCGCATTCCGCGCTCCGTATATGAATGTCCGCGAGAACAAAGGTGGATAGGGGAGCGACTCTGCAGCGAGTCCATTCAGGTCTCCAGCACCGGAAAATGAGTAGACGTTTGTTGTACCAATGAGGACGAGATAGACAGGGGCATGTGGTTGGAGCTGTGCTCTAGATTTCTGCCAGAGATGGAGAGGCTTTTGGAGTTGTATTAAAATCGCATTATGGCCGCCTTTTCGGAGTGCCGAAACATCTCTTCCTACTTGAGGTCTCAGTTTTATTAGCATTGTGCTTTCCTCATCTGGGATAAAAAAATCTTCCTCATCTGTTCTCCGCCCCAAAATTCACCGCATCTTGGCTTTGAAAAGACTATGCAGCCTAATCTGTCAAAATCACGTAGAATGTTTTCATTCATTTGCACTTTTGCATAAATTGACGTTTACAGTCGAGATACAGTGAATATGATCGGTGAGTCTCGGTCGAAATTTTCATAAATTTATATTTTTTCATAAATGTGTTGAAAATTACAACAGAAACTCATTGATTTATTATGTAGTACTCTACATTAGTAAAGACTATTTTCGTTCCACTATTTCAAGGTTCCACTATTAGACAACAGTGAAATCGCATGGGCCTCGGAAGGCAATTAGGTTAAATCTGTTGTAATATGCGTTCATGTACAACAATGTATTGTAACATATTGGAATCCCTGCCATGTTGAATATTTTGACGTTAAATATTTTAATAAGCAACCACGTACGTGCAGTGAGTTCTAATTTTAGACTCCGCACTGTTACAGGTGTGAGGTAGCAACAATTACGCTGCAGCGACCACGACCTGAGTGCGAGATCAAACTGAAACCAAACAATAATCGATAGTAGCAAAACACTATTGTTTAAAGTTATGAACACCTGCGCACGAAGGGAAACGAGGGGAAATTCCTTCGAGAACATTCGAATAGAAGGAGGAAGAAAATGAATACATAAAATCCCATTCCCAAGAAATGCTAAAAGAGTTACTGACTCCAACAAGAAATTTTATTTCGGTAACCAATCCGACTTCTTTCCTATGCCTTTCATTTTCATTATGTTATAATGTTAATCATTTATTAATCTAATTTTGAAAAACGTAAAAAAATAAGGACCATCTTATATATGTCAGCCATAGCTGTATATAGAAAATGTCCTACTGGACCAAAAAGAAAATCTTGGAGAAAAAAAGTGAAATAAAATGTTAAAATTGTAGGGAGAGAAAACTTGTTGTCCTGGTTCTCATTGGAACCAGTGGCCCCCAAAAAAATTATAAAAGAAGAAAAAAAAGAAAAAAAAAGTCATATAATGGTTTTCAAAAAGTCAAAAATATTTTCTATGTTTCATTATGTTAATGTTCAGGCGTCCGTTTTGCCTTAGGTTTAGTTCTTCTTAATTTAGTGTGCACCATTTAGCATCCGCTTACTAGTAGCCTTTCATCCTCTTCTCCTTCCCTAACACTGTAAAGGTTAAACTGGTCCCTTCACACAGTATTGCCATTTTCCCCCTGCGTGCAAATTGCACAAACATTAACGCTGAAGAGGTGGACTCTAGTCGCACCGTTGCAGCGCTCCACTTCTTTGGGCCGAGGGCCCTGCCATTGCCCGTGGTCTGGTCTATAGGGGGCTGGCAGTTTAAACAATCAACCAAGATAAAGGTCGAATCCACGCCACTAGCTGCGGTGAAATTACGTCATAGAGACCATAGAAAACTGAAGAAGTATTTATAAAGTAGTGGTTTCCGGTACGAGGGAAGTAAGTATTAGCCGTACTGTAAATGGAAGTAAGCCGAGGTCAGCTGGAAAATACCCGAGACATAACCAGGGAGCAGTCAACCTTGCGGCCGAGTAGGTACCTGTAGCGAGATAGCGGTGAACGTTAACTGCGTGATTTCCTTAGCCAGCCGAGGGATCAGCGCAAAGCATGTGTGTCATGACGAAAACCATGAAAGAAGTCACTATATATGCATGTAATCATAATTATTTGGTAAAGGGTATTTATTTGTGCAAGTGAATACATTTGTGTACAAAAAGTGAAGTGAGCCGTGAAGGCAAATAGAAATTCCCAATGGGAATTATCGCAGTGGCTTAAAGGGCGAAGAAAACAATGTGATACACTGACAAAGGTAACGAATACACCTGATATTGTGATTCATGTATAATATTTTTTTATTGAGTGTCGTGTTGTATTATATAAAAGTTAGTACGGGAAAATATCTAACCTTTGATGTGGAGGGAAATGCAACTGTGAATAAATAGAGTTCATAAGTTATAAATAAAGGAAAAAGTGTCATTTATTTTATTGGAATAATAGAAAGGATATCATCATATACGATATCTGTAATTTTTATAAATATTACAGTATATTTACCCCAACATCGAGATAAAATGACGATGCATTTTCGACAGATTCAATAAGAAAGCGAATTCAAACCGATATGAATGAAATTCAAAATTAAATGTGATTTGATTGCAATGGAAATATTTGCCACCTTGATTAAAATTAGTTTCATATCGGCTAATTTTTAATTTTCGCTGTTTGTGTATTATTGTCGGAAGCATTGTGTTTGAGCGTGGACAAAACTGAGTAATTTCTGCGTAGAATCTTAGAATCGCAAAACCCTATAACGCCTATTTGGTGTCACAGTTAAATGGTGCGTGGATGAATTGTCATCCATTTGCTAAGGCGTAGGCAAAGTGGGCTATAGACCCTGTACCTACCTATGTGTGTAATTTCCATATTTCGTCCATGGAAGACTTTAGATCTTTAATTTAAGTGAGCAGCTGTGGTAAAATAAAATCGTGAGACCTAATGTATTGGGCAATGGCAATAAGAAATACAGTCCTCACTTCATGCCGTTCCCTTTCGGGGCAGTCAAAGTAAAATGAGGTGTGGGCATATCAAACTGACTCTATGTCGATAATGTATGCCATATTGCCCTATTATTGCGTGACAATATGTTTTCTGTTGTATTGATTATTTTCTTGTACTCGATTTTTGTTCTTTATACTCCTAATGTTTCTCCTCTCAACAGTTCCCTCCATCACATTCGCTCATGACTTATTTGGCCTTACCCCTTCCTGTTGCATCATTCACTCCTCTATCATATCTCTGTATCGCTATTCGACTATCATCCATTCTCTCCACGAAACGAAACCTACAAGACTTTCTCCTTTTATGTATGTACATTACCGGAGCATCATTTTTATCTATCCTATCCCTCCCACCTAGATAAATTAAGTGAATAATTAGGGTGCATGGACAGAAAATTCCATTTAGCTCCTCATACTTGTCAACGTATTTATATTTGGTATCTTAAGAGATTAAATAGTTTAATTAAACTTCTTTATTAGCTTTATTTTTTTATGAAGAAGAACTTTCTTAAAAGGTATTATCAGCTAAAGGCTATCAACACAATCGCTTTACTTACTACATTAAACTCCTAATTTCTTCATTACACTGGTTACCAATGAAAACATTACATGATTGATTCCCTTTACTGAAACAGACCATTGCAAACATCAGTTAAATTAACGAGTAAAATTATAATTTCTTCATAATACTTGTTACATGTAAAATAATGTAACCAAATTATTGATTCCCTCATTGAAAGGAGTGGCCATAACCTTATGAGATGGTCAAGGTGATGTGGAGGTGATAGATATAAGCGGAGGAATGTGAGAAGGGACTGTGGAGAGAGCAGGAGGCATTTAAGCGTAAGTAGGCGTGGGTAGTGGTAGGAAGACGGCACACGTAAGACGATAGATGGTAGGCCCACCACCCCTGTCCCCTCCCCCCGCCCCAACCTCTATGGAAATACCAAGGCCGATCTCGAATTTTCATTTTAATTTCCGGAGAATGACATCTTTTCCCTGCGTCAAGCAGTCGAGAGGAAGTTCCAGAAACGTCGAGATTCCGGGCGAAGGAGAAGAAAAAAGAAACTAGTTTTTCATCGCTTGAACCCTTTTTGAGTCACCTCAAACGGTGCCGGAGTCCAAAAAACATCCCTCATACCCCCCCCCCCCCCCCGCCGCTCTCCCTCGCTCACTTTTCATCCCTCTATCGGATGCTGTCCTTCGCACCCTTTCATTTTGACGCCCTTTCGACTAACCCATTCCCCATACCTTGAGAGATATTCCCCACCGATATTTCCTCTTTTGGATTCCAACCCATCCTCGCTCTACCTTCAACTTAGTCGGTACGTATCAACATCGATGCCCGATCGGGAATTGGAAACGATTTCTCAGTATCGTATTAAAAAAGGGAGTAAATGGCGTCTTGACTCACAAAAGTGAACCCTATTTATATAGCAAAATAATATCGGCCCAACATGCCTGTCGCGTGTAATTTGTCCATAAATTATATAAAAATATATTAATATAACAATTAATAAATTTAACAATACATTTGGACATTTAATAAACAAAATAGATCTGTCACACGAACACTAAATAGCATGTGTACATACATGATTCTGTGTAGACGAAGATTGACGAAGACGGTCGACGTTTGTCGACGCTAGTCCAGATTGACGGCCGATCGTAAAAGAGAAATCGTGAACTTGATTTCAGCTCTCGATTAACTATAGATGTTGACTTCGTCCTAATATATCTTTACTCAGAAGTTATATTTTCGATATTTGTTGCAATTAATAGTTTTAAAATCGTATCGATGGCAGTTTCCTTCAGTACCCGTTCCTGGCCACTTCTTCAAAGGGCCTTTTCTTTGCCTTACTTCATCTTCGAATCCGATAAGCGAGCGAGAGACGGGAGAGAAGAAATGCGAAAAGGTGAATTTTGGCAGTAGGTATTCAGTACAAGAGGAATGCTGACGTCGGGCATTTCTGTCTCTCCCGAATGGCAATCTCTCCCTCCCCCTCCCCCAACCTTGCTCCCGCTGATATATAAAATAAAACTAGAAATTCGACAGCGTCCGTCTTTTTTACTCCCTTCACTTTCTTCTCCCTTTATATCCAATTTTCCATCTCTCACTCACCGTCTCGCTGTGCTGGATGTTTCTTTTATTTTTTTCGCGGTCCATTTTTTTCGGAATTCAAGGAAGTCATTTTTGCCCTTTCGGCTTGAGCCGGATTCGGAGGTTTTCAGACAGAGAGTATTTTGACGTGACCCCCTATATTCTTCAACCAAGTCACGCGTTGAATTCTCCAGCAAGAGTCGAGGTTATTAATGTAGTCGTGACATATTGGGCAATCGATGACTAGAAAGACATCAATGCAGACATGGGGCAGAATTTGACAATTTTGATAGCATTACGTTATAAATAACCTCTGTGCAAAATTATGGCAAGTTCATTTAATTAATTGAACCTCTAAAAGCCTGGTTTTTCCTTCAAACTTTCCATGTTAAGACTCCCGTCACCTCAGATTTTACTTATTTGGTTACGGCGTTTTTTCACGCTTAGAGTTCTCACCTGACCTACCACTGACCACTGACTATTGACTATTGAGTGACGAACCACTGACTATTGAGTGACTAACGCTATGACCAGTGGCCTGACACGATGGAAAAACCGGTTCCTACTCGATCACTGAATGTTTAATGGCAGCAAAACATGAATGCAATCACCCACACGTAGCGTGACGTGAGGGGACGGCTCGTGTGGAAGGGGCCGGCTAAGTAGCGGAGAAGAGAGTATAGTACATGGAAGGCAACGCTGCCACCGTTAATGTGTTTAACTTGAGATGGTGGTAAAGTATTATCAGCACGTTTCACGGCAATGTTTACGATCTAAACAAAGGAGGATCAAAATACGCTGATATTACTTGCAACCCATCGGAGAAGTCTATTCAAACATTTGGAATAAGAAACAGAGGAAAAGTAAATGTGAATAACAGATACAGCATTTTAAAATGGGCAATAAAGGTTTTCGACCTTGGGAAGCCTGATAGTCAAACTCGGATAGTACCTAACTCACTCATGCGTGCGGAGCAAGTTCATAGGTAATTCTTCCACTTGAAAGGGTCTTCTTTGCACTGCCACAATGTGTTGCTATCTTTGTAAACATTTTTGGGCGAGTGTTGGATTCAGATGGGTGAGCGTATAATTATTTCCGAAATCTGTTGTGCCTGTCTGCAAGTGGCTGATAGTAATGGCCATTATCGTCGAAACGCGGTAAACTGAAAGACAACTTCAACAAACGCCATAACCATACGATATGCAACTTCCGGCTCTTGGGCGTAATACTTCAAAATATCTAAGTCGGAATGTAACGTAAATTGATTACCAGAATTTCGAATTTGAACATATTATTCAAAACATCTTTTTCGCTGTAAAATGCACGGGGAATATACATCTCGGAATTTAATATAGTGCCTTCAGTATTATTGTTTTGAAATTTTCTTTGCTGAGTAATCCTCTGTGTGTGTATTCGTGTAATAGGATATATCCTATTACTTTGACGACCTTTCAAGGGGATTAAGGCTGAGTAAGTTCAAGTAAAGAATACTTTAAATCTTATCAAGAAAATTTAAAATTTATTCTTTCGCAAGAATGATCCGTACATGGCTGAGTAGAAGCTAATGAAATCTCCGAGTTGTGTCATTTAATGTTCCTAATTATTTTTAATTTAGGAGAGTTTTAAAATACATTTTTCCACCCAGTGATTTTTCTTCGTAAGGCTTCGTTCTCCATTGGCAGTTCTCTCCATCTATTTGATGTTAAATCAAAACATTTTGCAGAAATTAATTTTGTAAGGTGATAGTAGTCCGTAAACATGTAGAGAAATTTTACTCCCATCTTTTTAAAACTACCTTGACCGCTAGATTACCCTAATAATATGATTTTTTTACTTTTTAATGAATCTGCGGAAGTACTTTGAAAACTCTGGTAAAAGCATTTTTTTTTTTTGCTTTTCTAGCTTCTTTTCCTTCTGGTTCTATGAAGAGGGCTAGCGTTTGACTGGCATACCTGGGGGAGAAAGGAGTACGTGATATTTTTGCGTAGTTGGCTGCCGAAAAATCATTGGTGGGAACGTATCAGGGAATTGCTAAATGAGATAATGGTTTGGTTCACAATTTGAAATTTAGCCCTTTGAAATGAAAGCAATTGGGGGCCAGGCACCAGGTGTAGGGACGAGTGAACACTTACGGCGACTCTGAGAGGTTGGTACGGCTTTCGACCTACGACCCGGAGCTCCGTCGACGGAATTCGGCGATGGGTGTGGCGGAGACTCAAGGGTGGCTCGGGACGACGGCAGAGGAAGCAGGAAAATGCTGGGCGTCTCTGAGGGTGGTCGAAGGTTCGACCCGCGGCTCCGGAGAGGAGGGAAAGATGGGATGCGGCTGGAGTCGTGGAGGTTTGACCCGCTGCTCAGGGGAGAAGGTAACGGGGAAAGAACGGGGTATAGACTCTATACTATATATAGACTCTATACTATACTTCTATACTATAGAGCGCCGACTGCTCCGGGATCATCTCTCATTATAAGGCAACTCGGAGGGTCAAAGCTAGCCGGTGACACAAAGGAGATAGCGCGGTCGTAGCCCCTTCTGAGGGAGGGAAAATGGCTGGTAAGCAAAAGGGGCAGCGGACATTGTCTTGTTTACATTAGTGTAGTCATCCTAGGGAGTAATGACCGGTTGTGGGTTTACGAGAAACCCATGCTACAATATCAAACCAAGACAATTGAATTTTCTGTCTAAATCGAATCCTTTAATGAATTCTGGAGTAAATCAATTTGGAAGGTATGGGGAAATGGTGACTTCGAAACCCGAGATCGACTTCTCTCTTTAATAGGAAATTATAGTGAGGAAATCATGAATCAGCCTCTCCGGTTCGCACATTCCTTTCTCTCTCCAAAGGGACCAGGATATAGGCTTTCCATTGCCCTTGCGCGACTCTTTAAACTGCTGAAGCACAGTTATTGCTTTTCTTTGCTCTGCTTTTATCAGCTCAAACAATTCTAGTTTTTCATGCCATTAGTTCATTTTTTTAATACGGAATCTCTCACGTTTGTCTAGACGATACGTGATCTTTCGACGTGCTTACTAGCGTCGCCCTCACAGGGGCTAAGAATGAAATATCTAGAGTTGTTCTATCTACAGCTATAAAAGGGGCTCTCATATTCGTAAATGCTTTTCGTCGTGTATGCTATATTTCCTTTTATACCTACTTAAAAATGATCAGCTAATTCTGATAAAACTTTTTCTTTTTTAAATTCAAATTTATGATGCTTTAAAAAAAACTAATAGCCTACATCGATCCCATAGAGAGATTTCTTTAGCATATCATCGTGACAATTACCAAATTTAGAAAAAGATTCTGAGTTTGAAGCTCAAGTTGGTTCAAATGGCTATCTCTACAACGAAACCTCTTTGAAAATTATAAAACCAAAATGCTTTATTTGTACATGCACAGAGAGAGCAGTGGGTGGTTAGGTAATCCGTTGAATTGATTTCTATACATTTGAAAAAATATAAAGCTCATTACTATTGGTCTATATATCAGGGGAAAGGTTATTGCTAGCTTAAAAATAGCATAGTTACTCGTTTAAAAAAGTTGTAATCATAATTTTAATCCGTTTTTTGTTACAAATATTAGTAGTACTCATGTGCATTATTAAACAAATAATGATTAACTGGAAAGAGTGTATAAAGTTTTTAAGCCCGTTTCATTTAATGAAAACATAATGGAACTAATATATTCGTTGTTTATTTTTTTAAATAATGATGCATAACTGGTGGTTCGTAAATATAAAGGAAGTAATTATATCTTTTCCATGGTTAATCATTTTGATGTTTCTAGTTGTTTAACGTCAATTCTGTTAAATTCAAATGCTGCTATTCTCATTTTTTCAAACTTTTTTATTAATCTATTTTTAATGCTTACCTTCTGGAATCAGTCATGTTCCGTCCAAATATTTCACGATTCACCAGAAAAATTCTTGCATTGCTTCATTTTGGATATTGCTTGACTTGTGACTATCGAATCTCGGTCGTCTACGCAGACGAATCTCAGTCATCGATTCGACTTCCCTAGCGTTCCGAAACCATCGGATATCGGATCACCTTAATTCGCTCACTTAGAGGTGAAACCTTTTTCCGTGCCTTCTTCCCTTCTCCTTTTGAGGTGAAGGGGAAAGACCGAAGGGTCTTTTCCACAGCCTTATATTTTTGCGTGCTCCATCTCGTCCTAAACCTTTCTTCCCCTGATCCTGTTTTCCAGCAACCCATACTCTCTTACCGGCTGTGATCTCGGTTTTTCCCTTCCCCACATCCTCACCTAAGCATTTACCCTGCTTACGCTGCGACACCTGGATTCCTTCGTTTTTGAAAACTGCTCTCTCCTGCATACCTTCCATATCACGTTATTCCTGTGAGATATAGCCTTGAAACAGAAGAAGGGGAGCATTATGAACGATTTAAGCTTTTAAAAGTATGTTATTTTTCATTTGAGTGAAGAAGAGAGTGAAAAAAATGTTCTTTTTAGTTGAATTGAGAAGGAGCGTTAATCCTATAAACAGTTAATTACGATTTATTACGATTAGTAACTCTCCCAATAGGCTCCCATATCGACTCACCTGTCGTTTTTGACTCTAAATATTGACAAGATTGCTAAATATAACTCGAGTATGTACTACTCCTTATTGCAGATGAATGTGAAACGGTGGAGTGTATTTTCATTATAAGCAGCCTTACTTGCCCTCAGCGGAATATGATCGCATGTAACCCTTAATTACTGTATTTTCACTCATGCATGTGTTTCAAGGACGTATGTCACCCACCTTGTAGGTAATGCATAGTTAACTAGGTAACTATCAAAGTCTATACGAGCCAATTCACATAGATCTAAACCTGGCAGTTCGCTTTAATGCGCTGAGTTAAATGCTGCTTCCGTCGCGTAGTTTGGTGTCAAGACAACTCGCGTTTATTAGGAGAGGCTTAGGAGCTCTGGGAAGAATAGCTTACCACTATCATAGGTATAGCTACTACCACATGAATTGTGGCTCCATGGACAGTCCTCCCAATTGTTTCCTTATCCGTGGGGAACTTTATCTTCTGTTTCCTTCATTAATTCTGATTCATTTTCCATCTTAAACTCTTCGTGTCATTTGCCTCCTACCATATTCTCCAAAATTCATACTTTTCTCCGCTCTCTTCCACGCTTGCCCTTTACGCTTCCTCAGAATCTAAATATCGACGTGTAGGACGGCAAGGAAATCTTCAAGATATTTACGGGGAACATGAGCAACAATTCAATATACTTCAAACAGTAAACAGAACCACTCAAGTTAGAATTATTTGTTAAATTAGATAAGAAAGAAAGATATGAAAAAGTTTTTAAAATGTCAAATATATTTTGCTGAAGTTTTAAAACTTCCTCATTGAATTAAAAATATTTAACCCATTATGGCCTCTCTTTTACCTTTGAGTATGTCTCCTGTGTTACCCTCCTCGTCATCTTTGCCAAAAACTTAACCTTGTTTGCTCTGAGATTCCAGGATTCCACAATTTACCCTCCTCCTCCCTCCAAGCACCCCTCCTTTGCGCAATTCCGTTCTATCTTTCCTCTCGGGCGAGGAAGGAGAGACATTCACGGTCTAGCTGGAGCGTTGCAGGGAAGACGCCGGCTCTCGACGCCGTTGATGTTAATGCGAGCCGTCTGTTTTGTGGTGGGAAGCCTTCAGCTCATTTGCGAATATTCCTCTATCTGTCTCTCTCTCAGTTTCCTCCTCGGTTCCGCCCCCTCTCATCCTCCTTACATTTGCTATCCTCGCGGATTTCGGCGAGGTTTAAGTTTCGTCGCTAACGAGGCGACGCGGCGCGGCGGGAGATGCCACACGGCATCCCCCCATGGAATGAGAAGAATTCTTGCCAGCTTTCTCTTTTGCTAGCAAAAATGCATTCACGTCTAGAATAAGAAAAATGTTTTTAAAAATAATGTTTACAGTAGGCAGGCAGTAAAAGTGAGACTTCTTGCAGTACGATAGGACTGTAAACTTACATTAATACCAATGGAGTCGGGTGTACGATTCCAATTTTAAATAATAATTTTACTAAACATAAATGATATAAATATGGTAAATTAAAAATTATAAAAATGAAAAAGAAAAAATGGAAAGTGAAGAATTAAATGTTTTGGTTTTAAGTAAAATTGGATAAATGTTAGAAGAGAAAAATATAATACCATCAAGGATAAATAATTTAATTAATAATGAAAAATGTATAGTAAAAAGTTACAATTTCATAAAGGATTATTCAATAAATTCGGAATTTAAAAAAAAAAGTTAATTAAAAGTTTAATTAAAAGTCAACTGAATGTGAATACTCAGCTAGAATAACAACTGTGCCACAATTTAAAATGTTCACAGAATTTTCATAACTTGTTACAGGTTTCGCATATTTAACATAATAGGGACTCTTCAAACGTTGGAACTGCTATTACTGCTACTACTATGGGTTTGTGTGTAATATTAGGAGATATTACTTGAAAGAAATAGATATAAATCCCTAAAATCTCAAACAAAGATGCAAACATAGTTATAATCACTAAAGACCACCACAAAAATTCTGTCGTACCGACAGGAAGATAGATTTTAGATAATTGCTTGTTTTCTGATATCTGGTGCGACTCACATTCCAAATGAACGACATTAGCTCTTCATATGGTCTTTTTTGTGTTCGAACTATCAGTGAACTGGTAGTCCATATCGTAGCATGCTCAATATTTCTTACTATATACGATGAATTTACAAAGAACAGCGAAACTGGTCACTCAGTAACTTACACGGTGTTTAAGTTTATTGTTTAAGTATTGTTTATATTATCTATTTATTCTCTCTTATATACTCCTTATTGTTTAAGGCAATTGAGAGATATTTATGATCATTCACTTCGACGAAGGTTTGAACCCAGACGCCTCAATATCGCCACTCCCACCACCTCCAATTAAACCTAGACCCCTTGATGAAATTCATCGAAGAAAAGGACGCATGGGTAGCTTAACTGGTTAGAGCAATCGACGCGATATGGAGCGGTTTAGGTTCAAATCCCAGTCCAGGGGTGTGTCGTTCAAGGTTATTCGTTCAAATCAATCGTTCAAGATAAATTTCAGTACGTTAATAAGGACTCATTCGTATATTTCTGTACAATGAGTCATTAGTTACGCACCTAAGTTAATCCAAAGCGATTGAATCACTCCCCCCAGTGAATGATTTTTTCACTGTGAATTTCACACAGTAGTATTTCATACTGTTAAGGCACGCTACCCGCTGAATAGCCCCGGCATTTTTTACTCAAGGTCGCACTATTCCTTTGGTACCATTCAGAATAATGGGGAGTAAGAATAACGACCTTTGCCGTCTCTCTATCCAACTTCCCGATTCTTTTCTGATCGTCACCGTTTTTTTCGCCTTCTCTATGCCATTAAGTCCAGTCAGCAGTCTTCTTTTTTTCTGAAAAAATAGTGATTCCTTTGAGATTTTTTTCAACTAGAGCAACCTTAGCGATTTATCGTTAATCCCCCAAGAAAAATTGCTCTCTGAAGTTTTGAAAATATGTAAGTCTTGACATATTTTACGAAATCATCTTTGAATTAAACCTAGGTCTATTGAATTGAAGCTGAATTTCTGAAAACATTTTCGTGAAATATTATTTTTGCTTCCAATTTTCAAATCGATAGGCAACCATCGTAAAAACCCCTGAATATCTGTATTCTGCGAGTCCTTTCAATCAATCATGGCACGTCCTTCATTATTTCCTAAGCGTATTGCGATTTAAGTATCCTTGTTATCCATTCCTGGAATCCCTCTATTACTGTTTATTACGTCTCCATTCTTTGGAGCGTGTTTAATTCATGTATTTCTTTTTTTACATTGTCTTCCAAAAGGTTTCCATATTCTTAATTTTCGGAGTATTTTGGAATTGAAGGTGACATATGTCTATAGGATTTTCAGTATACCCCTATGGCATTAAAACACGGAACAAGATTCAGAACTCAACGCTTTGTTGTCTCATTGGTCCATTTTTCGGAGAAATGCGTAAAAAATCTCCGCACGTAGCCTGTTGAACATTATTTTCCTCATGCTTTATGACGTTCAATTGTATTTTTTTAGGCAGATTTTGTATGGTTATGCCAGTGGCTATTTTTCTTTTGCTCCTGCTGACGTATGTGATGCTTTCTGCCTAGATACGTATACTCTTGGACATATCCAATTTATCGCCGAGTGCAGCGATTCTTTTGTTTTTGTAATGTTTTGTTTACCATCTCTGGGTATCTTTGTCTAATTTACATTTAGTTTCATCATAAAATGTCATATTTAAATTACTACGCGTCTTACCATTCAAGGATTTATACTATATTTCTTTTCTACTTGTTTAATCAAATAAATCTCAACTATGATGATATTCTTCCCGGGTAATTGCTTGTTACACAAGATAGATTAGAAAGTTTCATGAGGATGTGGTCATATTTATCGTTAACGCAGTATACGAGGCGTGCTAATGCCCTCTAAGTGGGGTCATGGGTCAAGGAACAACCACTAGCTTCCATGGGCTACAACCTCGTCATGGTGGAAGGGCTTTCACTCGTTCCGATGACCCCCTGGGCTATACTGGAGGGAGAATTGATGATTGCTCCCGGTTGGGTCACCCGTGTAAGAGAGATCGAAACTTTGAAATCGGCCGAAATGTGGTCAATTCAGCTACTGCTACTCAATGAGGTTAGCTATATTGAGCTTGTATATGCTAATTCTTTATTTGCTACGTAGTCCTGACAGCAAGACTTTCATACTTCCTGTGTAACTCTTGTATCTCTGTGAGTTTATGTTGTTGCAAACTACGTTAATACACATGCTCATGACATTGGTAGCATACTTATAGTGTAGTAGAGCGTTCATTTCGGTGAAAGTTCACCCCCTGATCGATATTTGTTGGGTTTTGCTATTGCACAAGTTGCCGTAGTTTCATAAACTTTAGTAGAGTATACCTAGTGTAGTGTATGTTGGTGATCACTCACCCCCTGGTACACACATTTGACGTGGCTTGTAGAGCATTGTTTCGTTGTAAATTTAAACGTTTCTGGACCACCCATTCTGTAACAGGCGCGTGACATCTGTTGCGTTATCTATCTCCTCCCTTTTTCATGGAGGTTCTTGAATACGTCTAGGAATACCTCCTTCGTCGTGCTCTGGAAGACCTCACGGCATTCATCGGATCGCTATGGTTAAGTAGCCGGTTTTTTTCTTTGTCATCTCGATTATTTCCCCGTCAAAAGGAGAGCACGTCTTTTCATGCCGACGTTCGCACCCACTCTCGTTTTCCACTTCTTGCTCTCCGAAGTCTCGATCGAACCTGCCGATCTGCGAGCTCGTCCAATTCTCTCCCTCTCGCCGCACATTTCTCCTTCTTCTTGACTCCGAGCAAGCTTCCAAACTCCTTTCCCCATCTTCAAATGCCTCCTCCGCCCACCACACTTCGCGCACATTTCATTCCTCACCATTTCCTCTCGCGGCAGCCACTCCTCTTATCCATCCCCCCAAACTCCACCCTCCTTCCCGAGGATTTTCCATTCACGTCAGAAAAACCCCTTTCTCCCTGACTCTTCCCTTCCGTTGGGTTGCACTATCGCCCAAGGTCTCCCTCTTCTCTACCTACTCCATTTCGCACCTTTGTCCTTCCCTTCAAAGCTTCCACCCACTATCTGTCTATCTCTTTTTCTTTTCCTCACTACTTTCACCTTTTGAGATTTATTCCCCAGGGCCTCCTAAAGCCCTCCTCTTCTTCTCTTACCTTTGGCTGTGCGATACTAGACTGTATCGTATGCGTAATCCGATGCAGGAAGGGTATTAAAAGGTATAGTTAAATTAGGTATAATTAAAGGTATAATTAAAGGGTATATTTATCCAACAGAGAACGCTACGAAGTGGACTGTTTTGGGACATGGGTTAAGGAACTTTCAAAACCCTGCGAAACGGAGGAGGAATGTTTTTATTAGTGTGGAGGGTGAGAACCCTTTCTAATTTTTTGCCCAGAAGTGGAATGACTTACCACTACCTGCTGTTCCGTTTGCCTGTCATACAGGATAGTTTTACTAGTAAAGTCATTGTGATGGGTGTTTTTAACCACTTGCCTTGCATATGAGTGTATAGAACCAATTTCTCAAAGTAGTTTGGCTCCCCTGCCAGACTCTCTCTTTCTCCCTCTCTCTCTCTCTCCTTCTATCTCTCTCTCCCTCTCTCTCCCTCTCTCTCTCTCTCCCTCTCTCTCTCTCCCCCCCTCTTCCTATCCCCCTCCCCATCTCCCTCTCCCCCAATCCCCCTTCCTCTGTCTCTCTCTCTCTTTTCCCCTCCATCTTTTCACTTAACCGACCTCCCTTTCTACCTACACTCCTTGCCATTCAGGTCTTCACCTCTAACTATTAGGTGAACTTATATAGAGAGCTGTATGATTTGCCAATGTATGCAATTGCAATATGCAACCACGTGACATTGCGAGTTTGCGTTTTTTTAAAGTGGTAAAATACGATGGGCGTCGATGTGAGATTAAAGCAACGCTAATGCGGCGCATTAATTATTTAAAAAAATATTCTACCTCTATTGCTATTCTGAGTTTCGGTGGATAATTGTATGATACTGAGATATCATTTCTAATATGATTGCCATGAGGATACTTGTAGTCGAATTCCTTTTCAGCGAAGAAGAACTATCATTTTATGATTATATCACTGGATTTACATTTTTTTATGCAAACGCTAAGTTAATAGAAATGTAAGTTTCAGGAAGTGCTGGAAAGGACAGGTTCATATCCAAATCAATCAAAATTTGCCAACTGTTTGTCTCCGAATGCAGATAAGAAGCTATTTTTTTCAGCTAGATCCTGTCCATTTTAAAACGCTTTGCCTTCCTAGACTGGGGTTTTTAAAAATTGGATTGTACGAAAAAAATGCTTCTTTACATCAGCAATTCACCTAAACTCTTAAATTCTGTTGATTTTATCTATTATAGTTTTTTCTCTTTTGTAAAATTAGTCTGTTAACTTTCCAGCTCTGCATAAATTTAAACCCGTACTGAAATCCAATCATTAGAATTTGAGGTATCAAAATTTGATAGCTGTTGAAGGAAGTATATGCATGCCAAAAATATTGGATTAAATGATTGGTGGTACACAAGGTGGAATTGATTCATTTTGAATGTAAGTTCAGATAAAGAATGCCTAGGTTTGTCAAAAGAGGCATTCCAGGTGATTCACCTGGAATGGGAACGCTTTCATGCTTATCATTAATTGATAGAACGTTCATGTGATGATAGTCATTCATGAATAGGTACTTGAAAAATTGGTGGCATATTTGATGGAATGGGAGCATTTTGAATGAATATATTTTTAGGCATAGATGGAAAAGGAGTGAGAAGAGAAGTATTTTTCGGTAAAACAGAAAATACGCATTTTATGAACTATTAATGTATAGAACAATCATATTAATACGAGTTACTAAGTATTCCATTGAAATAAAAATTGTCCTTTACATCGACAAATGTTACTCACAAGGTGGAGTGTCACTGCAAGAATGCCTTTTATACCGGGTGCACAGAGCGAATGTGGTTCTAATAGAGAAACATCGGTTCTACCGACGAAATAATGCGCCATTTACAACACCTCTGTGTCGGGACGGTTTTGATTATTCATTGGTTCTAAAAAAGAGAGAGGGAAAGAGAGGACGACGCATACATATCATTTGCGAGAGGGAATGTGCTTTTGTTCCGATTTCCTTTCACGTGCCGCGTTCCACGGGAGCGTTTTCTATCCGAGATGGGGAGTGGGAAACCATTTAACATTTAATCTATTCTTCTCCACCCAGTCCTTCAACCCTTACAACTGGCCTTCTCCCTTTCCCATGCCAAACTCCTCTCACCAAAACTTCACGTGTGTGCTTCATCCCCGATCCTTTTTTCCCCGCTTTTCGCCCCCGTTAGGAGCCGAGCACCCTAGCCAGGTTTTTCCCCCTATATATCTTGCTCCACGCACGTCCTTTTGACCTGGATGCCTCAAAAAAATATGTCTGAAATTGAAACTCTAGGACGGAATTAGCGATGTAACGTTTGCAGGATGTTTCTACTCTATAGCCACTCGACCAACTTCACGATTGAAATAAATGTGATCCCATTTGATCAAGTAGTATACTACTAATTTCACGTTTGCATTACTAGCTTTTTATCGTTGTGGTCCATTAAATGGGCGATTATTTGTAATGCGAACGCCCGGTTGTCACCGCTCAAGATAACATTTCATACCCGGGTGGAATTACCATAGTTATCCATCTACAATAGTTGTTTTCTGCCATCCGCATACGCGTTAGTTAAATAGATAGGTCAAGTGATCAATCGTTGATTGAAGTGATTGCCATCATCTTCAAGTGATCGGTGGGTGATGAGAAACAAATATTTTGTGCGTTTAAGGTTTTAAATACTGGTTGTACCATTGTGATTAAAAGCAGCTGTGAATGCGGGTAGAAATTGCCAACGTTTTGTACATTGGTAAGAAGCTAGTAATGCGAATGGAGTATAAGAATGAGGAAGTGTTTGGCTTGGTGGGTGAGTAGAGGACAATTCTTGAGGAAACTGGGAGAAGACAGAGCAGGTGGTTGAGACAGGTAATGAGAAGCGAAGGGATACTGAAGGCCGAGATAGTTGAAGGATGTTGAATAAGCTTGGGATGAAGAAAAAGAAAGTTAATAGGCTTTATGAATGGAATTAATTAGGTCGTATGTCTAGCTGAAGAATGAAAGGAAAAGTATAGAGAGATGAACCAGCATATACTTTACGTACTTCAATTTATAGCCCACCCTACCGGTAGATCAACTGAATTAATAATAAATAATGATGCCTTAAATGGATGAATATTTGCATCCTTGGTCAAATGTACTTAATTCTAAATTGATAGGGAGAGGCAATACTTTGTTAAATTTGGCAATGCTAATCATGTTGATAAGAGATTACTTTCTTTTGTTCCACTTATTGTCTTCATTTTACCGATCGATTTCAACGTCTATAACCCAAGTGGATTATACAAAGTGATTTCTTCTCACCACGCTTACATTTTGCACGTATAAAGGCTTACACTGGTAGCTACGTTTATTGTTCGGCTCTTTTTATTCCCTCCTGCCCGTCCCTTCCCTCTGCGTACCTTATTTTTCGTGCCCCACTCCCACTCCTTCGCCCAAACCCTTTTCCTTCCCCGCTTGACTTCCTTCGACGTGTAAAAGGGGTAGATTTAACGAATCCTTCATCCCGAACTTTCCATGCCAGGGTACCCAGGAGAAAGGATTTTGGGGGAGGGGGAGAAGGGGGAGGAAGTTGGGTGAGTGTGGTGGAGCAATGAATATTAAAGGGTTTTCGCATGCCCCGTGGTCGTCTTCTCGATAATTTATGACCCCCTCACGCCCGATGGATTTATGAGTTATAACTTTTTTAACGCGAGCAATTACGTGTGAATTAGCGTCGCTCCATTTTCCTCGACCGGCCTCGAGTGTGGGATGGATAGTTTGATAGCTTTGTAGGAATGGGGTGGAGGAGATAGCACTTCACTTTCTTCGGGAAAAGATTGGGAGGTTGTAGGAGGTTTGGAGGTGTTCGGTTTTCTTTCCTTCGCAGCAGTTTTTTCTTCCTTCTCCTCTTGCTCTTCTATCTCTTGCTCACTTTCTCTCTCTCCCTATCTATCTCGCCTGTCGCTGCCTCTCTCTCACTTCTCAGAGATGAGGTTATTATATGTCGACAGAGTTGCTTCAAGCAGCTGTTTATAATGCGCAAAAGGTGCGGAACTCAAGGGACCGTGTCTGAGATGGGGTGATTAATTATATTTTGATCCATGCCGTTATGCTTTAAGCTGCAAAAAACTGTAACGCTTTCCCTTGTTAAGAATCTTTCGAGTTTTTTGCTTGGCTTGATTTAATTTGAAATTAGATTGCCTTTTTTTGGCTCATTATTTTTTTGCCGCTAGTGAGAAATTTTTCAGTATTTTTCCTTGAGCGTAAATTTAGTGTGGAAAGTGAGAAAAATTATTTTGTCAACAGACTTCTCTTCCGGAATATTGCTTTGGATTTTAAATCCTTCTGTTCATTTCCTCCTTTATTATGTAATTTCAACTTTGCACTGCCGTTGTTCTGTAATTCATTGCCGACTCTCCCAAGATACAGTTGATTGAGAGTCATTGATTTAGTACTCTCGATTTAGTACTTATTTCATTATTGTCTACTCCCTTGTTCAGAAATTTTGAAGCCACCATTACTGAATTCGCTGAAAGCATTCAAATGACCTTCATCCTTGTTGGAATATGACGACCCCTGACAGTACATATCCGCGTTTTAACGTTTTTAAAATAAGTTGGCCTTTTTAATTAAATATGTAGTTTAATATTAAACGAAACTGTCTAGTAGTTAGGTTATACATTTCCGACTCAATTCCTTCCTTCTGTAAATGTGCCAATGACCAAAATCTTTCGACACACCCTAAAACCCTGAAATCTTCCCACCTGCCTGCCATCGCTTATCTTTTTTCGTACGAGCCCCTTCACATTAAACAGCCCATTGAACATTTTCTTTGTTTCGTCGATACGTCTTTTCTCTTTTGCAAATCGATAAACATTTTACTAGCGGAAGTAGGAGTCGTAGGAATCACCTGTAAAAGAAAAAGATAGGAGTTGTGGACGGAGGTAGTCAATTAGGGAAGCACACATGAAGCTACCCTCACAAATCGTTCGACGAGGCATTCGTTTGCGACAAACGTGCATCTCGTAGTCAAGGCTAGGTTTAGCACTGGCCATTGTCCTCTCTCCAAGAATGAACACATGCCGATTTCTTGTCCCGACTGCTCAAGATTCTGGCTTTGTTTTACGACTTTTAAAATAATCGAATGTATCCTCGAAATTCCATAGCTAGTGACACTGCAACGTTCAAATCTACTTAAATTTCGCCGCATAAAATTGAATCCTTGTCAAGATAGTAACTAAATATCCTTATCCAAGGGAAAACAAGAACTATCTGTGGAGAGTGGGTTATGACAACACTAAAAACGTAGGAAATGACTTGGCAGTGAATATTGTTATAGCTGAATAAAATAAGACTAGGTAAATACTTTATTCTTCTTCACGTTGATATAAAATCTGGTTATTCTCTCGCAAGTTTATGGATTTTGTTTATGTTTCAGAGATGTGATGAGAAATTCAATGAACCTTAGGAATAATAATGCCTTTTGTTTCGATATGAATATCGAAAGCACTCCCGAAGTCTATATTGATTCAAGTCTGTTTATGGAATTTATCCCGTCGTATAATATATACACTTTTATCCATCAACATGTATGTCAGTCGTAATATATAAGCGGAGACTCGGTAGATGACCATAATAAATTGAATAGTACTACAGAGTAAAACCTGTACAGAAGTGTACGGTATTGCGTTCCCTATTGACTATATTAAAATCTGATTGTTTTTTCCAATGTTTTGCCAAGATTTTTATTCATACCTCATGAAATTGATACTCAAGTCAATTAAATTGCGGAATAATTTTCAGTTGTTCCATCCCAAACGTTGAAATCTTTGGAGAAGTCTAGCCCAATTTACTTTGGCTCCAAGCATGTTTGCGATATTTTAAGGACTTTCAGTGTTGTTACTCGCATCCTAGTATCATTTGTCTTCATCTCTCCAATATTCATTCTGAAGGTTTCTCAGATTAATTACAATCCGAACTCCTTCTACCCATTATTCATTGAGTCGTTCTCTTTCTTTTCTCTGAGTAGGGACACACGACTTAATCTTCCTTGTCAATCTATCCTCATTCACTCTCCAAAATACGCCCAACCATTACAAACCACGGTAAAATTTTATTACCAATTGTTGCATGTAAATGTTATATTAAAACCCCTATCTTCCCGATGTTTTTTTAATTTGGAAACGATATGGTGTTTTCCACGACGCAGTGAGTTTCCCCCAAAAGAGGCGATGCAAATGGACTCTGACTGGAAGACAGACTATGATAGTAAATATAAACCTTAAATCCTTTATTTGATAGTAATTAAAACTGTTGACTATTGTTTGTGAAGATACCAGGTAAGCAAATTAAGCCGTGGGAATAGGCTGCACAGGTTTATTAAATTTAAAAAATGTGAGGAAAAGATGAATCCTTGATTTGTTATGATAATTTATTTTTTGTGTTTCCTGTAAATAAAGCCTTTTTTCATGCATTCGATTAGTTAAATACCTATCTAATGGCTTCATATTGTACTCAATTAAGAGCCATGGAATTCGCCAAAATCTCCTAACGCCAATCATACCCGTGATGGCAACATTCCAATATAGCGGATAGCAATTATCTTCTTTTTATAATGCTTTTGATTGGTTATTTAATACTTTAGGATGAAAACTTGAATCATACTCTCTTCATTAGATACAAAAAGATAATTATCAAAACAGTTTGAGCCAAAAGCTATTTCGATACAATTCCACCATGTCACAGGGTCCACATCTTTTGTAGGTATCAAACTTGTATGCGAAAACTATACTAATTTCACTGTGGAACTCCTGCTACATACTTTTAGCCTGAGTATTGTTCATTATAGTGGTAGCAGTATGCATCCTGTCCGATAAAGTTAGCCTGAGACGTTGGAATAGCATTATATTTCTTAATAATTGATTATTTGCTCTCGTGCAGTCGCTCATGAATCCGTATATTCGTTCTTCCTTCCTTACCCGTTCTCTTGGATCTTACTCTTCCTTGCCATGGCTGTTTGAGAAACGGCGGTATGCCTCGAGGAGAAAGGACGGAGGAAGGTATCGACGAAATCTTCGCTTCGGGAATATCCTTGACGGCCGATATGAATGATGGATTCGGGGGGCGTGAGAGGGGAAGGGAGTGGGAAAATTTCCCCTTTCCACACTTTTTCCCATTCTCCCCCTCCCCACACATACACATCTCCCCTCTCTCTCCTTCCTTCTCTCCCCCATTTAAACCCACCCACGATCCACTTCATCGCCGCCCATCCCTCGCCGGAAAAGCGTGCGGGCGAAGAAGATCCATATTATTTACAAATTCATGACCGCTCCGCTTCGGTGTGGTACGGGGGCGCCTCCGCTTCGGGGTGTTGGCACGCTGGGGTGGGTTGAGGCGGTGTTTTTTTTCCTCGGGAGCGTACGGGTAGGGTGGTACCGCGTCGGGGCTTGGTTGATGTAAGGATGGGGGTGGAGGGAGGGAGAGACGATGGGAGGGATAAATTGAAGGTGGCCGTGCGAAAAAGGGATAAATAATGACGTAATCTCGGAAACCCTTTTCCAAACCATCGCCGTTATTCTTTTGTTTTTCCTTGCACGGAACGATGGATACACACAACGCATTCCTGTTCCGTATCCTCAACATTAGTAAGTGCTCTTGGAAAATGAATCAATTTCGTTCGTAGTCGGCTACTATTCATAAACGTCAATGGTTCACTCTTCCGATTTGTACATCTTTCAACCGCGCTTTTATTCTTCCCGCCAAATAAATTGTTATCGTTTGCGTTGATTGAAGGTAGGAAAGGCATTCAATAGCTTTCTTTTTCTTTTGGATTTATGAGTGCTTGGGAGTAAGGGATCGATTTTAATAGACATGCTCTTTGAAAAGTCCAGGACCTTCTACGATTTTGTTTTTGGACTCTATCCTAGCGATCATTTTTATGATGGTTTATTGAAACCATCCACCGTGCACAGTGATAATTGCAGTGAGGAATTAAATAGCTGTGGAGATATAAATATATCCATGCATTCTTATCTTGCCATTCCCTTTCGGGGTAGGCAAAGTCGAAGAACTTAGTTATTGCTCTAAGGCCTAGAAAACTGGATCTCTTTTAATAGTTTCTTCCGTAATGCAATAATTTATCCATGACTTTCTCGGTCTATCCTGTCATCTCACACTCATTTTATGCGCCTATTGTCCTTTTTCTATATCTATCTACCCAAGATGTTTTTGAAAACCTTTTTTTCAATTCTAACCCTTTTTCTTCCCCTTAGATGCTTTGCAAACGTACTAAATTCACTGCTAAGTGGGTTATATTGTAATTTTGTTTGCTGTCATATGTTTTTTTTTCAAACCATTGGATTTATAATTCTCTAACCGCCAACTTTAACCCATAATTTTACACCTATAATTTCTATTACGGTCTCTTACGGTCTTTGGATAAAGTGATACTTTCGAATTATTGTATTAATGCTACAAACAAACGGCAAACTGTAAGGTAAATGAGAAATGATTATGTAGTGCTGTTTCTTTTGCCCAAAATCTCGAAAACGATGCCGAAGTTTCCCTCAATCTCCCACTCCAGAAAATTCGATTTGCCGTTCCCATTTCCTTCTTTCTCTCCCTTAAATCATTTATGTTGAGTTTATGAAGGTACTTAGAACTTAATCCAGTTTCACGGATTTTACTAACCTCCGTATTCGTACACCCTGGGTATTACATTGCGGATGAACGAGGCCTTAAAAAAAGAGGTCTCCCTGAAATAAAATGTTTGACTGCCCGTTACGTGTTTCTAGTCCATCCGGATTATCGTTCAGTACCCTTGTCTTATCTTTTCCTAATTTTATTTTCTATTGCTTCGTCGGCGAATGAGACAGCTCATGCAGTAGGCTTAGGGGAGGGTTTCGTAATGAGATATTTCGTACCATTTCGGATAGGTGGGTAATTTTTGCCTTAGTAGAGATATAGGACGCATTCTGGCGTTACTCGGTGGAACTCCTCCATTATTAATAAAAAGCGAGCACTTGGTTATGATTCCACACTTAATTAGAAACAACACGACCTAGGTTTCAGCATCTCATGCCATCATCAGGCATGATAACGGCATGTGATGCTGAAATCTAGCTCGTGTTCTTTCTAATAACGTGTGGAATCATAAATAAGTTCTCGTTTTTTCATTAATATTGATAGAGATCAATCAGATCAGATAGATTTTAGGAAAAGAAGACAAGTGAGAAAGAACTGATATCAGGTTAGTTGTTTCCATTTATCCACGTCTTTCTTTATAATTTAGGTCAGGGAGTGTTATTAGTTCCGATTTAGCCAAAATTAAGCTTTTTATAGATTGTAGCGTTCAATGGTACGGAAATGTGTAGCCATAGAAAAGGGGATGAAAATAGACTGTTGGCGTTTGGGATATGGGTGTGGAGGAGAATGAATAAAGTGTGGCTGAGAGAAAAAATACGAACGAATAAGTGCTTATTATGGTGGATGAAGAGAGGAGATTGGGAGGATGCAGAGTAGGTGGTCGAAACAGGTAATGAAGGGATGCTGAAGTCCGTGATGAAGGGGAGGATGTTGAGCACGCGGGTAAGCGGAAGATAACAAATAGCTTTTATGGACGGGGTGAAGATGTGTAGGATGTGCGCTGAGATTGAAAGAAAGAAATTGTATAGGGAAATAAAACCTTTCACATTTCAATATCTACAGGATTTTTAGTCACTTTCTACCTTAATCGGTGGATTAACTTTGTTATCGGCGAATAAACTAGTAAAAATGATAAAAATACCTCCTACAGTAAAACAAAATATTAAAAAAATGAAAATGCTTCATTCCAATCCGGCGAATGTTTGCCTAAAGAAGATTTTAATTCTGGGTTATATTTAAGTCATACTTCCTTTTTGGTAGTTTGAGCGAGATATTTCCCTTGTCATAATGAAGACCATATTCGAATTTTATATCTTAACTTCAACGTCTTTATGAAATATTACGTAAATATTGTTATATTAATGGGACAAAAATATAGTTATATATGACAAGTATTCTCAATAATTATCTACATAAGTCCTTAACTTGACTCATTTTTTCACACCGTACGGCTAGAAAGCCTTCAAAACAGACGTTTTTTGCGATTTTGTAAATATTACTGCGGTAAATAATGGATTAATGTTTATAAAGATTGGAAAAACATCGTGGTTAAGATAGTGGAAAATAGTGGAAACTACACACCGTTAGTTTTTTTTACGAAATATGTTATAAGATCCTAATTTTTTCAAAATTCTCCCTCTGGAGCGCACAGCCGTAATCCATCCCATGCAAAAACTCTATTATTTTGAGGAAAATTGCTCGAAAAGTAGTTCGGCAAGGGTTAATATTTTGATATCAACGGAATGATGAGAGTTTTTTTTCTTAAAAATGCGGTCAAATACAGAAAATTCTAGGTGAAGTGATATTTCGCTCAAACTACCTGAATTTGAGACAATCTAATCTGATTTTAGAGGAGGAAGGAATCTCACCTTCACCTTAAAAATAATGTAGAATTATTTAGTCGAATGTATCTATGATTTAATAATTGTAAACATTTTTAAAACTCAATTGAAGTATTTTCTTTTTTCAGGTAAGTTACATCTCTACACTCTTCTATCCGGTACACTACATGCGTTTCATGGCGACGTAAGTACTGTATTTTGTCTTTAAAGAACACGATTTGAAAGTCTTGAATCAGGTACACCCCTTGTAACAAAGATTTTAAAGTCCTATCTTTTGCCCTAGTATTTACAAAACTTATTACTGACTTTTTTCTTACTGTGACGTTAATTCGAAACCAACCTAGAGTGCGTCACAAAGAATGCTTTTCTAACTAATGTAGCAATTATTTTCAAAATTTTAATGGTTTTAGAGCCGATGTCTTTTTGATATTAAAAAATTATATCTGCATTCATAATTATTGATGACTTAGCTTTGGAATTCCTTATTCTTTACTAATTCCATCAATCGAGTGGTTACGGGTAGGATACTTATTTCACTGATTATTAAGTGAAGTGGAACAGTATTATTTATCTATTTAAAAAGTTTTCTCAATAACCTTTACGAGTGGTGAATCATTATTGAAGGCCCGTGCGACGACCTTCCCCTTGCAGTGTGGCGTTGTGTGGAAAATGTGTACTTTTAGCATGCTGCCTTATTCTCTAGAATATATCCTTTGAGAGTTAATTGGTTTACCGACCTAAGACGAGAATTGGCTGCAGACGTTTGAGATGAGTGTGTAGAGGAGTATGGAGAAGATGCGGTGGACGAAAAGGAAGACAAAAGAGGAACGGATCGGTATGTTGGGTGAGGAGAGGAATCCTCCGGAGGATATTAGGAGGAGGAAACGTAGGTGGCTGGAAGAGGTAATGAGGGGCGAATGGATGCTGATGGCCGTGATAGGGTTGAAAATGCTAAGTATGTGGGGAAGGGAAGTGAGATTATAGGCTTTATGGACGGGAAGAAGAGAGGTTGGATTCTTAGGGGACCACAAAATATAACGTCCAATGCGACGGACGGATCGCTTCATTTCAAGTGCTCTCCACTTAGCACCCGAGTAGGGATCGGAATTTCTCTGTGAATTACTTGCTGCCACTGGGATTCGAAATCTGACCCTTGACATGGGAAGCTAGTACTCTAGCCAACAAAACCAACCCCCTGCTTTCAAGTCTTCATCGACGCTTTGAATCGACCTTCACCTCCCTCTCTTTCTCTTCACCCGCACTTTCGTTCACCCAACCGCCCAGACCACTCCATCGTCCACCCTGCATTCATTATCGAGGACTCTCCCCTCCTTAATTCCCCCGTCTTCGAGTCAACCCATGATATCCACTTGCCACTTCTACGCTTTCTGTCTTCCATTCACATCTCCCTTTACTCGGCCATTTGTCCTCTGATCTGCCTTGAAAGTCTCTATTCCTCTCTGCTGCTCTCATTTCCAGGCTCGACGCTTCCACGCACTGTCATCTTTCATCTGCCTCCCCCCCCCCCCCCCCCCCCCCCCCGTTCTCAAGTCACGATTTCTACTCTCGTCAAACTAATTTTTCCCCTACCCAGACTGTGACGGACTCTACTCGCTTTATATGTAGATGGTAATTTTTTAACCAGTTTTCTGGGTGTGTAGGCGTTTGAGATGTGTATGCTGAGGATTATGGAGAAATTGTAGTGGACGTAAGGAAAGACGTAGGAGAAAGTGGTTGAGGAGAGGAAACATCTGGAGTAGATTTGTGGGAGGCAGAGTAGGTGGTTGGAAGAAGTAATGAGGGGAGAAGTGTTGCTGAAGGCAGTGATAGAAGGGAGGATATAGGGTAAGCGGGGAAGGGAAAGAAATGGAATCAGTTTGGTGGACGGGATGAAGAGAGGGAGGACCTTTACTAAGATGAGAAATATACCGTGTAAGAGAGATATGGGACTTCGTCTGTGAGAATCTAGAGGATTCTTACTCCCGTTTATCCTTCATTATCCGGGAGGCTACCGTAATTATAATAAAAATTTAATTCATTAAGATGCGTGCACACCACCGTATCACAGAATTTTGGTTTTCCTATACCCTAGTCATTCGATGAAAGACCAATGAATTTTTATGGTTTTATAGAAAGAAATACACTTTATTTTATTCTTTTTGAATCCATAACATTGTTTAGTCTTGCCTCCGGTTTCCATTCACACCTTTTTTCAGTTTGTGAAATGGAGTAAAAGATAATTTAACCCGCGGCATGACATGCGTAGGATTTCTTTGCACCGACATGATTTTATTTTTTATTTGTAATCTAGCTTAAATATTTCATATCGTTGGCTTATTGTTTGTTCTATTGTATTTTAGGTTTATATCTAGGTGGTTTTTGGCCTTTATAGTTGGTTGAGATTGAGATATGTTGGAATTTCATTTCATTTGGAGAAATCGCACCTTGCTTTTGCATCCTTAGAAATTAAAGTATACGCAATGTTATGACTAAATCTAAAACTACGATTCGGCGATTTTATTTAATCAGCTAGTAATTCTCTGTGAACATGAGGAAGTATTTGTTGGTGAAGATTCTGAGTGGGTAAAGATTGTCATAATAAAAGCTTAGAAGATACAATTTTCCACAGAAAAAAAATTATTCGACCCGGGATTCGATGCACTGCATCATCACCGGATGATAATGAAGTGCATCGAAACCTGGGTCGAATAAATTTTTATCTGTGGAAAATTGCATCTTCTAAGTTTTTATTATGTTCATATTCCACAACATCTCGCCTGATACCTCCATTTTTGAAATATTGTCATTGCTAATTGTTAATACGATTTTACCGTGGTATACATCAGAGTAATTGTGCGCCTGATTCTCAAAACTTTGTGATGCTCAATTGTTGTCGAAACATTACCACGATGTTGACCAAATTCATTGCCCGTTGGGGATTTTAGCGATGGTTGGGGCCTAAACTTAGTTTCATAGTGGAACTGAGAGAACTTTAAATAACAAATATGTCATTCCACTATGCATAACTTTTTATTACTTCGACTAATTTTATTACTCTGTAGAACCTTCAGGAAACAACCAAAATGCTATTATTTCATATAGATGCTACAGCGTAGCGCAGTTAGTTGGTGCATACAAAATTATATTCAGCGCAATCTCAGAGTTGTTATTTAAAGTGTTCCCAATTCCTTTAGTGATTCCTTAGGCTGGGGGTTAATTCCTCTGGCGTCAAATAGCATTGGTCATAATTCCGACGGTGGGGACAATTCCTTAATGAAATTCCAATCGGGAGTTAGCTCCCATTTGGAGATCACTCCAAACACAATATTCCGTCCATTCCGTCTGATGGCACGTAAAATTGTTGACCCCTTAAGAAAGAAAGCAGTGACGTCGATGGCCTGAGCTTCGACGGACTCATGACAAATTGGGTTATCCCATTTAAGTAATTGAAAACGGAGTGCTTTCCTCGTCGGATTTTTACACCCCCACCGTCCCTACCCCGCTTTGGAATAAGGTTTTGCGCCATCTCCGCCGTAATGGTTTCGCACGCGTCGAGTGACGTACAATCCTAATGGCAAAGGAGACTATTCCGCCACTATTCCGGGAACGGGTCCGGGCAAGCAATGGGGGTTTATAACGCTACGGACGCAAGACGCTGGAGGGGAGATTCAGGGGAGCTCATCAAAGTGTTTCTCGGAGAGAGACGGCGGAAGTTAATCCGCCAATGAGGGACGGTGTCGTAACAGCTGACGCGCGTATTTCCTCCTCTTCCGGCTACGACAACCTCCCTCCCCCCTTCTTCGCACAGAACTCTCCAAACCCTCACACGAAAACACCCTTGCGCATAACACGCTTCTTTTTTTCCAACTCAACGCCGTCTTCTTCTTCCCTATTGTATTATTCCTCGCCTTAGCTTCCAGCTTCCAGGAGGATGGGCTGGTGACAGAGAGGCGTGGGGAAGGGTAAAGGGGCTGATGGTAAAGGATCATCACGAGCCGAAACTTCTCCTCCTTAAGCTCCATTCAGAGACCCTCGTCTTTCCGAAACATAAGGACCCCCCGCGTGTTTGTGCATGAGGATGGAAATTGGGTCAAAATGGGTTAATCTACATAGCGTCCTTCAGTCTTGTTCCTCCACTCATCTTATGTCCCTCGCTCTCTTGTCCTCTTCATTCCTTTCGCTCTATCTCTCTCGCTCCTCCTCTCCTTCTGTTTTCACAGCCCTTCTTCACCGCAAAATCTGCTCTTTCTCTCATCCATCTTCCATCTTACGTCCATTTCGGAGGAGGAATCCCTTGCGGGAAATTTTCCTCTCGTTCCTTTCTTGGGTGAATACAGTTATCTCTGGTCGAAGCCAAGGATGCAAATTTAACGAGTTTAAAAAAAATGAAATTTGTGGTTTCTGGCTCAGCATTGTGATCAAACCTGGTCCCTATATATATAAACTTCTTACATCTGCACTGATATATTGCATGTACGACTGGTTTTTTCACACAGGCGACATTCTCATGCATCATCATTGCCAATGTGACGGAACCGCTCGTATATTAATAATTGTATGAAAATATGCATAGGTTAATTAATTAATTAGTATTTTATGATATTTTTTCTTTCTGGCTCGACTTTGTGGAATTCATGGTCACTAAAAATATATGCATACCATCACTAATTATTATTATGAAAGGGCTGTGACACAACCGGTCATAGTTAAATAATTCAGTGAATTGATACATTTAATGCATTTTATGAATATGTGCTTCAATTTTATGATTAATTTACTACATTTATCATTTAATCAATTGGGAGTAATAATGAAGGATTGGTATAATAAAAACGAACATGCTTGATATAAAAAGTTCGAAAATCCCTGAGGGATATATATTCTATTTAATGGATATTATTCTATATGTATGGCCGTTTTGAATACACCGATTCTCTTCTGAATTTATGTCTTAAACGACTCATAATACCTCTCATCAACTCTGTTTACTTATTTATATTCTTCGTTTTGTTGCTTCTCCTTTTTTCTCACTTTATTGCTTTCCTTTTTCCAATTAACCTCATAATTCAGCCTTCACGACAAGGTATACAGAATTTTTTTTTTTTAGAACACAATTATCGATAAGTGATATTTTTTTACTTTAATTGAGCTAGTTATTGTTGAAACTCATAGTTGTTTAGCCTTTTAATAGTTCCTGGCAGTACAAAGAGTGTGACTAGAAACCGAAGTTTAGAAAGAGGTCAATGTGGTCCTCGGTTTTACGTTACATCCAACGGGCGGAGCTCTAAACATGGGAGTATTTTCCATAATCAGGTATGGATATAAGCACCACAGTAAAAGATCATCCATAGCTTAGCCCGCAGCGTTGGCGTGGGAAGCCAGTAGGTACTGAAGCCACTTCACCAAACCGATTCCAGGGACCGCCATTATCCCCGTATGACATCGCTTATATTCCCCCAAACAATCCCCTGGTGTTATAACCTGCGATATAAATAATACTTTCCTTTCCTTCAACCATATATCTAAGTAAATTCCTTACTATTGTCTTCTGTCCTTTCTATGTCCTATGTAACTTAGTTGGGACTATTAGTTGATTGTGCATGGGCTTTATGGAGAACGCTGTTTCTAATCTTACGCTCCACGTGCTCCTTTCTATGTCACCTAGGCAACCATTTCAAGCACACCGTTTTATTTAAGAAAGCTATTCAAGGGAATGATATTTGCATATTGGAGGACTCCTAGATGTGCAGTTTGTGTACTGCATAGCACGTAGTTTATTTTGATACTGCTATTGGCAACATCACGCCTCCGGTCTCCATAAGATCTTGATCCATAATGAGATCTTCTTATGAAATAGATTTAATAGGTTCAGGCAGTAATGGCCCAAAGATGCCCCATGAAGGTTAAATCGGTAACGGATATTAACAAAGCGTGAAAAAGTAGTATTTTTGTTGCTGTAGTGGTGACATTCTTCTTGCCCCCCTAAAATACCTATTCCTTTTGTTTTATGATAGCTATCATCCATCTTGGGGACTGGAACACTAAGATAAGTGAATTAAAGCATCTTAGGTGGAATTTATTTTTTAACAATTCGAAGTTAATAGTTTCTGGGAAAATCTATGCCACAGAAATGAAATTTGAGCTAAAATCCTCGTCGTCATCTATATTGGAGATCTCTATAGCAACACTCATGTTGATCTGAATGAAGGAATATATCCTAGTTTTTACTCAGCCTCTGATATCCCTTGTGAGCGACTCAGGTAATGTCTCCCTTCATGTAAATTATCGGGTTAAGGAAAAAATGCTGGTTCTATTTTTCAACCCCCTTCGTTGAAAAGGGATTCTTTTCGGAGAGAGATATAGATTCATGACGCTTTCATGCAATTCATGCATGCAACATGCAATGAATTTTCACTTTGTACTGTAGCGGAAAACAACGTAATTAGGATTATTATGAGAAAATCCAGTATTAATAAAAGTTCTCTTTCGGCAAGTACATAAAGAATCACATTTTGAATTAGCATTTTATAATAATTTTAATTTATTTTACTAGTTATACGAATGACACAAAGATAAATTGAAACCAATTGATTACTGTCGCACTCAAGATTCATTTTAATACTTCTTTGAGATAAGTTTTCTGAAATGTCTATTGACGCCATATCTGAGAAACAAAATTTAATGGATTATTTCGTACTGTAGAGCAGAAAATGTTGTATGTATTCGGAGCAAATTTTATTTTTATAATAAGCGTTACATTCGATGATAAAATAAGAACGTGAAATTGCTAAGATATTCGATTTTTCTAGGCTCTTTCAGTTTTATTTCATTCATTTTGGATTGGGTAGTGGAGTATAAATTGGATCTTAAACCACCTCGACTTTTTTAATTTTCATGTGAAAAATATAACCACTTTTTAAAAGACTTGAAAAGAGGGTATAGGTATCCTTAAATATTCTCGATTTGGTTTTTTTCACTTCATGCTCGACGGTTTGGCTTACATTGTACACTGTAAATTCAAGGCGTTATAAAAGTAGATGCGTTTCTTATGACCTGAATACAGTCGATAAATTAGAATACCTTCTTCCCCTTTATTTTTTTTTATTTGAAGCTTCTTGACTTAAGCGCTTAATTTAATTGAACTAGTATATCCCCTAAATTTTAACTTGGATTATTCCCTGGAGCAAATATTCTTGGTTTAACACTAGAAGGACCGGGGTTGTATTGATACCTAGAAGGACCATTACCCGTCAAAATGACGGGTAGTAATTATTTTAAATATTTCTTCGTTTATGTTCAAATTAATTGATAATTTCATTAAATATAACCTTTTTCTTTATTTATCAATACAACTGAGTAATTTTTTACAAATAATTTCTAGGAAGAAGCACTGCTCCCGTATGCCTTGCGAAAGCTACTGAAGTCACACTCATATATGCGCTGTAAGGCCACCCACGCACGACATAACCCTTCTCGGCCTTTTCTTTCCCAAACCCTTTCATCCCTTCCGCTCACACGACACAAGGAATCGCCGTAGTACAAGGGATTGTACACATGTCCCACTCTTTGGGTTTTTCCAAATGAGGATTCTTCTTTTCCAGGTGGTAACGGTACCCTGCACTGGACTAGGGCGCCGAACTCCTGCGCCCCGCTCCTTCCATAACCCTTTTATCCCTTCCGCCCAAGGGAGACTAGGGATCCCCCAACTGTAAGGGAGAACAGAGTTTACTCATTTATGGTTTTCCCTAATAAAAGATGTCCTTTTTTTCGTGGTAGAGGTTACGTTCTCCGATGACGTCGCTCCTGCTTCCCCTGCCCTGACCTACCACACGTCACTCGGTATGGCAGATATGCTGCTTATTTCCTTTCAAAATGTAATAAGGAATGGCAAATGCATAAATATGCTAACTAAAACATCAATATGGCCAGACGTAATATAATGTAGTGATTTCCTAAATAAAACACGCGTTACCGTTACAAATAAAATAGAAACGCCTAACCCGTCATTTTGACGGGTGTTGGTCATTTAAGGTAGACAGGTGGTATAACTCCATTTCTAATTGAAAAAATAAATTATATTTTAACAGAATACGTACCATACAAAATAAATAAAAGTCAGAAAAAATTAAGACGACAGAAAAACTATTGTAGGCAATATGATTAAGTAAGTAGAGGTTACCCGTCAAAATGACGGGTCTGGTCCTTCTAGTGTTGAAATTCCGGCCGAGAAAATTCCGAAACTTCTCCTGGTACTATTTTATTGGATTTAAGAGTAGAATTAACTCGCTTTAAGATTGAAATAAAATTCATCGAGCGCAGCAGTGAACCGGTACTGCTATTTTCTCTCTCCCGACCCTCTTCTTCCTCAAGACATTTCTCCGGAGTCTTATCAAGTTCGAATAATTTCAGCATTTAATTACTTCATACTCCCCTAAAAGAGCCTCAGGTAGTTCCATTATTTTGCTCTATCTCAACCTCTACACTCTATTTGCGTTTGACTTTCCTCACCATGTTCCTTCATTTTTGTCACTTCCCCATTCTTTTCATGCATGGGTCTCTAACATTTTTGCTACGAGGGCCATCATCATTGAGGGCTACTTCATCACTTTTCAGCGGGCCGTAGTAAAATAAAAGATAAATAACTCTAGTAATATGAGTTTTATCGAAATGAGAAAATTTTAAAAACCAATTACACAGTGAGTACGCGAGATTTATATATCACTAATTATAAAAACAAAATGCGTATTAATGCAAATTATGTGACTGTACCTGATTGTGCTCATAAAATCTTATAATATTGAGGATCAAGTTTTGAAACGTTAATTGCAAGTGGCGACTTCAAATGTTCATCCCATAAATTTTTCCGGTAATCTACTTGAAAAATTCCTTCCGAAAATTCTCAGAGTTGAAAAATTTATAAAAAAATTATAAAGCTTCTTCCATTTATTAATTTGAAAAATAGTCCAATCGGCGTATTTCCGCATATTTCTTCCGCGGGCCGGATAAAAAAAATATCGCGGTCTTGATCTGGCCCGCGAGCTGTACTTTGGAGACCCCTGTCTTAATAAATCCTTATTCTCCCACCATTGTCCTCTTAACCTCTTCCCGCTGTAATTCTACCTTCACTCTCACAACCCTTTGTAAATCTGAGGTGAGTGTATGAAAGCAAAATTTCTAAAAAAACTCAAATTAAAAGTTTTTTGTTCTTGTCAATCGTACTCATTGATAATTTCCCCAAAAAGTGTTTAAATATTTTAAAAAGTCACACAAAAGTGTCTCCATGGTTTCTTATCTTCACCAGGAATTATACCTGTAGGAATATACCTGTAGGAATACACATGTAGGTATATGAACAGGAGTGGCCTTCCCACGGCCGCCTCTCCATATCCTTCCACCTAAATCCACCTACCCCTTTCTCTTCCTCTTCCCTTCCACCCCCCGTGTTCTCTGAATAAGGTTTTTTACGTGCTCTTTGACTCTTTTGAATTTGACATTTGTAAAGATTTTGCAAATGGAGTTCACCCGTCCCTTTCACTCTCCCTGTTATTCTCAGGTCTATTTTTTCTCCTGCCACGGAAACGGGCGACTAACTACTTTGATAGTGTTTATTATGATATTTAAGTGTTTGTAACGGGGAGGGTAGGCTATAATAAAGGAAACTCCGGTCAGTATTTACCCTATGCGGTATAAAACGACCTTTTTATTCTGTTGCACACTATGCGCCATCAGGCTTCTTGCCGTGGATTTAATTACGATCCATGCTGAAAAACAAAGCTCTAGTACTCTTCCGCAATTCTTCTAATTCCGTAAAATGCATTTCGCGCTATCAGCTATAACAAAATATCACTTAAATATTAATTCTGTAAATTTAATAAAAATTTATAGCATACGTTATTATTGCACGTTTTTTATCCTTCATTTGCTTACTCGGGAAGAAATCAGTTTTGCTCAGAAATTGAAAATAAACGTTAAGCTATCCAAATTAACCCTCCGCGGTGTACCATAACTAAGATTTACGCATACAATTCAAAATATTTTTGAAAATTGTTGATTATTGTCGTTGTTGAGGGAAAGTGGTGTGGCTGGGGAGAAGACGAAGGAATGGAGGAGTCAGTAGAATTATGAATCAAGGAAGTCGTCAGAGGCTACGTTAAGGAGGATAGAGCCGTGGCGAGAAAAGGGAGGAAGGTCAGATTTGTCAGATCAATTTTGTCAGAGTTAGTTCGCAGGTAAAGAGTGGAAAGAGGTGTTGGAATAATTGATCATTGCAGAGTTACGTTTGTGGGTCTACTGAGTTCCTCATTGCCTCGATTTACTCGAAAGCGTTCAATTTCATTTACACTGCCTTCATTACATTTACATTTACATTTCTCCTGCCCTCTCCTGTATCCCCCCAGAACATCGACAACAATCGGCAATGAAGTACATCAAATTTCTCTAAATACTAGTTTTCCTTTGTTGTAAGTAAGGGTCTCATCAGGAGAAGAAAGATAACCTGGCAGTTGACGGATTTATGAATAAATGATGCATGTTCAAGCTTAAATTTGTGCTAACGCGACACATGAAACAGTTACTCGTTTTGTACATTCCACACTAAAATATTATTACCGACCATGGTTTCGACACATAATACTATGCTGAAAGGGGAATCGAAGGAAAAAGAATGAGATCGATCAAAGGAGAAAGATTGAACAGCCATCGAACTACAGGTCAATATCTCTCACATTTATCTCTTGCAAAGTTCTTGAACATATAATTGTAAGTTCAGTTATGAGAAACCTCGATATGCAGAACTTGTTAACAAAAACGCAACACGGATTCAGAAAGGGAAGACATTGCGCAACTCAATTAGCACTTTTTTCCCACGATATTTTAGTCTCGGATGAGCATAACGTTCCAGTTGATGCAATTTTTCTTGAGTTTAAAAAGGCATTTGATTAAGTTTCCCACTGTAAACTACTCATGAAATTAATATTCTACGGGTTTGGATGACGACGTAATTTCTTAGTTTAGAGAATTCTTAAGCAATCGCGTGCAAAGGGTTGTATTAGATGGCACTATCTCTAATGAAGTAAAAGTCACATCGGGTGTCCCACAGGGAAGTGTCATAGGCCCACTTCTGTTCCTTTTGTACAAAAACGACATCGGTGAAACAGTTGACAATAAGATTAGATTATTTTCAGACGACGCATTGGTGTATAAAGAAATCCGTAGCCGCAATGATGAGCAAGCGCTAACTAAGGACCTAGAGGCAATACTGGAGTGGTGACATGCGTGGCAGCTAGAATTAAACCTGAAAAAATGCATTGTTTTGAATTTTTGGAAACGGAAAAACGCTCCTTGTAACAGCTATTGCATAAACAAAAGCAAATTAGAGACTGAAGAATCGGTTAAATACCTCGGAGTTAAACTTACTAATGATCTCTCGTGGAGTAAACATATTCGAGAAATTACTGGTCAAGCTAATCGTTAATTGGGATTTGTTAAAAGAGTGCTTGGCAGGTGCAACGATAAAGTTAGGGAAATCAGCTACTTCTCCCTCGTTAGACCGCACATGGAATATGCTGCCAGAATTGGGGATCCTTATGAGATAGGCTTGGAAACTGAGTTAGAACGCGTGCAGTAAAGATCGGCAAGATACGTTAAAGGCCGTTATGATAATCTCGTTAGTGTTGCTGACCTTTTTCAGCAACTGGGATGCGAAACGCTTTCAGACCGTCGATTAAAATTTAGACTCAATCTATTATGTAAGTACCAAACCGGTCTATTCTCTGACGACGTTGATAATATTTTACGAAATCCGACATATTACGGTAGATCAGATCATGAGAATAAAATTAGGGAACTAGACTGCAGAACGGACAGATTTAAAATGTCATTTTTCCCACGAACGATAAGGGACCATAACAAATGCCAATGAGACTTTTATCTAGGTTTAGTCGATAGGTAGTGTAGCACTGTGTAGTAGTAGTACTCCCCAATACTTGAATCCTTATCTATTACCTAGTACTAACAGCACGCCGTGCATGTTCTCCACATAAGCCTTGAGTCTCTGTCCATTTGTGTAGTTGCAAAATACATATATATTAACGGTCCCTCTCCATTGTGATAATATATGCAGTGTAGTGCATGCTTGTGAGGCATCGCTTCGTGACAAGCATTAGCGATTTATGCTAATGCATAATTAGTCGTAGTTACACTAACTTTAGGGTATAGTGTAATGCATGTTGGTGAATACTCACCCCCTACCACACCCCTGAGGTGGCTGGCGATGGAGAGAAAATGCTATTGTATGTACAACGTAATAGTGGCATTTTATGTCTAAACCATGGTCGGTAATAATAAAATAGTGTGGAGTGTACAAAGCGAGATATTATTTCAGGATTTATGAATAGTCTTCATATTATTCGAATCAGATAATTATATGCAGAATTACCAATAAAATTATTTTAGAAGTTTGTCTTAAAAATATACTATAAATTCAGATGTCGGTGAAATTGATAGGAAGAGAGGAAAGAGCATCTTCTCTATCCTTCGAAAGTGGTAATAGAAAATGATAGCTCAAAATACAGTGACTATATGTTTCTGGTCACATCATTTCCCTGAAGGTTGTAATATTGAATATATGATGCATTATTGTTTCGTAGGTACCCCCGTCTACTCCAGAATAAATATTTATCTGAAGAATTATCACTTTAATCAATGCATTATGCATTCTTTTATATATGACCTCTTTTTTGTTCCTTTAGCGCGATAAATCAAAGGTATGAATCATGATTCGGTTGTTATATTTTTTGGCTCCAATTTTCCGCTGCAGGATTCAAGATTTTATTTCCATAAACCCCTACGCTTATTATATCTTTTCCTTTCTTCATTCAAAAAATTTTGGAAATTGTTTGAATACAGCGCCTCAAGGAATTCGATCTTCGTTACTCTCAGTCTCTTTTCCCCGTCCCGTCCCTCATCTTATAAGGAACCAGTGGAAAAAGAAGTTTCCTCTGCAACTCTTTAGCCCGAGTTTATTGGTTAAAAACTTTTATTCAGCCGCAAGGCAAGAACTCAATTCTTCAAAGGAAACTACATTAATGGAATCATGATGTTCTCTTTCCCTTAAAATTAGTAATTTTCTCCGCCAATTACACCAGATGGCATCCCGCGTGCAGCAACTTCAGCTGAGAAGGTATATTCAGCGTGAATAACTGCTCCTTTAATAAGAGTACTCCAGATTTAAGCTGAGAATAACGTGATGGATGGTAGTTAAAAAGTAGTTACATCGCTTAAATTTAATTTTGTATCATCTAGGATTTAATATTAGTCTCCGACACAAATATTACCAATTATTGGGAAGAAGTCGAAGAAAACTTCTTCCATTTTTATGGCACAACAATTCGTCATTTGAATGTTCAATGTTCATCTCAAGACTGTGCCGCAAGCAAAATATTAAAATCCTGCGTAATAGATGCTATAAGACAATTGGGCCATTTTCTGGTTATACATATGGTACCTAAAATTGTTTTCTTATTTCAGTATTTTCATCAACCCTGATTGAAGATTTTTGAAACGATTAAATTGGCAGATTAGTTTTTTGTCTTTATTTTTGGTACTGGTTACTACATTAACAGCGAATCTATTTCCTTATCCATCACAATTACATCAATGGATAACCTATATGAGATTTCTATAGCGTTTTTTATTGCGTTAGTAGTTTTAATTGCACTGTATTTAATCTCAATAATTCGATCTGATCGAAATGGCAAATATCGATTTATTAATGTGTTATAGAAATTTATGTTTCAGTAATATATAGGGGACGTTTTCTGTGTGAAAATTAAATTTCTATTTGAAAATCTTAACTATTTTTACCATACTGGGATCATATGCCCTCAAAAAATGTCATATCAGTGAGAAGTATTTTTTCTCTATTGGGCGTTTGACGGTTGGTTTGTTATTTGGGAAGGCTAACGACAACTGATATCATTCATGTCGTTGTGAAATGTGAGTTACACGTTAAGGGTGAGGATTATTTAGAGAATGGAGTTAGAGTGGAGATATACCCGGGGTCGACATTGGCCTGCTCTTAACGTAAGGCACCAAAAGGTCCACAGTTTAGCTAGCCAATTCGGAATAATTAACGTGAAATGCTCTCCACATAGTTCCCAACTAGGTATTTGAATTCCTCTGATAAATTTTGCCATTGCCGAGATTCAAGCATCGCTCCTTCTGAATCATAAGCCATCATTTCAACCTTTGAGGGGATTTTTGAGCGATGGTTGAGGTCGAGACTTTGTGGAATTCTATTGTTAAGTTTAGAGGACTTCAAATCAAAATGTTGCAATTCTACTGATAATAATATTTTTTTTTTGTTTATGCTAGTTTCAATACTCCAACGTAACCTTCAGTAAACAACATATTCAGCGTCTGTTTCATGAAATTGTTGCGGTGTAGCGAAACCAGTTGAAAAAATAAAAGCAATAATTTCAGGGTATTTGCATAGTTTTTATTTTAAGTTCTCTCAATTTACTTTGGGTTTTGTTCTCGGAAGTTCTGATTAAACTTTCAATTATGTGCTATTTCCGGTTGGAGCGTTATGGTGGATCATATATAGTACTTCATACTCGGGCATCCAGTGCTACGCGTAGCTCTCAGAATTCAACTTCTCTCAATCTCTTCCTCTCTCTCTCTCTCTCCCTATTTCTCTTCCTCTCTATCTCTCCGGTCCCGCCTATCTGATCCCACATTCCTCCAACACCCGTCACCGCATCACTCCCCTTATTCCCTCCCATTCTCTTCATCCCCTTATCGCCTTCCCCTTCTTAATCCCCCCTCCACAGTAAACCCTCACCCAGCCTCCCGAAGTCTCTCTCCTCCGCACGTTTCAATCATTAATTACCTCCCCCCCCGACCCCAAACCTGTCTCCTCTCTCTCTCTTTCTCTCTCTCTCTCTCTCCCTCTCTCTCTCCCATCCCATTCCCGTAAGGGAAGATCCTCCGTCAGCCGCAAAAGCTCCTCGCCTTCCCGACTCTTGGCTTCACGGCGAAATCCCCCCCTTCACCTCCACCTACCGCAGTGGTAGGATGGAGAAGTGCGGGGAGTTTTAAAGCGATAGATATGCCTTTCCTTCGGGGAAGAAGAAGGGCTTTAGGGTGTGGGCGTGTGTGTGAAAGGGAGGTCGCGATGGATGGCGGTCCTATAAGGTTTTGGAATGGAGGGTCCTCCTGAAGGGGTGGAATAAAGGGGTGTGAAGGATGGAGGGTGTAGATTATAATGCGGAGAGAAGGGTGTTTTGGAGGGAAGGAAGGGAGGAGGAAGGCTTGCGGAGGGGTCGGGATTTCAATTACGGGCCGTTACAAGGCAAGGACGAGGAGGGGGTTTAAGTGCATGAGGGGGAGGAGACTAGGCTTCCCCAGATGGGACGTTCTCCGATTGAATGAATATTTAGATGGCCAGATTATCATTTACATTCGCGCCTCGAGTCAACTTCGCCGCTTCTGATTCTCGTTCGACTAGTCACGAGGTGCGATCTCGCATCATCATTCAAAAAATTTAGGCCTATTTAATGACATTCTTATTCTTTTATTTTCAAAAAGAAGAGATTTTAAAAAATAAGACGACATCGTTTACTAACATTTAGGGTTATTTTGGCATTTATATTGATTAGATGAATTGATTAAATTATGTATAATTACGGATGTGAGTGGAGTAGAATATAAATAATTGATGGCCGTCGCTATGTGTTTTCGCGAGCATTGATTCTCAAAGCTATCACAACTTCTTCGATGATCAAGTTAAAGGCAAGTAATCGTATTTTACTGATGGTAGCTTGGATAAAATGCAATTAATGAATTAAAATTATATTACATGTTAATAACTTCAGATGAAAGAGGTTTAGCATTCAATATGCTGCAACTTTAAGTACCTTTCAATTTTTTTTTTAGGATCAATTTTATCGACACTTATTATTTCTGGGATATATTTTAGATGTTGGAATTTTATTTGTACTTAAACATAAGTTTATTAGCTTGCAATGCGTATTGCAAAGCTAGGTAACAATGAAATAAATGCGTAGCAACGGAAATGACAATAGCTCTAAAATTGCATTATATTTACGCGAAAAGTTTAAACTTCTCTGTATACCGGTTGATTGAGACAAATCGGTTAGATAAATTATAAACAATGAAGATTTATCTTCATATTTAGTCCAAAAAGCGAACTCGTAGCCCAGTTATTTCATATTTTAATGAGAAAAAGTAAATTGATCTACTCGAAAATATTTCGTATTTAAGGCAGGTAACATTAACACCCCTTGCAATATTGGTTTGTAATACAAAAAATGTTTGAGACAAAAGTTGTAGATATTGTTTTGAAAATTTCAGCTAACTTTAAACAGTTATTTTAGAGTTAATAATAAGGGAGTTATGATGATTTTTTTCTCCTTCAACCCCTAAAATACAAATAGGTAATATTGCCACCTCTTGAAATAACGGCTGGTTGCACAAAAGAATGTTTGAAAAAAAGTTGAAGATATTGTATTGACAATTTCAGATAACTTTAAAAGAATTTAATAATGTAAATAATAAGGGTTTTTTGATTTTTTTGTCCTTCAACCCCTATTTTTTCCACCCCTTGAGTTAATTGTTGGTGTAATCAAAAAACGTTCGAAACAAAAATCGTTTGAAATATTCTTTTAAATTATAATACACTTTGAAAAATTCATTATGTTTTAAACTAAGGGAGATATGGGGTTTTTCTGACTTTAAAAAAATCCTCCCCATTTCTACCCCTTTGGTCCGATTTTGCTCAACTTGACCGAGATTTTGAAACCTTAGACTTTATGTATAAGATTGAAATTCATTACTGCAAAATTACAGCAGTTAGCGTGTTTACAAAAAAGTGATATATATATAATATATATATATATATATTACCATACTAATATATAAACATTGAATGGTGTCTGCCTGTCTATTGCCCAATCACGCAAAAACTACTGAACCGATTAAGTTGAAATTTGGCATGTATTAAGGAAATATATCTGGATGTAAATTAGGCTATAATAAAAATCCCTCAGGATCCCCAAAGGCCCACCCTGGTGGTCCATCCTAGGCATTAAGTTCGGTGCAGTGATTTCATTTTTTGCTTTTTAAAATTACTTTCACTCAAGATTAGAGGGCTGGAATTTTTTTTAACGGATGGCTGAATAAATGAAGTTTCTAATTCTTTCAATTGATTTTCTTTTACGCTTCGTAATTGTCAGAATATCATGTTTTCAGCTGAAAAATCTCACATTTTCTCTTAAATAAACAATAATAGCATATTTCCTTGACAACCAGAGATTTTATTTTCAATATTTACGCCTATATCACGTTTTTCTGCTGGCTCATGATAGAACGTAGAAAGCAAATCTGTATAAGAAGGGCCCAGAGTCCCAAGGACCCATGATAGGTTGCTTTGGGAAGTAATCGATAAATTCAATGCATATTTACAACAAGCATACTCTTCAATGTCTATTCTCAAAGTATCTCTTATAGGGGAACTGCATGTATATGAGAGAACACTTACGTAGTAAACGATACACATAAAGGAATTTAAGGTGCAAGAATATTTAAGTGTAGTGAATAATAATGGTAATAATTCTTCTACTTAATAATGATAATAATTCTAATAATGGTAATGTATTACATGAAGTGGAACCGTCTGCCTCTCATTACGATTTCGAACTGTATTTTAGATCAATTCCCACATCATAAACATTACGAGTTATTTATATATATTTAAAAGTATTAAAGTGCAGTTAGCTTATATTCACTCAATCATCGAGTTGCCTATTCAAGACTCTCACATGCCGCTGTGCTTCCCCTCCTTGAACTTAAAAATATATCCACTAACATGCCTAATAGAAAAAAGAGTAACCTTTAAAAAAAAATCTTCTTAAGCAAGAGGAATGTCTTCTTTGCCGGAAAATGAATCCTTGGATTAAAAACGACGAAAGTTAGACTTGGATGCTCAAAGACATACCCACCAGCGATCTCATGAGCATCTCCCAGTGGTGTGTCTCAGGTTACGCTAAGAACCGCACACATTTCTTCCTAACCCAACCTACGGGCGAGTGACAGCTATAAATCTGGTTCAAATATAGACCCATCTGTTACGAAACTTCAATCGGTTGTAAGATGGTGGAAATTATGTTAATGTCACTAAATGTTTCCTACCCAAAAGAAGAACGGAAATTCTGATCAATGAACGACATCCGTGTATGAAAATCTGCAAGTGCACTAAGAATCACCACAGATTTTTTATTTAGCAACCGAAACCAATGATTATGGCTACCTCTTATGCCGAAGGTGCAGTCCGGGTGATGGAGGATTCATAAGACAAGTAAACAAGGCTGCTGCTGCAAATGCTCCTTTTGGCGTTATCAACAGCTGGATTAAACCCTATTCTCCAATCCGGATTAAGATACTCAACGCTCATATCAACGTTGATATGTGCAACTAAATTAAGTTATTGAATGCAAATATATGTATGTACACAAGGGAAGCCATCAAGCTGTTAATCACTCAGAAGACTGCTCAAGGGAACCGGAAGGACGTGGTGGCCACTTATCAACCAGGGAGCTATTTAAGTAGTATTGAGTCTGCGTGGCCTATTTTTGAGTTTCCCGTACATAAAAGAGGACCAACAGTCACTCATCTCTCCGTGCACCTGGAAAACAGTCAGCGTGTCTACTACAATGAACGCATCATACAAGATAGGTTACGAACTCCTCAAATAACCACGCCGATAGTTTTTCTTCAGGCATTGTAGTTTTCTTATAAAATAAGTTCATTGGTTTTCACACCCGTTGAATTTCAACGGGTACCTTCCGCTAGTACTTATATATATAAATATACCATGGCCCTTGGTAACGACTACAATAGGTTGTCTTTCTTTGAAATCTACCTAAAAGGGTATTGGCAAAGGATGTTTCAGAATACTACATTTTAATGAGAGTAATATCGTATTCAATATGAGTGATAGGTGTGAGGATTTCGTCCAACAATTCTTAATCAATACAATTTTTTTATTTTTTAAAGCATTCCGCTCTCCATTAATTTTTTCCAAACATTTTCAGCATGAAAGTTTACTCATATCTTCTACGGATATTCATAACATCCTCAAATACGCTTATTTACTACAGATTTTCTTTTCCCATGCTGCATTCAGCATCTTCACGTCCACCAACATTTTTTTTAAAGATTTTTGGTTCCGAACATAAGGGTATGACCGTTTCTACATCATGTTCCTGCACGTAGTCAAACTATTCATCTGCGTATTCGTATTAAAACTCCAACCTACGATTTTCAATCTAGGACTTTTCGTGTGTCAATCAGCTGTCATGTGCCCTTCACGTCTAACTGTGAAGGGTGGGGAAGAATCTCTTCCCGGAATTTACCGTCTCAAATCAAAAGGTGTCGATAAATCCATAGTATTACGTCACTGTATATTGTATATATGCGAAACCTGGACTTTGAAGAAGAGAAAAATACCTGAAAGGCTTTGAAGAATGGTTATGGTGAAGATTACAGAATATTAGATGGAGGGATAAAATTAGAAATGAGTAAATACTATGATTGGAGAAGAAAGAAAAACTCTGAGAGAAATAAAAAAAAGAAAGCCGATTGCATTGGACGTATTTTAAGAAAAAAATGTTTATAGATTGAAATATGGAGGGGAATATAAATGGCAAGGGAGGAAGAAGACGGAGGGGGCTCGGAATGCTGACGGATATTAAGGATGGTAGGAATCATGTTGAGATGAAGAGATACCCTGGGACAGACTGTCGTGGAGGCATTGCCAGCGTTGAAATCTGCCTCACGACAGAATTGCAATTATGCTGAATTCGTCCAACCCCGCGAAGGGAAAGCTAAATTTGAAGAGTATTCCACGCTTCATTCAAATAGAGAGCGATTTTATTCTAAAATGACATTAACTTTTGATATTTTTACGTTAGCTATCAGCATTTAATTCAAATACTGTAACGCCCACGCTAACCATCTCCTCTATTAAATGTGTCCTGGTTTCAGGTTAAAATTTTCAACTTTTTTTTTTCAATTTCTCCCACAATGCGAGATTGTTTCAACATAAAATCAAGTCCCCAACTATATTTTTGCTAAGTGCATGAAATTGGCATGATTGAACCTATACTAGATGATCATTGTAGGTACTGAGCATAAGTCTTTTCTTTCACGATTTTCATACGATACGCTCATATAATTGGCAGTACTTGTTAGAATTTTGTAGATAATTGTTGTAACTAACGTAAATACATACTAGTATAAGTAAAGAGAATTATTTTTGGCATCGAGGAGTAACTTCTTTTAAGATTGGAAAAAAACGAGAAAAGCGAAGGAATATGAAAAACGAGCTGTCGGAACATTTTTTTCATTCCTGTGAAACGTAGTTAATATTTTCAGGCTAGACTTGGTTGAGCATCGCACTGTGCAAAGTAAAAGACTCCATAGATTCCACCAAGACGATTTATTACCCACTTAGGTTTCGGCAATTTTTCTGCGATTTTCAAGGGTAGAATGACCGTAAAACAGTCCAAAGCTGGGTTGGTAATAAACTCTCACACGGTCTGTAAAAAAAGTTTTGCTGTCCTTCTCCAAGCAAGTTCAGGACCACAACTCAACAATATGGAGACAAGAGCGTAGGGAGACAACTCATGTTCCGGATTCCCTCCCTCTACTACCCTTTTCAATGGCTAGGGATCTCTACCACCTGTACATCCGCCACTCCCTCTTTTGGCTGACTTGCTGAGGTCATAATTCGTATATTTTCTGTGTCCTTGCTCTTTCTATGATTCTAGGTGATGGTTTTTTTGAGGCGGTGCCTATAATAATACCTTGAATTCCGTCATGATTCAAAAATTATAAATGGTTTCTGGTGATTAAAATATGTGGCTTAGTTATCTCATTAATATACAAGGTTATTAGGAATTAAATGACTACTAAAAGCTTCCGATGCCTAAATAAGTCATAAATTATATGTCCAAAAATCAAATGAAAGTAAATTATTTATTTCGTTAAATTAAATGGATGCATACAGAATTCCAAATTCACGGGAATTCCACGAAGAAGCACGTCTGGGCATGCACCTGGATCAGGGATGAGAGAAAAAACCTATGAACTGAAGAATTAAGTGGAACGTTGTTATTCTCTTTTTGTGAGAGACATAAAAATAGTTTAGGTACTATTGTCATCAGTGTACAGCATGATAAAAACCACGGTATTATTCTTGATGTATTTTTCGTGATAATATGTTCTCGTTTTAAGTAGGTACCTACGTTTATATCCCTAATGTTTATTATTTGATATTTTTCTGATTAGATTAAGTTCATATTTTCTTATTTATTTGTTTATTAGTATCGTCTACTGATCATTAAAATTATAATTAATTTTCTTCTCTATTCAATATAATAGTATTCATTTAGCTATTTTCGTTGTGTTAATAACATTTACCCTCATGTTTCGATAAATATCGGCCGGATACACAGAAGCGTGAGGTAACAACCACCTTATAGGTTTTTGATTCAAATATATTTAATTTGTTTAACATGATATGTCGATAATAATCAATGTGTCAGTCTCAAGAGCAGAAGTGGCATTCCTTTTGTAATTATTAGGTATTAGTGACCCTAATATACAAGGGGCATGGAATGTGATGCGTTTTTTCCATATGCACATTACAAGTACTTAATTGACTATTTTTTTTAAATTGGGTGCAGTATAAGGTTTTATTTCCTTGCAAGCAAGAATTTGTACCGTGGGTTTTTGTTGACTTAGCCGGCTATGAATGACGGGTACTCACCTCGACCTCTCATTTCTGCGAAATCCTCAATAGAGGAAGCTCCCTCTTGGTTGCTGCGTGCTCGTACCACTCTCTATGTCTTTGCTGCCTCGTGATACGAGGAATCTCAAACCACAGAAAGCGTGCTTCATGCTTTGAGCCTCTAAAAAGACAATGCCTCGTGTATTTCTCCCACATCGCTTCTGTGTCGTTACTGCAATTTTGGGGAGGAAACGGACTTCATCTACATTCATGCATTACTCCGCAAGCCGCCTCTGTGATTGCCATGATGAATAAAAGGCCTATTTATTTATTTTCCACATATGTGTTTAGAGGGCACGACACGTTTCGCCATACTGTGGAATGATATCTTCAAGCAATAAGTGTTTTGTTCACTTCAATAAGGCACATGTTAATGCCAAAGTGCAGTAAAACCCTTACTAACATCTAGATAAATATGTGGAAGATTACGAAGTATTTTATTCGTCATGAATATCAGCAATTTTTACCAGGAACAATCTCTATTGGGATCGCAATAATCACGCCATCCTCAGTCCTATGGTTGCATTGTCACTTCGGTCATAGTCCCATGATTGCGACAGGCATTGCTTTAATCAGTGTGTATAGTCTTATAATCTCTATATAGTACCTACTATTGGAGTTCTATACATTTTGTAAGTAGGATTTACGACAGTTCAAAAGCATTTTATTGTTATTATTAGAAATGAGACTTATTCATAATTCGAAATTTCTTAAGCTGGAAGAATTTTACAGTTCCGAAGGTTATTCAATTTATCAAATTTCCAATGCTTCTAGGTTTCGAATGGCAACTGTGTTCAATAATTTTAGAGTTATGGCTTTAGTGCTAGTAATAAATGTCTATTATCTCTATATATTATAGTTCTATGGTGCACTTTTCCAAGGATTACCTACTTCTCTCTTTCTCTTCGCCATCTTGCCTTCTCCCTTATCTCCATTTTCTCTCCCGCACCCTCCCTTAATCCCCTGTTCCCTCTCTTCTCTATTCTTCCCGGAACGAATGTGTTGGGATGGAGGGAGAGAGAAAGGGAGAAAGTGAGTGAATGGTGGGCAAGGCACACACAAGCGCGTGTTGGTTTTGCTCCGCGCCCGTGGGGGTGGGAAAGGGTTGTGTGGGGTGGGAGGGATGGTGGTGGTTGTTGGCATCGGAGGAGGAGGAGATTGTGACTTTTTGATTCCCCCGGGGTGGTGAAATTTTCATGGCGTGTCCTCGTCTTCTTCGCCCTTGATCTCTCTCTCTCTCTCCTTCGTCGTCCTTCTCCATCCACACTGTCCCCTTCTCACCAAGAGTTACGTTACGTCCTCATGTATAATTTCTATTTTTCGTGCCATAGCTATCGGCTGTGCTTATTATTTATCGCGAACTGTGATACTTCGGTGAAGTCATATATATATCCATCTTCTCTGATACACGAAGATTCAAGATCCTTGAGCTGAAGGGGAGAGGAAGAAGGGGGAAGAGAGGCTAGTAAACCAACTTTAAAAGAATTATTAAAGGTGGAGTTGTGGGAGGAGACGTGAATGGCGACAGGGAGAGAAACAGAGAGGGAAGGGGGATCGTTACACGAAGAGCGGTTCCCATTCATACGAATGTAAAGAGGAGTGGTGAATAAGCCAATATAAAAAAAGGGGCAGTATTGACAATCATTCCCCTCCTTCCCCTCTTACATCTTCGCCTCCCCCTCTTTGCCCTCCCATACCTCAATCTCTATCCCTTTCCTCATTCTTAGTCTTTACCTTGAGAAAGGTGGATATATATATATATATGTCAGTACGTGTGTATTTTTGTGTGCGTAGCTCGTTAGTATTACGACGTCATAGCATAGGATGTACTTTTGTTCCCCGGCAAATGTGGGGAGAAAATACTGGATCCAGATCCTCCGTGAAGTTTTGTCATGAATGAATAACCAGTGTGGTCTGCTCTCCCCAAGTATTAAAGTCCACTCCGACCTTGATTTATGAGTGTGTCATTCTTTCCTGCTGTCCCTTATATTTCAAGTTTTTCCGGGGTCATTTTCGTCGCTGAAGTAATGACGTCTTGAGCCTGGCAATTCACAGGACTTTTAATATTAATCTTTTTGCCCTGGTCAAAAATAATTTCTTTAAAAAAAAGTTATTTTACAGTTATAACACTCATAGCATGAGTGTCTCATTAAGATAAACATCCTTAATATCCGTGTATTCCGTCATTTTACGTAGGTACCCAAAACATTTTCTAAATATCCACGTTCACCAATTAGCCATAAAAACTCTCAAAGCATATGATAATTTTTGATAACCTTATTACTCTAAGGAGAGTAAGCATTCAACTACTTTCATAGTAAATATCCTTTCAAATGCTTTTTAAGATTAATTTTACTGATCGATTCAAAAAGATAAAAATGAAATATTGTTATAAAATTTTGTATAATCGTCTTTAGTATAGATCATCAATAGTGACCCTCTCATTAATGTTCTCCCTCATTTATGTAACGTAACAATTCTTTATTTGTTTTAGTTGCATTTACATGGCCGTCTGACCTCTCGATTGCGAGTTATCTTAGGGTGTGTCGAAAAAATAAAAGATTCGTGCTGGACAAAACGTTCTGGGAATCCGCTATTATCTATAAAAAAAACGTACGCTGAGATAGAACGACATACCCGTTTACCTGTTCCTCTTGACGCTGCAACATTCCTCTCCACATTTCATCGCCGGCTCAAAGTTGTATTGTACACTGTTTCGAAAGAGCCAGATGGGGGAGAGTTGCGTTGTTGTCGGTACACGAGGATGAGGAGGCTCTGTTTCCCGGGACTTACCCAAGTCGAGCGAAATCCCTGAGGCCGCATATCGCCGCCGGGGGCGACGGAGGACTCGGCCAATGCGCTGCCATCTGCCGCCAACCCCCTCCCTTAACCCCCCAAGTCCTATCTCCCGCGCGGGCCATTTTAAGTCCTCTTTCTCCCCCCTTCATATCCCCCGGCCACTCTCTACTGCTCGAGTCTCTTTTCTTGCGTAAAAAACAAGTGCACCACCTTAACAACGACCCGTGCTTTTCTGTAGTCGACTTTCCTACGGGTAATTTTGCAGCATTTTTACCATGACCAGTACTTTTTTTCTTTTGACTTCCCTCTTAGTTCTTAGTACGACAATCTGCAATGATCTGCGCTTTTTTATTGCCGTCTTTTATGTTTTTATACTCAATACTTCCTTTACTTATAATTTGTCCTTTTTCATCTATGCTCCAATTCGCACTTTCAGGCAATAACGTGTGGAAATTCAATTTGGTGCATGAATAAAACATTTGTAATTTTCCACAAAAATATAAATAAAACTTTAAGGACGACCGAGTTTCGAGGTTTTAATTTAAGTTTTGTTTATTTATTAGTGGAAAAATGCTTATTCTTTATTTATTCATAAACTTGTTTATTCGTTTCCTGGGTTATTTGCTTTTTACCTTCGATTTTCATTTTTTCGCTTGTTTGGAGGTTTTAAATAACAAAGTAAACACCTTTAGAAACGGTAACGATGATTTCATGGTAGGGATATAAAAAATATTGGATTGTGACAGATTCATCTAGTATTCCCATTTTATTCCAGAGCATTACTTTTTAATGTGTAATTTACGCGTGCAATGTATTATGTATGTACGTAAAAATGTATTCAGCATATAAAATAGAATGGTATTTTACCTAGTAAAACTTCTGGATTGATCGGATTCACTTTTTTTATCTTAAAACCTCATCCTACTCAAGCGTACTTTAAGATCCACATCATTTTCCTCCTCATTTCTCTTTTCTGAATTCCTACTTTTCCAGCATTCTGCCAACAGCTTCGGGAAACTTTAAGGGGGTGTTTTTATGTATCGCACATTTGGACTTAGCTATATATTAGCACCTTACCTTATCCATTGATTGGCTGCTACATATTGCAACCAAGTGGGTATCGGTATTTCAATGAAAAAGTTTCCTTCACTGCCGGGATTGGAACCCGGACCCTCAGGATAGGAAGACGTTTGGTACACAGGCCACTACCCCTTCCCGATCCCCTGTAAAAAAGGGAAAGAGGGAGGTGATACTGTTGTCTTTCTCTCATTTCCTTCTTCTCTGCCCATTCATCTCCCGTCCACGCGCCAATTTAACCCCGACCCATCTCCCACGTCCTCCCAATTCCGCAGCGCATCCAAATTACCTGTCCATACTCCTACTATCTTCTCCGCAGACCCTCCCACGTCTCGCTTCGCCTCTTACGCTACATTTCCTTCCTCACATCAATTCTTCATCCGACCGAATTTCGTTTCTCTCATTCTTTCCACACCTTGCTCAAACTTTTCATCTTACACCCCACAGACGTGAGTGATGTATAACTAATTATTGACAGAGATAAGCGATAATCACTATTTGATATCGTATTTTGATGCTTAACAGCGAAGAAATCCTACAAGACCGTGGCGTGGCATGCACACAAACTAAACCAAGGCCGGGGCTCGATCATCTCCGGTTTTCATGATTTAAAACAAAGGAATATTATGATATAAAAAGATATTTCGGAAAATATTAGTCCTTACTTTTTATAAATATGTTCAATAAAGCACTTTGAATATCTAAAGTTAGCGCAAACTTGCGCGACACAGTTCCGAAAGGTGACTCCAATGTTTGTCGATCTACTGATTGTATGTCGAATTTAATGGCTTTTTGTGATATAGGGACTAAAATCCGAGTTCTATTTCGACAATTACCAACATAGACATCTACACCGGTCTCTTAGAGGAGTTTTATTTTACATAATATTTTAAAATTTGATCCATAGTTTGTGCTGAATAATTTCTTTATCAATTCTTAGAAAGAACCAACCTGGATTCCGCTTAACATTAATAACAAACGACTTTCAAACATTTAAGCATTTATTCGTGCCACTCTACCACGGCACGATGGAGCAACAAAAACAGAATTTTATTGCTCACGATGGGTAAAAATAGTTATGTAAGAGAAACTGATTCAGTTTTGAGCATACCTATTTCCGCAGTGTAAAACTATATTTTTCAAAAAGAAATAAAACTTGTGGTTTTTTAAGTCAAACACAGAAAATTACGAAATAATCTCTATATCGAAGCTTACTTTTAACTACGTCACCGATATCGTTTATGTACAATCTAGGTGTCCTCTGACTCGTGAAAAACTTTTCGTCCGAGTAAAATCCCGCAAGCAAGAACGTGAGGAAGTAACATACCAGTGTAAACCGAAACTTACGAGTAAAAATAACTATTATATTAATAACAATGATTACTTCTCTGGCATATTAAATTGCTGTTTACATTTTGGTACCCCACTCTGTATCATATGATCGGGAATCCACCGCAGGTAATGTGATATTATCGCAGAATCCAAAGGCTACTTACATGAAATATAGAAGCGTCCTTCTCTTTTCCGTAAAAGCTGAACCCGTGTCGGTAGAGTGCCGATTTCCACCCCTATCAACCCCTACTGTCATGGAAGTCAGTGTTCACACATCGAAGCCATTTGCTAACGACTTATAATGCTGCTGCCGTAGACGTAGGTATCCCGTCACGTGCAAAGCCTCGGATGGCAATACGATATTCCGATTCCTGTATCGCATTTATCGACCCTCTTTCTCTCTATTCGAACCCCCCCTCCCCTTCCCTGACTTCAACTCAAGCACGGTAGATTGCCGATTTCCACCCATATCAACCCCTACTGTCATGGAAGTCAGTGTTCACACATCGAAGCCACTTGCTAGCGACTTATAATGCTGCTGCCGTAGACGTAGGTATCCCGTCACGTGCAAAGCCTCGGATGGCAATACGATATTCCGATTCCTGTATCGCATTTATCGACCCTCTTTCTCTCTATTCGAACCCCCCCTCCCCTTCCCTGACTTCAACTCAAGCACGGTAGATTGCCGATTTCCACCCATATCAACCCCTACTGTCATGGAAGTCAGTGTTCACACATCGAAGCCACTTGCTAGCGACTTATAATGCTGCTGCCGTAGACGTAGGTATCCCGTCACGTGCAAAGCCTCGGATGGCAATACGATATTCCGATTCCTGTATCGCATTTATCGACCCTCTTTCTCTCTATTCGAACCCCCCCCTTCCCTGACTTCAACTCAAGCACGGTAGATTGCCGATTTCCACCCATATCAACCCCTACTGTCATGGGAGTCAGTGTTCACACATCGAAGCCACTTGATAGCGACTTATAATGCTGCTGCCATAGACGTAGGTATCCCTTCACGTGCAAAGCCTCGGATGGCAATACGATATTCCGATTCCTGTATCGCATTTAGTGACCCTCTTTCTCTCTATTCGAACCCCCCCCTCTTCCCTGACTTCAACCCAAGCACGCGTTCCTGGCTCAAACAAGCGATCAAAGAACAAGTTTTTTCCGTCCGCGCACATACAAAGGGGTCCCTCTTCCCCAATCTTTTTTTTTTCTTTTTAGCACCGTTCTCGTCCGTGGCCCGCCCCGTCGCGGTAAATCTTATGCACACATTATTATGCTTTCTCATGCAATGGCGTGAGTTGGCGAGGATGGTTCTGCACTCGGGGGGAAACTGATGTGCGGGGGTAGATCAAGGGGTGGTTTCGGGTTTGAAGGAGAGGGGTGAGGAGGGAGGGTATAGGGACTGTGGGAAAGGGGGTTAGCAGGTTTACAAATTTACACAGCATTCTTTCCACAATAGTATGTTCTACAGGCATATTTTAATCACCTACTCCTTTATTTTCATCGACGTCAAAAAATTGATTTGGAGGTACCACTATTTAAAAAAATGTGAAGTTCTGAAGATTAAATCAAATCTGTAATATTGTAGCTTGTTTTTACATATTTTGTAGCGTTCAGCTAAGGTTTTGAGTGCCACGGACTAAAATCGACTCCAAAGCATGTGCATATTATTTGAAATTAATCTTTTGCTTTAGTCTATCTTGGAAAGAAGAATATTCTAAACTTTGGTGAAAGGGGATAATGAAAAAATAAAGGTTGGGATCCACCGAAATAGAGAGAGTCATGAATCTTGAGTGGGCACAGCTGGGTAAGGACGGAAAAGTTCAATCTACATCCGCATTTCACTCTTTGAGTTGACGTAAGAGTGTTTGGCAGAGGTTGTTAGTACACCTGCCATGAAAAAGGGAAATGATGGGATAATAAATTGGAAGAGGGATTAAACCTGAGTGAAATTTATGTTAACGGAGGAACTAATGGTCTCACTCTGTTTTTTTATGTTTTCTCCAATGGTGCGTGGAAAAATATGTTTATACCTTTCAGTTCAGCAGTGTATCCCTCCCATTTTGTCACATCCATCAGTCCTAGCGATACAGTGCTGGTTAAAATAGTGTCCTTCTTGTCACCCTGGACGCCACGTGATTTGAATTTATGAGGTTAAGTCAGTATATAGTGGTATCTAGCTTTTCGGAGAGAAATGGGAGTTTTTGGCTACGCAAGTGAGGGTTGAAAGCATAAGAGCCGTAAAACCGACATAATGAAATTTTGATCGGTCTCCCTTTGATAACCCTGCGCAGTGGAGGAAATTACGGTGGCAGTCATCTGTTTACTCGCATTTAAAACCTGTCAGTCCGCTGGAAGAAGAACAAATGTTGATCAGAACGGAACAACGTTAGCCATTGCAAGGGTGTCAGGAGGTGATGATAGGTTTAGGGGATCAGCCGTAACTCTTGTCGACCTTCGGCAATTGTCTCCCGTCTCCTTTTTAGCCTTTATTGACATTAGTGAGTCTATAAACTTTATCTTTGTCAACGGTCGACTGTTATGGCGATGTGCACTCATGCAACCATATCAATCGCTTAGTAGTCGAAGTGAAATCGGGGAGACGTTTGTCGACGGGCAACAAAATGTTCAGACTTGTATCCCAGGTATTCAATACTTCACGTCATCATCAAGTATGAAATCTCTAATATAGAAGAAAAAACCAATGACGCACTTGCTGTGTTGGGTATCAGATAGAAAAAATTAACAGCATCTTATATAATGATGTAAATTAGGAAACGTTGTCATGCAGTAGATGCCTTTGGCACTGCATATTTTGAAAAATGAGCTAAATCCATGATACCCATTGCTGGTAAGCTAAAAAAAGGACCAGCTCTCTTAGGACAAATCCATCGGAATATATTCATGGCTGCAATTTATCTCCGTATTTTTATTTGGAGTGTGAGATATCTCGAACCTTACATTGAATTGACAAACCCTCTGGTTTTATGCTCTTAATCTGAACTAACATGGTGTGATAGATTTTGCTAAATGTTTTCATTCAAGTGGGGAATAATATCAGCTCCAAAATTCGTATTTATGGGCTTGTGGCAATAATTTTGTTTAATTTGCTTCTAAAATTAAGTCATTGCGCACTTTCTCTATATTCTATCTGATGAACTTCGGGGATTGAAGGGTAACCGGTGTTTCTATCAGTAACGGCCCAAGCCAGCGCTCCCCTTACGCTTGAATTGAAACTCTCGGGTTTTCTGTTTTTCATTCCCACTAAGGTTCTTGCAATACCCAAAATTGGTGACCATACATCATTATTGTGTATTCTACTGACTTATTGGTGGGTATTTTGTGCGGTTCATATACTTAATTCCCCATTTTTGGGACATTTTTCACTCTCCCTCTTATTATTTGCTCACCATCAGTTTTCTCTCGTGTTCATCAATACCTCGGCCTCACCTTTATATCGTCCAAAATTCCTTTCTTCCTCTCCCACGCTTCCCCAGCGTTCTCCCCTCTATCGCCCCTTTCGACATGCCCTAACCTCTCTTCACGTCTTCCTTCCATCTTTTTCGCCTTTTACAATTCTCTGCCATCAATTTCTTGCCTCCTATCATACCCGTCACTACCTCGTTCGTCCTCTCCGATACCCAGCTCACCCTCCCAATTCCTCTCGAAACCCGCATTTCAAAAACCTCCAATCTACAAGTAGGTGACGATGCGCCGACTACTTATTACGGGAAAGGAGACTAGTAGTCCCCGAGCCCACCTTTGCTTAGCTTCCGATCGGTTTGTATTCTCCCCTCCACCTTCTTTCCCCGAATTGATGGGAATTTATGCGTAATACGGGGAGGTGCCACTCGACGCCCGTCGCCATCCTACACTCCTGGCCTCCTCTCCATCCTTCCACTTTTCCTCTCTCTCACTCACTCAGGTATCTCCTCCTCTTTCCCAATATGGGTAGAGGTAATTTAATTTCCTGAGAAATCGATCCCCCTGATGAAAAATTCTCTCTTTTCCTGCTCCGGGTTCATATTTTTTTTCGGGGCGCACGTACAATCTCTCTCCCCTACTTCCTTTCTCAGACCTTCTGCTTGCTCTTTTCCTCACGAGGGTAGTTTTTCCCCTTCCATTTAATGTTTTTAGCTCTATTTTTCCTCGTTCATGTCCTGAGTATATGAAGCTGAACCAATGTACCCATTGTGAAATAAGTCGAATGATGCCTGATTTCCTATGATACCGGGGGCTGTGTGAATTTTGCCCTCACTGCGGTAATGTCGGGTTTGTGATGATTGCATGATCTTGAATTGCTGTAGCTTTTTGTATAACTGGGTTTGTTCTTTCTGTTAATGTATATTTAAATTAAGAAAGATGACTAATAACTATGCTATCTTTTACAGCCTCAGTCCATTATCAACTTACAATATTTCATTCTTCAGCTCGTTATACGTGCGAACCCCTTCATCCCATCCGTAAAGCCACAATGGATGCATATGAATTCTCTTCCTCCCTCTTACTTGCTTACAGAATATACTATCTTCTGTTACCATCTGCAGCTACTCTTCGTCCCTGATGATCTGTTACAACCACCAACTCTGCCTCCTCTTAATTGTCTTCATAAATTTCCTCTCCTCACCCGCCATGCCAAGGACTTTCTCGTTCCTCTTTATTTCCATCTTCCTCAATTTCTCTGTTTTCTCACCAAGCTAGAACCATCAAGTATTGGTCTTCTATTAACGCATAGGAGTTACGTATTAGGGTTTTCATAAATGGGGATATGGATTCTTCGCTCACTGAGAAGGCTATGGAGGGATTTCATGCTGCTCTTTTGATCGCAAGAGGTTACTTGATGCGGCATAATTGATACCAGCCCTTCCTCGTCTTGTGGGGTTCACTTTTCATGTGCAGGAGGCGATCTTGTGGGCCGGGGATGACATTTCCCCTTGCCCAGACAAAGAGCAATGTGATGTGTAATTTGGTTACATTTAAGGTATCTGACCATCGGATATCTTGCGGTCTTGATCCACTCTTCATCCCAGAGTTGAGTCTCTTTATTCATATCTGTACCTTAAAATTTCTGCATTACGCGACCTCTCGGTCGTCGACCATCTAGCCTCGGTTTTTATTATGACTGGTTTACGTTAACTTCCTCGGCTTTTTATTGTTAACTTGTTTTTAACTGAGAGTTCCGGAGTTCATTGCACAGATTTTCCGTTACTTGACGTAAGCGTTGTAGATGGGAGAATATATTCTTTAATGTTTTTATGCCGAGAAAATATTAAGCCTGAGATTATAAAACCAGGCCCTAGTGCTCTTGATTTTTGATAGTGACCGAGTTTATGAACCAACTCCTCCAGGGCTTCACACTTTGGTTGTTGCTTTTGAAAACGGAACTCTCCTGTCCATTGCTAATTTTTAATGAACTAATTTGACTACTACCTCGCTCGTACTTTGGAGAGTGATTTATATTCGACATACTTGTCGTCAGAATTCGTTCGTTTTCATTATTCGTTCACTCGCATCTGAAAGACTTTTTGAGTATTCAGAAATTGATTACGTTGGTACTTCTTTTGTATCATAATGCTCACGGTGATCCGACACACATGATGCGTGTCCTTTGGAAGGTGCTTTGAAAGTGTGTTTGATAGGCAAATGCCCCCGATATGTGTAAATTTCATTCGCCGGATATTATCGTCACCCTTCATAACGGTTAGCAGCCCGTGGACGAACGCTTGATATCCTTCACTTCCGTCGTTCGTCCACCGTAAACTTCCGCTGTTGTCGCGCAGGGTATAGTTCTGTCCGTATCGGCAACAAGGTGCGCAGTGATGGTAATTGTGTTTCGGTGCAGTTGCATGAAAAATGTGACCACGAGAGGGAGAAAGAAACAACTCACATTTTGATGCGCTCGTCTCCTCACGTACACAATCTCGAAAGTTGCGAAACACGGGTGGACGCAACGCAGTTCCGTTCTCTCGTACTGGACCGCGCTGAAAAGAGTTATTAATTTTTTTGCGGAGCCCTGACAAGTTTTTTTTTCACAGATAAAGTTCACGTTCCTCCTCACACCGAGGTCAAAATTGGGGGTAAGTGCGCTAAAGTTTTCGTTTTTGTTACTTTTGAATTTAAATTTCGGTTAGAAATATTTTTTTCTGCTCCTCGTGTTTTTTATTATTTTTTATTATGCAAACTGTCATATTTAATGAAGCATGGAGCGCATGACTTTTCGTATCATAGTACAAAATAGCCACAGGCCGTTATTTTCTCAGATATTTTATGAATTTATGAGTTTGTAGTGCTGAGAAGTGTAGTGGTCTACACTTTTGCCCTAATATTCAAAGGTCCGTGGTTCGTATCCTGCGCCAGTTAAAATTTTCCTTTGATTATTCCAATGAAGTTTAATATATGTAATTTAATAAAGCTTTAAAACAATCATTTATTGCAAAAGTGTTGATGAATATGGTTCACAGTTACGCATATGGGTGAATGATAGAATACACGTGTGGGAATTTTCCGAAAAAAAGTATCAATTCGGTTCACCATGATTTCCCATCAGATGTATTAGCCAATTACACCGAGGAACCATCTCAGTCCAGTGGTTTAACTACCAACACACCTAACCAGTGAATAAAATATTCAAGCTTGAGTCCCCGTCAATTCGGATAATTTTTCATAATGAATCAACACACGTTATTAATGTTGTGTTTTCCATATCCGGACTCAATGTTGTACGCCCATGTCTACAAATGTTATGTCCTTTTCAGTTTCTGGTCTTGTCTATCAAGTTGCAAATGTTTGCATCGTTTGAGAAATTTTTAGATATGCTCTTTTGGGTATTTATACATCTCAGTTAGATTTCAAATTTAAATGTATATTTTCTGACCGTAATTATAGACGTATTAGGTAACTAAACATTATTCATCACTAATTCAATATTTGAAAGCGAAATGAGAACTGCTCCTATTTTCTAAGAACAGATAAAAGGTTTCAGAAACCGGGGACGAAACAGCTGAGTTGGGTAATTTGGCAAGCATTTCACAAAAGGATAAAAAATGGGTATTATACAAATAATTTTGACCATGATTATTATTCTTCCACCTAATAATTTTCTTAAATCTTATTTTCATCAGCCTAATACTAGAAAGAAATTTGATAGTGCAATTGTTTTGCGTGGTGAAAAAACATAATTTGGTCACGCTCTCCGTGTAAAAAGAATCTTTTTTAACCTCGACTTTCATCCTTTTTGATACCCTCATTAACATTTATGAGTCCCCTACCGTGAGCGCGGGTAAGTGAGCCGAGAAAATAAGAAGGCGGGTCGCCCGCTCCGTAAACAAGCTGATTACGAAAATATCATTATTCCATTGTCATTGCGCCTTGCGTGATCACGTGAGATTTTGTATGCTCGTGTGTACGCGCGTGTTCCAATGAGTTTTTGCACTGTTGTGCTTGGCCTCCCGCTGTTTTTACGTGTTCTTGCTGATGGAAAAATATTATGCTCGCCTCTCCTTGGTCTGTTTTTTGGTGTTTTTGCTGGTGAACAAAATTTCGAGTCCCTGGAGTTAAGCAGTATATTTCTAAGCAGTATCTTTCGAAGGAATCAACCGATTTTTATGAATCAAGAAACATATATTAGAGGGCCAATTTCTACGTTATATATTTCCACCAAATCTTTCCTCGCCGTAATTTTAATACAAATAACTCATTTTATTTTAAAACAAAACTCAGTTTGAGGTAGTTAAAATCAAATGGTCCAATTTTTATTAATCGCTACTCCCTTATGGTGTGACACATGATTTACAATTTATAAATATTAATGGCAGGAGTGTATTCTTCAATTTTAAGCAAAAAAATCGCTTCTGAAGAAGAAGTAAACGCTAAATATTTTAAAAGTTACAAACCTCCGGCAATATTGGAACAGGTGACGTGATTTAAATTTGAGTTGTACTGTTTGGCCAAGATGATGCCAGCAGTGCTAAATGCTCCGACAGATGCGTGAACATATTTCGGTAACATCAAAAGTGCTTTTTTTATTACATCCGATTTGCTAACCAAGAAAGAGACCGCATACTCCAGAAGAATCGGAAGAGGAAAATAGGTAAAGATTCTCATCACTGTCTCTAATCCCGCTTTGCCATCCATGCCCCGTGTTTTACACGCTCGCCAACTGGTTCCTTTCAAAAGTATGTAAACGCAGGTTAAAGAAAATCAGGATACTGCGTTCTTGCCCCGGGGTGATATGTAGTTATTCCGGTATTATTGTGGTGGATGTTGGTCATCTAAATAAAAAGATATGACTCTCTATTTCTCAAGTTCCAACTGCGTTATCACACATCACGACATCACGAGTGATTTGGAGGAATTTTGATTACATTGCAGCACTCTAAAGTTACTAGAATAGAACCAATTAATAAAATGGTTAAATTTAGACTAGATTTTAATTTAAACTTATCATGTACATGTGAAAGTCTTGTGCTTAATGATATGGAAATCTTCCATGGTAGGAATGAAAGGTGAAACAGAAACACTGCTGTTTCCACACTGTATATAGTTGTCCACGGCCATGGATTCATTTCAAAGCAGATCATCAGGTAAGTTAAAAGGTAAGGAAGCAGTTAATGTATCCAAGTGATGGGAGTGGAGTTGCTCACCTGGTTGCTTGGCAACGATACCATGATCGTGGGCAATAAAATAGTGTTAAAATTGTAGTGTTTCTGTTTCACCTTTCATCCTTACCATGTAGAGATTGCTGTTTTCAGATGTGAATAGGGACGATTGACGCTCAAGACAAGTAGCTAACGTTGGAAATTTGGTAAGGTATAGATAATTTTTTTAATGACCGTCGTTTCGAATATACCTGAAGAAATGTAATTTAAAGTGGCTGGAGCGGTAATCGTGGGTCATATTAATAATTTCTTAAGGAATTCGAAAAGAAAATTCTTTGACCACATTTAATTTAAGCGCATCTGTTTATGAGTTGAAACTGACCTTACAGGCAGTAATTGGAATGTTGCAAGAAATATATTTGAATTATTTACCTTAATTAAAGCATGTCATGCTTAGAGTTTTCCGCGCGGTATTGGATTATTTGACCAAATTATACTGTAGTATTTTTTTCGAATATTGGACTCGGCGTGTCACATTGATTTGTTTTATAATACAACAATTATAAAAATAAGGAAGGTGTTATTCCGCATTTAGAAGATACTCTGTATATTTGTAATTGAATCACTACGAAATGTATGTCATGTGCCATAAGGCTAAGTGTTATATTAGCATTGAATTGCTAAGAAACCAAGTCGGTAAGATGCATTTTTTAAACTTTTATCTATTGGTTTTACCTATAAATTAGGTGATGAGAACACGTACACAAAGTTTCACGTAAATATGAAAATAAACAAAAATAGCTCCAATCGCTTTAGAGAAAAGTCTGTGTCGTTGTTGCAGTTCGAATTTTGTCCGGCACTCAGATGGCTGTTTTGTTTTTTTTTACGGTAAAGAGGTGGTGTTAGGGATGGGAGTGGGGGGATGGAAGGTTTAATGTGCTGGGTGTGCAGGTTTGATGAGTTGGCTCGCGTGAGCCACGCCATGTATATGTGATATCCCATCTCGGGGGGAACAGGTGGGGGGGGTCAAGCCTTCATTTTGTGCGCCTCGCGTACGAAATTCATTTGGTGAGGCGTCGGCCGTATTAAAACGTAAAAGCTATCTGTATTTCCTTCCTCCTCCACCCACCCACCTCCCGTCTCCCCACCCCCACTGGGAATTGTGTTAATGAGAGATTATGTGGTGCAAGGAAAAAAGGGGGTGAGAGGATAGAGAGGGCGGGAATTAAAGGAGGAAACTGGTGTTTGCTAAAGGAGTTATGCAAAATGGGCGAGAGGTGATGGGGTTATCTGTGCGCGAAATATTTAAACGCCACAACCAACCCATCTTTATTTGCTCCGTCGACCTAGAGAAATCTTTTGACATAGTGGATTGGAACAGAATGCTGAATACACCGAAGAGTTTAGGAGTGTCATTTGATGACATAAGAGTAGCCTGCAATCTACTTGAAGAACATCTGGCAGTGATAAAATCCGGTGGTAAAACATAGGAAGTAGAAGCGAGTTAAGGTGTGCTATAATATGAAAGTTGTCGCCCAAGATATTCAAAATTAAAGGGACTAAGAGAATCACCAACGAAGAAGCCGTCCGAAGAGCTGGAGAGAAAAAAATAGATAACTATGCGAAGAAGAGACAATTAAACGAGATTACAAGGCTATTGTGTCGCACTATATGAGATTATCGCTCACATGTTGTGACACAGTAGACCATTTAAAAAAATACTGAAAGGACAAATAAATGGGAAGAATTACAGAGAAAGACGAAGAATGGAATACATCAGGCAAATTTTGATCAACTTCAAAGTGAATAACTCTTGCAAATAATGAATTTGTTACCTAATGGGTGAGTGGTGCGGAGAGCTGCAACAAACCAATCCTTGGGTTTACGATCACAGATGATGAATAAGTATGCTTTGTATGCATATTGCCAGTCAAATGTGACGAGTTTGTTTTTGGTTGTTACGCTCCTGACTTTACACAGCCCGAAAATCAAAAATCATACTGTGGATTACGTGTGGCATTACTTTGCAAACTGGTTGTTGCTACAACTCGAGTTGTCGTGTTAGGTTAAATTTTGTATGCGTGAAAAAGTTGTTTAACTAATTACACTTGGGAAATCACCTATAAAAAATTGAAATATCCTTTAAAAAAAACCTTACGACGGGATATACGAATTATAATTAACGAGTAAAAACCCCCGTAATGCATGGCGAAAATTTATTTTAATTGTACTCTCTGTCGATAAAAATTGAATGTATTTTTTATTATACTCTATTTTTACAAAGATGCTCAACATTTGTGTTCCGAAAACAGCCTTTATTACTTGGTAACATATCATATTACAATCTTCAATGCTGGCAATTCCCTCTAAATCGGAATTTACATTTTTTTACACACGTTCAAACCCCTAATTTTCTGCCTCAGTTAGGAGTTAAACGATTGGTTCATAATTTCAGGTGAAAAATTATAATTCAGAGTCGTAAATTTTCCATTGCTCAGAATATGCTTTCCTTATGGCTAAAGCTACTCATCATTCTCAGTTCATCCGTTATGGGCCTTTATTTCCGACATTGGCTAATGAGACATGGCTTCAACAATGCTAATAAAGAGGACAGTTTAGCAAAAGCGTTTTCATGTTTTTGAGCAGTCGACGAAATTCGCATTAAAGAATAAGAACCTTTATTATTTCCTTTCGTTTGGCGTTCATCTTGATTTTGTACGTCTATTATTTCTAATTTAATTATTCTAAAGAAATATACTGTAAGCGAATGAAATGAACTCAATACTTGTATTTCACTATGGGAATTTTGGCGGAGAAACAGACAGAGTAACTATGCGTTATATGTATATTAACAATATTAGCTGATGGATGTGGTGTAAGATTTTATGAACTAATAGGTTGTCACCATGTGGAAAAGTTTGGAATGCGCTGATGAATGGCCTAGGAGATGCTCACGTCCCAACTTTTCTTCAGGAATGCGAGTCCGTTGCAAAATATTTTCAAACAAAGACTTTAAGGCCAGTCAAATGGGTTGCGATAAATTAGCCAATTGGTAATTGAGTTTAAAGTGGTAGTTGATTGTAAATACCTTTATGCTTAAATTAGGATTAAGGCACACTTACTAATAAGAGAGTCTTTAGAAGTAGCAGATGATATACACTATGGCATGTTGATCATTTTATTGAATGAGTTGCATTGTTTTGTATGTTACTTTGAGCGGAAGTTTATTGCATTTCATATGTAGAAGTATTTAAACTACTTAAATCTCAAAGTGTTAACGAAAATTTCTGACACGTAAATATGTCTCTTAGTAAATATGCCACCTCCGACAAACAATCGCTAGCGGAATAAAAACGCCTCATTCCAATTGATCGAATGTTTACCCAAAGAAATTTCAATGCTCTACTGAGAGTACTGGCTTCTGATCTTGAGGGTACAGGTTCGAATTCCGGTGGTGGAAGACATTTGCCAGTGAAATACCGATCCCTTCTTGGATGCCATGTGAGATCACTTCCAGTTTTGCAATAATCCGTCCGTAGAATGGGACGTTAAACCGTGGACTCATTAGCGCTTTTCGTTAACAGCAGGCTAAGGCACTAATTCCCTCAACCCTTCCTCCATAATCCTTCCGTTACTAACCTACTCGCATCTCCCTTAATTGGCGCAAATAACCTCTGTTGTCGGTCGCCTCGCCTTGTAACCAACCAACCAATTCTCCGACAGCATGAATGATACTTTCGAAAGGGTACTGGTGAAAAAGTCTTCCTTGTTGTAAGTCCTGGCTCAACGTTCGATTCTCAGGGATTGGAGAAGATTCCTTCGAAGCGTCGATTCCACCTTGAATGTAATTTAGACGCCTCTTAAGATCAGGAAATACTCGTCGTTTTGGAAACCTAAGTTGAATCTAAGCCTAAGAAATTTACGGCCTTCGTTAAGAATCGAAGGATGTTGATATCAGAATCTTCCTTATTTTCCGCCTAGGAGATTTCCTCGCCAAATTTCATTTGCCACCACAATGACGAAATGAAATCCTTGCTAAGGCTTCCGCGGAGTATTTCTTTGGAAAGATCCGGTCTTTCGGGTTCTCTACCGCGAACTTCCATTTTTTCGGACAACAGTTCCGCCGGCGTAGCTGTCGGCGTCTTCAGGTCTTCTACTATACATGACGATGCCATAAAATTGGTGAAACGCGTAGTGTGTTTAAAAAATAAAAAGTGTAGAAAAGTACAAGACTTTATAAAATGAATATTAAAAGTTTCTACAAAGTAGAGCCTGAAGTTGTGGATTTTAGTCTTCAGGTAATTTGACAATGAAATATGCGGGGCCGTCTTATGTATATCAACCGTTAGAGTCAGATTCGCGGTGATTGTTTGACCTCCCATTGTTGTTAAAATGACGTTTCCAGACGTTTGAAAGCTTGAAACCGTCTTCCCTATTGAAATTATTAAGATTTTTGTTAATTTAAATGGCTTCTCTTATCAGACGAGGAATTTAATGATTTTCTTAATGGAAGTTCGCGGTAGAGAACCCAAAAACTGGATCTTTTCAATCACGAAATGATTCGGCGGAGCTGAAATCCCACAGAAATTTTTATCAGACATTTTCAATTTTATAATCTCTATCGAAGACATTAAGGGGAATTTTTCAATTAGTCATCGCTGAGCATGGCGAAAAAGACCAAACGATGGGGTAAAATAGGCATCTCTCACGCGAAAATGCGTGCGCATGAAAATACAATGTGCATGGAGGTGGTTAAAGTATTTCTTGAGAATGTTGAGCTGCGAAATTAAACAGTAATGGGCTAATTTTTTCTGGGTATATACAGGAATCTAGATTTATATTCCTGCGTATTTTCTGCTGTGCATAAACGGGTGTACTACTGTTTTTGCAAATTATTAAATATTCTTGTGCAATGGTTGCCCTAGAACACTTGGGTATATTTAGCCGTGAGTTTTGAAGTTATACAGGAGCACGTAAACTAAGACCTGAATCATGAAACGAAGCTTTCGTTCCAGCGGCAAGATTCAAACCGAAGATCCTTGGGTCGCCAGGCTGAAGCGTAATTATCTTGATTACCGCAGCCGGCTAAGTAATAATTCATACATGCATAAATGCCCATGACGCCGCACTTGCACACACACTTTCGGGGTAGGCGCAGTCAAAAAGTTGAATTCTCGGTGATAGGCCTTTAAATCTGACTCTGCTTTAATAATTTCCTCCGTATTGTCCTATCCTTACATACTTCTGTTGCTTCAAATACCCTCGCACACGCCCTCCTTTCCTTATGACTCCTAAAATTCCTTGTCATAAGAGTATCTTCCACTACATTCTCCCATGAAGTTCTTGATATACTACTTCCTTTTATCATAAATCTGCTTCGTGATCCGATTCTCATCCATTCTCTCAGCACAAATAAACCAACGAGACACACTCATTTAATTTATGTCCATTACTGGAGCATCCATTCTATGTTCTTTCATTACTCTTTCATTCCTAACCGTATCCCTCCTACTTTAACCACAAACATTTCTCAGGTACCCTATTCCACTGAATTTAGGTTACTTTTATGCTAATCCTCGCATTATCAGGTTTTGCTGTGTTCTAATAAAATAATAATTCATCTCCCTTGGTTATAAATTGGTACGTTTTTATTAAGATTCCACTGCGTATATTTTTCCAGTCAAAGTTTGCTCTTTGCACTCTGTGCGAGGCTCGCAGAAGCCAGAAGGCTCATTTCATACGATGAGAGATTACGTGATAAGCACGGGAACCGTTAATCCAATAGATTTCTGGGATAGGCGTCATACCCTACGGTCTTTTGCACGCTCGTAGTTTTATTTAAATATACCCTGCTCTGGTTTTGGCTGTGCCGGGCCTTTCAAACTCGTCGAATCGAAAAAAAAAACATTCACCATTCTTGTATATCTCCTACATTCCCTTGCGATTTGAATTTTTTTCGGTTTTATGAAAGGACCGAACATTTGGACGGGGCTAACTGCATCACCCAATGCAATGACAACAATAGCAACAGGCTGACAACTTTTAGAACAAGTTTGGTATTACTATTATAGCAGGTGACTCTAGTTTATATGAGAGATTGGCGCAGTGATGGAAAACGTGTACACATTCCCTTTTCTGAGTTGGCGCGAGAATATTAATTGTGGTAGTGAGATTACTATTTAGCATAACTGTAATGGCGGCAAAATTTGACGTGTAGAAGTTTAGTAGTTTTTAATATGATAACCAGAGTAGATATCATTCTATTAAAAAAGTGAAGAAAACAATTAGAACAAGGTAGTTCGCGCCGAGGAGATATCTTATTTATCTCTTAGGTGCTGAAAACTACATCGAAAATAAATACTTATCGTAAATTACTGCAATACCTTGTACTACTTAGACTTTGGAGATTTTTCCCTGGGTTATAGTACTAGCATTCGACGAACGTAAGTGGTTCACGTAGTTATATATTAGAATAACAATACATATATTGAATCCTTGTTAATGGATTTTAGACCGATGATTAGGAGTGAGCATAAAGTAGAAAACACAATCTTTGAGTGTTTCATTTTGAAGGCCTTTAGTTTTTCAGAAATCTTAACTCTCCAAGTTTTCTGTTCCTATGTATAAATAAATGATAATACTTAATTAAGTGGGGCAAGATTAAGATCCCTTGCCATATGGGAGAAAATTATATCTGCAGTTCATATACACCATATTAGGGCAATAGAAAAAGGAAATTACCAATTTTACAGAGCAAAGAGTTCAGAGGACATCAGTTTACTTTGTCAGGGGAAAATTTTACGATCAGAAATTACATTAATTCACAATACCAAGATGCTGTCACCTCATTAAAACATTTTATATAAAAGATATTCACGTCATAAAATTAAATTTATAATTCAGGATGATAGTATAGGCAATATGAAAAAAATAAGAAAGATTAAAACATTTTTGGAAAAAATGATTGAATTTAGTGCACTTAAAGCAATTTTTAAACACAGTTGGAAGTAGAATGAATGAAATTTAAATGTGGCATGAAGCAATTTCAACGACGTCTGCCGTCCAATTCGTCGTCGTCATTTACCTGGAAAACTGAGGTGCTGAATGATTTAAATTTTCCGGCTGGCTACATGTTATTTTGGTAGACCATAGACCTCTTAACACTGCTTAAAATTTTAATGCTTGCTGTCTGAATGCAAGAATCAATCGAGATCGCTTTTATTATGGATGCTCATAATCTGGTTTGTTATTATTTACTTCCCAAATCTTACATAAATTCCTGAGTAACCATGTAACTAGTTTGAATCAAACAGCCGCTTCAATGGTTTGTGTACCGACATTTTAAAATTATTCAATCTTCACCATGCAGACGCGACATTTCCCTGGCGTTTTTAATGCCTTCGTTTCTCCTTCGGCAAATGACACCTGGAGTAGGATCGTTACTGAGTTGTATTGGGCTCAAATGGCTCTAGCCCCACCGTGCACGTCTGAGCTTCTTTCGCTGCATTAATAATCCAAATCCACTTTCCAGATTCAGGACGTAGTTTTGTGGCCCTTGACCCAACATTCCGTTTTTTAATTGGTCTTTTGTCGTAGGAGATGATGTCCCGTCTAATACTCAAAAAGAGTCCCGTTTTCCTTGTTTACACAGGGGATACGAAGCGCGAGTTAATGAGACTACTTGAGTCATGTCACAAGTGCCATATATTCGGCGCTTCTATACGAAGTGAACGTTAACGGTGAGAAATGACTCCTTTTCATATTGTCATCCTACTTCCTACGCTTTACAAGAAAAAATAAAATAAAAAATAAATGTCGTCAAATTATAAACTTCCCTTATCTTGACAGAATTAATGCAAACTTTGTAAATTTCAAAATGAACTTTATGTCATGTATTACCTGAAAATGTCGCCTATACCATTAAACCGGTCGTAATAAATCAAATTCATAGTGAAATTTACAAAGTTTATATTGATTCTGTCAATATGGATTTTCACAATGTTACGCCAATTTATGCTCATTCAGGGAGGTGGTTATTTCATAGCCAAAAGGGAGTAAATTGAGGATAGCAGAAAAACCTAGTATTGATTTTAATTGGCGCAATAAAGAATCTTGTGTTTTCTATCCCAGGATCTACTTGAATACAACGACAAGCGTTCCCATTATCCCATAATTTCGAATGATTTCTAGGCGTATGGCATAACTAGTTTTCCCGTCCTTTGTGATGATGATTTAATAGCTTCTCAATTCCAAAAGGCCAATTCTCCAACTATCACCTCACCCCCTACTCCTTCATACCTTATTATTTTCTCTTCTTGTTCTCTTTCCTCTCATTTTTATAATTTTCCTTCTACTTGCCATTTATTTAGGAATTGGGTTTCAGATGTTTCCATTGCCAAAGCTATAGGGAACTGTCTACCCGAAGGCACATTTATTCTAGTGGTGGGACTCAAACCCGTGACCTTAATGAAGCCAGATCTGTGCGTCATTAATAATACTCTCATATCAATCATACTCAGCAAGTGACACTCAAAATATTATGCATGTGAAAATATTGACTGGTATATCTGTTCTTCTCCAGCGAAGTGGAGAGGACGACAAAAGTAATTGCTAACTAATGATTTAGGACTTTATAACTTTTATTCAAACTTGATCTGAGAAAAAATACCTGTGCTTATTATCAGATGTGGAGAGTGCAATGGAATCCTACTCTCCGAGATAAAGGAGCAGGTAAATTGGAAGACGCAATGGATTTGTCAGGAACATAATGGTGAGGAAAAAGAGCAGGGAATGTCCGAGGGAGAAGATAAACGAAAAAAATAAACTTAGGAGGGTGTATAAAAAAATAGGATGCTGGAAAGTAGGAGGAGCTAGCAGGACGCAAGAGAATCAGTACCTGATGGGTAATAATGGATGACGGCTGTCAACCAAATCTGCCGGATTGAAATTCCAATGAAATGAATGCTTGAACTATCATCTCACGACCTCCCGCTTCTTTTCCCTTAACAGCCAGGGGGAGAACCTCTCTAATTTCGGGGCGGTGCCCACCCCGGGCTTTGGCCTATCCCGCCTCTTACATCCTGACTCCCACGCGGGACCCCTTTCAGCCGATTATGGCTACCATCCCCACCACCCCCCACTCCTCCCATCCTCTAGAAGGACTCCTCCTCTAGACTCTTTTCTTACTCCTCTCACGTACCGGAAGGTTGGCTCAGCAGAAACCAGCCAGGCGTGCGGGAAAGGGTGAAAAATAGAACGGGCGAGCTTTATTTCCCGGGTTACTCGGGAGGGGAGGTATGGAGAACCATGATAGGGATTCAGTAGGAAGGAATAAAGGTCGGATCGCATTAAACACATAAGAACATAAAGTAAGGTAAGCTGAGGTAGCCATCGGAATGGAATTGATGTCGTTGCTAGATTTCTGGCTTCCCATCTCGAGGGCAGGGTTTTGAATATCGGCGGTTGCCGAGATTTTTCAGTGGAATCCATAGACCCACTCTTCAGTATCAGTATCTCGCAGTACTTGTGAATTAATTTTTTTATCAATTTATTTTCCAAAGCCACCGAAAACAACTCTCACGGCCTTTTACATCGGTGCAATGTACGAGTACACATAACCTTGCCCTGGGTGGTGCAACTGTTTTCCAATCCACCCGGGCGGGAATAGAACCTGCAACCCTTGGGTTAGCAGGCGAGGTCTTTATTCCGCCACTACTGGGGCCGGAATTAGTATTACTAATACTAATCAGTAGTAATGTTTTGGCTTGTGTAATATATGTTACCATATTCCCCAACTCTCATAGTTATTGTTTGCGCTGCATTATTCTCCTGACTGTTTTCTGGTCAGCGCCAAGTAAACAGGGGAGCGTTCGAGGTTAGACTTACAATTAGAACTGAGAAGAGTATTGCATGTCTGGTGTGGAATCATTCCGTGCCACATACCCAGGAGTTGGCTTGTACGGTACTTCGTTGATGTAGATATAAATGTTGAGTGCTATGTGAAGCGCCATTCAAGTACAGTTCTCGGATGAGGCGTTAAACCGTGCTCCCTTTGGTGACTTTTGTTAAGATCAGGCTAGCAACGACGCCGGATTTCTCTCCAACCTTCCTTTATTTCTCAAATAATCATTCCCTTAGCAACATACCTTTCTATCTTGGCGCTAATAATCTCAGCTATCGAACATTTCCCCGAATGAGCAATCAATCCTAGGCTACGATCGTCCGATACCGATGAAAATACTTTCTTATTTTCTCAAGTTTGCAAATGGGATTTTTTTTAATCGCTAATGTCTAGGAATAATTACAATTGATGCAATGGTTTCAAGGAAACCTTGGATCAATGTACACCCATTTAGGAATACATATTTATAATCGGAATCCATTTTTTCCTGCAAATGCGATGATGTGAACGCGAATCACTGCATAGAGAACCGACTCCTTCTTTAGCAACTTGAGTTTACTTCTGCATTTTTACATTCCGGTTGCTGGCGGGGCATCTTTTCACTCATGCGATTGATCAACGTAAGAAATCACTTATATTCGTGATTGACCAATGTGACGACATAACTCCATAGATGGGCAAGAGTCACCTTATGAGTTCGTTCATAAGGCGCGTATTAAATGTTATCTATCTGAAATCCACGTTCAAGTTCTTCCGTCTTTAAGTTACGTTCTAACGTCCAATGTGAGTTGAAGGAGATTGTCTAAGGGGAATTAGAGAGGAGAAAAGGTTCGGTGCGTGGGTAATCGGTAATTATCATGAGAGTTGGGGTAGAAGGGGTGAAATGACAAGGGAAGCAGCGACTTCTGCTTTAGGAACCTATTTTTTATCCCCAAGGAGTCGATTGTTATGCTCCAGGGAAGATCTCCTGGTGGTAGTTACGCTTCTTATGTTAGCTACGTAGCGAGCAAGAGCGGTGGATGGACGGACTGGGCCGGAATCACCACTTTATACCCTGGGTCATCGCTCGTTTCTGGTGACGGTTGCTGCTTGAAGGCTCGATCACATTGAGCAGAAGAGAATAACTTAATAACGTAACGTTACTAAAGCTCAGGGCTTCTTTCGTCCGAGAATTCCAATTTACCATTGAAAATACTTCCTTCTATTTTGAACCAATGGTATTTTTTCATCTTTAAAATCCATAAAAAGTCCAAGATTAAATTTTTGAAACAGGGATTCTCTTACGGCTAGTGTATCTAATACTACCTACATCAACATCCACATAACACCCTGCAAGCCGCCTAAAGAATGTGTGGCAGGGAGCGAGCTTTCACAAAGATGCGCTACACCACACCCTAATAAGAATAATGAAACTACGACTATTAATGCATTAGCAAAATCCTGAAAATTCATGTTAAGAGGCGATATTCCACCAACATGCGGTACACTATAGGTATGCTTACAAATTTAGAGAAACTATAGCATTAATGTATTTAGCAACTACAAAAACGCTCATGAATACCAGAGTTATACAAGAACAATGGAAGCGGTTCTGTTGATACTACCTTGCGAACCGCCTCAGGGTTGGGACTGGGTGGGGGGGAAGGCAACAGCAATGATAGTGGGTGGGGAGTAAGGAAAATGTCTTGGAAGAGTGAAGCGGCGAAAGTGAAAAGTATGTTTACGGATGGCCTTTCTGTCTCACTGTTTTTGCTGTAGTCATCTCTAGTGAGTGGCAGGAAGAAATATTTGTACATACATAAAAGCTCGGCAATGAATCTCTCTTATTTTGTCTCTTCTATCAGTTGTATAAATTCTAGTTGAAAAGTTACCTAAACAGGCTAAAATATTGGCAAAATAGCCAAGAAGTAACGCATAAAGTAAACAATGAAATAGAAATTAATTGAGGCTAAATTATTGATAAATAATACATTAAGTAATATAATGATCTCCTTGACAGTTCCTTATAATTATTTAAATTTTTAAAGTATTGGAAGAAGCTACGTTCTTAAGTTATGTCATAGTGTTCAAGCGTTGCGTTAAAGTGTTCTTATATGAATCGCCATTGAGGGAGCTATGGAGAATGCTAGAGAGGTTGCTAGTTTGAACCGACTTGAATCACCGCTTTTAACGCTTGGTCGTCGCCCGTTTTCTAGGGGCCTTAAGCTCTCGGGCACTGTTAGCATCGGCGCTCCAAACTGCGAGGGCCGTGCACTGTCGAGCGGGAGTTTTCCTGTACTTGACCCATTAAAGTGCGTGAGAATCGACCGCAATACGGCCTGAAAGATTTATTCTTTCACCATGTCGAATCCTCTTAGCCTCGGTAGTATGTTCCATATTTGAATTTCGCATTACGAGTCCAAGACGGTCTGCCCAAATCGAGTAGAATAGTCCTCAAGCCCGTTTGCGATCTCGGTGGTTCTTGCATCCTCCGTTTTAATCTGCTCCTATTGTGTATTTTGCATTCCTCTGGAATTCCCTCTCTCTATCCTGATGCTTGGTCTTGAGACGAACAGAGAGTAACCGAGGAAAACAGATGATCACTTTGAAACTTTGAAGCCTTTCATATGCGCAAATTGGAGATTCTAACTTGACTGACTCGCATTACGTTGCTATTTATCGTGGTGTATTCAGCGTTGAGCATGTAAATAGCCATAGCTGTACGTGCATTATACAACTTTATACATGCAAAACAATTCCTCAGTTGGTGATTTTTGCGTCCAGCCGAATAGAGTTCCAATCAGCTTGGTCTCAATACTATCAGTCAGTCTCATCTTCTCACATAATATTTTTGGCTATCTAACCTCGGAAAGGGTGGATTAAAGGGAGCAGCAGGGGTCAGCCGCTCGTTGTAATTCCTGGGGAATTAGAAAAAATGGTAATCATGAGGTATTAAATACCCCCAGACCCTCTTGGAAAGTCGCAATTCGCCGCCCCCTCCCCCTGCCCCCAAACAACGACCTTAATCAGCTCCTGAACCTCCTCGGCTGTGTGATTTCAATGAATATCGTAATCGGAACATTGATGTTGATGCATGATTCTTCTTGCATAAAATCTTGTTTCCGACGCATTAACCGCATAACTTGTCAATAGGTGGGGGTTGATTTAGCTTCCGTATAATTGAAAATCGAATTCGACGCATTCCTATAATTCACCCAGCTGATGGGAGGAATAGGTTGGGAGCCGTAAGAGACTCGGAGCGTTAACACATTACGGAGATCAGATTACTTGGAAAATTCAGTTCAGGTAAGCTTCAGTACAACACGGAGGATAATATTTTGACCACACACTTTTTTTCTATTACTGATAGAAGCGACAAAATAATAGAGCTACACTTCCGAGCTGATAGGAATAAAAATTCCTACTTTCCACGCTCCATTTGTGATTATAACAAAAACAGCGTGACACTTACATATGACAGATCAATAACATACAATTCACATCCTTTCTTTTCCGTGATTCCTCCTCTTCCATGACTTATGTGTCTTAACACCTACTGCCACACGCCTTAGCGGCGGCTCGCAGGGTAGAATTTTGTTCGAAAGCATTCGATGGTTTGGTTTCAACATTCGTAAAACGGCCTCAAGAGAAGAGAGAGAAATCAAAACTGGAGGAATACTGGGAACTGGAGAACAGTCGGTAAAGGGTGTAGATCGAGGAAGTTGAGGCCATATCGGTTCCTGAGAAATGAGGATGGAATGCGGGTTGAGAGCCTTGTCCAACTTAGGTGAGATGCCAAAGTGTTCGATGCGGGTGCTCTTACTCCGCGGGGAAGGGATTTATTTTTCGCCGGCTGGAGGGTGTTGTATGAAATGAAGCGCAAGGAAGGATACCCGCTGAGTTAATGCATTGCCAATGATTTGAAAGGGAGGGCCTAAAAGATCCGAGGAAATTTCGTCCGATTGATGAAAGGCGTTCTGTCTGCACTGCTACTTATTTTCCTGTATTTGCAACGTAGTACAAAGGCATGGGTTCATCGGCCAAGGGTCTGAATTTATTTTATTTATGGAATATAGTAGTAGCGAAACATAGTGGCAGTTGTCTACACGGAAAGTGACGTCAAGGAGGGGAAGGCTCGTGTGGAAGGGAATCGGCTAAGGAGAGGGGGTATAGGACAGAACATGAAATGTAACGCTGCCAACATAACTAAATTAATTTGAGAGGACGGGAATGTGTCAGCGAGTCATTTCATTTCATGGCAATGTTTTCAAGTCCACGCATGAAGAAAATTTCCCGCGTGAATTGAGATTCGAACCCAAATTCCTGTATTTTGCGTCAATTGCTTCGGTGTATAAATCTTTATAGTTTGGACATCCAGGATAACGTAATATTGTAATTATTCGTCACAAAATTAGGTTACACTCTTACTTAATCCTGCCACTTCAGGATTATTTTCTCACTGTATTTCATTTGTTTTTCCCCTCACCCGGTGATTACAAGAAAGCTGCTATCTAGTCTAGCCCCTGAGTACCTAGTGTTTACCTTGATGAACCGCATTTATTTTATGTTAATACGAAACTAATTAAGGTTTATTACATCCATAAAATCGTGAGAAAGTTCGATGAGGCTTAAATGAACTTGCCAGTTTCCATTAAATTAGTTCAATATAAATTTCTTTGAATCCTCATTGATTATTACCCTTTAGAGAAGCGTTCTTTATAAGTGATTTTCGCAAAAAGTAAAATAAATTCGTAAATATTAGCAGTGGAATATGAGATTTTTAAACATTTTCCAACGCCATGTATAGTAAACAAAAATGGTTAGTTTGTTGGTGCAAAATGGGGTGATTGAAAAGGATTCTTACGATTCCCTTTAGGCATTGTGTAGTGATAGTTTCATGAATCCCTTGTTCTGGCTTTTCTTAATTATTAGCGTTTTGATAGTTGTATAATAAGTCTTTTGTCAATTTTAACTGTTTTTGGTTTCGGTATTAAGATAAACATTAGTCAAAAAATCACTATTTCTATTTTTAGCCAAATGTTGTATGTCGTAATTGATCCAAACGCAAGTTTAGAATATGAAATTTTAAAAAAATTCCTAGATAAAACCTTATGTATTTGCATTCGCGCCGTAAATTGACAATTTTATGTTTTTAACGGTGTCTGGATTAGTGATATAATTTTTATTAGTGCTGTAACATTTGGTGTATTTTTGACTGATATGGTGAATATGTATTGGATCACGCATCCCAAAAAGAACGGGTGAATCATATATGTTAGCTTGAAATAATTTCTTATTAAAATATTTCAGTTCTTGTTGCTTCATAAATTTCTGATTACTTCTTCCACTGACTTATCATTTTATTTTAATTTTTTAAGCCGTAGGTTCTCGTGGTTTTCAACTTTTAAGAAATTAAAGGAGAGCAAAACTTCTTTAGACGCTATACATGGCGTTACGCCTTACTTTCAGAACACCATTCTAGTATCAACGATAAGGTTGAGTTTCGTCCAAATGTAGTTATTTTAGAGAATGCCTCATGTGCCACATTTTGGAATCGTTTTGAATCCAACATGATAGATAGGGTGACTTGGATTCTGTAAGGACTCAACTTGGTCGAACCTCGGGAACTCCGTGGATGTGACGTCACTGCCCCCGACAAATCTTAACTTTTGAATGGACCCTTGAGAAATTGTTGTATCTATGACGCCAAAATTTCGTCACTGCCGAGTCTCGGAAATTTCAAGGCTATACAGAATTGTCTCCTAGTTTATAGCCCACCCATTTTATTTTTTGCATAACCGACCATGGTTTCGGCATTAATTACTGTTTCCGATACCTTGAGAATGGTGCATTGTGTCGAAACCATGATCGCTTATCGAAAATTAAGAGTGAATTATGACCCAGTTGTCTTATTTATCATGCTTTTATTTTCTTGTGGACGTCTATTCGATGTGGACGTCAATGTCACTAGCATTGCCATTAATCTGTTTGCTTGATTGAATCACCAACTCGCCTATTTGTCCAAGTCGTAAAATCTGTTTTCACAGAGAATTACGTGTGGCTATTAGTTAGCCCACCATTGGCTAAATCCCTAAATCTCACCATCATTTATGATTTTTAAAGCGTTGGCATACGCACTAACCTTAAGAGTCTCCTTTTTCTGTCGGGAAGCCGCAGATTTTAAGAATGAGATCCTCGCCGAAAGGGTAGATTTTGCTGCATCATTACGACGGTGGCGCGGTGATAAAACCAGAAGGCGTATTTGGAGGATTTGGTAGCTTAAGTCTGACAACTTCCTGTCAGGTTACGCCATTAGGTGCAAGTCCCACTAAAAATTTTTCCTAAAGTGACTCGTGAGACTTCGACTTCTCGGGACAAGCTGCGCTTTCCTCATGATTACTACCCATTAAGTAACCCGCCGTCATCTTGCGCAAGGAGGTGAACTGTTACGGTGCACTTCGAGAGCTTTCTTTTTTTTTTAAACTCAATTTTCAAAGTTATGGTGCTCGTCTGGCGCTTCGATTTTTTTACTACTCAAGCTTTACGGCTTGATGGACGGAGTAATTAGGACCACAGTGAAGTTGAACAAATTTCTTCATGTAGGTAAATATCCACGGATATGGCTTTCGTTGAATGGATACATATATAAATAATGCAAAATCTGGTCTACACATACATTACATCTACATAATACCCTGCGAGTCACCTGAAGATTGTGTGGCAGGGGCTGCGTTTCCACCAACATATAGTATGCTATATCTACAGTTGATGAAGGAACGACTTTTAATACATCAGTAAAAACCTGCAAATACCTTCCAGGAAATGAAATTTTAACCGTATGCACTGCACCATATGCTATCAGTGTAATGGAACTATGAGTATTAATGTATTTTGCTACGACATAAGTGCACAAAGATACGAGGGTTGTTCACCACGGCACGGATATCAAAGCATTCGTTTTCTTGCCCTACATTCTTTTTTTTACTTTCATAAGTAACTAGGGGTAGATTGGACACTGTACGTGTAAAAAATCTGGAAGATTTTTTTTACTTCCATAAAACTTACCTTAAACCGCTAGATTAATTTAATGAATGAATGATAAGTAAGTTTTTCAACTGAATGTAGGAAGCGAGTGTTTAGATAACATTCGTTTTCTGACATTCTCTTCATGGGCAGAAATCATTTGACACAGTCATAATTCCATGTCTTCGATTGAAATGCGATCCAATGATTCGATTTGATCTAAACGTAGTAAGTGAGTACCCTTGCTCATCTTACCGCTGAGCAAAAAATCTTGGTGGAGTTGGGATTTTTCGTCAACAGTCTGTCTTTTTTGGAAAGAAAATACTAAAATTACGCTTTTACAATTTCTCCCTCTATCAAAAAACCACGAGTAGTACTTGTTCATAAATATAGTTAATTTGATTTTAGCGAAAATTATTTCATATTAATTCCCATAGTTATATCTAGATATTAAATTTCTACATTTATGTAGTATTTCCAAACTTGTTGAAAAAGTTTAGGGTGATTTTTGTCTCTTCGTGGGTAGAGAGTCAATCTATTGAGAAGTCAAGGTTGAATAAATACCTTTAGCTTAATGATTTCCGAGCTATAATTTACGTGTGTCATGAAGTAAGCAATTTGGTACTCTGAGGTACTCCGAGATATAGAAAAAATTAGAAAGCTATCTAATGACACATATTTAATAACCCTAATTATAAATAAAATAAAAAATAACCCTGAGCATAGGATTGAACGATGGAGTCAAGTTTGTCTTCATGATCGAAGGAGCAGGCAGCAATTCTTTATGCATCTAGTATGATATGGAAATATGTCATCCACGGAGCGTTTCACAAAATTTTGGTAGAGACACAAACTCAATGCGACAGCCAAGTCAGCGTCTACAATGCGTTTGCGAGACGTTTCGCGAATTAAATATCTAAGATAGTGTCGGGGACGCTTTAGTGGTAGCAAAACTTGGTGGCAGTCTCTTGCGCGAGGCGTGACGTTATAGAGTGGTAGATTAAGGAGCGGATGGGAGCGTAGAGCACATGGTAGGCAGCGCTGCCTACATAATAGCATTTGACTAAAGAGTGCAGTGAAAGTGTCAGCAGCACGTTACTCTACATGCCTTACGATCTAAACAAAGCTGTATCAAAATACTCTGCATATTGAAGTAAGTAACTCGGTATGATTACACGCTTTATTGTACTAACCGACCCATGATAAAGTATGGAATTATACTGAGCTTATACTTATTTCAATATGAAGAATATAAAAGATTTCCACAGTGTAACGCCGGAGAGCATGTCTTATATCCAAAATACTCTGTGTTCATAGTCTATCGGCGTAATCCACCAAAATAATGGGATAAAGAGTCTTCTTCTTTCTTTCAGGATTAGACTTTATGTCTACTCCAGCATTTAATTCCACCATCTGGTCCTTAAGACTTGTGACATCTCTCTTTTCTCAAGTCTTATACTCATTGGTCTTCTTTGGAATTCTCTTACTTGTCATGATGTCTGTATTCCTTTTTAAGAGCCACAGAAAGCAAAGATGCATACAAAATATTGAGAATTTTGAATTCGGCAAGGAAGGTTTGCGACTCGCACTAAAAGCTAACCAGTGAGTAAAATTTCTAACCATTCACAACGCGCTGCTACCAAAATGGATCTTACAATCGAGTGATGAGTCCTATTAATGATGTGAGTTTCGTGAGTTCCCCGAAACAGCTCAGTTGAAGTGCAGCGTCAATGGTAAATAGTGAGTTGATCTATCGAAGAATTAAAATGGAATATTTGTTGTACAGTGAGTGTTATTTCACACTAACTCGATAAAATTCTCCGTATCCATTTTCGCTTCAACGTATTCACCGGCGTCTTCACAACAAAACCACGTTTTCAAAATGGCTGCACGAGGAGAGAGGAGATATCGAGAGTAGAAATCGATTGCTCCCTGACTATCGATATTGCAGCAGGCCGGGCTATTAGCTGGAATTGAGATTGCTCAACTTCATGCTACGCCATTGTAAGCCGTTGTGAACTAACAAACGCTATTCTCAATGTTTCATCTCCGGCGTTGCACCAAAGCAAGCCAAGTTACGCCGGGTTACGTTGTTGCGATCGAGGCCTTAATCCACCTTGCAAACCAGTTCGTAGGAAATGTACCTTTCCAGTGAAAACGGTCTTCTGCGCAACTGCCACTATAATTAGCTACCAAACTGCCTTTCATTTTTTTCTCCTGAATAACATGAACATGTCTACTTGACCGTGATTTCTTTGATGCCCAGCTTGATTTTCTCCACGCGAAGCCCAAACCAGGAGCGGAGGCGTATGTATTTTGTAGAGAGAGGTGTTCCATACAGGAGAGGAGGCGGGGAACGTGGCTTAGGACGAGTTCGTCTCGCGGGTGCGGGTGGTCTAAATCGGCTGGCGGCGGCTGTCCACTTCAGCTCGAGTGATTCATGGTCCCTCTTTCGCTCCTTTCCACATTTTCTGGCACTTCGGTGTGGAGCGAGGAGGGCTCGCCGCCGCGCCGCCCGGGGAGATTTTTACGGCATTCTCCCACTCCTGTTATCACCACCGAGATCCTTGCGTCGGGAAGATGCACGTGATGGCGCCTCCGTCCCAAAGCACCTCCAGCAAGCAGATCGCTCGTTTGCCTACCAGGGGTGGGGGGGTGCGTTCTATTGCGGAACATTGAGGCAGCAAGCCGTAGATCATGCTGGTCGTAAAAAAAACTCGGATTATTTCCTCTAGCACTAGCAGTAGTGGGAAGGAGTAGTTGGGAGAGGGAAATAAGCGTCTAGCCCAAGGATTGTTTCATGATGTTTATTTTTCATTTCCGCAGGAATAGGGGTTTTGACTCTCATTCTATTTCCAGTCGTAAAAATATAAATGATTTTTTGCTGATGAAGTAGGATTAGAGGGCTGGAAAACGCGAATAATTGAGTATTTATCGCGTTGGAAAAGGAGTTCTTTATTTTGGTCGCTGTCTTAGACCTCATAAATCCTACTGGTCTTAAAAAGGTATCTTTCGTAGCACTGATATTAGAAGGCCGTTGTAAATGAGAAAAGGAGGTTATTTATTGCATTATAAGAAGTGTTTTTTTAGTTGTTTTGAAGCCATCCCCGGAAATGACAGGTTAGGTCATAAGAAAAGGAAGTTGTAGCCGTGTTATAACCGTGGGTAACTATTCGGAGATCCCCAGTGGACCTCCCGCGAAAAACTCTTGGTTTAACAATGTGGAACTACGGGAAATATTCTTGTGTGGCGATTGAGAAGCACAATGCCAGCAGACGCCATGGGTTTTAGCGTAGGGATTGGACTTTCGGTGTGGAGGGGAATGGAGGCTCAAGGCGAGTAAAAAGGCATCGTCTCGGGTGAATTGGCCTGAGTATGTGGTTGGAGTGACATGAAAGCAAGTAGAATTATTTATGAGGATAATGATTACTGTAGCTGATCCTGGAGTACTCTACAGCGAATTATAGATCAGTCTTCAGTGGATGACGACTGTTCGGAGAACAGTTTTCTGCCTCAAACAAGAGGATTGCTAGTGAAAGGTTGTACTGTCACGTGGAAACCTGTTATTTGCTCGTGCCCCTTAATTAAAGATAAGCCGACTCATTTTCAATGATATGTGCTCTATCTGCCGGTCAGATTAATGCCTTACTCCATCCTTCCTTCAATGTAGATCATTGTTTACGTTTCGTACACTAAAGCTGTGGAAACAATAGCACCACGAACGTATTTCCTGATTTTTCAGTTATATCTTCTCTAACTACTAAAATAGGGAGCGTTATTTAATTGCAAAACATTTTGTAAGGCTAAGCAGGCTTTAAATAAAAATATATTCATTACAGGAGTTAGCTGCATATCCCGAAGGGTTTTAGTTAACCAATGCACTCGTAAGAATGGTGGTAGGGATATATGTTCTAAACTTTTACTAATATTAACTTTTCCAAGTGCTATGGTCCGGACCGTCCATAACTTGTAAATATTTTACTGTGACAGCCCTGACGAGTACAAATCATCCACATCGTGTAAATCTCGCCTTTTCTTTATGCTGCCTTGCGAATGAAATATTTTAACTCAGCATCACGTTCTAGATCACTTTAACAGGCAAAGCTATGTGCATGAAGAATCTGGTAAAGGCACCTTTAAAGCTAATATTTCTACTCTCATTAATGCCAACTGTTCCAGGATAGTGTAACCCACTGTCATGATTAGTTGCAATAAAAATATATGGTCGTTGAAGTTTGCTCTTTATCCTGACGCTTTTCAGTAAACTAGTTGCCTTCTGTGATCCGGATCGTAGTAATCTAGTATTGAATTGGTGCGTACAGACAGCCATGACAAGCGCGTATGGTTCAGGACAAATGCCTATTCTTCTTCTATTTTGCTCTTTCGCACTCTTCGGGGAGCTTGGTTTCCATGGGAGTAGACTCACCGCTGGAGTCTCGCACAATGCCGACCCCGCTCTCCCCCCCCCCAACCCCATTCCCTCCCCCCACTGCCAACCAAGTACGTAAACCATTGTAACCACGCGACTGCATCATGACGCTCTGTTGAAAGAAAAAAGTAAAAAAAAGCCATGAAGCTCAGCGGGATGCCCGAAGCGGGAGAGGGGGGGGGGGGGCGCTCACACAATACACACACACACCCGCACCCAGGCAAGCGTGTTCGCGAGGTGCCCTACTTGCCAAGTCAAACGGAAAACCTCTGCGACTGAGGGCGGGAGCGGAAGGCAGTGTTTGAGTCGTCACTAGTACGTACGCTATGTAGGTATATATGCCCCGATCTTATGTTTTGTATTAATTTTTATGTATTTTATTTTAGTTCTATGGAGTGAGAACTATAGCGCACGGCGTATGAAAAAGAAATACCTGAAAGTACGACGAATTCTACTGAGGGGATTGTCGAGTAACATGGGCTGATGGAATGTGGAGTGTATTGAGGTGAACGTTGAATGAAGTCGTGACGTAACTCGGATTTCGTTTCCCAAGAGGAGGGTGCGGGCGGGTTATTGAGAGCATAGGCAAGAAGTGGGGGAGGAGGGTAGTGCTGAGGAAAGATTATTGACAGTCAGGGGCCAAATTGGGAGCGTTCTGGCATGAAACTTTCGGTTACAATGGAACTGTTAATAGCTGATTTTTCTGTCTGGAAAGGTCTTGGAAAATGCGATATGTATTTATCATTTTTAATATTTGAAAATTACATACATATATATTTATCCAAGCAAAACTTGGCTTTGCGAGGATAAGCGTAAGACTAGATTTGTTGAAGTGGGGATGGGTTATCTGAAAAGAGTGTGCTGTAAAAACAGAAAAAGATAGTGTTAGCAAGGTGTTGGACATGAAAAGAAAAGAAATGGATGCTACAGTAATGGATATGTATCAAAGGAGTGTACTTCGTCGGTTCAGAATGAATGAGAATTGGATGACGAAGTATAATAATGGTAGAATGGAGTATGGTGTAAGAGAAAGGGGTAGGCCGATATAGCCATGCGTGAATGTGGTGGAAGATACTTTTAAGAGAAGGAATATTAGGAGTCTTAAGAATAAGAGGGTGTACTCGTATATGAAGCAAATCATGAGTTTCACTGAAAGATATGCAAGGATAAGGAAGTATGAAGGAAATTATTGAAGTATAGTAAGCATTGCCTATCATCGAAAGTTAAAATGCTTGTTACCCCCCCTTAACGGCGTAATGGGTATACATATATCTATGTTTATAAAATTAGTTGTTTAAATATTTCATTAATCAAATATGCATATCCTCTGATAAATAAAAAATGTAACTTTTTCTTTTAGTGTTTTGTTTCTGTAAACTTAATTAAAAATATTTGGATTTGGGGGTGGTAGGGGATTTATTGAATGAAGGGCTTGCATTATGGGAATTGAACCGTGAAAGATTCGATGCAGTTACAGCCGCGACTTGCGATGTCTCCGTTGCTTGACATATGCGACGTTTTCGAAACTCTGAAAGTAAAGGTTTGTTGTCATTCCTTGCTTGAGAATGTAAGGAAAAGACGGGCAAAGAGTCTAGCATGGAGCGTAGCGTGGAATGGTGCAGAAAGATGGACTCTGAGGATATAAGATAAGAATAGACTTCTTGCGTTTAAAACGTGGGTGAGGAGGATGATAAAGATGGTGGATGGACAGAAAGGAAGACGAACGAGGAAGTGCTCGGTATGGTAGGTTAGGAGAGAAAAATGCTTGAGGAGATAAGTAGAGGGCGGATTCAGTTGTTGGGACACTTAATGAGGCGTGATGGGACGCTGAATGTTGTGTAAGAGGGGAGGATGTTGGGTAAGCGAGGAAGGGGAAGAACGAGAATATGCTTTGTGGATGGGATGAAGAGAGGCAGGAGGCATTGCTCGATGAATAGGAAATATTTTTTCGAGATTAGGAATCAATTATAATAATAACAGATGCTGTAAAAGACGAGTAGATCCAGTCATGTTCCATGTATACCTACCTTAACCGGTAGGAGACCTCTTACAATGTAACTGTCACAATTTCTGAGTCTATAAGTTGAATGAGATAATGTATTAACACAAGGCAAGATAGTCCAGTGTAGTGGGAGTTGTAAGAATGAACCTTCGACCATATTAAGTGGAATAGGTTTAACGTCGTCATCAACGTAGATAGATGATATCAAACTCGGATTTGTGTTATAGAATCTTATCACATTGCTCAGTTAAAATAAGAAAATGACATTGGAAAGGCAAATCCTGGGACAGTAATTATTTTTAGAATATGCTAATTTTTACTCAATCTTTGTGTTAAATTTCAGATTACGTGCGTTATCTTTGTTGTGCTGATCCTTTTTCGTAAGAAAAGGCTTCACTCTTGTCTTTAAAGACGCCATCTGCACCGTTACTTGATACATAAAATGCTGAGAGTATGTATTTAAAATTAACTAATGTGTTGCATAAATCTGTCATTTGTCAATGTTATATCACATTTCCATTCACTCATAACCTTCCATCTGAGTTTAATATTACCGTAACTCTAAATGTGTGATATTTGAAGTCGTTTCATTATTGTAGTTTATGAGCCATGTGATAGCAGTTTTCGATACAGGATTCTAAAGGTTACCCTATTAATTGCGTTCCCATTCTGGCCGAGGTTCTATGAGTCGCATGTTTCTGCTGGTAGCTCTGACTCTACATATCATATCCAGTCTTTTGATCTTGCGATGCTCATGGTCTGTCTTGCGCAAGGGTCGCTTTAATCCAGTTTCCTAAGTAGCAGGGTCAGGATTGATGCAGGAATAATGGGGGCAGGTTTATGGTGCAGTAGAAGTACTCTCCCCCGAGTGAATCATTTCGTGACGCAGTCAGCCATAAAATTCCTAACTTTAACGCCTGAGTGACTCAGACGTGCACAAGAAGTTTTAAGTTTTATATATTGTGACGGAACGTGCTGGGCGTTTGACCAAACCCCCTTTCTTTCGTCCGCCGCAGAATCTTACGGCCGGGCCGTCCCCCACTTCCCTCGTCCCTCTCAATTAGTTAAAGAAAGCCTCCCAAAGGAAGGAAGGAAGTCTTACTTCGCTTGTGAAGTAAAAAAAGGGTGCCACACATGACCGCGGTCAAGCTACTCGGATGGTAGAAGAGAGTGGAAATTACTTTCTCAGGGGGAGATCTTGATAGGTAGGGACGCCTTACCCCCACGATCGCGACGGCGTACGATGCCACACGAACAGGAATACCGCGCTCTCGTTCAGGGAGAAAAAGACTCGCAGTAGCTATGAGAAATTGAACCCTTTTATTTGAACACACATGAAAAATGTACACTCTTAAATCCTAATGAGGGATGAATGCACTGGTGATTTGCGGAACATTAATGAAAAATACCCAGCAATGACTGGCTTAACTATGAACTAATGATGTAAGAGACAAAAGTTGAACAAATTGACATAAACTGAATGAAACCCTTCAAATGATATTTACAAGCTCCTCGTCCTTTCGTTCGAAGTATAATTATGGACCTTTTGGACGGGAGAAAGTGATATAAAATTAATCAGATTAAACTGATTATCAAATCTGTGGTGAGCCCTTTTCGGCTTCTCAAAAAGTTCACGTGGGTGAAACGGTGGAGTTGGCAAATTCGTCTTCGCCACGGTTCACTGCGGGTCGACGGCGGGGAAGGGATTCACTTGACCGTTGACCGGTCTGGGTCAGGGGTGGATGTGATCAGTACTTAGGCTTTGTAGAGGTGCTTGGTGCATGTCCGGAGAAGCGTGGGTTTCCCGGCCCTGGGGTGAGAAGGTATCGGCACCTGGCTCGGCCCGACCTTCGTCGTCCTCTTAGAGCCAACGGGGAAATTATTCTTCCGCTGCGGGGTCGTTCGTTGGATGGGATGTCTTTCCTCCCATGTGACGACTTTTCCGCAGACTCTCCTCTCCGGTTCCACACCTTATGGCTGCCTCGATTAAGCACGACTGTCCTTCCGCCTGCCTCGAGCTGTCATGCCAGTATGTCTCCCTCGAGCTCTCTTGTCCGTCTCACCTGACGGCTGCCTGTCGTCGTTCTCTCTCTTTTTACCTAGTCATGTGTTTACCCATCATACCCTTACACCAAAAAACAATTGATACTTGATATTTACAAAACCTTGGGCGGCAGGTTCAAATTGCCGAGCGAGCCGTTTCCTCCCTGATCGCCAGCCTAGGATCTCCTCAGCGACGCGTCATTAAAAAAAAGAGAATCACGCCAACACGAGCGGACTGTTACAATATATTGGTTCAACTTTTATCATGAATAGTTTGAACGTTTTTCTTTAAGCAAGGTGCTTCTCTGGGATTTAGGTCTCCAGCAGAATTATGCCATAAGCATCTGGTAAATCACTCAATATGTACCAATCATTCCTGCCATCACTTACTCTAGGTATAAAGGTAATATAAGTGGATAAGAATCCATTCGGCATGAAATCCGCTTAATCAATCAGATTACCGCTTCGCACACAATTCCCCGTCGGAATTCAAACCGGTGACCATTGGTATTCCGGATTTCGCGGGTCCAGAAATTTTTCCAAGTAATGTTTAACGTTTATCGCGACCATTGGTTACCGTGAAGCTTTTAATTTGGTAATGTCATCATGCGTTGGCCATTCTGTTTTCTAATGTTCTTCTCTTCTCAGTATTATCTGAAAAAAATTTTATTCACACTGTGCTTTCATTCACAGAAGTGATTACCTTGTAAAAAATATTCTTGTTTTTGACTGCCCTGCCCCTAGTGCTCAACGATAACTACCTTCCTTAGCTTGCAGCGATAGGTTGACCCAGATTTTTAGGGTCCCTTATCTGATACTCCCTTGCCTTTCATGAGTGGATATAATACTCCTCTTCCTTTTTTCCTGGTCACTATGGTAAGAAAAAGCAAGACGATCACAGCTGAAGGGTTACATTTTGAGTGATATCTGTCTAAAACTTTTCCTCACTTCCCATTGTTATTAGTTTCTTGATGGCCCTAATACCCTCTACCAAACGTCCTTGCGGTAACATGTAGATTAAGTATTGACCCTTTGGAATTGTATTTATTTTACATGTTTTGACTCATTTATTGTTAAATAAACCAATTTCAGAGGGAAAGTGACATTGAGTGATAGGATGGAGATGGTTAGCTTCTTCCAGGAATGAAAGGGATCTTCCTCCACTAGCGGAAGGAAGTCCAAGTGTGTTCTAGCTTTCCTGATTGACAGCCGGAGGGAATCAAAACCGATTTATCATCAACTGCAGGCTCGAAATACGACCCTAAAGAGCTTTGGAAACAAATGATAGCAAAACGGTGTTTCCGAAATGAGATATTGCTTGCACGCGTCGATAATGGTGTTTGGAAGTTCGCCGTTCCTTCAAATAATAGCACGATGATAAGGATACATTTAAGGCTATGCGCGCGAATATTCCATTTATCTATCCATTATCAAGGACCCTTCTACATTTACGTTGGTATTTTCAGCCGATATATTCCTTATCTAATATTTCTCCTGCTAGAGTGAAACTCAAACTATTTTTTATGCACCTATCAGTAATTATGGTAGGTGCATATCGACTGAAAGCCGAGGGCATTGTAGTTACATTGTCATTTTGGCTGTTGGCCGAATTTTAAAGTTTTAATACACCATTCTACTTTTGGTGCGTTGGATTGATTTGCTCCGTTTGTATAGTTCCGTCAAAATATAATTCTGAAAAAAATATCTTCACCTGTGACTCGATCCAATAATCATATGTTAGTACAGTGGAAAACGTCAATGAATAGTTCCAAAACCGATGGTATCTAGTAAAAAAATTTTAGGCATACATGCCAACCAAAAATAGCAACAATGGGTATAAAAACCACGTCAGTGATTATTCCCTGCTCGTCTTACCTTTAATAAAGCTTATATTCTTGCCTAAATACGATTATCATCTTAGGCGTTCTACTGAATAAATAGTAATGACATAGACATTCTCTTAGATAATTCATATATAAATAAATTATTTGTTAATTATAAACTTGAAACCAGCCCCGCCAAGTTCAGTGCGATTTCATTGTTGTAGGTTTAATTTTTTGAAGCCGTTCGATAGGTGGCATTAGTGAGGGCTCTAAAGGCACATTGTCACTTTGTTCACGAAACACGGCTTGAGGGGATTTCCAGTTGTTGGTATAGAAAATGATTGATTGCTCGACTAAAAATGGATAAAGATCTTGCTTTGTTCCTGGATGCTCCACAGGGTATTCCGTAACCGTGAGAAAGAAAAAAGTTTTAGGTGTGAAGAACAGAAACTTGTTTAAGGCTAATGTAATTACTCTGTTGTATTCTTCACGTTACCGTATATCATGGCATGGTTGATGCTGATGATTACCTATCTATCCATAGCAGACCTCTTATTATTTTGACAGATTTTGTTTCTTTCTCTATGTGATATACATTTCTTTGATGTGATCATTGAAAGTATGTATTACCGAATTCGAGTACTCGTGAGTTACGCTCATTACACATACTGACGCTAATGATTTTTTTTTGTAGCCGTGATCGTCCTAATATTGCCATTTGACGAATAAAACTATTAGTTTCTTCCTAACTAGCCGTAATTTCCCTAAGTTTCAAATTGAAAAAAGCAAAAATACGTGTGATACACACGGATCATCTGATTCAAGTGACTCACTCATGACAGTGGCGCCGCGGTTGGCAGCTTCAAAAAAGTATCAATACGAAGTTGGAAGTCTGCTATCCTTAAATTCTACTATTCATGCTTAACACATATTTAACGTGCAAACCATCAACAAGTTATAACCAAAATTTGCTTGAAGGAAAAAAATTGCCCATGATAGCATCCAAGTTGCTTTATAGAGTGGAGTCAAAGGGCTAAAATACGATGGAAAATGAAAATAATTGGACCAGGAAAATACCGAGGTCGTTCGCTTAAGAAAATTAAAGGAGTATTTTTGCAGTCATCTAGTGGAACCCAGAGTCCGTAATCACAAATTAATGCACAACACCTTTCTGATGAGAATCCATCTTCCGTTCTGAGCGAATCCGGCCCATCATCCCCTCCAAAGTCGAGAGAAATTTTCCACCTCGATCCAGGCCCACTCGCGAGTAATAAAGCACCGGTAATTTGTATCATTCGTAATCTCGACGCGGGACCCGCATATCCACGTCTCGGAGCCCTTAATGATTATAACAGGTAAAAAAAATATGAAGCAAAGCGTTCAGTCTCCTCGATGCTAAAGGCCTTTTCGGACGCGGATGGGAAAATTGATCCGTGCCAGCGATCGCAACATCATAACGAAGGTCTCACTCGATTAGCAGTAATTTCTTTTCCCCTTTATACCATCGCTTCAAAACCATCTGCCCATCCCTCTAGTTTGCTTACACCTTGTAGCCTCCTCATCCTCCTTCCTGCTCCCCAACACCTTTGTATCTCAAGTCTGTTCCCCACCAGTCGGCGTTTCAAATCCTAAGGATAATGCCTTGATATAGAATTGAAAGGCAGGGCGGAAAGCAGAAGATATGAGGGGATCAGCTTGTTATATTTGCCGGAGAATGGTTTCTCTCCTGCCTACTGACTCCCTTCTCCTCCCGAACTGGCTTCACATTCCGGGAACCAACTTATGAATATCGGCTGTGGCGGAGGTTTGTAAGTGGAAGTTCTATCCCTTATTGGATAACATGTAGAGAGTACTTCAAGTGTAGCACCTCGTCTGCCATATCGGACGTAAATGGTGTACCTCTTAGACCCGGTATTTTAGGGAGCTCTCCATTCGCGAGGTTAGTCTGTATTAGTTACATGAAAAAGTGTGGAAGTTACTATTGTGTTTTTATCCCCATTTATGTAACATTCTTCCAAAAAATTAAGCCTGATTCACTTAAAACGTTCGAACCCTAGCGCTCAGCGTGGGAAGGGAGGTGCTTCTGCAGTCGCACTAATCCATCCTACACGTGGAGCCTGAACAGTTTCTTGGAGTACCTCATATACATTACCTTACCCTTGGCTACTCCTACCCTGCTTAGTCCCCGTATCTTTCCGTCGCTTCCAATCAAGGCCCCCCTTCGTTTATATATATACGTCTAGTCATTATCTCCACTCCCCATCTATCGCTGCGTCTCCTCTTGCACACCTCTCGGCTTCCCCTGCTCAGCTCAGGAAATTCCCCGCGACGGATGAGTGATCTCGTATAAGTGAGTGCGTTTGTGTGTGATTATAATTGGCACTCCCGGCTCTTTGGGCGATGGAAGTGGTTTGGGTATCGCTTTACGGGAATGTCTTTGACTAAAGAAGGTGGAATGAGAAGAGAGGCGCGAGATATCGGGAAAGGAGAACTACATAGGGTGGGTGGGTAGCGATTCGCATTTACGGAGGCTGATTGTGATAGAGAATGTGGGGGGAGGAAGGGTTCGACAGAGGCGTCATGCGAAGGTGACAGGTGAAATATAGCAATGGAATTGTTGTGGTCAGAAGGGGAGGAGAAATTTTAGAGGGAAAGGGGGTCACCTGCTCAGGGTGTGAGGGAATCTACTCGTAGTGGATGAGGTGGTCATTTCATGGCTGACAACTAGTTGTGAAAAAAGTTTTGGAAATTTATGCCTTGAAGATCTACCCTTAATTAAACGAAGGCCGTTACAACTGATTAAGATCGTATTCGATGTAATTTTTTGTCGATAATCAACTAGATAAACAAATTCTTGAGACAGAACAACTGTGAGTAAAAATAATGATCTCGGGTTGGTCACAAAAATAAATTAAGGAGCAAACTATCATGGGTAAAAGAATAGCGGGATGTCTCAATTACTTAATACTGTGCAACACGTATTTGTGACAGGATTCAAAAACAAGATTATACGAGTCAGTGCCATACTATGCTCGTATATGCAGGAGAAAAAAGGAGCGATACATATAATTTCCAACAACAGCTTTAGGTAGCGGAAATGAATGTGTACTAAGCGAAATGAGTATGTACTAAGAAAAATTAAAATTCACACATTATTAGATAAAGAAAGGAGTATGAGTATTAAAGTGTCTTCCCAGTTTAATCGAATGGATAACTACAAGAAGGAGAGAATGGAATGGGCATATATATAGGACGCAGGAGAAGAAAGAATTGTGTGGCTAATAGGAGACGAAAGACTGGAAGGAAAGGGAAGACCTGTAAGAAAGAAAGAACAATAATGAAAAGATTCCATGATTTGTGTTATAAGGAGTGAAGGGTTTATTATCTGTTTTCTAAACGGGTGGGAAAGTAATATAGCTGTCCAAATTTACTTCGACAAATTTTGATGTACTCAAATTTTGATTCAGTTCTGTAAATGCCTTATTATCATTACAGTTTTAATCATGCGCCCGTGCGGTACGGTAATTTGCTGTGTAATGCTGATTTCTTTTATTTTTCTGAATGTTTTCCGGTTAGTCCATTTTCTGGGACGAAAGTTTCGTGGTCATTGCAGTCTGCGTGTACATGTCCTAAATGCCGATTTATTGTCCATCTTACATATATCCTGTCTGACCAGCTGCGCAATGCTTTGACGATTCTGGTGTTTTGGCAAATTCACATTTCCAAGTATTGAAAAGCAGATTGCTGTAATCTCTGCTGAAGATTTTTGTACTATTTTGTATTTCCATGGCTTCCCGAATAACGAAAGATATTTTTGAACTTCAGGAGGCGTGATGAAAAGCAAAATCAACGTACGAAATGTGCAATAAAGCGTAACTTAAAATTGGATTGTTCAGGGTCACAGGTGACCAATCTCCTCCAAGGTATGAGTAAATGAAGGATTACTAAATCGTGTCATTACTTAGAATTCCTCTTGTGTAGATTCGTTATTAGTTTAAGACAGTGATGATAATTAAAAACTCAGGAGGAAAACTGTACACGGATTGGCTGCAACCTATTTTCGCATATAATTTTCAAGCTGTTAAAACTTATAGGCTTAGCGAAACTTGGTGTCATTCAAAAGCGGAGTGTCATGTGTCAGTGAAGGTGAGTGACGTGTCGATGAGCAGGCAGAGGTACCACAGGGCTTCTGTTTGGACCTCTTGATAAATCCCCGGCCTCTTTATCCCTCTTCTCTTACTAACTTTCCTCTTCCCGACGCCATGCTTTTTTACAAGCGAGTGCCGCCAAGTTTCGCTACACCTATAAAAAGGAAATTTTTTGTGCTCTATGAACGATAAATAAGAATACCAGCCTTCAAAACGTTTTATGAAACCTTAAGAACCATTAACAAATGGAGGGCGTTGTGTCACCTAGTGAAAATTTATCATCTTCAGTGTTTGTAAAATTCTTTTTTTTCGTATTTTATCTATTTTTAGCTCAAATCTAGGTCTTAAGCAATTGAATTCAATTGAATGAAAAAAAAATTTTTGTGGCAGCGAAAATTCCAACTTTTCTGATTATATCAGCTTATATGGAGAGAACAGGGTGACAATAAAAGGACATCCGTGACGAAAGTGCTATACGCTAGGGAAACTGGTTGGCAAGTTATTCACCACGAGGGTTTGGCGAAAGTAACATGGTCTTCACGCCGTGGTTGGATTCGCTTGGGACTGGAATGAAGAATATTTTTCGCCCACGCTGAGGAGAGGCTTAACTTGGTCATGTAACCGAGGGATGAGAGAGTCCCAAAGGGAGAAAGTTCACGTTATTTCACGGGACGACTCCCGACATTTACTCAAGCGGATGTTTGGGGGTCCACGGAAATAGTTATCGTGGGAGGGAAGGAAGGAAGGAGATTAGAAGTTTTTGGGTGGAGAAAGGGACTGGGATCCTCAAGGGGTTTAGAAGTGCGTGGGCTCTGAGTGACAGAGGAAACCGTGGAATAAGAGTGGAAATAAGGCTGTCTGTAAATTTGTAAGATATTCTGGTTCCGCAGCATCGAATTAGGAAGTGAATTTACGTGACTTGACCAGATATGTGATCCGCTGAACCGGGGCAAACGTTAATCCCTCCTGGAGAGCTGGAAATTTGTCATACTTGTTTCCCTCGTCGAGATAAGCGCTGGAAAACTTGTCGTTCCTGCTAGACTCACTATTTCTAAATCTCAATTTCTACGACTTCCTTAACGTTTTGACTGCGTAATTTGATTTCTGGCTATACTCATAATGTTCTCCCCAGAAGGATCTTCGCTATTTTTATACTTAAGAATAGCAATTTGTATTATTTATACAGGAATTGCAAAATCATGAAAATTCGTTGTTGAATTATATTAAATTTACTACTATGAATATGATATCTTTGGGGATATACTCGATCTCCTCAATTGAAGGGAAATGGTTTTTGAGCTTGCGGGAAAAAGTCGAACTCCGCAGTCAGCGAATGAAAATATTAATTCGGATATTTTCGAATGGTGAAGCAAGAGCTGAAGAATTTATAGATATCGGAGAGAATATAAATAAATTATTTTTAAGTCAATAGAAGAATAAAATAAATCAAATATTAACGGAAAAGATTGTATCCATTCAATGAAAATGCTATTTTTTTTTGTTTCAATTTCAAAGGAGTTTTCATTTGATGAAATTATAAAGTTAAATGTATTTTTTTCTTTTTCAGGAGTTATAAACCTATGTCTTCTGAAATAATACGTAATGAAAATTTACGTAATAAAAAAATGGTCATGATGAGGAACCATCTAGATAAAAAATTATAGGACAGGTACAAAATAGTATATAGTTCAGTCTTTCGGGACACCGGGACAATCACCTCAAAACTGCTATTTTCCAGGCCAAACCGGTACGTATAGCTGCCTTAATTATGGGCATATCGAAAAAGGATGGATGAGTAGCTCAACAGATAGTACGCCAAGGCATGAGACCGCATGATAATATCGTAGCATAGACTGCATTACTTTTGAAAAATATTTCAAACCGGGTTCATCTCTATCAGGTATATGAAAGCGTCTCACACAATCCTCTCTTTGATGTAAATTCGAAATTTCGTTTCTTCGACGCAGGTATTTTCCCATCTTGCGTCTAAAATAATTACCAAGCTGATATTTTAAATTCACTACTGGGAATACTACTAACATGGAAAGGCAGCTATTTTAGCCGCATGCATCTTTTAAGATTGATTCATTGTATAAGTGTGTCTTAAAATTGAAAACAGACTCATTTTAATATAACAATAATTTAATGTACCTATTGAATTGTTTTGTTGTATTTTTTATGATGCTTTCGAAAAATTGATTTTTAGTCATTTTTCACAAACTCCATTACAGATGACACTATCACGATGATTCTGGCTGGTATAACAATTTGTGATAATGGAAGAGGATACTAACTAAAATGCTTGATCGCAGCACCACTTGCTGAGCTCTTCGATTTCATTATTGATGATGCAATAGTTTGCTACATGCTTCCATTCCAGTTTTATAAAGTCCGGATCGAACATAAATCAGCGCTTCCAATACCTACTTGTGGCCAATAGCAATTTTATGGCCGTTGAATCAACAAAAGGTTAAAATTTCCCTGTAGTTGTTTTAATCAATTAAATATATTGTTTGATGGAATATTATAGTAGGAAATTGTTACAGAGTGAAAATGAAAATACCGCTTCCTCACCAACTCTTGTTCAGTAATCGAGTGACTTAACTGCCCGCCAGTGGGAGCATCAGTGATCTCTCCCATTCTGCCCTAAAAGGTAATTTCGATCGACAGATATCCTACCGTATTTTTCTCTCATTACCCTCACCCGTACCTTGCGCAACAGTCACCTCTTTCACATACCAAAATGATGTATATATTTCTCTTCCAGTGATCTCCTCTTTACCGGCTCCCTTAATTGTTCAACACCATTTCGTCCACCCACCCTTAGAAAAGACCTCTTCCGAACCCTTAAGCGAATAAACCACCCAACATAGGGGACCAGGTATCTCCTTTTATTCATTTTCCGTCTTGCTGTCTTTTTTAATATCGTTAATATTATTGTTTGATTAAGAAATCTATTTTATTTCATGTTAATTCTCTATAAAACTTAATTCTACATAGTAAATGTAAGTGTCAACGCTGGCTGTCTTTGAATGTCTGTTAAACAAATAAAATTAAAAAAATAAATTAAACCTGCAGAAAATATTTAAAATGTGTAAAATTTCACAATTTTTAATTTACGTCCGGTTTCATCCAACAGTGGCCATCATCAGATACATGACATTTTGTGAAAATATTGCTAAATCTTTTGTGTAACGATGAGATTTCGCCAAGCAGAGCCTGAATCAATCGAATAGCTCAAATCTTTCTACTTTGAAGCTTGTGACCGGGTATATTCCTATTCTGAAGAATATTTTATTCACCTCCGTAATATTTTCAAAAATTTCGTCCAGCGTTTCACGTCCTCCACTGGGCGCCTTCCTTCAGGAATATCCTTCTAGGTCGAAGGGGGAAAACTGGATGAGGGGATGTGGTGATTGGGTGAAAGAGGAGAGAGAGCGAAATGGTGGAGAAAGAACCCGCTCTGCAGTGAGAATTAGCGAGTCTCCCGAGGTTTCTGCCGGCTTCGCCCGTGGGAGTTTCCCCAGCACCCTCTCACGTCCTCTTCCCACCGGCAAACGCCAAACGTGTAACGCCGCCAGACTCCGTCCACCATCGCAGCCGCCGCCTCCGCAGATTGCAATCAACGTCGTCCCAAGTTCCGTCGTCTCATCCCTGGGGCTTCATTAAGTACGCCCGCATCAACGTCATACTGCCCTCCTCCTATTGACCTTCTCCTGCTATTCGGTTGTGTTGCCTGAACACGAATGGAGATGTGTCGCGACGCCCCGGGTCGTTAATCGCGTGAATCAGAGGGAAGAGGTTCCAAACTTTCTCTACTACACACGCGAGTTCTGAGTTGTAGAAGAATCACAGTCACTCAAAATGTGTTCTTGGTTAAACAAAGTGGCCCTCCTCATCGGTTATTTACAGAGGAGCAGTGAAGCCGATGTGTCTAGGTCAAACCTTTTTTATAAAAAAAATTGTTCAAACCATTTTTAAGGTTTTTGCGAGAAATAGAATTGCGGAATACATACATACCCATCTCACAGTTCCTTTTTTGGGGAGGCATAATTAATAAAATATTAATTCTTAGTGAATCTGACTCCGCTTAAGTAATTTACTCCATACTGTCCAATCCTTGCTTACCTCTTTTGCATCTGTTGCACTCATACTTCATGCTTGCCCTCCTGTCCTAAAGACTCCTAACATTCCTTCTCTATTATCTTCGGCCACATATACACATGAAACCTACCGTTTCCTATTATCATCGTTCACTCCTTTGCCATAGATACATGTATCGCAAATTTGTTAGAATTGAGGATAGGAGAAATTTTAGAAACAATTTGTTAGATAGGAGAAAAATAAATTTAAACATAGTTTTTTTTAATCCAGAAGCACTCATAACTTGAAGAAACTGAATAGGGGCGCTTCAAATTTTTTGACCGAAGACCTAATCACAGTGGAGATAGATGATTTCACTCTGTGCTCTACGCTCTAAGTGGTAATCATTGCGTTGTTGAGTCTGTTGTAGCAGATTTGTGGCCGGTTGTTGCTATCAACATTAAAAGTATTAGGTATCTAATTCTGAAAAAAATTACTAAAGATCGAAGTAGACATGAGATCGTTCTGCTAATTGAAGGTACTTGTCATCAAAAGAATTAATATGAATGAAGGCGGAGATGCATGGTAAATCCTCTGAATGTAGTTTGATATAGGTATTAATCGAAGAAAGGTAAAATGTTGATACATTTCCTCCAAAATAGTAATATGTAATTGTAATCTGAAACATATACAATTATGAATATGTAAGATATATAATTAGCAATAATCGAAATCGTATTTGGATACGGATTGATGCTTTGCTTTCTATATGGCTTGAAAAATATTGATTAAACTTGTTTTCATTACATTATTTCAATGATAAACTAGCAATTTTTACCAAATGTTTCGTTTTATACTTCACTTTTAAAGTACTTCAAAATGATTAATTGAAAATAAATTGTCTCATAAATTATTCCTTGGTATATATTCGAACCTTAATCCAATATAGCAGGCAGTTACAATTGTTCCATGAAAAGCAGAAGAGTTGAGCGTCCATTTTCGAGAAAACAATCATAAAAGGCGCAAAGATTAAGACATGGTGTTTTTATTTCTTGAAAACCAGGAATAGAGTTGCCTTAACTGTCGGAGAGTGAAATTACCAAATGTTAGCTAAACTTAGTACCCACAGAAACACCCACTCAGAGATTCCTCCAAAGCACCTCAAAGAACGCCTACGATAATTTTCCAAAGTTTTTTTCATCGCTGTAGAGCAAGTAAAGATGGAGGAAGATTGATTTTTTAAATAAATATTTTTTAAATCTTCAATTATTTATGAGAGATTCCCTTAATCGCGGCGTAAATGTGAATTTTCGCTGGGTGCGAAAAAAATCTTTACTTTTGAGGCTGGTCTGTAGCAAAAAAATGCATGGATTTTGAAAGCCATTAAAGTACTCGAGAAAACTCTTTTCTCAACTCATTTTTCTGCCTCTGGTTTTTTTATTCTTTATTCACGAGCTTGGATTCCTCCACCATCAAACTATTGATTCATATTCTCATGCCTCTTTCGTTCCTCCCAAGACGACTCTCCTCATCTTTCCGAGGCGCTTGTTTGTTTACACTACCGTACTCTCACATTTTTCTTTTCTTTCAGGATACTCTGTACTTGGGTTCTGTAAATTCTTTGAAATGGGCATTTTGGGAATGGTGGGTGGTATTGTCGTTGATGTGTGTTGTTAGCTCACTGTTTTATAAGATTTTAATACTTCAGCCGAGGTATCCTCGTTTTTTTTCTGCCACCGCTTGCGGGAGAAAACTTGTGATTTAGCTTATATATATTAGGTAAGAGTGTAGCAGGTACTGGACCCTTATTATCCGGGTCAATATTTTTCCTCAGATAGAATCATGAATAAAATAGATATTTAGTAAATTTCTACTGAAAATTTATTAAACCCACCCATAGATTTCGGCAAATTGTTAAGGTCATCCCTAACTCATCTTGGCAACTGGCATCATTTTCCGAAAGCTAGGTTGGTATGATAACTTTCCTGTGGAAATTTACCAAGTGTATTCTGTCAAATGTTATTGGTCGCACATTTCAACATGTTGATGCTTGGTACTGCAAAAAAACATTTTCCTCGGATTGGAGGAAGTGGTCATTGCTAAGCACTAGTTGAAATGAGATAACTGAGAATCGATTTATTTTTTAATGGGAGTTATATCAATTATGCACTCTTTATTTACATTCCTAGCTTTTTCCTGTTTGATTAATTATCTAATACTCATCATCATTAGCGGTCATCTTCTACATTTGGTTCGCTGCAGGTCTCCTCTCTTCTCTATGTTGACTTGTTTATTCCTTCACAATTTTTCATGTTAACGTCCCTCATAATTTTTTTAATGATTTCCATAATATGTGCGATATTCCACAGTAGAAAAATCATTCGCCTTGACCGAGACTCGAACCCGGATCCCTCGATTTCGCGCCGAGTGCTTTAACCAGTGAAGCTACCGAGGCATCCTTCTCCCCTGTGGATTATTTACTATGATGTTCACTTATGTGCACTTGCGGGTGACTCCGTAAAGGCTACTACCGTGGCTAGTCCCGGTTTTCTCAGAATTCCATCAATGGTGCACCTCGACAACGCTTCCTTTATTCTGTAATGCTTCTTAATTCTTTTCGTATCATCTCAATAGAGAGTTCGATAATATTGCCGAAATTGTGTTTGTTCTACTATCAGCAGAGTTTAATCTGAGGTTAAAACTTGAAGGCATCATAGTATTTTTTTTTTGACATAGAATTGGTTGACTTTGTTTGTAATTGGCCCTCTTTAAGCATGGTTAGCTTTCTCTAAGTGTTTATAATGCTGAGGTGGATGGTGCTGCTTTTTCATCTGACACTATGAAAGATTCTTTAATATTATCCTGAATGCAGTCATTAAATATCTCTGTTGAAGTTAACTCATCTCTTTGGAAAATGTAATGTAGGTTGCTATTATGCACCCCGTTTATTTATAGTGGAAGAAAAATACATAAAAATGTTTTCTTTCACAGTAAAAAATCGATGCATTTAATTTATTCCAGAACCTGTTACGCTTGCCCGACATTTTCTATCATACATTCCGTAAAACGAATTGAAACGTGAGGAGGGATTGTAAACAAGTTCTTTTTCATCTGCCTGCGTATGTAGGCTGAATTTAATAGTATGAATATTGAATTGGTTTTCCATAGATGTATAAAAATTAATAGATTCAATAGCGTTGAGATCGTGAATGAGAATATCTTTATGCGTATTTCACATTCGTCTCACTCCTAAACCGACTCAACAGACTTTATTTACTTAGCCTATGGTGTTTGTCTAATTTTTTCTTCGGCTAGGATGAAAGCCGCAGCAAAAAAATCTCTTTGGTAGACAACTTCTCTCAATACATCCGTGGGGCCAAAGTTCTTTCTTTTTTTCTGGTCTACCTTAGTTTTCATTCAACAATCTCTTTTGTTACATTTTCGTCCCTTTCCGTATCCCACCCGTATCTTCGCTTATTCCCTCCTCCCCCTCCCCTCTGCCTTTTTAGAGGGTAAGCTGAACATGGCTGATTGTTTCAAGTTTGTAGCGTTGCCGCCTGTTAGGCCGGCATCTTGGTTTTCCGATACCTCTGAATTACTTTAACTAGCTAAATAAATTATGCGAAACTTTTTTCATTGCTCTTTTGAAGAGTGCTTGGCGTATAGAATAGCCTAGAGCTCGGCCACTTTTCACGTCAGTGGAACCCTCGTAGGTATATTAATACCTGAGGCGGATCGGGTGGATTCCTTCCCAAAGGTATTCCTTTCTCAAAAAAAATATATTCCGTTTAATAACGAAGCAATACATCCCTGCCTCTCTTTCGGCTGTCTTTACTAAGGGTAGTACCCTTCAACAATTTAAGTAAGACGGGTAATTCAATTTCGAATAAGTAGTCTCATCTTGCTACCCTCGCTGGTTTGATATTAAAACGGAACTGCTCATCAGTTTCAATCACGGCTCGTCATGGCGTGTTTTTTTTCATATTGGTTCTTCATGTGCTTAACTTTATCTGCCATCCTGGGAAATATTTGCGTTGGTTTGCTTCGTAAACCACGGAGGCTATTTTGCTTAACAATTATTCCCTGCGTGTGTTCTTTATTTAGTATTTTAGACAATAAAGAACTCCGTTGTGACTTTATACTGTAAATAATAATACTGAAACTTAGTTAATTTTTAAAATAATTCTTGAGGTTATATTCTTAGCTCGTTCTGAAGAGGATTATGGGAGTTCGTGTGGCACTTCCATAAGACCAGTTTTTACATTTTCGTTGAATCTCAAAGCAACGTCAATCCCTAATTAAATAGTACAATAAGCGTCAATCCTAATGCGTACCAAATCATTGCAGTATGTTTTAACTCATTTAATAACCGGATACAGCTTTAAGCCCTATTGAAACGTAGACTTTGGCTAAGTACTCCACCCGCGTTAAACTCTACACCTTTGAATACGGATTTTGGAATTTAAAAATGGCAAAGAAGTCTAAAGTCACTTTTGCTTTAAAAAATGTGATATTTAACTGACTCAATACAATTGACACCAGCATCGGACTATTTCAATGAACGACGATCAATAAAGAGATGTACGAGTGGTGTAAGTCGTATGTGTAACCGGTGGTTAGGTGAGGGAAACCCCTCTGAAGGTGGCTCTTTTTCCCACTTTGGCTTTTCTTGGGAAATATCTAAACCTTTCCCGGATAAAACTCCATCGTATATTACTGATCACAATCCCCTGCCAAGGTTCGTTGATGCTGAGTCAGCTTCAATGTTCAGTAGCGTGCGAAACATGTGCTCCACACACAGCAAAACTCCGAAGCCACCTCAGCACTCATCGTTTCCTCTAGGATAGAAATTCCAGTTCTCTGAGAAGTTTTGCATCCTTGCCCATACCAGAACCTTGTGGAAAAACACGAAGATCCTAAAGTCATAATGAATGTAGAAGTTCTGATATTTTTATTAAAATAAACAATGTCCTAGCGGTTCATTATCCGTTAGGTTTTTTCTTGCATTTCTGTTTCATCAGAATAAGTATAATCTAAAACTACCTGTTCATGGATATTAACCCAAGCTCTTCGAATACTTTATGGGTAATGGGCACAAATGGGCCCGGGTAGGCAATATAAATGCTAAGGACATGACCAAGGTAAAATACAGCCATACTTAGGTTATCTACAATTTCGTATAAATCAGTGCAAATGTATGGTTTTGATGAGATTATTTATATATGAAAGAATTTGAAATCATAAATATCAATGCAATATTATACCCTAGTCTTTATTTTTCAAAAACTTGCCGAGGAACAGGATGGCTGTTATTGTGTACAGCCCTGCACTTGGCATAAGATCATAGTGGCAGAGTTTTATGGCATGAGCTTTGTTCATCGTCAGGTAATATTTGTTTATTATATTAGATCTAAGGCTTCCGCGGAGCTCACCGTCCTGGAATCTCTTCATTTTCTGCGTGTCCTACCGCATCTGTCATTGTTTAACGACAAAAGCCGCGTCTATCTTTGTCAGTTTCATTCGCGGGTTGTCATTGTTTGTTTTTGCAACATGCCGCATTACCATCTGCCGCGTTAGATATTTTTTTGCTTATCATGCATAAGTTGCGGGCGAGGAAGTGCCGCGTGAGGAGAAGAAACTACTGTAGTAGATTAGGAGGAGGCAGAATAAGTGGGTTGGAAAGGTAATGAGGGTAGAAGGGATGCTGAAGGCCGTGATATATTGGAGGGTGTTGGGTTTTCGGAGGAGAGGAAAGAGAAGAGGCTTTATTGGAGGTAAGAAGAGGGGTAGGACATTTACTGAGATGGATTGGAAATCGTGTAAGGTGATAGGTACCTCTTCCTGTTACAATCTGGGAGTTTCTTTTCTTTCCATTTCAACCTACCTTAACCTGCAGATTACTCTAATTATGTGGAGGATGTTGGATATGGGGGTAAAAATCGGCTGTACTGTGAATTTTCGATTCAACGAACATAAGCCTACCTTAACTGATATCTCACTTAAAATAATTATAGTATGTTAGTAACATGGCGTTAATGTAATTAATGGTTTACTAATGAGAATCCATTCTCCTCCGCTGTGCAGGCCACCGGCAAAGAGGGCAGCAGGCACTACCATCACCACCAACCGACGCTGCCGCCATCTTGGACGCCCCCGCTGCCCCCCGCTTCCTCCTCCCCGCGCAGCGATGACAACGACGACTGCCGACGCAGACAGGGATCGCCCAGTTTCCGTCGCAGCAGGTGAGTCCACTTTATATCTATTTTTTACCACCCGCCTCCTCAAAATGACTTCAGGATAAGTGTGTCAGGGATTATAATAACATTTCGGGAACGCTGTATTTGAGGAAGGTAGTTCTTTTGTGCTTGACTTTACAAATGGAGGAGGTTTACCCACGTTGTTGCTTTGAAAGTGTTCTCATTCCGGTTGGTTATAAAATACCAGGGTATATGCGATATGGCGGACGTTAGGGGAAACCTAGATAATATTCTAAGAGATGACCTTGATGGAATAAGCAGAATAAAAGCTTTTTCGAAAGGTATTGTGCTGTCTTATAATATGTCAAGTTGCAGATTCCGATATTGCTAACTTATGCATTGCGTAATTTGTATGATAGAACAGATATTTACAAATAAGAGAAATTTTTTAATAACTCATTTTCATTTTCACGACTTAAACAATCTGGTTCAATAATTTCTAATCTCCCTACGATCACGCTCATTTTAACTAACCGTCAGTCTCATATAATATATATAAGCCCACACTCTCGGTTAACGAAATGTTTACGTCATGTTACTTTATACGCTAGCGTTAATCAGCAATTATAATACGGGGCCTTAAAACTATCAGTAAATACTTTTACGCAATGATACTAAATGGTAGTGTGATGCGCGAATGATCTTACACGTCGACGAAATTACGACGGCTACATACTTGACGTTGGAAAGATCCATCGATGATGTGTAAAAATAGATAAATTTATTGCGAAATTTGAATCGTAAATTTTTATGATATCGTCTCTTATTCAAGCCTTCGTGCGTTTTTCAATTTCTGGTATACTTTTTATATATAAGACTATTTTCCTTTAATTTCTTGGAAGCACTTAATATTTATTTATAAATGGCACATTTCGAAATCCAACGGCGCTTTTATTTCTTTAGTACTGTAGCTAAAACAAATATTTTAAAACTGAATTATCCACGGTTCAATGATCTACAAAATAAAAAAATTGTATGGGATATTTGTATGTATACATATGAGTTACCACTTAGAGTCTAATTGTGTTATTACCGTTCTTCCTTATAACATATTTAGTTTGAAGAAATATGCATCTACCTTATGAAACCAAGTCTCATTTCGTGAGGCTGAAAGAACGTCCTTGATACTACCTTCCTGCTTGTAAAAGAGCAAGAGAGCAGCTGTTGGAAGTGCCTCTTGGAAGATGCAACCCGCTATCCAGGCAAATTAATGTCAACAGCTGTGAATAATATTCTTCCGAAAATGGATCCATTTACAGTAGCCCATCTCGAACCTCCTATCCCGCTATCCTGTCTGACCTTAAAAAAAGATTGACCTTTGTTAAATCAGCTACGGAATGATCTTCTCCCCTATTATACGGGCATTATATAGCATATTGCGTCCGTAACACGAAGAGTAAACAGCGTTCTTTCCGAGAGTGGAATATGAATGAAAGAATTAAATAAGGGAAAATGAGAAAAAAGCCAGTGAGTCTTGATGCACCGGGTAATTTCGAAAGTGGAAGCGTATTTCGTTCAAGGTCTGACCATCCGATTTTCGAATTTTCTGAACTACGCAACCTAAATATACTGCGCCAAAAATGCCTGGCCATGTGTCCTATTCATTCATTCATTCATTATGGTGGTCTACTGTTTAAGGTAGGTTCAAAAGGAAATCTGTAAAAATCATCTATATCTTTACATGTCCCGGGCTAACTATTATACTTCTTTCTTCATCTCGGCATGCGTCGTACCCTTCTTCATCCACTCCATGAAACCTATTTTATTTCTTCCTCTTCCCCGCTTGCTCAGCATTCTTCCCTCTATCCGAGTCTTAAGTAACCCTTCTTCCCTCATTACTCCTTCCAACTACCTACTTTGCCTCCCCCAATCTCATTCAGAAGTTTTCTTTCCTTACTAGCCATACCAAGAACTTCCTCGTTTGTCCTTCTTTCCGCCAAAGCCTTCTTCATCCTCCTCCACACTTAAACCTCAAAAGCATGTAGCCTTTTCTCTACTTATTTTATCTAAGTCCGAGTTTTTCCCCCGTCAAACGATGCTCTTCATGTTGAGGTCACTACATTATATCCTTACCGAAGGTCCCCGTCATCAGCTCCCACCTATTGCTGAACGCTTCTATCGCTTTTGCTATTCTCCTAATAGTTGATAAAATATTCTAATGGAGCTCCAGTAAACCAATTCTGTAGCACTCTTATTATTATCCATGAAGCATTGTAATTCTGATGGATTTAAAATTTTCGATTCCAGCTCCATCACCGTTGTTTTCTCAAAACTCTCGACTAAGGTGCTTGCTGGTGATTGATCGTTGGATCCAAGAATCTGATGGAAAAAAATTATCGTCCTCATTTCTGTTCTCGCCACTGGTAATCGAATTCGAGTCTTTCATCAGGTTCGTTGACACCCTTTACACAAGGGTTGTCAACATGAGGCCGGCGTGTGCATTTTTTACGGCCCTTGACTAACCCACAAATATTTGTACCATAGAAGCATAGTGCCAAAAGTAAATGTTCTATAAAATCCGAATATATTTTTACGAAAAAATACTATTACCTTTGAATTTGAAAGTTGGCATCAATTTTGTTTGGATAACCGGAGATTGATTCTGTTAAGAATTATTATGCAAGGAAAAATTATCACTCACGCAAAACATGTCTGCTGTATTATGACAGTACGGGGCTAACGTTTGCTCGGGTACCGTCACCGGCACCGTGCGTTCTGGTTTTGACAGTCATGGTCGTACATTCAAACGGTACGATTTTAAGTTTATAATGGTTCCAGTTCAATATACAGCAGTGAAGCAAGCGTCGCGTAAAAGGGCATTATTAGAGATCTCTTGAGATGGAGAGATTACAGCCGGTGGGGAAGATAATAGGATGAGAGTGGAATTGTAAAATCTGTGGATGGATGAATATGAAGGGACCAACGAACAGGGAGAGAGAAAATGTAATTTTATTATTATTTTTTTTATAATACTTTTCTCAACTCCTCCACACGGCGCGGCGGATTACCCAGAACACTAACTCACAATTTTCATAACTGGGAGAATGTTAAAATAAATTTGGCTCGGATTTTAGAGCGGATGCTGTGAGGTTAATAAGTTTCCATAAAGAGGTCGAGGAATGGAATCGAGATGGACATTATAAGGGCTCCGTTGGAATCCCTCGGGAATAATAATAATAACGGAGTCAGAGAAAGAAAAAAATGATCCCATGAAAAAGTACTTTCCTCTCTTGTAGTTAGCGTCTGGCGCAGCGGTTTTTTACGAAACGCCCGGCGTGAGAAACGGTCCATTCTTAGTAAATAATTTATGCGATTTTGTGCGCCATGGGTTACGCGTAGTAGGAAGACAGACAAGCGGGAGGATGCTATAATTTCAAGTTATCTCTTCCGCTCAAGCATAAAACAAATGAATCATATCGTATTCATTATCTTCCTTTGAATCATATTGCGCTAGTAGAGTTGAATTACTTGTTTTACACCAAAGGAAGGCCTCATTATGTGAATATAAAGTTGGGCATGCATTCAAAGAGGGAGGAAATAATGCTATTGAACAGGTATTTCAAAACATTTTAACCATATTATTTATGCTAATGTGTGGTATCAGATTTAATATTGATGTCGAATTATGATATATCTGGTATCTTTTCCTTCAAATATCCACTGCCCAGATATTTGACATAAAGCATCTCTTCATGTGTCTTTACATCTCTGGTCTTGAAATCTAAATTCTGGTCAAGAAACATCATTATTATCCCTAGAAGCTTAGGGGTGAATTATAGAGCAACTCGCAACAACAGCAGATGTTTGAAGTGTCTTATTTTGATTTTTTCGATGTAAGAATAATCCACCAAGCACTTGAAACATTGCTTTACAGCTGTTATGACTTTGAATTGTGAACCTTATTTTCACTATTTTTATCACTCGTTCCTTAATTCCGTTGTATTTTCAAGTCTGTTCATGAACAAGTTGTACTTTTTAATATGCTTCCGGAGAAGATTTGACGGCAGAGTGATGAATGATTCGGTCACCGTGTTAAATCGTCATGTTATTCTAGTGGAAATATAATATGCAAATTCTCTTTCAAGGATCGAAAACATTAGGAAAATTTATCATCAGTTTTGAAGGGCCTCAAAGTGAAGACTTTTGTAGTAATGAAACGCTTTGCTTAAATGAGAGTGTAGCTGAGAATCGTAGCAAACCAATCTTCGGATTTACGACTACTGGCGATGGTAATGATCTAGCAGAGGCGATACCCGCGCGGGGGCAATACCGTGCGAATAGTGGTCGTGGATTCTCTGGTGCAACTTTGGGAATCATCATTCATGTTAAAGTGTTTGTTTTTTCATTTATCACGTTTCTCAGAAGCTACGGAGCTGGCTGAAAACGGATTTTTCCACTCTTAACTCCATAGTTCTTTTGTTCCTTCCTTTTATGAAGGTTGATACTACAATAGCCCTTACTTAAGGCTTTATTATACATGGGAAATGGTTATAATTAATACGTGTTAAATTATGGGTATTTTTGTCATTGATTGACTAGAAATATAAGTGACAATGTTTTTATAATGGATCTCCCAGTAGAAGTTCTTTAAATATTCTGCACAGTATTACTTCTTGTCAGTAACAATTCTGTGCCTTTCAGCACTAAACACTTTTTCCCCGAATATTTGTGGAGTCTCTCGTAAGATGTAGTATAAATTATGTCAAATGGTTCCTATTTCCACAAAAAGCCGAATGGTTCCTATTATTAGGTATTTTATTTTGATCGTTTTTATCTTAAATATGTGAGCATAAAATAGAAAATTACAGACTAGAAAACTCTCCTATAAACTAGGCAATTGTATATCATCATAAGTGGTCCCAGTACGTGCGATGCCTGCGTTTAAATGATCATTTAGCTCACAAAATCACGCTTTAATGCTGAGTGCCAAGGTGCCATCTGTTTTTTTCAGCCGATGCACGGAATTATATTTCGATTTCAATCTTACAGTGACAAATGATCTGCTTTTTTCGACGGTACATGCTTTTGTACGTGTGCCCTTGCCGATGGGGACGCGCCGAGAAAGCAGTCATTTCCTCCGTCTGGCTCACAGGGAACTACATTTTTCGTGGTCCCCTCTCTCTGATATCTGCACTCATGTGCGGCTGGGGACCCCCCACAACTCACCCCATCTTGGAAAGGAGCTCCTATCATCTCCGCGTGGAGGGCACAAAAGAAAATTTAATCCCGCCGTCCTCTCTCCGGGAGAGTGGGCTTCGTGAAAAATGAAAATTGGGGCGTCAAAATATTCGTGAACACCCGAGTGGTAAGTCTCTTCATATACTCCCTCGCACTTCCTTTTTCGCCGTCCTTCCCTCTTCTCATCCTTCGTTCGCCAAATTCTAACCTCCCTCTCTGCGAGAAATAGTTGGATAGTTATGGGGGAAAATTAGGAAAAGGTAGAAATTACCAGCTAGTTCTACTGAAAATAATCTTCAATTTTATATTTAACTATGTGTTCTTACGGGCACCGAGCATGCTATACTATGAATTCCTCTTAATCGCACGTATGGTATCACACTCCTCGATGTTTATTATTATCAATAAGATTATCTATTGTTTAAGGTGGGTTTAAATGGTATTTAAGTTTTCAGGGTCCTATATATCGAGTATATTTCATTCCTCATTTCAGCGTACATCCTTCTCTTCTTCATTCCGTCCATGAAACCTGGAATTCTAATGCATCTACTAAAGCTTGCAATCCCTTCGATGATCGACAAACAAACGCCTGATCTTGTGCGAAGGCAACCGACGTTATTAGCTGGCCTTCTACTTGATTCCCGCATGTAGCTTTTCCTATGCCTCTTTTACAATGTCCTCGGCAAAGACGACAACAGACAGCCCTTCCCAACCCCATAACCTACGACTGCCCACCCTGATTATCCCTCAGCCACCCTCATCTCCCTCATCTGCGTCCTCTGGGACATGAATGTTTCGGATGAGTCTCCTATCTCACTAATGTAATCCTATTCCTGAGTATCTGCGTTAGTTTTTCCCAATTCACTCAGTTTTACCCGAATTTGTCGAAGTACACAAAATAAGGAAAAACGTCCTGATTATACTTTATTTTTTAAATATAATTTGTTTATATCACCGCAATCACGTCTCTAGTTGCCCTCTTCTTCCGGAAACGAAACTAGTCATTGCCCAAGTACTAATTTGCTCTACTCTCCAATCTTTCGTTAATAATTATAAGCAATACTTTTGTTGCGTGTGAAATTAGAGTAGTTGTTCTATACTCCTCGCTTTTTGACGCTTTCTTCTTCTCTGGTATATGTATTAAGACTGTTTTTACGAAATCCTCTATCCATACTCCTTCCTGGTAGATCCTTCGAATAATTTAGAAACAAGGTCGTCTTCCTGTGTTTCCTAAATTCTTCGGTGACTCAGAGGGAACGTTAACATCTCCAACAGCATTGTTTGCCTTCATCTCTCGTAATGCATTTTATATTTCGTTGTCGAGTATCTTTAGGCCGAGATTTTCCTTCTCTATTGCTCTATTCTCTATATATAAGCTCAACGGTCTAACACCCCTGTCATATAACTCTTCAACGTATGTCCTCTCCTTGTATTGAATGGCTTCCTGTTCGATTAGTAGTTTACTTTGTTTTGTCCTTAACCTTTGATATCGTTTGCCCTCTCGTACCGCCCGATATCATCACCCAATAAGACCAATCCAAACAAGCTAAATTATAACTGAAAATACACTAGACATATATTCACTCACTTCTATCAAATTACAGCATATATTATTAGCCAGACTCACCCAAGTCACCGTAACGGAGACGAATTCTTGGCCGAAAAATTACCTAAGTACATCCCTCTGGCGATAGAATGTAAAAGAATTCATAAATTGAGTAGAGTGAAGAAAAATCCAAATAGTAATCATTTCAATTAGATTGTCTCAACAATTTCAATATAATATATGGACAGATACAGACCACATAATTAAAACCACCCAAGGCTCCATCATACTTGAAACCTGCTGTGTTTTACGTGAAGTTCTGAACATGTTCAAGTTTTAAGACAGATCTGCTATGGGGTCCATCCCCTCTTGAAGTAGAGTGCGAATGAGGCAGCCTCTGGGATAATTGAAACATCATATACTCTTAATGAGGTTCCACCGCGAATACGTAAGTTAAAACAAATACTTAATTCCAACTTTTTGTTTAAAAGGTTTGAAAAATCATGCTTTCGCTGATGACATGCGTTGGCTATTAAAAATCAATATTAAGGCACAAAATAAGCAGAGTATTCCACAAATATATTTATAATAAACACATTTTAATAGCCATGGAAGCCACCTGCAGCGCCATTTCCATGAATTCACCACATTTTGACTTTAATTATCGCAGTAATTAGCAAATAACTCAAAAAATTAGGAGGTAAGATGCACCTATTTTATTTTTAGACAATTTCTCGGGAGTTTTTGTCTCTTATAAACAGTTTTCCATGAAAATGGCATTTACAAGAAAAATACTATTTTACCCCGTGCTTCTCTCACTGTCGCATTTAACACAATGTAATTTCAAGTCCAATTTGAGAGAAAAATATCATGAAAAGGTAGGATTTTGTCGTTCATAACAGAAAGAGGACACGTTTTTCAATGGGTAAGTGTGAAGAATATGAATAAAATAAAAATGTTGTCTCTTTACGGTGGAACCACCTTTAAAGTGTAATAGTTGAATGTATGTATGTAACATTTATCTCGGAAACTCCCTCTACCAATTTTGATAGGACTGCATAGGTATCTGGAGGGTTTTGGGTCCATGAAATTCATAATACGTTAATAACAATGCCAGGAATCTCCGTTTCTCGAGGGTTCTAACCATTTCCGTCAGTTTTGATCCAAGGACTGCAACCCGGTACGTACACCGGGTTGCGGATGGTGGGTCGACCTTTAGGAATAGAGGTTAGATGTGAAATAGAGCGTTTATTCGTCGCATATGCAGTCATGGGAGTGGGAGCAGAAAGTGCGGTGCAATTGTAGCTTTGGGTTACACAGTTGTCATTCTGTTTCTTCCTTGAGCGCTACGACCCTCTATGGGTTTTGGCCTCTGCAGCAGTGAACGCCCATCGTCTATCTTTTGCTAGCTCCTTCCATTTAGTAAAGTTTGTTCTTAGTTAATCATCAATAAAATCGTCCCTCCATTCTTTCCCAGGTATCCTTTTGGGTCTATTTCTATCTGATATCCATTCATAAATTTTCACTGTCGATCTTTTTTCTGCCGCAATTGTGTTGTGAGACCTAACCATCGGATTCTTCGCGATTTTATGAAGCGGACTGAAATAGTTTTCATTGCACTTCTATAAAAAGACCGCAATATTTTTAATTTTTGTTATATATTTTGATTCTCTGTACTGTCAGAAACTTTGACAAATAAACAACTTATGCAGCGGGCTTTACGATCCTTCTATTCTTCCCTTTTCCCTCCGCTATCTCATTCATACATCTCTTCACAACGTTGAAGAAGAGCAGGGGTAAATTTCCATGCGCCCACTGTCGCCCCCGAAGTCATTATCGCGGAGCTTTGGTTGTTATAGGAATGAGGGTCCGGGGGGTGGAGATGATACTGGGACGTAAGGAAGGGGAATGAGTTAAAGGGGTGTTTGAGTGCCGAGGGAGTGTGTAGGGGAATGCCAAACAGATTGAGAAGAAGAAAGTAAATACCGTTGGAGAGGGTTGCAGTGGAGGAATGTGGAGTAGTAGTGGCAAAGGCAGTGAGACGTCTTTCTCTTAGTGTCTCTCCCCTTCGCCTCATACCATGGGTTTCTCAGTGTGTGTTCCTAGACGGTAATGACTTTCAATTTAATATGTTGTTCAGCCCACCGTTCGTGAATTCACCTCTACATCTACATAGTACCCTGCGAGACGCCGCAGGGTCATGTGACAGCGGGTGCAAAGACACCAGCCATGAAGGAGAAGGAATAAGGGAAAATGCATTGAATTCACGTCTACATGCTACCTTGCAATGGAAGAGGATAAGGACCCATCAGAAGAGGGTTAGGACGCATAGTCGCAATTCTTCCCTAAACCATGGGATAATGGCACATGTTTATTTCAAGAGCCAAATTATGACTTAATTTATTGAAAATTGTATCTTTAATTAATCATTATGCGATTTGGAAGCAAAAATAACATGCGTATGACGTATGCTAAAAATCCAAACAGGAGAATATGATGCTATCTTGCAAGCACAAATACTTCCCGTGAGCCAAATTCTTGAATAATTTTGGCTCAATGATCACCACACCAATCTGTAAAAGGCATTGTAATTTACATCTGGCTAACACTGCCCCTGGAAAAAGTAAACATAGCCAGTTACCTACGTCTAGTTATTGAGAGAAAATATACAAAATGATATTAAGCGTGGTACAAATTGTCAGACTTGAGCATCTGGATTTTTAAACAATTTTCAGTTAAAGATGAAAGAGAAATTGTCATTTTTCAAGAATTTTTTACCGTTTTTTTTTTTCTGGTAAATATGTCAATTTTTTCAGCCCTCTAATAGCATGCTCACACAACGCAACTCCAGCAATTTTAAATTAATTACACTTAGAAAATTCAGTTGAAATATTGTAGATATTTTTTACCAATATTAAATTTACGGGATTCAGTATTTGATTTAATCAGTTGGTACAGTGAATCCTCCTAAAGTAGGTAACGGTTATGCGAAAATGGACCCTATTGATGCGGATAGTATATGCGCCTTTCTGAGGATATGGAGGAATGGATGAGACCAAAGAATGCCTGTCCTTTCTACGCCTTCTTCATCTCTTCCCTGCAGAGCTAGTTCTTTTATAACCCTCCTCCTTTTATACTTTTACTCTCCTTGAATTCTCACTTGCCTCCTTTCCTTTTTTCCTTCTTCCGGCGCCGCTGGATGTTTGACCCCTTTCGCGCGGCGGCAAATTTCTCTCGCCTCTATAACGACCCAGCCTCTCCCCCTCTCGCCTTGCGAAGTCCGTGTTAGGGAGCGAGAGAGTGTTCGTCTGTGTGCGCGTGAGAGAACTCCGGTGCGTGTTCGGGAGGGTTATTGGATTCGGCATCCCGTTTATTTCTCCGGGATTATATATATATTCCCTGGGCGATGTACTTGTGGGTATTAAGCGTCAACTCCGCGTGTCTCATCACTTTTATATTTTACTCCACGGTAACGTGATTTCGCGGGCAGTCGTGGGTTTTACAAGGGATTTGTCTGATCTAATGTTTTTGTTATGTTGATATAATAGAATTTTGAGGATTTGAGATTAATTTCCGCTCGTGATTGACAATCGCGTAATAATATATATTTCGTAATATTTGACGCTTGATTGTTGATAATTGTTTTACGCTTATGTTCCGGTAGAGAGAATATTTAGGTACCCAATCGAAAAACGTTCGTTATAAGTAATTCAGTGTCATCAATATTTTTGAATACATGACGTTTGAACGTAGGGCATCCTTTATTCCGTGCAGCGAGATTTGACAGTTCATTATAGAGCTTAAATTAGCTGCCTTGGCTGAATTCATGTCAGTCTAAGAGAACAAATATATATCCATTGATTAAAAAACTGGGTCATTCTTCTAGAAATTCCTCATTCAGTGATGTGGTATTGTATTTGACCGCAGTCTTGTCCACCTCGACAGTGTTTTGTAAAATACACAACCATGCAGCATTCTCCGTATCCCTAACTCAGCTGACCTTGAAAAATATTATATATTTCTAATTTAATATTCGGTTTCGACTCGGTATTTTTGCAGTCAACTATTTGTTCATGGCAAATGTTTTGCAAAGGTTTGGAGAAAACATGGACTCAGCGCCGTTAATGTTTAAGAATATTTTATACTTGGTCGTAGAAGTTTTCGGGGTGCATGGTGAGATTTAGCAGGGAATATTTTTAACTTAAAATTCTAGTCTAATTGGTTAACGTTAACTATTACTCATCCATTGATTAGTTTAACACTTCGAACGTATAAATACTGTCAATTATAGTAGATCTGTGTAGCTGAATCAACCTGTTCTCTATCTTCAAGAACGCTGCTCCAACATATCAGTAATCTAATTCCTTAACTCATACGTCTCAAATAAAATCAAATATTTGTGCAAAGCCGTAATGGGATCCAGTGTAGGAGCGACATTTCTCCAATAATCTAATATTTTCTTAAAGCCTTTAAGATGTTGTTGGGTTGAATAATTGTGTTGGCTAATTTTGACATTCTCCAGTAAGTGCCGAGGCTAAAATAAACTAGGAATTGTATTGCCAGTGATTTATCGACCTTCACTCATATTCCCGTTTCCAAGATTGCTGCAAATGGGTGCACACTCACTGGATCGATGCCTTAATTTTTGCTTGTCTTGTCCCACTTGTCCTCCCATTTCCCTCTACCACTCCCTTCTCAGTGACCTATATATAAGCAGTCACCCACGAGTATTGTCACCTTGAAAATTGCTCTCTGCGCTGAAACCGGGGTCGGTGAATGAAAATACTTGTGAAGATTCGTCAAGCGATTTGATTAAAAAATAATAATAACTGAAGCTTTTGTAACAATATCTAATGCCACCCTCAGTTGTCGGTAGCCTCCTCCTCCCCCCATCTCTCAAAAAACCTCCCAACCAAATCCTCTTTTTTTTTCACCATCTCAATCTCCTCACCTTCTTTCTTCGTCGTCAGCTGGAGTGTGGGGAGACTCGGCAGAGTTGAAATGTAGATGCAGTGACATCTTGCCACGAAGAAAACACTCTCGACGTGGATAAGGAGGAAGAAAAGCAGAGGTGGGCGGTCAGGGGTGAGGGGTAGAGTAGGAATGACGAGTGGAAGGCATGGGGAAGGCAGGGGAATCGATTGGTGCCCTTGGCACGTTTCTCTTGAGGTGACAATACGACGCAACAGCCACTCTATTTTCCGCACTGGAGGCCCCCTTTCCCTTGAATTCCTCTTGGTTTCACACCTTCGGGAAAACCCTCTCTTTCTCTTGCCCTCTTTCACTCAGCTACACCCGCGTTCGGTCCCCTCCTTATTCCTTTTGTTCCATTTTTTTCTTCTCTGTGGGTCCCCCGTCTGTGCGAGACAGATGCCAATATGCGGGAAAAAGAGGGAGGGGGGCAGGGGAGGGTTTTATCGGTGTAACTCTTACAGTGAACGCATAAGGGTATAATTTACAAGTTGAAAAAAGTTTAATTAGAATAAATAATTTTTTGAATGTTAATAATATTTATTACGGAATACTATCCATTTTCATAAATCACATACGATTCCATCATGATGATAGTAATATTTAAATGTAAAAGGGTAAAAATGAGCATATCAAAGGTTGTATTTGTAAGCTAGTTTTAAAAAACGAGGCAAAAAAACAGTATTTACTCCCAAAGAATTCCAGAAAATTAGAGATATACATGTAATAAATTAAATGGAAGCCTATTAATAAAATAAAAACTTAGTGATCCACATAAGCTTTATTTGTACCATAGAGCGTTCTACATGAAATTAACGGTATGAACCCATTAGAAAACAATGATGCCATACACACCGTATGTTCCCCTCAAGGCCACTTATGCAACCCTTTTCAAAGCCACGCAAAGTTTAATAAAGTAACTTCGAAGAATAGTATTTGCATGCTGTCAACTTAATGTAGAACGCTCTATACGCATTTAAAGGCTTAAGCATCATAATCATCTAGTTCAAGCGATACATGTTGTATGGACCAGATGTTGGTGCTGAGGCTCTGAAACGCTTTGTTCAATTTTATTTCCGAAGGACAGTGGTGAGCTTTCATTTCATTTATATTATGACATCGGTTCCATCACATCTTGCATGACATCGTTGAATCAATGGTTAAAAATATGGAGTGATGTAAAATGAGACTGAGCGAGTGGCATTGCGATCACAGCAAGACTCCTCAATATGCATTTTGGTTCGGAATATTTCACATTGGCGTCTGTTCTTAGAGTGAAATATGAGATTTGGTTAACCGGTCCCAATATCCGTTCGTGTGGTAAAGCTACTTCATAAAAAAAACCTTTTTATATGCTAAAGATATGATTTTCATGGCATTTATATGAGTCTCGTAACCTTGTAAGTTTCTGTTTCTGTTGCATTTCTTCCATTCCTTAGTTTGAAAAATTTCCTTTGACACTAGAACTACCGATGGAGTCATTTTGACTCCTCGCAGTTTTTATTTCTCTGCCATGACTAAAATATTCCCAATTCCGGATTGAGATTCCGGGACTTTTACTCAATTTCGACACAAAAAGCTTTGCGATAAAAATAGTTATTTTAAAAAAATAGAACCCATTTGTCAAAATTTACCTTTGAATACCAAAGATAGTCATTTTGACTCCCTACTGTATTTTGCTAGTCTTTTCGCCAAATAGTAATATTTGTTCAAGTTTTTATTTTGTCTTATATTCATAATTAATTTAAAGCAATTGTTGGCTTAAATCTATAAATATTACGCTTTTTGGCAAATATTTGCGAGATTTTGATGGCATTTATAATTTTACGGGTCCGTGTTTTAAACTATAAAAAACGTGAATGTCCTGATATTATTTTACCTTGCGATAAAGTGGTGAATATGCCATTCATATGAAACGGTTTCAAATTCGTGTGTTTGGAAGCCGTCGTGTCTGCCTCGCTTCCCTTCCCCCTCCCTATTCGTCGCCCCTCATTCTCGATGCAGCGCAATACAGTCTAGCATGCTCCATTGTTTCAGCCTTGACTTCGTGGAAGTTGATTTTCAAACGTGAAAAAGTAACTTTGTATCCTTTCATTGATATACTGATGTACCAGGAAAATAAATCAGTGGAAAGAAACAAAGTCTGTCTTTTTTTGTTCTGAGTTTCTGTGTTTGTCACCAAGGTGACAAAGTTTGTCTGATGATATTGCCTGTGCAACAAAACTGGTCGTACATCAATTTAATCAGTGAAAATATGCATAGTTAATTTATTTAGTGGCTATGAATTACGTCAAAGTTTAGCCAGAAAGAAAGAAATTAATTAAAACTATTGGCAATCTCCATGCTAAGGAATACAACGTTAATCTTGGCTCATAACTTGATTTGGCAAATATTTGCGAGATTTTGATGGCATTTCTAATTTTAATAAAAATAACATTCTCAATGACAAATAAATTGTCCGCAACGTCGTACCCAGAGGTTCATATTCTTTTCCGGCCTTCCTGTGTCTCGAGACTTTCTTTTCACCTGGATGGTTTCTTTAGATAAGGTTAGAACCACTCAGTTGGTTTATTTTGTATTTCATCGTCCACTAGCAGTTTAAATCGGTGAATGCGACATTTGGTAATGATTTTTAACTCGGGATCTTTAGAATTCTCTACCGTCATATTCCATGACAGTAAAAATTGCTATATCTTCTTAAAAATACCATGCGGCAGTGCCTCATGAAGCTAATAAGATGGTTCCAAGAATTATGTTCCCTTCAAGAACGTCAAATTGTCCGAAACTATGTCATAGCAACGAAACAGAAAACCCTTAAAGAACTTGTAAATGTAGTTGTTTAAGAAAAAAAGTGCTTAACCTGGCTGAAAATTTGCCGAAGCGAGAACATTGGAAAGGATATCGCTTTAAACTGTGGTGGAGGAAGTGGGAAGGTTGGTGTCTCTGAGGATGTAGGAGAGATTTTCTTTTGGGACAAGAGATTTTTTGTTGAAAGACTCAAGGAAGGAGAAGTTGAGAAGGAGTACGAAGGGACAGGGTGTCCTCTAAGGAGTCAAGGGCCTTGGAACGGATAGAAGGGAGTGGAAGATTTATTTTTTGGGTAAGCCAAGGTTTGGACGAAGAGTTGAAAGAATCTATAGAGTGGTGGGAAATAAGAAGAAAATAAGGCCGAAAGAAAAGTTAGCTGAGGGATAAGAATCGGGTGTGTTTGGAAATATTTTTATGCATTCCTTATTTTACTAATATATCCGTAGCGAAGGAGGCGCCCAGCTCCAGATCCAGAAAGAGCAATCGCTCCAAAAAAACGATTGCGCAACTTTCTAAAACATAATTAGAACTAAAGCACAACACCATACAGTTTGAGTTTACATTGAATGCTTCAGTGATTCTGTCATGAAACTCGTTTTTGTTATTGTGTTAACTCTCACTGTCGTTTATCAGAGATGATAAGTAAATAAATGGGCTTAAAATACTTCAAGGTTGAAGACGTAAAAGTTATATTTGCTTTCTCAGTCAGGGAGTGAAGTAATTTTCGATGCTTCAAATTTTATGCAATATTTGGGATATTGACCATAATCTCATACTTATAAGCCTCAGGTTTAGTGATTCATTGCTTTATGTTTGTAATGGCTCAGATTACATGTCATAGTTATTTAGGAACCGGTTAAAAGTCTCTTGTTGCATGATTTAGGCGCTTCTGAAGCTGAAGTAGGGGGTGAATCAACATGTCAACAGTACACAGCGGTTTATAGTACTTTTAATTATATGGATGCCACTTGTAGCTTTAATTTTCTAGTTTTTCCTTTGCATGAAAAACAAATATCGTTGATTTAATTACCTCTTACTCAGCCTTGACATTCCTGTCCGACGTTAATAACAAATGTGTGATTTGCAAATGCGAGGGATGGTTGCAAGTCTGGTTTTATTTTGCCTTAGAACATCCCGGCTAGGGCCTGCGTCTGTCGACACTGAACTGTTATCGCTTCGGGGCTTGCTAAGCCTAGCAACAGATAGTAACGTGAGCGCATTTCTGCCTCTTAGATAACAGCTGCAGGTAACCTCCCTCCTCCTAAAGCAAGTAATGATTCGTCTTCAATGTGAATGTCTGGTCCAAATATGATATTTGAAATGATGGCATCTTTGTCGGACTTGTCTGGCATACCTATATGCCCACTCACATCTTCCGGCCCAGGAAAATCTTACTTTTATATTTTGAACACTGATTTTCTAAAGTTAGATAAAATGTTTCTCTCGCAACCACCAAAAGTTGTTTTTTATCACATGAAACTCACCGGCGGAAACTCAGATATTCTTTCACCTTGGTGTAGACTGAATATCTTACGCGGACGCATGAAAGAAGAAACAAGGAAAATTAATGGGCCTAGAAGTGATTTATTTTACGATTTCTTTTAATGTAACGGGATTTATATGTATTTCAGGTAAAATTTCAGGTGCCCGAAGAGTAAATGGCCATGCCCCGAATGCAAAAACTCTTTACTTGCTCTTGTTTATTGCAGTTGCGACTTGGAAGTTATGTATTCAAAAAACATGAAATAATGAAATGCAAAGTTGCTTTCTCTTATGAGGACGCATAAATACCCAAGTTTCTTGACAAACTAGACTGAGTTTGCTATTCCTGTAGGCTTGCATTTTTTTTTTAATATTTCATATATTTGAGAATATAACCTTGGGCGAGCACTTGCACGAGGGATAATGTATTGTTAGAGTTTTAATACTTTCAGCCAAAAGACGCTTAATTCTTATAGAAACGTAAGTGTTACTACATCATAGTGGAAGATAAGTTTTCCTTTGCAAGTGGAAAAAATTTCAATAAAGTACTATAAAAATTATGAATTTATATTTATGAGGTAAGGGAAATAGTGTTTTGCACTGGTAATTCTGTCAATCTTCCATTGAAGCCACTAGAATGGTATCGAATTTAGTTATGTAGAAATGTATGTAGAAATGAGTGTAGTTAACAGGCACTTGAACGCTTTCTCTAGCGAATAAGTACCAGGAAAAGGTAATTAGATCCCCATAGACTCCTTTCTCTCGTCACGGATTTCAAATGAGCCACATAATAAAGTGATAAATCTTAAACAGCCATAAAGCTAGAAATCCGTTAATAATTATATTAATGAGAATAAATTTTTTAATATAAAATAGTTTACTGTAAATTAGTACATTTTTTACAAAACCTTTGCAGTCATTCACTTTGGGAAATTCTTACATATTTTCCGTCATCTTCATCTTCATATCTCTGCTTTTAAATCAAATGAAAATTACTGTATTTCTATGAAGTAAACGGAACCACCTTGTAATTCCTGAGTGGTGGATATCAACATTACGCTAAAAATGCGAATCAACTCGGACCTTGAAGTATGCGTGGTCCAGTATGATAAATTCATTTCAGTTTTCTTGGGGATTCACTTCAACTTACCCATAACACACGCCCCTAAGGTGGCTCGCAAGATAATGCATGTATGAAGATGAAATGATATTTTAGCAATTAAAAGGATATGGATCCCGAGAAACTCGACGAAAACACTCAAAACTCGGCCTGTTTGTACGGGTTAAGTTCTGCTCCTAAACTATTGTCCAAATCCCACGCTACCCCCAAATATTCTCTTTCACCTCTCCACTTTCGTAATACCATAGCAAGTTTAACGTAGTCAAGCTTCAAATCATCATCTCATCTCGCCCCCTCGGGGGACTATATGAGAACGCCGCATCGCCGTGGCTGAAAACGATCGCGCGCTTTTGGTGAATCCATTTAGAGTTAAACTATTCAGCGCGTGGGTCGGGGAAAAGGAATCCCAGCCGGAATACTCTCAGGGAAGAAGAGATGAGGAGGATGAACGCGTTTTAAGATGGTACTGGCTCTCCCTCTTCGTCCCTTTCCTATCTTGCTCCTCCTTAGCAGGCAGTCCACCCACCCTTGTCCCGCGTCCCGTGAAGCGTGTGAGAGGGAGGTAGAAATTAGGAAGGAGAAAGCGCTGGATTACGATAAATTGTTAAACCAGAGCCCGTTGTGTGGGAGAATCAGAAATGTGGCTGGGATTGGGATGTGTAAGGAGACGGGAAGGATGGCTGTGGAGGAGAAAGGTGTTTTGTTGGGATAAGCCCGTCGAACAGAAAGGAGAGATATTCTGGCTTTCGGATTTGGGGAGTGGAAAACGGAGAGGATTGGAGAAAATTCATTGGCATTGACTCTATTTATCCGGGGCTAGAAGAGGAAAACTGCCCCCTCTTTCCCTAACCCAGTGCTCTTTATTGATATGAATGTGAAAAATACAATTTCTTATAAGAACGGCAAGCAATTTTTCTGTATGGCACGCTTCACATGGTATTAGTTCTCATTGGAATCAGTTATTTTGCCGTATTTTCAGTTTGATACCGTTCCTCGTAGTGAATTTTAGTATCTCACCAAACAAATGTATAAACATTGTTAAGTTGTTTTCATATAAGTTTAATAAGTATTTCGGAGTTTTGGGCCACGTATTGTGAGTTGATTTTGACATGTGAAACATGATCACACTCTTGCACACTATACATTTTCAGAAACTTCGAGCATTCTATGGAATGTTTTAGCAATATCACAAAATATTAACACGATATCCTGCACTGTCTCACCATGCCCTCTGAGGAGTGTAGTATATTCCCACTTTTGAAAACTGAAGTCTCAGGAATGCGCATCAAACGCCCTAATGAAGGTTCCGGCGAACGATCCCGCCATCCGAATGTACTTACGTCTAAACTCTACCCGTGTTATATTCTGCAAGGGCGCAGAGCAGGGGGTGTACGGACACTGTCCATGAAGAAGGGCGGGAATAGGGAATATAATTGGTAGAAGGAAAGTACGAATAGTGAAATGTTTGATGGTGGAGTGTCGGTGCACGCTTTCCGTTCGCCCTAGTGAGTTGCTCGCTTCGAAACACAATAACAGAGTTGCTTTCCTACATCATATGGTGTATATGAGTAGTTAATGACGAGCGAAAGTAGTTTGAATAAAGCTAGAAGGATCAGTTATTAGACATTTGCAACATAAGGTATATCTAATCCCCAATTTCACATCTGTCACATGTTCCTCCACATTTTGGAGAACGATTCGCAAATAGGTGAGTAATGCGTAGATGTAAGAGGCAGGTATCGGACGCTTTATATTCGCTTTAGTTCGATGCTCACCTCGCAAAACAGTAGCAAAGTTGCTTTTCATTCGTTTCATACCCTGCGCACTGCACAGCAGATCGGAGTCTGAGTTGACCTGCACTGGAGTGCGCTTAAAGAGAAAATAACTTCGATTATCCCACCCACCTTTGTCGTGTTTGCGATGATTTTCGGTTAAGGCGTCAAAAGTGGTTAACATATATTTTTAATTACTCCGTGGTTGAGAGCCTAAATTAGAATGTATCAATGCACTTTGAGCATTTTTTTAAATAATCGCAAATCATTCTGCCATGACTATCGTGTTCCCACAAGATGCTACCAACTTGCATGTAACCAGTTGTTTCCCCCGCGCACATCGTCCCTTTTCATCTTCGTTCGCGTGCGCTTATGTGCACTACTATGACTTGCGCCGCTCTGACACTGCAACACGTGAAACGGTAAGCTAAGTTCCTCGCTTTGGCTTTTGTTTGTTGCATATAGTCATTATTCCTCACGTCGCGGGAAGGACTTTTTTTCTACTTTTTTACAAATTACTCGCTCCGCGAAGTAAAGGAGTTGTAACCTACCTCTGTCCCTTAGAATTCGTGAAAACCTCAACCTTCCCCGAATCAGTAACATTGGTTTCATCCCTGGAGCAGCCGCATCCACTTCAAATTGCTCGGTTATTAAATCTTGGATGTGGTGGAGATTGTTCACTGGAAACTCGCGATCCCCACTTGGTTGCCATGTGGAGAGAACTTCTGGAGTGATACTCCATCCGTCGGACGACACAAGTTCTGTGGTCCCATACGTATTATTCTCAATTACTTCACACTATTAAATGTTGGAAGTGTAAATTACGAGACAATTCTTTTCATTATCCATGACCAAAAAGTAAGTAGATTAAATATATGAGGTATCAAAAATGACAACTTATTTAACTTCTATATGTAAAGCAATTTAATTGTTTGGGTAGTACTCAAGAGGAAAATGGGCATAGTAACAAAGATATTAGGAGGCGAATATCGTCAGAGAATTAAACGTTTAGAAATAAAATGGACCTGATGACGTGGACCTTGGATAAGGATATAAAGAAGAGACTGGTGAAAAGCTTTATATGGAGTGTAGCGTAGGCTCTGAAAAAGGAAGACGAGAATAGAATGCAGGAGTTCGAGATGTGAGTGTGAAGGAGGATGAAGAATGTGCAATGGACGGAAAGGAAGACAAACGAAAAAGCGCTGGACATGGTTGGTGAGGAGAGGACACTGGATGAGATTAGGGGTAGTCAGGGTAAGTTGCAGGAGGAGGTAATGAGGTAGGGTGGCTCAAGGCCGTGATAGATGAAAGGGTATTGGTTAAGTGGGGAAGGGTAGAAAGAGATTAGGTTGTATGGACGAGATGAAGAAGGGTTAGATGTAACCAGAGATGGAGATAGAAATACTATTGATAGATATGACACTGCACGTTTCAAATTCTGGAGTATTTTTACTGACTTCCATTACAACCTATTTTAAACCGGTAGATTAGTCAAATGAGTGAATATAGATAAGTTTGGAAGAGATTTTGCGTTCATCATGTCGAAGGTAAAGTTTTTTTGTGGGTCGGAAGCGGGAAGGGAGAGACTGGTTGGAGGAAGGACGAACGAGAGTACGTTGTTAGCAACGGTTGGTCCAAGGGCCCTGTGGATGTCGCGGAGGTGGAGGAGTGTGAAGGAGGACTCCGGTGGTGAGGGTTGGTTTTGATGGTTTGAGGGGAAGAGAGGTGTTGGCTGGGTGGTAGTCCCGGAGGGCGAGCCGGGGAGGAATGCGTAATGGAGCCTTATATTTGGAGCGTGTTGACCCAGCTTGGTCGGAGTAAGAGAGAGAGAGAGAGAGGGAGGGAAGGAGGGATATGGAAGGTGTGGTATGGGAGAGAGGAGGACTGGAGTAGGGATGCCGAGAGAAGAATGGATCCTGGGCTTTCGCGAGAGGAGTGGATGCGGGAGAGGAATGCGCGTCAGCCGGTGTGGAGAGGAAAGGAAAACTGGAGATAGTAAAGAGTGTGAGGTGTGTGTGTGTGTTATATGGATGGTGAAAGTGGAGAGTGCCCTCTTGCTCTGGTTGTGCATGTCAGATTGGGGTGAAAGGGAGGGCGCCATAGGAAGTGAGAATAAAGCCAGGTGGAGGAAAATAATGCGTCTTATTTAGTACAGGCAAGGCGTTCTTGAATTACGGTTCATATATTTTTTAGGTAATAGGAGGCAAGGAATCTGGTATTTTTATGAATCTCTGGTATCAGATGCGAAATGGTGATGTCTGGGATGGATAGAATATTTTATATTTTGGAGCATATGCGGTAGGACGTCCTACTCCACGTTGTGCTTATTGCGGAGGCATGCTTAGAAGGGAGAGAATGCCGAATTTCAATCACGCTACAGGGAAAGATCTTACGCTAAGGCATCTTTACCACATGACCTTTCAAGTTGTTGATCTTTTACGGCTGTACGTTATAAGAAAATAAGCATGGAATTAAATATTTTCAGAAGAAAATTGCGTTGGCAAAAAGGGTATTCATAAGTAGATGAGACATTACGACAGGAAACTTGCGTTAAGATGTAAAGAAAAGACGTGATGACTCTTATTTAATGTGTCGGATAGTGTGGGGTGGAAACACGGACTCGAAGTAAAGAGGATGAGAGTAGGTCGGAGGAATTTGAGATGTGGGGGTGGAGGAGATTGGAGAAAGTGCGATTGATGGAAAGAATTGCAAACGAGGAAGTGCTTGGTAGGGTGAATGAGGAGAGTAAACTGCTAGAAAACTTTAGGAGGAAGTGAAATGGGAGTCGAAAGAGGTATTGAGAGGTGAGAGTGTACTGAAACTGTAATTGAGGGGAGGATGTAAGCGGGGAATGGAGATAGTCGGATTTGTTATAAGGGATGAAGAGAGGTAGAACGTTTGTTGAGCTTTAGAATGAAATCATGATTGGAGACAAGTACCTGTAGGCCGTAAAAGATTTATTTCTGTATTAATTTTAGCTTCTTCAATTTGAACAAACTTAAGCCGATGGATCAACTGATATAATATTAAATACCTAAAAACTGCTAAAACATATATTACCACCTGTAGAAAATAATTCTTCAAGAAGCGACAAAATTTAACAATATATATTGAAGTTAGGGCTAGGTAATGGAGGCAAGAGAACAGTGGGTTAAAGAAGGGGATTAATCTAGTACATTCATGAATCTCGGGTGTGCGATGCGAAATTCACGCTTCTGGAATGCATCATAACTTCTAATTTTGGGCCTGCGTGGTAGAAACCCCTCTACGCGTTGTGCTTTGCGAAGGCACGTTTTAGTGGGAGTTGTGGGAATTGCATTTACGCCTTTATGCAGTTCCACTAACTGAGATCCGAAGAGGGTAACTAATATCGCTTAGGATTTGGAACCTACGATCCTCGTGGCAGAGTATGCAAACGCAAATAATAGTAATTGGTTGGTAGCTTTACTAGAAGGTGTGAAAGTGTGTCATTTTGATACACTGTAGAATTTACAATTCTGCATCTTTTCTTTTGATTAGCGATTTATATCCAATGCATTTACAACCATTGCAGTAGCATATTTTGTATCGCCTCTGTAGCATATGCATCTTTGAGGATGACCAAAATATTAAATAGTACTAAATTTAAAACAAATTAACGATTTATAAACAAAGAACGACTTGTGAAAAACAGAATTCATAGAAAAATTCCGATTTTTATATTTAATATATTTAATATTATTTTATATTCTTTAGTGATTTTTTGCAACATTACTATTTAAGCTTAGTTTACTGGTTCAACGTAAAAAATGAGCTTTTGTATGAAAAGTGTTCCTCTCACTAAAATTTTGCATTTCATTTTACACCAATTGGTTTCCTTTTTTCTGTCTCGTGCTTCTTGAGTGATAACACTATTTTTACCATATTGCCACTTGATGCATTCAGCGAATTACCAATATGGTCCTAGGCTTTATGAGTCTTGCGGTGCACTGTATTTGCGATTTCTTCGCGAGCAATATCGTGAAAGCAAAGGGGTATTTCAGCAAGATGATAGGCCAGAGGAGAAATAGTAGCTAAAAAATTAGTTTACGATGACCATAAGGTGGCTGGTGGCTGCCATGATGATCATCTGATATCTTGACTAACATTTCAATGCTAAGTAAAACTTTCATTTCATGTCCACAGTATGAGTGGAATAATACATTTTCAGCGAGTGTTCAAATACAGAACCATCTATTTCTGAAAGCTAATTAAGTTGAGAGACTAAACTTTTATTATTAAATTTTGTTATTAGATTGATTTTGATGACTGTAGTCACATACGTTCCAATCGTACTTACTGCAGTTTGGTATTTAACCCACTACTTCAATTATAATTTTAACAGTCATCATAACAGAGATGTATTTTTAGTATTTTATGCTTTTTTATGTCTTTCAAATTAAATAAAAATGTGTTCCTGCGTATATACTACGACGTGCATATCAGTCTATCAAATCGTTTACTTTCGGGATAAGGGTAGTGAAAAGGGTTTAGTTAAAATTTGATGGTTGGCCTATGAAACTAGTTGTTTGAACAATTCCTTCCATACTGCCCCATTCCTTTTTACCTGTTATCTTTTTCTTAAAATCATGCATTGCTTCATGGTACGCTCTCTTGTTTTTAAGACTCCGGTTATTCCTTCCGTCCAATCTCTTTACGTCTCTACCCCCTCTTTAACTCACGATTTTCTTACTTTAAGAATTCCTCTCACTTTATTCAATCCTCTATCCTCTTGTTCTGTTCCACAATTTGCCTCTCATCCATTGTCTCAACACGACCATGCCAACAAAGCCTGCTCCTTCCAAACCAGTCCATTACAGAAGCATCCACATTTTTTATTACTTGCTCATTCCTAACCCTACCCATTCTACTTTTACCGCAAATATTTTCCGATATTCATAACTTATCAAGGGTAGGTCAAAAATATTGTAATATTAATATTGAAAAAGAGGTCAAGATGCATAACACTGTATTTTCAGATACGCCATATCCACTCCAATTAGCCAAAAACGCTTATGCTGGCTTGCCCAGGCTTCCCTACCATACACTATGTTGGTGATGAATAATTCACTCTTTTATACTCCAATCAGCAGGTATCCAATTGGTAGTTTTTCGAGACCGAATATTAAATTTCCATTTCAAGAAATTTTTAAATGGATGGAAGCGGAAATAAAAAATAAAAGGTACTCTTCTTTCATTCCGGGGTAAAATCCTGTAGATAATCATGATTGGGTTTGGTCACCATAAATATAAATCATCAGAGTGCTAGCATTTTTTTTCGTTTTGTAGTAGCACTAGGATATTTTTACGTTTTGTGCGTCGCTCCTCGTTGTCCGGGAACTGCGGAAGGCGAGAAAAAATTTAACGCTTTGCCCTCTGTGAAGAAGGGGAGATCGGGGATCGTAAAAAATGGGAGAGAAGAGAACGAGGGACAGTTTCAAGGGTGTGGACGGGGAAAAAAAGGAGCGTTGGGGAGTAAGGGTTGCTCACGTGGCTGGAGAAGAAATTGTGAGCGAGGACTGGCCGTGAAAGGGTAGAGGGAAGTGTTAGAGGAGGGGAGAGAGAGGAGGGAAGAGAGAGATAAGAATGGAACATGGCGGAGGTTTGGCTGGCGAGGAAGATACAAATCCGAGGGTGCGAAGAAAATGTAGGAGTAAGGAGGCTGAAAGGGGTAGGGGGAAGAGGATGGAAAGAGAAGGGCAGAATGAAGGCGGGGAAAAAAAGTCTCGGGCAAGGGTTGCGGTTCACGGTTTTGAAAGCAACGTTGTGATGGGAACAAAATGTAAACGTCGCATTGCGATGCATTAGTTTAATACTCCGTCACTCCCGGTAGCGTGGCACAGGAACTGCGAGTTTTACTCCAAACCTCAGGGCTCGAGAATAAGTTACGGTAAATATTTTCCTGATTTTGGAAAAATTCACGGAATCGACCGGAGTACTGCGATGTGGAAGACAATGGGAAACCACCACATTAGTCTCCCCATAAGGTGCAGCCTTGCATTCACCAATGCATGACGTGGTGGCATTCCTCCCGGTAAAATATTCCGAAGGTAAAATAGCCCCCAATTGGATCTTCAGGTAGGGACTATTGGGAGGAATATCAGTCAGAGTGGACAATTCCACTACTGATGAAGGGACCCCTAGTAACAAGTGCTCATGTATTTTCATTACATTGGAGTGTTAACTCTTTACTGCCTTCTCCAGGAAATGCAACAAACCAGTGAAAAGTAAGCAATTTCAAATAAAATCCTGCCTCTACCTTTTGCAATATTCGGATTGGTTTTAAGAGCTTTTGACAACCTTCTCTGTTTATCAAGCATAATTTCACCACGCAACTATCCATTTTTGGTTCCTATTCTGAGCATCGCGCATCATATTTCCGCTTCCTCCCCCACAACGCCGGCGCCAACCGATTAAGGGCTGGCATCGTTCGGAACAGTACATGTTACAGCTGTACAAACGTGCATTATCACCACTGATGTGGCCTACAGGCGTAGGTATATTCGGCTCGTACGGCCATGAATGCTCGTCTGCGGCTATATATTACCCGGCAAGCCACCTCAAAGAGTGGATGGCAGTGGGGTGAGTACTCAGCAAACGTACAATATACCAGCGATTGGCAACCTTGTCACCTCTTGTCACAAGGTGGCATACCAAAATCGAAAATTATATTTAGCTTTCGGATATTTTGTGCCCTATGTTAGAGGTTTCACGCGACTGACTGCATTTTACGTAAGATATGGCAGGAGTAGAAATCGGTTCCCGAGGGCTGCACTATGCCCTAGATATTATATTGAAAATACGTATATTATCGCATTACCAAAAACCTGCAAATGCGTGTCAGGGTCTAATTTTCTCCTATATAACGAAATAGCTAAAGTATAGATGTATTTTGCTACTACATAAATGCAGGGATATACTAGAGTTGTTCAGGAAGCAAGAAGACGTGATGTTAGCACCTACTGATGTTTGCAAAATGTTTTTGGTTTCGTCAGAAAGGAGATTGTCTGTAAACTTATTCAATAGGTATTTTCTAAATTTTAACCTTCAGTGTGAAATCCTACGATACTACAAACAGCAAATGTATGAAATGTTACCAATGGGAATCAAAATTAAACATACCTTGAGATATTTATATTTTGAAAAGCATTCCGTGCGTGTAAGATCCGCTGTTCGTGATCGCCCTTATGCCATCGTCCGTAGTTCGAAATCACCACAATCGATACTGCTTCCCGATATTTATAAAAAAAAATATTGTTCACTTACAGCAGTAGCGCCAATTTAAAGTGAAACATGTAACAATAAACATGACAGAGGACAAAAATACAGTAACAACATCAACAACGCAACAACAGTAAAAATCAACAACGCCGAGCCCAAGATGGAAAATATATCCTTTCGATCTTAATGACAGCTGTTTTCTCTTGTCGGACGTACAAAAAAAAGCATACTTAAATATTTCTGTTTCCGTACTCTCATCATGAAGCAGTGTGTGTTTAACCTTCCAGTGTGACGGAGTTTTTTTTAAAATGCTTGTAACATTATCTGAGAAAATCAGCTTCAAAGTTTATAAAAAGGTTTGATCTGTATTTAAAGCTTAATTTTGTAAGTGTATGCCATCCATATTCTAGTATTATACTTCCACGTTATTTCCACGTGGTTTTTACTCCAAACCAATTCTAACTAGCCTGTAAATATAATATGTTGAGTTGTAACATCCCCTTTGACAAATTTTGAGAATACCGAGATTAGCCTCATTATTACCTTTACGGAGTCACCCGCAAGTGCATATAAGTGCCAAAATTCTACAGAGGAAAAATAATTCACCTTGACGATAATCGAACTCTATTCTCTCGATTTGGCGCCGAGCTCTTAAGCCATTTCAACTCAGTAATCTCCTTAAACCTTCTCATACATAGCCATATTTATTTATCTCAACTTTAGGAAACTCCATTATGCTTCAATTCTCTCAACTGAAGTGTCTATGGTCATCGTAATTAATATCATCACATAATCACTACGTACTTATTGGCACCTTTCAATTAAATCTACTAGAATGAAATTTTCCCGTTCTAAGGCAACCTCAAACTGTTTTGAGCTGAGAATCGACGTTAATACATGGAATTTATGGCACTAAAAATTTCCTGTACGGCATCACGTTTGCATTGCGGTCATATGGTAGCACTGTGGAAGCGCAATGGCAAGGGGATATCAGGCAATGACGCATGAGTATCGTGCATCAAATCCATTGATTGGCAGTATCCCGAGGCTTTATTAGGAGCGTGTCTAGTAAAAGACGAGGAGTATGAAGAGTTGTGGGCGGCAAAGTTTCCTTGGAAGAGTTTTAAAGAAAAGAAAGGGTTTTTTTCCGAGAGTGGAGGTGTTTGAAGTTTTTCCTCCGCGGTCGAGGAAAACCAGACAATGGAAAAGAAAAACGCAAGGAGAGAAGGGTGAAGAAGAAGACGTTAGGGTCAGGCGGCGAAAGAAATCTCGCTAAAATATGACGGCCTTCATTTCCGCCGCGGGGGAAAACAAGAACAGGGATGCGCATTTGTTGCGGTATGCCAGTCTGGAATCGGATGAGTGCGCTTTGTGAGTCAATTGGACTCGTAAACACGTCCGTCTATTTTTGCTACCCAACTTTCCTCCGCGGGTGACCTTCAAGGTTTTCTTTATCCGTGTGACCGCAAAAGTTTTCTTCGAGCACTTGGTGACTTCGTTTCAGTTAAAAAAAAACATTTTTACCCTGCTGTCTCCTCCTCTCTTCAGACAGTTCCGGGAAAATCTTTTGAAGCTCTTCGTACTTGTTACCGAGTCAAGCAATTGGTGATGGGGGTTTTGTAGGTGTTTAGAGACATGGTGGACAGGTTTTTGTTTGTGGTTTACCACATCGCAGATGAGCAAAACGGAGCACTTGTGCCGGATATATTTCCCGCAGTTTTCTTTTTTCTTCTTTAGACAACCACATGATGGATATTTCCTCTTTTTCGACGCACGCGATTTATTCATCGTGCGTCCATGGGGCTTCCCAAATTCACGATTGCAGCGGATACGTTTCATGTTCCCGAGTTAGTTACGTTCTTTCTGTATATTTTTGAAAAAATAAATTGACGGTTTAAGGAGAGATGATTATTATTAGGGTGATCTACATGTTAAGACAGGTTTAATGGAAAGAGAATAGAAATCCTTCTGTCCTTTAAAGATATATTGATTGATAGGTTGATTGTTTTTAGGAGATGACCCAGAATTAAGGTAATTTGCGCCATGTAGGATAGGTGGGTGGATTTATAATGAAAGGGTTATTCAGGGATCGAAGGAAGGTTGGAGTGAAACCCGGTGTCGGCATTATCCTGCTCTACATGAGAGGCACCGTGGGAACCAGAGTCTCATCCGGCAGATGGAGCACTGTACTTGAATTCTAGTTAAAGTTTTAGTCAATGGACTTATATGAATGACGCGAGTTATGCTAATGATTTAAATATTATTTTTCAAATTGAGAAGAAATAAACCCATGGTTATGATACTATTTTTATTATTTTAGACCAAAACCTAAAATAGATTAAATATGCCTCCAATGCCAATAACCTTTTGGTATAACCTCCAGTCATTCACCTTGAAAAACATACCTCCCCAAAACATAAAATGACCTCCCCCTCCTTTCCCTTCCAACCAACCCTCCCGCTTTCCCCTCTTTCTCTACCCCCTGCCCCACCCACCCCCGGTTGGAGTATTCATGGACACTGAAAAGCGAAATATTTACCTTGATGACATTATATGACGAAACCATTGTCAGCATCAATAAAAAAGTGTGAATTGTACAAAGTGCGACATTATTTCATACTGTCCTTGAAGTGATTCAATACATTCAAGTGAGGTTTGGGATTCCAATGAAAAGTCTTTGCCTCTGACGAAAATCTAACCTGGGTCTTCGGAATGGGAAGCTAGTACTGCAGCCACCACACCAACTCTACCCCCGACTTTAACAAGCGAAGACCCCTATCGTCTTACACGGTAACTTTCTTCGTCTCAGTATACTTTACATCCTATTTTCATCCCGTCCATTAAGCGAATTCTCTTATTTCCACAGCACCGCTTAACCAACATCCTACTCTCTATCACGGCCTAGAACCTCTCTCAGCAACGTCCAAATGTCGGGTCCATACAACGCTATTCTAAATATAAACTCTCGACAAATCTCTTCATGACATCTTTGCCCCTATTATCCCCACGTTTAATGTCGAAATCATCCCATCCTACGATGATTGTAGATCCAGAGACTGCAAGAAATTTGCATCCTCATCATTTCCGCTCCAGTTGTAATTACGAGGCGGTAGCACCCTTTGCCGCATTCGGTGGCCGCTCCACTGCTCCGCATCGTGGGAACGCGACGGCACGGCGCGCCAGTCTTAGGCACATCAAGAGCACCCGCATTTTCACTGGGTGCATGGTTGGGATGGAGAGTGTGGGGTGCGGTGGGGAGCGGCCCTTGTGTTGTCACCATGTGGCTCTGTTTGGCGTGGAGTATCTTACATTCAGAATGCACGCTCGCGAGTCGGCAAGGTTCCTATCTGCTCCCATTTTTGTTTGCCGAGCATTTGTTGCTTTCAAGCGTGGCGCAAATATGAGAGCGGTCGCGCTATGTAGGAGTACGCAGGAGAATAGATTATTTTTACCGCTTCTTTTGCAGGAAAATGACGACTACTAAGGTCTCTTGTTGAGGAGGGGGTAGGGTGGAAAGGCTCGGTAACAAGGCAAATGTTTGCTCCGTATGTGCTCCCATGGTGTTTACTCAACGCAACTCCGTGCAATATTGTGTCCGCTTGCTCCGTTTCGGGGGAGTTCGTTTTGTCACCGCTCATTTTTTTGTTTTATTTTTTTTTCATACCAAACTGTGTGCCGCTTGACCCGGCGGTTGAAAGGGAGAAAATGCTGTGGGTGTTCCAGGGTGGCATTTGAGAAACAAATGTTTCGTTTCAGAGTCGGAATGCAATTCTCTGACTCTTAAAAACTCGTCTGAAGCCCATCAGCACCCCAAACTCCTCGCTTGTATTGAATCTCTTATGTCTACAGTCAGTGCTGTCCCAAACATTTTTACATGCTTGAGAAACACTTTATTTGCCCGTCCCTAACAAAGAGTTTATAAAACGATTGTGATTGTTTTTAATCGTGCATTAATTTGAAGGATTCCCATGTTCTTTTCCCGTCAGGAAATCAATTTTTAATCTTTAAATTTTACTCAAAGCTTCGAGGTTTACGAGGAAAAGTTTTTAGAGGGATCGTTAGTAAAATTTTTATATTTTCGTAATTTCTGTCCCTTTCACATTATTAATGCAGACCCATACGACCGGCCGCTTGCGGCTTTTGCTCACGTTACCTACGCCTTAGCCTCTGCACTGTCTACAATTCTATTTTTTATCGTGTGCTGACAATCGATACATTTAACTGTGGGCAAAATAACTTTGGAATTTTAACATATTTCAGAGAAGTTACCTTTGCTAATATTCCACGCTAATTTTGGTGACACTGATCGATTTTGATGTCTGAGACATTATCATCAGAGTTTAAATACTTGTGCAGATATATGAAGCGTCTCAATCAGAGAAAAGAATGCGGGTGAGGGTTTGAAGAGAAAAATTTGGGAATTGAAGTGGGTAAGGTTGTTTGAACATTCTCAAGGACGGCATACCCTGACGAAAACATGAAAACGGAATCTGTTCGAGTATTTAAACTCTTATTATGATGCGTTAATCATTAAAACCTTTTTGTGCGTTAAAATATTTTGTGGGGAAATAATTAAAAAACCATTACTTCATTCGAAGGAACAGATAAATTTCCCCGTATATAAGGAAAAGCAAATATTTTGTTCTCAACAACGATCTACAGTATTTTATTAATGCACCTCGAATTGAGGCTACAATTTTCCACCAATAAGATGAAGCTTAAAACCAAGAGGAAAATATCCGAAGTATTATTTCTCGATTTCAAGTGGTTGTTTATCGTAGACTGTAGCTTCCTATCGACGAATTTACCTATCTACCTTCGCACTCGTGCCCTTTTGAAGCCATGACCCTCTCAGACTGTTGGCATATTCTGTTGACGAATAAACATTTATTTTCCTCCGGGATAAGCTGTGTATGGTTTCCGGTTGACGAGTCGTTGTAGGCAATGTGACTTCTCCTTATCGTGAGAGCTCGAATTTCGGACAGAGATGGAAATTATTCCATCGTTTGAACTTCTCTTGATATCCTTTCCAATGGTTCACTCGGGCACTGAATGGAAAAGTCAATGTTTGATTAATTGATTGCTGTTTGGCATCTGAAACGATTCGTATGGCATTTGAAGTCTTATGACCGTGCACATTAAGCTAGATGAATAGGATGTGTGTCTGTATTTAAAGGATCAAGAATTCAGATGCCGAATTGCAAACTGTCACTATAATTATAAACCTTAAATTTTGCAACTCATTTTCCAAGCTAAATGGAACCAAACAAGTTACTGCTTAGCTTTAGAAACAAACTCAGAAGATGATGATTTTTTTCACAGTTTATTTCATTATTAAGTCTAATTTATCACATTATTAAGTATTTCAATTTCCAGACGACCATAGTTGAAAATATGCTGTTGGGAAATTATATGGCTTCCCTAGCAACCACGACAGTTTTTTGTAACAAATCTAATATTAATCCAAATAATTCCTATCGTTAGAAAGGAAGGGCCAAAGAGAAATCAACTGACTGTTGGATCAAAACTCATGGAAGGGATGTTAAGCATCTCGAGGCGAACGAAACTCTTTGTCGAACACATCCCTGCGTGGAAGTAAGAACAAGAAAAGAAGTAATCGGAATTGAAAAATAAGAACATCGGTCTTAAAATGCAGTCGTCTGAGTAGAAAGGGAAAAATTGGCGGTGGTTTGCAAGACCCTTCCTTCCCTGTGCCCGCCCGCCACGGTCGGTGGTACCTGACTAGTGAGAAGTGGAGAAGTTTTCAGCGAAGTAAAAGGGAAGAGAAAATATATATTTATTCTTCTTCGTCCTCTTTTTCTCAGAAAGGTGAATTTCTGCGGAGAAATTGACTGGGCCGGAAGGAGGAGGATGAGTAGAGTCGAGAAACAAAAGGGTGGAGAGTGGGTGTGTGAAATTCTCCCGCGGGGGAGTTTTCCGCGATGCGTGGGTTGATGGATGAGGAGGAGGAGTGGGCGGCGTGTAGGAGGAGGAAGGGAGGAGTGGATTACATTGGGTTGGGATCGGTGGCGGCAATGTTGTTCTCATAGCGGAAGTTCGCAGCGCGGCTCTTGAAGGGGATGGGGAAGGAATCCCTGTTAGGGATTTCTCGGAGTTCGAGGCGCTGGGGTGAGGAAAAAGGGGTTAGGATGTGGGAATAGATGGCGATTCGAGATTTTTGCCCCCTTCCTCTCATCTCTCTAACTCTACAGAGTGTCCCATTGACCGTATGTCATTTGAGCACTAACTTTAGACACTTCCATTAGTGCCACATAGATGACATTTGGCACAATAATAGAAAAAGGTCGTATGTTTCGCTGACACTAAGCAAAATTGTAGAAATTTGACCTTTTGACCCCAAAATGGGGGTCCAATCCAAAATCCAAATTTTGTAATATGTGCTTCCAATGTTAAAAAATTTGAGACATAAAAAAAGTCATGATTTTTTGCGAAAATTTTAATACAATGGCTTTTGGTCACGAGTAATGCGACAGAACCACTTTAGTTTTTGTAAATGCAACCGTGACCACTGGAAAAGCACAGTCAAGGTCAAAGATGTGACAAAAGCGAATGAGGTAACTAAAGCATCGAGGAATAGGTTAAAAATGGCGCCTAAGTCGATGGTAAGGTCCTCAGATCTCTCGTCATCTCTTGACATCTCTATACACCTGCATAAAGAAATAGGAGTTTGTGCCTGTAAAACTCTGGAGGATTTTTACTCTCTTCCATCAAAACCTTCCTTAAACGGTAGATCCGAACAATGATAAACTTTTCATTTTTATTTTTTATATAAAAGTTGTCCACACACAGCAGTGATGCTGAATTAAAATGGTGTACATAACAAACATAAAATGAAGGAAACATACACATAAACAACAAGAACAACAGGCTAACGTAATATCGCCCGACATGGAAAGAGGGACGAAAGCTCGAGTTAATATTTGAGAGAGTGGCAGAAGACTTTTTTAGAGATGTTCTTACTTCAACCTTTTGACTCCATTCTATAAAGTTGTTTTCTTAAAAGGTTTTTTTTACCTCAAATTAATTTTGGTGTAAAATTGTTTATGTATTGTTTATTTTATAAGTTTTCAATTTATTATTAGTTTGTTTTTGATCAAAGAGTTCCATCAAAATATTACCTTGAGAGCGGCCGCAGGGACGTGTGGCAGGGTGTTTTAGGACACGAGCAATGATGATGGTCGGGAATAGGGAAAGGAAATAGGAAGAGGGAGAGAAAGAAAGTTAATTGCATGTTAATTGAGAGTCTTAGTGTCTCGCCTCGTTCTTGTCTTGGCCACTGATGGAAGGAAGTCATGGAAGGAATTTTGATGCCTATCAGGTCGGCAATTTATACCTCAAATATTTTGTAGCTTTTCTCAGTTCTATCGATATGGTGCGGGGTTAAAGTAATATTCTCCATGTCATACAATTTATCGTCTAATCTGGAGTTTTCAATTAATCTAACCCTAGCGTCCAACTTCCCGAGTCACTTGTGATTACCGTTAACCTTGAACTCTTCTTTATTCTTCTTTGTTTCACTTTTTGCCCTTCCTCCGTCTTCATATTCATCATATCATCATCAATAAACTATTCATTCATTCATTCATTCATTCATTCATTCATTCATTCATTCATTCATTCATATCGTACTGCTTTGTTTTCTCTGCGAGAGTTTGTTCTATCCTACCTTCTCTTTTTTATCCAATTCTTATCTCCATCCCTTTGCTCACCTTTTTCCTCCGTCTCTCTGTACTTAATGTACTTAACTACCTTATAAACCTGTTCTAAGTGACTCTCTATTTCCGCAAAATGTCATTCTTTGCCAAATAGTGGTTACTCTCCGCGATAATTTCCCGTAACATAACACCCATCCTTCACAGCTGAAACCTCGTTGCCTTGAAATATTAACAGGGGAATATATTTCGACAAATCTTCTCGAAAAGCCCGAGTTCACCAAATTCGCTTGTTCGCATGTATATTCAGAATTTTGCGCTCCTTCATATGATTTCGTAGAACTTTCATCCCCTAAAAAGATTTCCTAGAAACTACCACACGGACTCATACGCCCTTTTACATATCATTTTAACTATTTTTCTGATTTTTTCTACGTAAGAGACCTGTTCTAAACATATCAATCGCATGACCTTCCAGAATCATCCATCTAAGAAGTATGTCTCCCATATCACTTTTTTACGAATAATACATTGTACATTTTCATTTTCAATTCAGAAATTATGATAAGTTTCCTTCTTTCCGAATTTCTTTACGTATTCTGTTACATTTTCTTGAAGTGGAGTTCAGTATTCATCCCTGATATGGCATTTCTGGTTCACGTTGGTCTACAGACCATTATTTGTTATACCTACAATACATCGTCACGACAGTGACACGTCCTAAATTCCTCACTTTGGAGTTATGTGAGCCATAGAGAGTGAAATTGGTGAATGTCAGTTTTTCCATATTTTATTTTGATGCGCAGAAGCACACTTCTTGATAATTGCTTAATGATTTGTGCATGAGTAGTGTGAGCTTAGCTTCAGCGCATCTCCTCTATAAAGCAACCTTTAACGTGTAATTTTATATCAATTTTAAGCGTCATTTTCCAAAAAGTCACCTTTTTAACTTTCACATTCTTACGTCCCGATCACCAATATTTCATCTTCGTCGATGCGTTAATTGCTTCTGTAACTATAATGTAAAACTCAAAAATCATATTTCATATGACTCAGTTGGCTATACTGAGTTCAAGTGTTCAAATGAAAAAAGGGCTGCGTAGATGAATGCGTATGATGAGTGAGTATGTGAGGATATAAAATGTGTACACATTAATATAATACGTAAGATACTAGCAATATCGTGAAAATATTTTCTTGTAATCGACTCTTATAATAACATATTTTGCCAATTAAATGGGCAATTATTAATTTCCTCTAGCATTTTTCTTCTACAAGAGTCTCCTTAATTCCAAAACTATTGTGTTGCAATTGCATTATTTATATTATTTTTCTTCTATCTTTCCGGGATTAGGCATTACTGCCTGTTCCGGTCTCCCCAACTTAACCTTGGTCCTGCAACACTTCTTCTACCCAGGGACTTATATTCCATTGCCTTCTTTGGTGTTCTCTCTCTAGGGATATATGTATGACTTGTTCCTTCGACTTTTCTTTATAATGTATTGCCCTAAATATCACTGAAGGTACGTTTAGTTCTTTTCTCATGTCACAGTTCCTTACATGGTCTAATTTTGTGTAACCTTTTACGGATCTGAGAAATGTCATTTCTGATGTTTCGATTTGTCTCCATTTTCTTTTTTTTGGCGCCCATGATTCGGACCCATACAATAATGTAGGTACTGCTATCACGTTGTAGAATTTAACTTGTGCTTCCTTTGTGTTTTTTCTTTCAATGCTCTTCTCATGGTACCGCATATTCTTTGGTGGCTAATTACTTTGTTATTTATATCTTTATCTTTTTCATATGCTATGTTACAACCAAGATATTTAAAATATGATACCTGTTCCAGTATTTCATTTTTATTATAACTTTTGTTCTTATCGAGTCCTTCCCCAGGAATGCCATGGTTTTGGTTTTTAGCATGGAGATGTTTAAGTTATATTTATGTTATAGTTGGTTATAGTATATTTATGCTTTAGTTATGTTTAAGCAGCTGCAGTTATATATGCAGCTGCAGTTATATATGCAGCTGTAGTTTGTGGACTGCTAATTGTAAAATGTATTCGTTGAATTGGATAATAACTTGGTCATCGGCAAACAGTATGGTGCTTAGGAAGTCATTTTGGCTTATTTGGATTCCAGGCGGTACGCTTTCCTTACATTCTCTCACTAAATCGTCTATGTAGATATGGGAAAGTCTGGGAAATAAAGGAGATCCTTGTCTCACTCCTTGGTTGATTTTAATTTCTTGAGTAGTTTTTTTGGCCGATTTCAGTATCGATTATAATCCCTATTTAGTATCCCTTTACATATGCTGTATAGATTTTACCAAGTGACCGGTGTATCCTCTCCTGTGAATTGTAGACTTGTAATTTTCTTTATCTACACGATCTAAAGCCTTCTCGTAGTCGTTCATATTATTTTTTTCATAGAATTCATTTTATTTTATTTGAAATCATCACGTTATTTAGACTTGAATTAAGTGGGTTCTGCGTTTATTTTTTAAGGAATATGGCGGTTACTAATACATCAGATCCGTGTTCCTCTTATTATTCTTACTTATATTTTCATTTGAAAACTTAATTATAATTTGTGTAAATGAGTTTATCTGGTTATTCTTTAGTGTTGTGCATTGGTTTTGAGGGCCTTGTTGATAAAAAAAGAGACGGTTGTTTTGATGGTTGAATGTCTTTACGGAATGACTATTCAATGCACTGAATTTAAAGATGAACCAATTGACGCTTATTGGACAATAATAAATTGCAAAAAGTTATCCGACGTTAAGGTATCTGATGTCTTAATATTCTAATATGTCTAAAGATTCAGCGATCCATAGTGCGTTACTTTAAAATGCGTTATAATTTTGTTTAAATTCACTTTACCACCTTATTACCTTAATTTCCAGGGAATTTTCATTATATTGCTTGATGAAAAATAGAACATTTCTAGGAAAATAGGAAATTTCTATTGCGCGTTATGCATTCCTCTACGTTACTAAAAAACCGACGATCAAATATATGGTACATGTATCCCTTCCACATTTATCTCTCTCTCGTCTCCATTCCACCCCCCCCCCATCCTCCCTCATGGTCCTCCACTTCGCCTTCCGTTTTTACGGCCAATTTGCGCGCCACATGCCGAAAAGGTAAAGCCGGATTCGAAGAAAGGGAGGAAGGGATGCTCCGAGGGGAGCGGTTTCGTTTTAATGGGCTCGTGAGAAGGGAGGGAAGGAGGAGTAATGGCGGGGAGGATGGGGTGGGAGGATGGGAGAGTTGAGATGTTGGGTGGTGGGTTGGCATGAAATGGGATGTGTGTGGGAGAGAAGCAGGGATCGCGGCATACGAGACGCGGGGTGTAAGAGTGGAGGTGGATTTTTTTGTACTCCCTCCACCTACCCCCGCCACACGCTGCAGCCTTCTCCTCTACCTCCTCCTCCCAGCTCCAACCCCTTCTCGTTAAAAGGGATAAGAACGCCCGGAGGTATGAATCACGCCCGCGGAGGTTGTCTTCGAATGCGTGAGCTGAATGGAGTTTGAGCCCTCAAGTCCGTGAGTGCGGCGAAGACTCAAGGCAGTGCCAACGGCTCTCGGGTTTAAAACGGGCATGGACGAACTAATCCCCAGTGTTCCACTATAAAGGAGAGATAAAATTCAATCCTCTCTTTTGGTTTTACACCAATTTGAAGGGGATGTAAAAGAGAGAACATGTTTTTGGGGAGGAAAAACTCATGTGAAGTTAGGGATCGTTTGGAAGAAAATTCTTGAAAATTATATTATCTCCTCCATCCTGAGAAGGCTTTGTCGACTTGACCACAGGGGATTTCGAAGATTCTATCACGAAACGAAATTATGTTCATTTAGCGTTACACGGTTATGGAATATTTTGATATTCCGAATTTATGTTCTTTCAGGTTACCAATTGAATAGGATGTAAACTAGTCGGGGAAAAATTGTATATATGGGGATCGTGAAAAAATCCCCTTGTAATCTCTCGTGATAATACAAAGGATCAAAAATTTAAATTTTCTGCTCAAATATTTTTGGAATTTACCTAATGGTTTCCGTGTTTCTTTCAATCGAAATTATTATTTGAACATAAGGCTGCATTGGTTAGTGAAGAACCGAATTTATGGAATTTGTTTTTGAACCCAATTATAATTTCTCCTCCATTCTTCCACCGTTCAAAGCCCGACTTTGTTGCCCGACGTTTTCTTTGACCTTGTTGCAATAATGATATTTCACCTTTTGAAAGTTCAAATTCCCGTAGAGTTGAAATTCATACCGCGCAAAAGTTGTGGAATATAATACAGCTACAAATGACGTAATTTTGTATCTATCTCCTCCCCAAGAATTTCTCGTGCACCACCAGAGGTGAAATATTTGTATTTTTCATATGTTTACTTTTGGTTCTATTAAAATATAAGCGGTGCAGGTAACCATGGATTTACAAGAGTAAAGCGGTAAATTTATGATTTTTTTATCTATTCAGTCTCAATCCTTTGAATGCACTGATTACAAGCCTGCCACTTCAACTATGCGCTCAAGAGAATTAGACCCCGTGTATTAAAATATTTCCTGCTATTTATCAGCCTTAATATTTGATAAAATGTAGGGTAATGTTACGAGAAAAAACACCCACAGTTTTGAAGTGATAATGTTTTTACCTTTGAAGAACAAGGAGGTATATCGAGGGATGAGAACCGGAAAATAAACTAATTTTTTTAGATATAGAAGATAGACTAATTTTTCTCCGTACTTGTGAATTTATACCAGAGGAGATGTATGGAGTTCCACATAGAGCTGACTGTATGAGATCTAATGGCAATATGTGCTTAATCTTACGTATGCAATTTGTAATGCAAGGTTCATTTCACGAGGAGCAATAGTAAATATGGGCAGCAACCTAGGAGAGCTCAAAATGGTTCATGAAAATCTGAAGTGCGCAAGAAAAGTAATTAACATTGTAACCCAACATATGTAACCCATTACATATTTTATTGGATGATTTAAGCTGTGACTATTGATTTGCAAGCTGAGAAAAAAACACTGTGTTTGCTGGTATTTTCGATTATTCAGTTAAAACTCTTAGAATAACGGAATTACACAAACCTTTTACTACCAAAAATAACGGTTTTGTTAAAAGATGCATTCTTGATTTACGGAACCAGTCAGAATCTCATATGATTATTCTTAATTTGTGACAACTTTTTTGGTGACCTGTTGACTTGAACTTGACCTTCTTTGTTGAAAAATTGGCCTGTTTCGATTCATTTCATATCAATATCCATTTTGTATGCCAAGCTACAAACTTCAGGTACAAATTCGAAGATATTAATAATATCCAGATGTATTATATTTGTTGTCACTATCTATTGTGGTTGTCATGTATCCACGACTTCGCTTTATTCGTAGATTTCTCATCTCCTTGAGATTTCATGAACATAATTGCTGCAATTTTATTGAGGGAATTATATTTGTCGTATCTGATACATCGTAGACTAGGGTAGATGAACTCATTGTTTCAACGGAAGTTAATTATCCTTGTCAAGAGCTTTATTTCCGTGTTAGGTATCAAAGATTCTGATTCATTTTATTGCGTTAGGTTGACCCCTGAGCTGGGGATTAATCTTGAAACTGTGAAACCATATTATGTGTGTCTAGCTTTGTTACTCTCCGTATCCTAAGTAATGTTGTCGTTCTTGTAAGTCTTCTCAGGAGGGAAAAATACACATTTGATAGATTTTTAGAACGTGAGGAAACCATGGTGAAACTGCCTTTAATCCACGGTTGTTTTTCGGCTTAATTTTTCGCGTTCACGGGAAACCAAACTTTTCCCCTCGTTTTTTGGAGTTCATTTAATTTGCAAAATCAACAAAGTTTGGTATTTTTTATTCCCTCATTTACGCCCGCCCACAATGGCTGCAACTGCCGAAATTACTTCCGCATTAACTTTGTAATGAGGTTCGCGAATGAGCCATCACGTACAGTGGCATTTGAATTAAAAAGCAGTGTATGCAGACATGATCTGAAATGTTTTTCTTTTTCACTTTTTTTCGTTGCAACAACTTCATAATGGTAACCTTGCAACTACGAAAATTCATACATATATATATATATGAAGATTCAGGCTCTCTATTCTGGACAAATCCTATAAAGCTTTGATGCCGAGTTTTAATCTCAGAGTGTGATTGAGGCTACTATGAAAACTATACATGATTGCGTAGTTGAAATTTCAGTGTGGAGGGAGTTTTTAAAGAATGGAAGCAAAAGGAGTTTTTGTAATATGATTTTTAAGGCACAAGGAAGTATTCAAGGTACCTATAGTTACATAGAGTTCAAATCCTACTTGGATGGTTTTATCCTTTCAAAGGATATAGATATGTGTTCGTCTACAATATTAAATTGATTACAATGGGCGTGATATGACTTTTTATAATGATTAATATGGGTAATTATAATGGCTAATAACAGTGATGATAGGATGAACGCTCGATTTTTTACTGGGATACTTCTTAAGGCACAATTCGTAAATCTTCATCTCCTTATTTATTCTTCACAAATAGTTTACCGAAGACATATATGAGTAACAAGGGCAATGTCTCAGGCTAATGTTACGTTATTTTTTGACATAGGGCATTTTACTGACATAATATTACTGTCTATACCATAAGAGGTAGAAAGCATGCTGATGTGTATTATGGTTCATCTACATCTACATATTACCCCGCAAGCCGCCTCAATAGGCGTGTGGCGGGGGGTGTTAGGACACCAGCGGTTTACATATAAAATGGACACGCTCTAATGAAATTACGCCTAGCATTTATTATAGTCCCTTATTGTTCGGGGGAAAAACGAATTCCCATACCTATCCGTTCGGCAAAATATCTCTCTTAATTTATCGTTTCTGTCGGACCTGGAAATATAATGGGGTTCTAATAGGATGTTCTCCGTGTCGCTCTTAAAGATATCTATTCTCAATTGTTCAAGTAATCTAAGCCTAGCGTGATAGAGAGAAAGACAGTATACAATCCCAGTAAAAGAGTGTTTGAACTATTTTTTGTATTTAATGCAAACAAAACTTTAATCGGACGCGCAGAATAAATATTATGGTTACGAATTGTTGTTAAAAGAAGATAGCCTTGGAGCACGAACGGTTGGTCTTGGAGTGCGATAGTGAAACTTATTTACTGGTAAGAAGTAATGAACTCAGCATGTATATCTCGCTGATGTTATCCATTGACACACATGTGTATTTAGTGCTACTTTAAAAATAAAATTATTTTCAGTTGAGAAGTATTCATATGGCTATCATGTCGTAGCGACATTTCTTCGACGAATTACCTTGTTTTTATAGAATTCGCTGTAAACTGATATATTTTTATGACTCTTATCTTGGCCGATTGCACATATATTTTTAACTTCAGTACTTTTCAATTCATCATGCCTTGTCGTTCGATCTTTACCTTTCTTTAACCATTATTGCGACCAATGATATCAGTCTATTGATGACGTTTCCTACTGTGAATTCATCTTCTGTAACCGCTGCTCTAGGGCTGCAGTGGCGGCAGTAAAGCCGTTGCTATGGCAACCATTACAAAACATTTGCGGAAAAATCAAATCTTCAAGGTAAATAAATAAAACCTGAAGAGTTTCGAGCAACTGCTTCGCACACTTCAATGTTAATATTGGTGAGAGCAAAAGGTCTAGATGCACTTAATTAGCTAACAGAACCGAATTAGCGTATATTCTGCGTAATAATATAGCGTATATGTAGAATGTATTTGTTTGTCAAGTATGTAAGTTAATGAAGTACCAGCTAATCGTACATGTGAATATTTCACTAGAATAAAAGCGTTTATGAAATGATGGGGGAGTGAAGAACATCAAAAGTGAAGTAGAAAATCAATTATATCCCGAATGAAAGGGAATTGTAAAATAACCAAAAATTGATTTAGTTCCATGATTAATGTGGTACATGTAATTATAAACGTCTCTTACTACAGCGGTAAATTATCACAGTACCGGCATGTATAATAATTGCCGGGAAACGTAATTTGCTGCATACATCTTATTGATAGCTAAAATATTCTGCAATGCAACCCTCAACAACCCGTATCCTTAACCCAGTTTTTGGTATCACTCTTGGAAACGCTTTGTATAACTGGCCATAGAGAAAATCAGGGCTTGACAAATATGTTGTAAGACTTGTTTATAAGCCCAAGATTAAAAATGCTTATTTTAATTTCTATAATGTAATTTAAAACGGAGATTTGCTTACCAAAACAGGGTTTTTTTCTATGTTCGTGGAGCTGACGCGTATTTATTTTATTCTCATCAGAGAAAGTAACGAATAAATATTTAAGTAGCATGAAATCAAGGAAATGGAAATTAGCATTTAATTAGAATCCTCTTTATCAATGTCATTTGGATTAGCATTAAGATTTATCATATTGAAAATTACTTATCAGAATAAATCACCACGCAATTAGGCCATATTAAATTTAATGCGGGCAGTAAGCCATTGCCAACCGTTCCGAAATTACATACTACGGTAGTAGTGGCAGAACTGTTTCATGTTCCGTTTTACGACAGCACAAGCAGTATTGACAGTGAATTTCGGAACACGCCCCGAGTCAGTGTAGCTTAAGTTCTTGACTGATTATATGGCGAGAGGACTCAAAACTGAGGTCAATTTCGGCATTGAGGAGAGGTTGTTAGGTTGATATGAGAAGGATTATTGGGCAATGAGGAATGGGTGGAGACGAACTTGGCGTTGACAATAGCCTGCTCTCAACAAAATACGCCAAGAAGAAGAAGGAGTTCACGTTCCATCTGACGCACTGAGTACAATACTTAAAGTTCTTACCACATGGCACCATATTAGGATAGGGATTCCTCTGAAAAATCTCTTTGCATTCAAAGAGATTCACATACTGTGGCCATTTTGCACATTTTTATGACTTCAGTACTTCACTGTGTTATCATGCAGTGTAGTTTCATCCATATCTCTTATCAATTTTGCGAACTCTACTTATTCATTGTATTCATTGCTCTTGGCTATAAATCATGGCAACATAGGTCAACTGTGCCATTGGATAGGCTGAAGGAAAGGTCAATAAAACCCCGTCGTCGGCGTTAGTTTGTTCTTAACGGAAAGCGCCAAAAGGGACCGATGATAAACGGCTAATCGGACGGATGGAGTAGGTACTGTATTTGAGTTGCTCTCCACATAGCAACTAAGTAGTGATCGGGGTTCTACTGAAAAATCTCTCCCTCCTCCGGTAATCAAATCCGAGCCCTCGGAATGGGAAGCTCTTGCTACCAGAAAAAGCCGATTTCATCCCTGTATGAGTGGTTCAGTTGTATCTTCTGGAAAATTTCCTCATTTCTCGGCTTCTCAGGTGGGCTGCGGTAAAGGAATACAAGATGAAGCCGGTCGCGGCTATCTATCCTTTTGGACGTCGGAACCAGTAGCCTATTCGCTGTACCATAGCGTTCTTCGCGACAGGCCGACACGGAGTTCTTAGACATTGAAATTCTTTTTGAGAAACAGCTGCGTGGCAGGTGCCGCCTCTTGTGGCGTAAGCAGAAAAAAAGGTCAGCTCCGAAGAGGAAAATTGATTCCGATGCAATTTTTTTGTCGTGACACGGACGCCGAAGTGTCGTTTGGAGATCGGTCGAAGTCGACGTCAGTTACAGCGGGAACCTCTCTCTTTTCCGCGGACATCCCGATGCGTAAATAAAAGTGGTTTGACGTTTTTTCGTGCACTTCCGTGAGCACGTCTCCTTCTCCGAAATATATGTATATACTGTGGAACTATGCCCCTCTAGCCGCTGGCTGTCCTCTCTTCGCTCACTCCACCTTCACTTTGGATGCTGAAGAAAAAGATAATACTTTTCTAATGCTAAAGAGTATATTTAAAGAACTTCTTTCAACCAGCATGTTTTATAATATTATTAAAATTATCAGGATGTTGCATTTTCTTACCCACTGTGATAAATCGTGGGTAAATTAAGGAATGAAGAAATAAGTGCATCATTAACATAATAAATAAATAAGAAGCAAAAAAAATAAATTAGAAGTTCCTTCTTATAAATTTTAATCTGCATGGGACTTTCTTTCCTCTAACGCTCTTTGTGATTTACTTGGACCATTCTTTTTACTGAATTTTTGCAATAGAATTTAACTCTGCAGGCCATTAAATTGATTTATCCTTTCGTTACTTCTGGACGCTTTCCCACGTGCAGACTTCAACCGCCATTGACACGGGTTGAGAATTGGACGATTTAAAAAAGCGCTGAATTTTATTATTTATTAAAATATGTTGTAATAGTTCTCGCGATTTTGACCAAAATCGAAGAAAAGATGATAAAAAAACCTTCATGTAATTTCCTTTCTTACTGCACTTTTAAGGAGTTCGTTCGACCGTTATTTATTGATTAGTTTACAAAAGAAACGAAGTCTGCCAGCGATAAAAATGAGCTTCGCATGAATTCCTTATTAAAGTTGATACAAATCATTTGGAGTCAAACCAGAGACTTCAAGGGTGCAAACCAGCCTGCCTGCCTTTATCTGCAAAGTGTTGGACTATAATAATGGAAAATGCTTAAAAGTTATGCAACTTCTGGTTATATAAAAGAAACTGACCGTTGAAAAAAAGGTTGCATAAAATCGTTGTAGTTTTAGATCTATCTTTTTATGCAATGCAAGATGTATTTTTTATTACATTATTATATTTATTACATTATTGCATAAACATGTATTTTTTTATTGTTGCTGGAAAGTGGAAGAAACTGATCTCTCAAGGGAGTCATACTGAAAGGGACAAGGTGGAGAGGCGAAGGAAAGGTGGAAGATAAAAAAGAATGTGCCTAGCGTTCGTGTTGATGTTTCTTTAAATGCATAAAGATGAGGTAGGGAGTTGAGGCTGGGGAACAAAAACGGAACACACGGTTGGAGCATCAAAACCGTCGTAACGTGTGCGGTCGTGGCATGGAAAGGTCTCGCAACTTATACGTGGTTAGAATTAGGGCGGGGGGCTCGAGAACGAGAGGAGGAAATATCTATATAATACAAGTTAATTGCGCAGTTACAAATTATAACTTTGCGCATATTCTACAGTTAAGTGTTACGCGCTTGGGACCTTATTATTTAGTCTATCGTGTTTTAAATTGATACTACTCGTGGATATTTCTTTTCGGTTCTGAAATTTTCTTTGAATTGGCGGCTGCCAGGACAAGTGCAGCAATTTTAATGTGTATGAGGTATTTTAGAAGTGTTTGCCGTAGAAATGGGAGGGATAGGGTTAATAATGAGCACGATATTAAATAATGGACATATATGAAAAAGAAATAGTAATGGGCATGTATGAAAATATCATGCTTAGTTGGCTTGGCCATGTTGAGATTGAGAATGAGAGTTTAATAACAAAACTGATTTATGATTGTTGTTGGAGAAGTGTATGGTGTCAAAAGAAGAAAAACACCGATACATTCGAGGTTAAATGAGGTAGAAGAGAGTTTTAAGACGAGGAATATAGTCTTAAGGGGTCGTGCATAAACTGCGATATCGTTTTCGGTGATTTTTTACCCCCTCCCCTTTCTTCGTTGACCGTAGTATTTTCCCCAACCCCTCCCCCCCACCCGACATGTAATGTTGCCTCTACAAATGAAACTTTCAATTCAAAGATATTTTCTCAATTATTGAGTGAGTACATTTTTAGGGATAGGTTGAAATAAGACAAATAAAGTAGCCAAACTAGATATTAGTAATAGAACTATCTTATCTCCATTGGGACAAGTAATATTCATTTTTAAATTCTAAAAATCAACCATGAACCACGGCGCAAGGTGCTGTGCTCATCTCCTTTGTTCTCTCCCCTCCCCGCATTTCTGACTGCTGACTTGAAAAGTGTCGTCAAGAGGTCACTATTTAACCCGCGAGAAGGTTAAATGTAAGCAATTTGATGGTATAAAGACTTGCAAAATTGTAGAGGCAATGGTTCAGTTACATTGCTCTAGAGTAGAAGCTTTGAGTTTAAGAAACACCCCGCGCGCCCTTACTCATGTTAAACTCTGTAGTATTGTCGACGCGATGTTGACGAGTGAGAAACGTAAACAGGTGCATTGTAGCAGCTACGGTACTTTGAGTGAACCCCCCCCCCCCTCCCTCTCGTTATCCGCCATATGTTGTTAGGTGATGCCCTCCCCCCCTAAGTTGGTAGCGCAGTTTATGCACGACCCCTAAAGAGTCCTAAGAATAAGAGACCTTGTCGGAAGAAGTGCATAAGTATCATTATTATTGGAGATGATCCGGTTAATCTAGGTTTAAATGGAAGAAGAAATGACTACACTTAATTTTTCTTCAGCCGCTGGCCTTTGCCTCCTTACTTAATATCATTCGTCAGGCCAACATACGTGTATACGTCCTACCTCCAGTCGTGTAACCCCCGATTTTTTCCTCCCTCCCTTTTTCAGCGTCCCCAACGTCCTACCCGCTATCACGATCTTCAGTATCCTTAATTACCGATTTAAACTCTCTTCTCCCTATGTCCTCCAGCAGTTTTCTCACCCACCATACTCAGTACGTACGTTGCTCTAACTCTTCCTTGTTCGTATTGTCTTCCATCCATTGAACTTTATCCATTATCTTCCACATCCACATGTCAAACGCTGGACTATTCAAGTCCACTTTAATCGTAATCTATGTGTTAGTGCCGTACAATGCTACGTATGTATACTCTTCGTCCGTTTTTTATTCACATTTATTCTCAAAGTTGCCGTTTTTATTCTCTCCTATTAGTGGACGCTTCCTATACTAACATCAATCCCCTTCTAATATCTTTAATTACATGCACCTTTTTTTCTAACGTACTACAAAAGTTATTCAATTGTTCTACCTGCTCCAGTTCGTGCCATTGGACTTTTGTGGCCAGCTTTGATTTCTTTGGCCTACTAAACCTCATTACCCTATTTTTCTAATGATTGATCTTAATTCCGCATTTCTCGCTCAGATTTTCTGATGAATCTTTGACATCTGTAAACCTTTGAATAGTTGACTAACTAACTCCAACTCTTCAGTGTTTCTAAACGACTTAATCAATTGTATTCCTACGTGTATTCTTACATTTAGCTCTTCCTTGGCTTCCCTTACTATTTCATAGGCATAAACGTTGAAATACAAAGGTGCAACCTTGTCTCAATCCTAGCGAATACAGTCCACCTTTATTTACCGTCAGTTACTCTTACTCTCACCGTCTGTGCCATATACAAGTCTCGAATAAGTTCACCAACTCTCCAAACTTCGCCCGTTTTCATTAGTATATTTTATTGTTCTTCATTCAGGAATGGAAGTGATTTTCCAACCGCACATCCCTTATCACAAATTGATGATTACCGAGAGTGGACTAAAAGAAAGAGTATATGGCATCTTGACTCACGAGGAGGCAAATTATTTTTTGTAAAAAACGATACATGTCCATCGCGCCAAAGTTAGCTGTATATGTTATGAATAATGCTGTTAATTACTGAAAATTTCGTCTATTTTGCATATTTTTATATAAATCATTACAGTACTGTGAATATGCTCTGTTCACAGCGTATTTAATCCAAAATTAATCCATTATGCATGGCCGTTTATGCAGTTTATGTGATTTAATATTCCTCTTGTGCTATCGTACTGCAAGATTCCATCTATTCTCATCTTTAATCTTCATGTAAGATTTTTTACGTACGGCGACGAATACCTTTCCTACAACATGGCGACCAAAAGGAGGAAGCGATCCCCACGTAAGGTGGCTGAGTATGTGAGGGGCGCATGTGGGAGAGAAAGAGTTGAGAAAGGGTTGAGGTCAGCCGTCCGGGAGCGAAGGGTTAGGGCGGAGAATGAGAATGGACCGATGGTGAGATGTGAGAAAGGAGAAGGAGGAAAGGGTGCGTTGGTGTGGGAAACGAGAGTAGGGGCGAGAGATAGAGAGAGAGAGAGGAATGCCGTCGAGAAAGTTTTTACGGCCGGGGGAATAAAGTAATCTTGTTACGGCGGCATGGAGGGCGTCTTGGGGCGGTTTTCTTGAGAGCCGCAGCGGGGAGGGTATGGAGTAAGAGAAGGTATGGAAGATAAGGGAAGTGGAGGGAGGAGTTGAGAAGACGTGGGACACCAACAGACGACACACACAAAAAAAAACAATTCGGGAGGTTGAATGGGGGAGGAGATAGAATGGGTGGAAGGTCGGTGTGTGCGGTCGGATTTCTCTGGCGCTTAATTCATGACGGATGGACGGAGAAATGGGGGACTCGCCACTGGAATTTCCTCGATCGCGGACATGAATGCCATGACGGTACGTTTATCCTCCAAAGTCAGTCATTTCCGTGGAAAATTTGTATTACATACAATGTGATTGGGTTAATACGTGATGAAGAGGATGGTTTGTATTTGGTTTAGTATGATGTTTACTTTTGCAGCACGAGAGTTTCCTTCATTTCGTTTCAGATGCTGCGCACTAGACAACGCACATCGAAACAGTTCGGGAGTACCGTTGATTTGCGCTGAAGTGGACTTGAGAAGAAAAGAACTTCGATTATCACATCCACCATGTTCGTTTTTTTTTCGATTCTAAGCCCAGGCGACGAACATGGATAGAAATTTTTAATTACTCTGTGGTAAATGCTTTCCTACCTCAGCGTGAATGTTAAAATGAATTTGCTTCTTATTTACAAAAAAAATGGGCGTGACTATTTTGTTCCTGCGTAATCCCATCTACCAGCATACTACAGAGCGTGTCGACTGCCCACCTCGTTCCATTCATCGTCGTTCGTGTGCGCTAAAGTGCTCTCCTATGCTCCGATCTACGCTAGCTTGAACACCTTTAATAGAAAGCTCCTTAAGTTCAATTAGAGATTTTATTAATACAAATCTCGGCATTTTATGCCTTCAAGTTCATTTAATACCTTATAGCTCATTTCTATAATGGTTAATTTCTATTGCTTAATCCGTTTAATTGCGTATTCTGTAATACTTTTCCCTTTATTTTGCTAACTATTTTGATATGGGTATTTCACTACGTAGAAAATGTCATGATTAGCAAATATTCTCTTTTTGTTGCTAAGTTTTACTTGTCTCGGGTTATATTTAAGTATTTCCTCGGCTTGTGATTCATTTACCACTCTTGAAAGTTAAATTGATTATATTTCTCACCACACATCCAATTTGATACTAAATTAATATCAATTTAGCGTTTTTGCTTTCATAAAATTTTCCAAACCTCTACTTTCTTCGTTTTTCCTACCAATCCTATCAAGGATTCGTTTGCCTTTCTCTTCATTTTATCTTATTTATCCTCATCCAAGCGCAGAATTCGTTTAATATATAACCTGCCCTTTTTCCATTCGCAATTTTGAACCCTGAATTACCGAAAGAATCCCACATGATGTGAATTTCCGTTTTTTAGTGTTATCATCGTAACATTTCGGTCTTACCATCATCAGCTAAAATTACTTTGCATTCTAAGAACTCAAATTATATTGCATAAGGTTTCAAACATTTCTGAATTTTATGAAAAAACTCTGTTTATTTAATAAGCGTCTATAAAAACAATGTTGAGTTGTTATTAATTTGCCAACAACATCAATAGAGCCCGTTGTTTAATATTTAACAAGCCTAGCGTGCATTTTAATATACACTGGAATTAAGAGTCCACCATCCGTGCGTACAAAAAAATGTACACTGGACTTTCAATCCAGACAGTTTCTATTGAATTCCCAAAATTAAATCCGTCGGGCAGGACCAGCAGCGGGACTTTTAGTCCTTACGATAGAGGTTTAAGGTATCGAATGAGGAAAAAAGAACAATATTGTTGCACTGATAGCAAAATTTCATCAGATTTCTTGATATTTTCCTATCCGATGAATTGATGCCAACCGGTAATTGTTAAACAAAAGAGGCGCACTAGATGTTTAGGGGCAAGAGTGAAATTATGAATAAAAACTGGATCTAATACGGGAATCGAGCAGATTCATGGTTTATCGCAGGAAAATATGTATGAGAAATGGGCAAAGGAATTCGGGAGGTGATGCTTCTTCTGTGAAATGTTTAGAGGACGTTGTTGCGGATCGGGTTTTGGGGAGACTTAAAATGGGAGGAATGTCCGTTGTGACTAATTTGAAAACGTTTTGTTTCTCGCTTAACCCTAAAGGGATTCTCCGCAGTTCTACTGCTCATTTTTTGCATATGTATTCCATCCTCTTCCGCTTTCTTCGCTCATTTTCTCTGGCAGTGAATTCCGGGCACAAATTACCAGCTCCTCGAGCGTGGGAGATTCCTAGAATTTCCGCAGAGCGCCCTAATGGTGTATAACTCACTTAAAGTAATGTTTCCCTCCACGTTTTCGTTATTAACTGGGAGTAATATCAAAAGGGAAACTTCTGCTAAGTCAAGTGGTTGAATTAACCAAGGTTTTCTGGGAAACAGGTGCTTTGGTTCATCTGAACAGAGGCAATGGCTTTAATGTTTATTTGAGGGTTGGATTTAATTTAGAAGGATTAGGAGAATATACGTACCTTCCTGATATGGATCCTAATGTGGCGCGCAATCGCGGGGAACGAGCTCTCGTTAAGTTACTACATTTACACATATGTCATTACAACATCAGGTGGGTTTTCATTGCAGTTATTCACTGTAAAATTTAACAGGTAGCTTGACAAAACCTATACAAAATGCATTCATACAAAAAAAAACTAATTCCTTAAACTCATAAGTCAAAAATATGTATCTACAATGTAATTTGACTTCCACGGAAAAATCTTGATTTTTAAAACACAGATCGCCAGAATTACATAGCACTTTCAAGCAAGTTAAACTATCTCTAATCTTTTACCAATGAAATAGTTGAAAATCATTTGGTATCTAGGCAACTAGGCAGGCCACTAGGAAAAATATTTTTTTATCTTTCTCGAATGAATAAAACAATAATTATTAATTGTGATCATTTATCAATGAGAACAGCAATTTGAAATTATCGTATCTTTGAATCTTTTAGCGTATGTACGCCATATAAGTTAAGCTTAACCTTAAAGTATAATCTTATAAAATACAATTAATCTTTGAACTCTTATTATTTTGATTCATTAATGCAGTTTTTATCAAATATCATATATGCTAGACATTTTCACTGCTTATTTACAGTCAACCACTAGATTTTTTTAATTATTCAGAGTTTTCTCGGTTATCTAAACATTTTGCGGAGAAATCCTGCGTTTTTGGTAACCCTCAAATTATCATGTAGTAAAAGGTTGAAAGCCTTTTATCAAACAATATTTGCCTGACCATGTCCAAATAGAAGAGTCTAAGTCAATTTTCTAATCAAGTGACCCGGGAAATTAAGATAATTGAGGGTCTTAGGTAAAACCTTGAGTGGAAAGTGTATCACTAGTGTCCATAATGAAATGTTTTGAAGCATACTTTAATTTATGAGAGGTATTACCGTAACATTTCCACATCTTGGTGACATAATGGACTTCAGGTTAATGAATATGGGTGGGAAAAACTAATGCTTCGCCAAATGCCTGTTCGGCAAGGAGCCTAGGGAGAGTTGACCTGGTACTCGCAATTGAGATCGTTAGCTGTGTTCCTTTTTAAGTATCCCCTATGAATAGAATTATAGAATTACCGGAACAGATCTGTCCGTCCCCGAAGATTCCGCTATCTTAATTTCTTTAATGTCTTTCTTAATGTCTTTTAAATCTCCAGGAAAAAACACATTATGGGTTAAAAAATTCTCGTGCCTCTCGTTTGGAAGAAGAGAAATTAGCTATTTTTTAAAGAATTCTACATTTACACTAAGGAATACATACACCTAATTTACTCTTTGCTTTTGGCTTACTTAGATGTCATCGTGCAGCAAATACTAAGACAGTTCCACTGCTGATTAAAATAAGTAAAAATGCAACAAAACAGTTTATCCTAATATATAAACAACCCTCATTACATACGTGTTAAGTTGGTGTTGATAGTTCTGGTAGCCATCTAATACTGACTACGTAAAAACTTCCTTCGTTCTCTACTATGGCTATATACATTTTTTTTTGTCACCTTAATACTTTTGCTTCATATACTGCTCTAAAAAAACTCATAAATTTCTTCCTCCTAAAAGTATCTTCCACCATATCCAATCATGAATTCCTCGATGTACTCTTTCACCTCACACCGTTCACTCTTCTATCATATATCTGTTTCAGAAGCGAAAAAATCGCCAAATTCAACCATGAACTTCTCAGTCTACTATTTCACCTCACACCGTTCACTTTTCTATCATATATCTGCCTCAGAAACAAAAAAAAACAATCGCTTAGAAAGTATAGAAATCATTCTGAGAGCCACTCGGTGGTAACTATCCAGAGTTTTGCCCGGATGGTTTTTAACCGCTTGAACGTTCGGACGGAATCGGAGCGATGGAGATAGAGAATGAGGGACACGGGAGGGATATTGAGTTTTGGAGTGGCAAGTGGAGGGATAGTTGTATCGGTCGCAGGTGCAAGGAGATAGAGAGAAAGGAAGGGTTGGGAGTGCGAGGGAAGGGGACCGGCAAGAGTTTGGAGGGGCGCCGTGTATTGGAGGAGGAAGAAGACACAAGGGTAAGAGGAAAGTCTTTCTCTTGAGCGTGGGAGTGGGAGGGGTAGGAGAAAGATTCAGTCTAGAGGTGAGAGGCTAGGATCGATTCAAGAGGGCAGGATCGGTTTCGGAAGGGTTCTCCTCGAGGTCGGACCGAGAGAAAATGAGAGGGACTAAGGAGAAGAAGTTCCAAGGGTAAAATGGCCGAAGTAGGTGAGATTGGACGGATACGACCAGGGTTGCAGTTTGCCCTACGGGCTAAGCGGAATGGGAATAGTCATCTGTGCTTGACGGGTAAATGCGTGACAATTTCGCGGTGTAACTCCCGAGTCTCTCCCTAAAGCCGGGAATGCGTTAACCCTTAACTGTCTGTCCGTCCTATAACGTACTCATTATTTTGGTTTAAACAGGCGAACGCACAAACTTAATACTATTTTTAGGCTCGGGATTATTGTATTTGATTATAATATTTCTCTGTGTGATAAGCCGTTATGATACAGCCTTCCATAGATATCGGTCGCGTCAATCGACCTACAGTTTGATCTTCTTGTTAAAATCTTTTTTTTATTTAAAATCTCATTAATCTAGAAAATGCATCATCTTATAATTAAAAATAACCACAAATTAGTAAACCAACCCTTAATACGTTAGTAAGCATCACCATTACAATTACGACCTTGCTGTGCTATTTCTGTGATAAAATAGTATGGCGCCTTGAAGAACTTTAATCAACCCATTCATTATCCCGCGTTGGAAATCAAGCTATTGAACGCTGCTCATTTAAATTCAAAGTGAATCAGTTTAAATCATAAATCTTCAGATAATTGAAGATATATAGTAACTCTTACAAAGTTTTTTTTTACCCATTTCAATAGCCAGATAAAACTTTCATAGTAAATGTTGTTATAACTTATATTTTAGTTAAAAACTATTGATATGTCTTCAATATCATTACTAATGAATAATAGTAGTTTCTATTAATTATTATTATCATCATTATTTGGATGCATTATTTATTTTTAGTTATATGGCATATAATTCTTTAGAGACTTACGGTAGATGTAGAACTTACATTTGTTTACTTATTTGTGACGATAAAATGCATTGCTTTCACTAGATATCTTACCAAGATTAGATTTCTCCGTGAAATAATTAGTAAGTACTTTTTGAAAGTAACATATATATGTGCTTGATATCATAGTTTTTAAGAATCTATCAAATTCCTTCATGCTTCTAACGATTATTTGAATCATAAATTTAGCAAGTACGTAGCTGTCTCTGTCTTCTCAAAAATCGCCGAGGAGTTCACGTTTACAAACCATGGATATCTTCTTGAGGACATTTCAGTTCTTGGGCCAAAGGTTGCTTACATAACCAGCCTATCGACCGTAGTTTAGGCCCTGTTATTGATCATTTCATTTAAGACGTGCTTTCCACATGATGTCATATCGTGCGGTCAGATCCCCTCTTGTCTTTTTAATATTCCTGGTATGAATTCTCAGACAATCGTTCTTTACCCAACCGTGAGTGACGGGGGATTCGACATGCTCTCTCGATTGACGTCCGCTCCTTTTATCAAAAGGGGAAATCATCCTACTCCAGTTTATTTTGGGCATAAATACGATGAACAACTCTTTCGAAATCGACAGTTCTTTGTCAACTACACTGACATAAATGTAATTTATCGCTACCTACGTTTTAGCTTCAAAAGAAATTGTATTCATAATATTCAATGCAACAATTTCTACGAAGGGGGAGGGGGGCCTATATTTTTTATCTAATTACTACTACGATGAAATGGCCAGCATATATTGTTGATGTGATAGATGTTGAATATCAAAATATTAATAATTTAATCAATTTATCGAATTTAAATTTATTTTTTATTAGTTACTTTTTGCTTCCAAAGATTTCTATATCACGTAAGAGTACGTCAAAGAGACAACGGAATATCAATTTAAATTTCTAACAGCTTTTATTAAAGGCCATCCCTCGGCACTTTTTCATGTATTTTCTACATAGAGAAATTAAAATAAACATTGAAAAACACCCTATAACTTTCCCATTATCATACTACTTTAGTTACTATCTCATCTTCATACAGACTACATGAAATTCCCAATTATCTGCGGCGGTGTGACTATTTTGGCAGTGAAACGTATTTGCAAATATATGTCAAAATATTCATAGGCTTCGATATGTTTGATTAATACTTTTTAAAATGCTTTGTACATTTCATAGCCATGCGTTTACGAGTCCACTATGTTGCCAGTAAATCAGTGAAGCGCAGAGTTACCTTAAAGTAGTAGTCTAACGATATGCTATGAAGGCCACTAACTCGGTTGAGTACGGTGAATACCGAGCTGCTTTCTTTAAAACGATTTCCATCCGAAGCTTTCTTGAAGTATTAACGCCATCACTACGAAATAATTCATTCCAATGAAAAACGGTTGGGGTAATATGGAACAAAATTAATATCAAATTAAGCAGCGGCAGACTATATTTAGGGAATGAAAGTTGTTAGAATGAACGGAAAGGAGGCAAATCAGGTGAATAGAGAAGTTGGAATTAGGCTTTAAGACATAAGGAATCGTGCGAAGAAATAGCATGTCTTAATAAACATAAAGGTAGGAGTAGCAGGTCCTTCAAAAATAATCTGAACGAGTGAACGCCACTTACTAGGTTGAGAAAGGTTGCTACAGAGCTGCTCCTTTAGAAACGATTCTTATCCGAAGCCTTGCATTTTTGTTCCAATCGTTACGAAATGATGCTTCCCAATGAAAAAACATTCCGCCACTCATCAATTATTCCTTCGGTGGTATTCGGAAGGAAGATCTCATGGCATTGGTGAAATAATTTTGGGAAGAGGTAAGGCGTGAGAACTCCTCGGACGACAAAAGTCGGAAACGAAGGTGTGTTTCGGGATTCCGAGAGTATTTGAACAGGCAAAGCATTTGGGATTCGATCAGGGTTGGGAAGAGATCGTTGAGTTTGAGACGCGAGGAATAAGAAGGAGAGTGAAATGAGAAGAATTGAATGAAGAGAAGGGAGCAGGGAAGATTGTAATTTGAAGAGGAGGATGAGGAAAGAAAGAAGTGGGGAGCTTGTAATGGAGAGGTAATTGGAAACGTTGATGGGGCGGAGGAGGAGGAGTCAGGGAAGAGAATGAAAGAATGGGAAGCTAAGACTGAGAAAAGAGGATCCCCCCTTTTCCTCCCTGCCTTGTAAGGAGCGGATGAAGTGCGAGGAGAATGAAAAGGAAGTAAATGAAAACTTAGCCCGGAGGAGGAGTGGAAAAAGGGCAGAGTGAAACGAATTGGAATGTTTTCATTTCTTGGAACCGAGGATTCAGTGGCAACGAGGATGAAGGGTGGTGGTGGGTTGGTTGGACTGTAGAGTCTTTAAAATGGGTAGTGAGAGGTTACTGTTGCGTGGAATTAACTCTCAGAGCTTTTGCCTTGTGTAAGAGGTGAATATCAATTTTTAATTTAAAAAAATCCTATTGTTACCACCTGCGCGTTTTAGTTTAGTAACATGGAGTCCTTAAAATATGTGTGTAGTAAGTATGAGGACCTATAGCGAGACACACGGTCAATCAATCGATAGTTTTGTAAATGAAAGTCCGTGAAATGGAATAAACCAAAGCAGTCACTGTCCAGAACATTTCTAAATATTTGGTAAAATACCAATTGGATGATGCCCCAGGGGATAATGTCTTCCCTTCATTGATAGTAGCGTATGTAGCGCTCCATGCTCCTCTATCTTTGATGGATAACTAAAGTTAAAAGAGTCGGTAGATGTGAAGAGAGTTCAAATATCTCCTTCGTTCACTCAACTTTATCTACTTCCTGTACTTGCCTGAAAGCTAAGGACTCATTGCGCGGTTGGATGCGTAAATGTCTTTGTTCCATACTTACCTCTATAATCCCTTTCACTTTCTTCCTTTCGGAATCTTATCAGTTCACGTTTGCTTGCTACTTTGGCAGTTCTTTAAAAATGAAAATGTGAGGGAGAGATGTCGCTCTCTTTTAAAAGGCTAATTTCGAGTACGCCGCTAGCTTGTGGGACCCAGCACAAAAAGATTTAGTTTATAAATTTAACCAAATAAAAGGGAAAGTCGAACGATCTGTTAAAAACTGCTACAATGAAAAAAATTGCTAGTGGGCGTAACACAGTTGAACCAAGGACTAAGATGCGAGCTGCTAGAGATTAGAAGTCTTTCCGCTAAGCTCGAATTATCTGAAAATTTCAAACACTCAACATTTAGGGTCACGCGGGGTACATATTTATATCCGTACGCTTCATTTTAAAAATTTAAGCCTCTTCATCGGGTATTCCACGCGTTGAGTGCAAGGTTTTTGGATGGTCTCCTACTAAACTTCCCTTCCGTTAATTGGGTTCATCATTATCTTGCCTTCGCTCTGTTTGCTCTAACGATCCAAATCTGCTTGTACGTTGAGAAGACCTCCCCAAGTTCCCCGCACCCTCTGACTCTCCTCATGTCGTCTAAAATACTTTTATTCTCCCTTCCTCTTCCTGGCTTACCCTCTTTAACATGTCCTCAGAAGTGATAAAATAAGAGGCATGCACTGTCGATAACATGTTCGCAAAAGTTTGCTTGTTTTTTCCCACGCCCCATCAATAACGAAAACAAAAACTGATCAATGCAAAAATCTATCAAAACAGTTCTCCTTTTTGTGTCCTTTCACCCTTTCAATCGCTTTCCAATATTTCTGACGGAAGGTTTTCATTTCTTTCCAACACGTTTACCATCCGCTCTCCGCTTCTCATCTCTCGGGTCGTAATTAATTGCCCTCTTTCTCCTCCATGCTTGAACTTACGTCGTTAATTTTGATTATGATTATGTTTCTGTTTGCGTCTCATTCCATGTAGAGTTATTTGCACGTTGAGTAAATTGAAAGTATTGGTGATTTTAGACAGTTTGCTAAATAAATAAATATATTCACATCCTTCATTATATGGCTGGTGTTGTAACACCCCATGCCACACATCCTAGCGGTATCTATTACGGTGGTATGAAGACGTACATGTGTGTGTACATGTACGTGGTACCCTGAAAGCCACGTTCAGGGTATGTAACAAGGGGTGTCTCCACACCAGGCATGCTACGCCCGTCAAACACATCAACACGGCTTCTATTTATCATTCATCGTATGCGGAATAAACACTGCACACGTGCATCATGGGGAAAACCAGTTAAAACTTCAGTCATGCTAATATGCAAAACCAATACAAAATTCAGACACATTACTTAAAAAAATTAGATGGTAAACCATGCAGAATTGAAAAAGAAATAAAGCATAAAAAGTTATAAAAAAAAACAAATCTACCTGCCGTTACCATTTGCATTGTTAGCGGCCTCGTACACATCTATTGTGGTCCCTAATCGTACACGGAAAGCTTACCTTTTAAACCAACCCGTCCCATCATTTATCTCTCCAATTGTATGCATGTGCCGTGCTTGTAAAATCATGAACTGCTAACGCTTGTAGCATATTATTTGCTAAAATAAAAATTGATTGTACAATTAATAATGTGTATTTAGTGCGCAAATGGTTGATCTCGCCAACATTGAAAAAACATAAAGGGCAAGTTATAATTTCATTATCATGCATAATATTGGGAATAAACTAGTGGACATTCCTAATTTTACCTCAGATAACCTTTATATCTGGCAATGCACATACTTATCCTTCTCCCACCTTCCCTAATCCTTTCCCATCATTTATGTACGAGGGGAAAGAACTTCTTTTTTTTATATGGTCTGTCGTCTCTTCTTAAGTTTCTCATGCTAAGATGAGGGGAAGGGGTACGGACAAGGACAGGCAACGGCCTTCTTCTTTCGTTATTCCACCCATTCCCCGCCCTCCATTTACCAACCGTATCGAATTTTCTGGTTCACGAGTGAGAGACTCCTGTACCTCATAACCTTTTAAAGGGACGAGTACGGTGAGGAAGATGAGTGGGAGTCGGGCGACGGTAAGGAGAGGAAGGAGGAGGAAAGAAGCGGGGGAGATGGTGGAATAATTTCCACCCGAAAATTGGAAATGCTTACTTTCCTTCGGGTGCAGGAGCGGGAGAGAGAGGGAGTCAACTCGTCCCCCCACCTATCTTACTCCCCCCCCCAAAGAGGGAATTGTAAATGGTGGGGAATAAATGCTTCCTCCTCCCTTCCCCGATCAAATTATCCCGGGGGCTATTTCTCAAAAACCCTTTTCCCAGGGTGGGGTAAACTGTGGGGAGGTGGGTGGACAGGGCAAGCCGTGTGAAAGAGCCGGGGCGCGCGCTCTCATTAGCGGCGATGGTGGTGGGGACACGTTGGCGTTTTCTCTCTCCAGATAAATGTTTGCGGGGCAATTAGAAAAGAATTGATATCGCAATTAAAGCCCTGAGGAATTGCAACGGGACGGTGATAGCAATGAATTAGAAGAAATCCCCTAGGGAGGAAGGGTGGAGAAATGGAGTGATTGCAAGCCGATTTGTAGACACGAATGGGCTAGCTTTCGTCGTACAAGTGTGCTGTGAATAGATGATTAAAAAGAGGTCTAATTTTCTCAGCACCCAAAACTACTTAGCAGAGTATTATCATGTCCGCAAATATCTTTTGTTGTCAATATTTATAGTCTTCTATGTACGTCAGCATTCGTCTGGCTCCTACCTCACGGAGACCTGTCCAGCATGGGAGGCCCTACCAGTAGCTACGCTACCGCCGGCATAGCTCTCGAGGTTGCCGGAGCACCCAAGCCCCCCCGCCACGTCAAGGCAAGGGTACCATCGGGGGGCTCTGGTCCTCCAGGTTGGGGGTTGGGCTAACAACCTTATTCCATAAAAATACAAATTGTTCAGAAACGTCAACACAGGCACGTATCAGGATGGAATCAACGGCAACAGACCCCAGCTTCGTTATAAGGACATAATTTTTGCCACATGGAATGTTCGTATTATGCTTGTACCAGGAAAATTAGACATGGTGATGAAAAAAATAGAGAAATACAACGTAGATGTGACAGCGCTTCAAGAGACAAGATGGTCATTAATTGGCAAGTTACATTCTAAGAAATACACACTGTACTACAATGTCTGTGATAATGGAAATCACTACGCAGGCGTAGGGATAGCCATAAAAAAGATTTTACTAGAGACTGTGATAACCTACAACCCGGTAAAGGAAAGGATGTGCTATATTTGACTGAATGGTAAATTCCAAAACCTATCCGTGATATCATTGTACTGAGGATGTCTCCCACTGAAGTTGCAGAAGAAAATATCAAAGACGAAGTCTACGATACTTTTGAGCAAATGCTCAAAGGTATACCTTCCTATAATATTAAAATATTAATGGGAGATGCCAACACCTAAGTGGGAAATGAAGAAATCTGGAATACGTACACAGGAAGAAATAGTTTACATGACCATAGTAATGACAATGGAGTAAGACTCATAAGTTTTGCCAGCTCAAGGAATATGAAAATAATGTCAACAAAATTTCCACGCAAAAATATCTACAAATATACATGGACGTCTCCAAATGAGTAAGTAAAAAATCAGATTGACCACATACTGATAGAAGATAGACACAAAAGCTGCATTACAGATGTTGGGAGCAGAAGAGGAGCAGAATGCGGGACAGACCATACGCAGGTCATTGATAAAGTTAGGCAGAGAATTTGTAGAAACAAGAGAAGAAAACAAGAGACTAGAACATTAATAGAAATTAGAAACTTGAAAAATCAGGCTGTTAAAACGAAGTTCAAACTAAAACTCAAAAATAAATTTGAAGCACTATCCATAGAGGAGGAAAACGAGGAAACCACAGGTGTCAATGAACAGTGGAATGAAATTAAAGACACGATACAAACAGCATTAGAAGAAATAGTAGGAACCAGAAAACGAAACAAGAAATATTGGGTCAGTGAAGAATGCAGAAATGCATTAGAAGAAATAAAAAATCTAAACAGAAGTGGTTAGCAGCTAACACCGAAGAAAATAAAGATAATTGTCAAAGGTGGAATAGATAAGTTAACTAAATGTTGAGGACAGCTAAAAGGAGCTTCCTTAAAGACCAGCTGAAAAAAACAGAAGAGGATAGGGCAAATAACAATGTAAGAGACTTATCGTACCGTACAATATTGCAAAAAAAGAGCCAATCCAAACAGTTTTGGGGTAAAAAATGCAAAATGAGAAGTAATATCTAATCAAGCTGAGAGCCTTAAGATATGGAAACAATATTTTTTAAAACTTCTAAATGGCGAAATAAAAAAGACTCAGGAACAGCGACATACCAAAATGTACAACCCTATATCAAGGAACCATCCCTAAAAGAAGTAGAAGAAGCTATATCGTCACTTAAAAATGGTAAAGCTCCAGGGGAAGATGTAATACCAATCGAAGCCCTGAAGTGCGGTGGGAAAACATTACTTGAAGAAATTCATAAACTTATCTTGAGAATTTGGAATGAAGAAAAGTTGCCGGAAGAATGGAAGGTAGCAGTTGTAGTACCCATACACAAAAAGGGAGACAAGCAGAACTGCAACAACTATAGAGGAATATCCTTAATCAACGTAACATACAAAATTCTATCCAAAATCATATGTAGTAAGCTAACAGGTTACTCAGAAAAAACAGTAGTAGGGGAACATCAAGCTGGTTTTAGAAGTGGGAAATCCACAACGAACCAATTGTTCATTTAAAAAATGGCACTGTCCAAATATTGGGAATGCAATAATTCTGCCTACCTTCTTTTCGTAAATTTTAAAAAAGCATACGTCAGTGTAAATCGTGAAAAGTTATGGGACAGACTAAGAGTAGATGGTATACCTGTAAAGCTAATTAGACTGACAGGAATGTGCATAGATGAATGGAAATGTAAGGTTAAAATAAATAACGAATTTTCAGAAGCTTTCAAAGTAAATACAGGGGTCCGATAAGGAGACGGTTTTTCACCAATACTTTTTAATTTGGCAATAGAAGGAACACTGAGAAAGGCAAAATAGTTAAATGAAGGCTTGTTAGTGAGCACCGAAGTCAATGTACTGGCATTCGCAGATAACTTCGCCTTGATAGCAGAAGACGAATATAGCCTCAAAAACCTTTCCATAGAATTGCTATCCCAAGCAAGACTAGTGGGGCTGTAAGTAAATGAAGAAAAAACCAAATATCTAAAAGTAGGACGAAACCCAAAAGGAATAGCCAACTGGAAGTTTACATGGACAAATTTCAAAGAAGTAAGGATTTTAAGTACCTCAGTGTCACTATTGACCAATACAACTATGAGGAAGCTGAAATAGAAACAAGACTTTTAAATGGAAACAAATGCTATTTGGCATTACAAAAATATTAAGGAACAAAATTCTATCAAGAAAGACTAAAGAAACAGTCTACAAAATCATTATAAGGCCAGTAGTCCTATATGGCTCAGAGATATGGGCAATCAGTAAAAAAGACGGAAAAGAAACTTATCACCTTTGAAAATAAAATACTAAGGACAATATATGGACCAATAAAAGAAGAGGAACAGTGGTGAATTAGGAATAACAAGGAGCTAAGAGAACTCTACAAGGTAGCAGACATCGTGGCAGAAGCAAAATGTAGAAGACTGAGATGGGTGGGCCATGTAAATAGAAGAGATGATAGTTCATTATTGAAAACCATAATGAAGGGGATACCAATAGGAAAAGGACCACCAGGAAGACCAAGACTGAGGTGGACCATCCAGATACTAAGGGACATGAGGAGGAAAATAGGAGCGGATGAAAACACCATGCAGGACAGGCCGAGCTGGAGACAAGCGGTTGGCGAGGCCAAGAACCTCTTACGGTTTGAATGGACACCTAAGTAAGTAAGTATGTGTGTCAGCATACACTTAGTGCTTTTCCTTAGGAGTCTTCCTTTGTAGACTTTCAACGCCATCTGCGGATTTTTTATCCCACTCCTCACCATGTGCATACAATTCACTCATAACACACTGTACATAATCTCTTGTAACGTCTCAATTGTTATTTAGTTTGATAATCCCTGGTTTCTCTTTTATTGCATATGTTTCTGCCGTTGTTTCCCGAAAGGGATGAGGTGGAATTATTTGGAAAAAAAATTTCTGTGTAGTTTAGTCATTTTTGTGCTGCAGTTGGGTGTTTAATTTTTTCTGAAAGGCTTATGAGGTCATTATTATTAAATGCATTTGAGGCCTTCTTTCTGCTCTTCATCAATACGAATAAAAACATTCCGTGGCCTAAAAATCCTCTTAATATACATATTTCATCAATGTTATTGATAGCGTATTGGCATGTTAAATTGAACGGAGAGGGTCTTTCTGGGGTGTTTAATGAATTCAAGAAAAAATAGGAAATATTGTTCACGTTTGGAAATGGAACTTGATCTGAATTGCAAATTTTGTTTGGTAATCATCTTCCTGTTTTTACCCTGTTTTGGTCATAGAGTTATTAAAAATTTATTGTAGAATAAATGCAAATCTCTTGTTTTTTTCTTGTGCCATGATTAAACGTGACTGCAACACCAGCCTAAGTACCGGAAAACTACCGAAGCATGTTATTGCGGCTTCATTTTTAGAGAAATTTCTTTCAATAAGCTAGCTATTTGATATGCATAATAATAGTTAATTAACCCTCTTATGGATTCACTGCGCCTTAGCGGCGCCCGTGGTTTTAAAAATGGTTTTAAAATTTTCCATTCATGCATGGATCTTTCTGAAACTTTCAGTAGTCTATTTTTTCTGCTTTCTTAGACTAAAAATATATTTTTGTGTGTATAGTGTGCATAGTTTTCATTTTATTGCCCTCTATTGAAAAAAGTTACGTCGTTGGATTTACGGCGCCGCTGCGGCGCCGAGAGTTTCCTCGTCGCAATGTCGGGGACTGCACTCTTAATACTAATTTAAAAGTCATTATGTTTCGTATGACATGTTATCTTCTATTTATAATCATAATATTTAAATGTTTAAAGTTTTTAAACAAAATAAAATTGTTTAACAAAGGGAAAATTTTACTATGCCAACTTTGCTTCGTCTTTTATATAATAATAATAATTTTTGCCTGTTTATTATGTTCATTGACAAAACTTCATCTATTTACAAGAATAATTCTTATAAACTGATGGATAGCCTAAGGGTGTTTTTTCCATGGCCTTCGGCATTTCTTTTTTTGGGTACCTTCTCCGATTCGCATACCTGCTGTGGTGATGGTCACCTTTGGGGACATCCCTGGGTTACTATGTATAGAATTATACCAAGCAGCAATCCCAAGAAAATTTAACCAAAATTTATTCTCAGAATTCATACAATAATGCCTGTGGAAATTTCCCGGTGAATGAGTAGCAGAAGCTTGGGAGACGATTCAGAAGTTTGCGATAGCGACTTTCAACATTATTTTGTACCCGGACTCTCACTCACTGTTGATAAGCAACTGATTGACTTTCGTGGGCGTTGTCCTTTCCAACAATATATTCCATCAAAACCCGATAAATATGGTATGAAGATATTTAGGATTAACGATTCGGCAACAGGCTACCCATATCGGGGTTTACCTTACCAAGGAAAGAAGAACGTAGTGATAGCAGCGCCTAACCTAGGTGAACGTGTAGTGTTAATGCTCTGTGCCCCATATTTTGGCTCAAATAGGATCGTGACCTGCTATAATTTCTTCACGACCTTGAAGCTAGCACTGAATTTGAAACTTGTGGGAACACTTAGTAAAAACAAGCCCTCTCCATTGTGAGCATATCTATAGTGTAGTGCATGATTGTGAGGCTTCACCTCGTGACAAGCATTAGCGATTTATGCTAATGCATAATCAGTCGTAGTTACACTAACTTTAGGGTATAGTGTAATGCATGTCGGTGAATACTCACCCCCTGTCACCCAACCCTGAGGTGGCTTGAAGGGTATTTTGTAGATATATGTATATGGAGAGGAATTCTAAAGTAGGGTAAATGATTTATAACCATTAAATAGGATATTCATACACTGAATGAGTAAATGTATTAAATGTTAGTAAATGCATTCAGGTAGGAGTTTTTACACCTTAATTTGAGTTTAGAGCTAAAATGAGGAGAGTCCTCATTTTAAGGTGTAAAATTAATTGTAATATAAGGTGTAAAATTAATTAAGGTGTAACTCAAGTTAAGGTATAAAAACTCCTACTAAGTATAAGTACTAAGCATTTGAGCTAACTTAGGAAACGTTTGCAGCGGTATAAAGGGTAAATGTTCGTATGTATGAGATTATCAATGCTGGGCGTGTGCAAGTAAACATTTGTTAATAGTGGAACCGAATAGTGAGCTGTAGTAATCCCATTATGATACTGATGACCTTGAGCACTTTATGCTCTGCTAATTCAAGGCTGATGTAACTCTTTCCACGAAATTTCAATGTTTTTACTCGCATTTTTACGAGCTGTATAAAATATGTAGGCGCCAGTAGTATTTTTAAAAATATATTTTACTTTCCTGTGATCTCAGTGAGGATTCAAGAGGGAGCGGAATTAGATTTCCTTATTTTCCACGGATTTAAACTTGATCTTAATGTCTCGTAATCCCTCCGGACTAAAGCTTCTGGGGAAATGTGCTATTTTGACGTTATGTTTTTTTATTTAAGAGAAGCGTCACAACACATCGAAAAATCTTATTGACCTGCCATAGACCTTGAATTATAAAATTCGAAGTATTTTTATACTACCGTGGTATTGTTACTAGCTCACTGATTGTAGTGGGCTTTAAGCTGGAAGAGTCCTCTTTGGAAAATAATGGAACGTTACCTCTCGAGGCAACGACTGTGAAACCTTATCCTAATCCTTATAAATAATCCTGAAAACGGATCGCACCATTGAAAATAAGCAAGCTTTCGAAAGTAAAATAGAAAAAAATACCGATGTTTTCTTGGCTTTATATCCCTCAAACACTGGCTTCACCAATAAAGAATTTTATTTCCATCGAAGAAAAAAATCCTTATGACTTTGCGATATTTTCGTCTCCTCCAGAATTGCGCAAGCCTCTATCCTTAGAGAATTTGACATTAGAAGCTTGAGCTGCCGAAAATAGCTCGGTTATCCACGGGAGATGGGCGAAAAGGTGAAACTTTTAAGACACAACCCCTGCCTTAAATAGATTATCCGCGTCCCTGAATTACTCTTGGAAATTTTCCGGAATCCAACCCACCGATATAGATCGAAAATAATATGTGCGCCTAAATGGCCCGGTCTATAAGATAAAAGACGGGGTATTATACGGCCAACAGCCCAAGAAATAATGATAAAGGGAAAGAATGAGGAAGAGTTTTTTTTCCAATGGAGGAGGAGGGTATGAGTGAGAGGAAAATATTTTAGCACTATCTTCTTGCCTTGCTTGGAGATCTATATTTACGTAAAAACCTGTAATCAACCTCAAGATTGAGTGACGAGGAATGAATTTTCACCAAACACGCGTTAAATTACATGTGATGAAACTTCAAGTTCTTAAATTATATTGAACGCGTGTTTATGAACGCAAATTCATAGAGGTATTTGAATATCGAATAGTAAAAAAGAAATGCGAAATATGCGGTCGTTTGATGTAATTAGTCATTTTATATTTAGAATAGGGCAGTTAAAAAGTAGACGATAGTTAACTAACTAGTCTATCTGAATTACAAACAATCTATAAAATATTGATGACAGAAATTATGTAATCTATAAATTATTATTGAAAAATGACACTACACACTGATCTATTTGTAATCTACTCGTCAGTGAAATATACATGTGATAGTATATGTGTGAAATTTATGATAAAATTGACCGAAATATTTAAATTCAGTAAGATCATGCACCTTGATATGTTCGATCAGTGTTTAAAAAATGGGACGTATCTCCGTTGATTTTTATTCCTCGTTTCCAAATCATCACACTGAGACTTTTAAAATGTGTGTGTGGGAATGGCGGGTCAAAGTTACAGCACATGAAGAGGTCTGGGAAGTCTACCGTGGATTGGTGGAAATTGTGCCTGGATTGGATGAGGATGAGATATGGAGGATATGTGCGCCGAGGTGGAAGGAGTGGATGAGCCGTGCGTGGACACACAGATAAATGGCTTTATTTGGGGAGCGGGGGTGGAGAAGGGATGCCTCCTAGAAGGGATCTCAACAGAAAAGGAAGTGAGGAGAATGGGGGAGGAGGTGGAAGAAGCGACAAGATAAGACGCTCATAGGGAAGAGGAAGTACCGGAAGAAAATTGTGTTGTCAGAGAGGGAGGGAGCGATCAGTTAATCAGAGAACCTTATAGTATATTGCCTCTTACCGGTCTGCGAGTAATTACATCTCAACGTTTATTTAATTTTCAAACCGATCTTTCCATTAATAGTGATGATGTACCTCAATATAATGGGCAACTTCTCCACAATTGTTGCTCAAAGCTCGTTTTAATCTTTTATGCCATTTTAGGAAAGATTGTTCAATGCGTAAATTTAACGTTTGATTGAATTGAAGCATGTGAATAGTTTGTAGGGAGCCGACAAAGATGTTACTTGAGCCATAATTTCATTGTATGTAATCATAATACGAATAATCTTACGTTGAATAATTGTATAACTGGATGGATGTGATCCCCGAGTCACTCCAAGTAGTTTAAACCAGAACCGGTAGAGAAGTTCTTTGTGCTAAAATGGATATTTCCCAGTATTGATAACATTATACAGATATATCGTGTCAAATAATCTATTACCTATGCTGGTAGATAAAACATTTTCCTAAAATACGGAGAGCTGTGAATACCTTGAAAGGTAGGAAATGGCGGTTTAACTTTTATCTGATTCTGTTCGAAAGCATGTATTTTAACTTTTCTGATTTAAATATGAGGGAATTCTTTAAGTAAATTCTTCTGCTCATCACTTGCTATCATGTTGCAACATTTATGAATGAACGATTACTTATCATAAAAATTTCATCTAAAAACAATGCGAGAATATACAATGGGAAAGAAAAAATCGTGGGTGAAGAAATGTCTCATTTGTGTTCATACCTTGAACTTAAACTATAACGCTATTATTTTGATTTAGATTTCAAGGTCTTAAGGATTCCGCCAGCGAAAGAAACAGTGGCGTAGCCGAGGTATTACTGTCTTTATCCAATCCTTGGCGAACTTTCATCTGTATTTTCGTAAAAGGAGCTATGGTGTTGAAAGAAATCTATACGACTACAACGAACATCTTTATGAAATGGAATGAGTTTGTGACGGCTGCAAAATGGAGTGGAAGTCTGAAATAGGGGCAATAAGTCTGACTGGAATGATCATGAGAAAAAATGGAAAATAAAATGGGCTGATCTAGAGAGAGTTGTTATGCGGATGATGGGCAGTGAGGTTGGTTGAATATACTTATTTAGAGGGAATAATAAAACCATTTAGACTGTGATATTTGTATGAGCATCATTAATATTTTGTGCTATAAAACATAGTTGAAATCAGAATGGTTCGCTTTTTAGTCTTAAGCAGTCAGGCATTACCGTAATACTTCCATATGTAAAAAATAATGTAAAATAATGTATGTAAAATAATGTATCTCGTTTTTGGCCTACCATTAGGGTGGAATTTACTCTGGAAAACACATGATTTGCTATTAAATTCATAATAAAGTCATAAAAACTAATTTACTATGTTTGTGCGTCCATTTCCTATAGGAATAAATCATATTCTTGAAATTTGACAGAGATAAAAATGTAAATCCTTGTTCATTGGAATAATAAGTAAAATGAAGATACAGGTCTTCCGGGTTTTACTCCACGTAGGTCCATTTTCTTCCGACGACAGTTTCGCCGACGTTGCAGTCGGCTTCTTCAGGTCAGTGAAGTGAGGATGCATTCTTTTGGCCGCCTTATATATCTTATCCGTAAGGGTCAGGTCACTCGTGATTGGCTGTTGATGTTTGCCGTTTTCCCGATCAAAACGCGTTTGCAGGCATTAGCTAGGGAATAGCCATCTTTCCTATTGAATTTGTCTTCATTCTTGCTTATCTCAATGACCTCCCGTATTAAACGTGGGAAATATCTTTTTTCCTCGGAAATTAGTTTTGCTTCTTCAAATTTCATGGTGTGAGTAGGGCCCGTCCTTGTGTGCTCTACTATGGCAGAGAGTCGTAGTTGCCTGTTTTTTGTTGCCCTTTAATGCTCCATTAGGCGGCACTTCAGGGATCTGGAAGTCTGTCCAATGTAGCTACTCCCACAGCTGCATTTTACTTCGTAGATTCCGCTCTTCGACTGCATTAGTACACCATCTTTTACTCTGACTAGAAGGTTTCTGGTCTTGGATACGCAATTGAACCTTGTGACTACATTGCGTTTGCTGAGAGTGCGTGAAATCCTCTGCGGTTCCCGAGACAGAGGGAATCAAGGCGAACGCGGCGAAACTGTTGTCCGAAGAAAATGGACCTACGTGGAGTAAAACCCGGAAGACCTGTATCTTCACATTCATCAACCCGCGGACGACTACATAAGGATAATAAGTAAAATGTTTAGCCATTCTCACATAGAAACAGGTTACAAAGGATTTCTAAAAAGATACTTAAAACGTAAATACACATTTATCATAAATACACATCATTAAAATAGCTCATCATAGTCACCTTTAACGGAAAAAAACATATTTCATGAGAATGGTGAATTCTCCATTTTTCCGCTGCTCTCAACAATCCCTGAGCTGAAAAGCTCGAGTTCGTCGGTAATTTCTACAGGTGCTGGCCTTCGGAAAATCTGACTCCTGTTAGCTATCACATGGGGAACGTAACGAGTAGTACACCGCAGACGAATGGCCACGGGAATATATCTCACAACGCGAACAATGCGTACAGCAAGAGGAGTGAAATCGAAGGAAGCTGGGCTCTGTTTTATGTTACGCTTGAATTGCGGTCGATCGCCCCTCGACCATTTACTTGCGGTGCTCTCGTAACTTCTCTCTCTCTCTCTCTCTGTGAATGCTCGCGTGACTTTAGAGCATGGAATACCTCTCACCGTCTTTTCTGAGAAACCCTCGTACGTTTGTCCATTTCGCTAGGGTTTGCTTCCCGTTACGAATGTGGTATTTCTCTTCTAATGAGTGCAAGAAGGTCGCAGATGTAGACAGCTCTTGGCTTCCATTGAGATACGTCCACATCTACTGGCAAAGTGCAGTAATATTTTACTGGTATATTTTTTTAAGGCTCTCAGCCGTAAACAAGGCTAACGTATGTATCGTTTCGCCTAAAGCTGTAAACATCGTTTAACATTCTACCTATTTTCTGAATGGTAAAGCATTTTGAAACTTCGAAACATGCGCTTGAAGCAGCTTCAAACTGTGAAAATTTTGATTAAGTCCATAACAAAACTAATTGGTAGTATTGTTTTTTGGAAAAAATATAGGGATAGCTATTTCCTCAAAAAACGTCAGTTGTAATTATGGTTAATGTACTGAAGCGTAGGTTTGACAGCAATCTCACAGCTACTGTTAACTGATTACTAAAATTATGAGATGAATTTCCCTTTTCTCAGGTACTATTCGTAGTAGTATTAATAGTTAGTGCTTTGATGATACCGCTTGTAGCTAGCTTAGTTACCCATTCTGGCCCCTATCTCATTACACATTTTCCTCTTCTTCCCAGTGTACTTCCTACTTATCCTCTTCCTGTCCATAGAGCCTATTATCTTTCTTCCCCTTCCCATTTACCTAACATCTTCCCCTCTATCACGACCTTCAGAGTCTCTTCGCCCTTCATTACTTCCTCCAACTATCTACTATCACTCCTCTCAGTCTCCCCCAGTAGTGTCCTCTCCTCACCCACCATACGAAGCACTTTCTCGTTTGTCTTCCTTTTTGTCCACAGCTCTTTCTCCATTCTCCTTCAGACCTACATATCAAATGCCTGTTGCCTATAATCGTCTTCTTTTCTCAAAGTTCTCTTTTCTGCACTACACAGCGCAATACTCCATGTTATACTCTTGGTAAGGCATTTATTTTCATCTTTATATAAGTTCTTCGCTACTAGTTCCCTCCAAATCCTAAACGCTTCTGTTGCTGGCGTAATTTCCCCTCTATTACCATGTATACTATACCCATTTTCCCAAATAATGCTTTGAAAAGTATTAAATGTTGTTTTTGTAACCTCTATTAGTTAATGCTGAGGAATAAATTAACCTTTCACGGTAGTAAAACTATGGTTGGTCGATAAAGGGTTAATGCGTCAGATGACTTCAGTTGTCAGTTGGCTGATTCATGCCTAATCAAACATTCTGCGAGATAGGGCGTGACCGTGGAGTCATGGGATGCTGCCGGCGTTTATGGCCTGACTGTGGTTTATGGAAGACGCCTCTCGAGGGTTTCCCGGGGCGGCGCGTGGAGTTTCGCCACCATCTGCCGCAACACCCTCGTATTTCCCCGCTCTTCTCAGCGCCGCTATTACCGGTGTATCCGCTCACAATTTCCGGCGCGTACACGCCGTGCGAAGTCGGCGGAGGTTGATCGGAGGAAGAGGATGGGATCTGTGAGTAGGAAGGAAGGAAGGAAAAGTGAGTAGTGGGATGGGCGTGGCGTTTGTAACGAGAGAGTGTACTGGGGAGGAACTCCAACGTCGGACCACGGAATCTTTGATACCTTCCTTACCTCTCAACTCCTAAAGGATTCAGGGTGGTTTGTTTTCATCACATAAGGCTGTTTAACACGACACTCTTTATTCGATACTGAAAATCGGGAAAAATTCAGCATTTACACCAAAGAGGATCAAAATCATTTGACTCGACTGGGATTCAAACCTGGATCTCACAATTGCTGGTCAGATGTTTTAGCCGTATACACCACCAAGCCATCTTAATCCAAGGTGTATTTTAAGCAGCGACTTATACGAACAAGATATTCTCGTATCCAGTTTGCATTGCAGCAGAGGAGACTTAGTCGTGCATGATATGCCATTGTCGTCGAAGATGAACCCAAACAATTCAGCATTCTCAAAACAAAATCGTGTAAAAGGTCGATAATCGTAATCTATGAAGGCATTGAATTTCGTTTCTATTGCTGAAAACAAAATTAGGTAACCAATAATAAGAACCATGGGCAAGTAGAGCATTTCAAGCAAAAACTGGTAGAGGAGCTAGAATCGACTAAAAGGTGTTTGCATCACGATGGGATGAGATACGTGTATACTGGAGTATTCTAGTACTTGCAAAAGCTAATCTTGTATTAGGGAAGCTGCATTGAAATTGATCGAAGGGCATGAAAGTAGGTTTTGTATTATACAAAAAGCGTGCAGTATGTATGTATGTATGCATGAAAAATGTTAACAAACAACAACTTTTTCTCATGCGCCGGTCATAAATCGAAACGGAGAGTAGGATCGTATTGAAAGAGCTCGTCCAAGACTTTCAGTATTCAGTTCTGAGTGTGCTGAATGAGTTTGATTTTCAGATTTTCAACTAAAATAAATGTGTACAACCTGATATTAGCCTGATGCGCCCGTCTGGTATAGAATTGTCATTTGGGAAACGTTATACATTAAATGGAATTCCTAATTTGGTACAAATTTTCAATGGAGTTAACGGTTTCGGACGAGTTGAAGCAGAAATCCATAGTAAATAATAGGTAATTCTATGGTAATTTTCCAATTTATTTACATAAATACGGTACGTTTCGATGTGACAACTTCATACTCAGATAGCAATAGGAGTCTGGTCCTAAATATGGCGTTGTAACGTCGAAATGCATAATCTTGAAATAAAAAATTAGGTAAATTACTTCATAATAAGTAATTATTTACGTACAAAATGCTTTTCTTTGGTACGAACTGTTGATATAAAGTATAAAACTATTGAACTACTTCAATTACAGTATTCATTAATGTATTTTTATTAATAGGTTGGATTGTTATTCGGGGTAGACATATATGGGCCATTAAGAATCGCTGGGTTGGCTGGTTGCGCGAGTAATATTTAGAAAATTGCATGAAATTGTAGAGAATGTAGGCGTCAACCTCAACCATCTCAAAGGAACCAAGGGATACGGAGGGGCAAGTCCATTCCGATGGACGCAGATGGAGGACACGGCAACAAATTATCAAACAAATCGTGATTCCGGTGAAAAATATCTGTCAATGCTGGAATTAATCTCTGGATGACAAGTCTGTGCTCTAACAGCCACAACATTAAAAACTCGTCTACTTTTCAATGTAGTGTTTAGCATTTTATATCGCATGCCACAGTTATCTCCTCAGTCTTTATTTGTGCTCCATACTCTCTATGATCTTGTTTTCATGAATATATCATTGCTGGTACTTGCCGTTATTTACCATCCTGGGCATGAATGCTCCCAAAGTTTCCCAGGACGTGTTTTTTTCTCAAAGCATGGAGTTACATTTTAATTTTGAGCTGGCTTTTCAGCATAAGATTGATTAACTAAATAAGTACCTGGCTGTCTCTGCATTCTTTTTTCAATACTTCCAGGACTTAATTAGTAAATAACATACGAAGTTCTACCTGAATTTCTACCTGAAATGCAGTTCTTCTTACACTCATGGGAGTACTGTATTCAACATTGAGCGCGTCGGCAAGAGTCAATCTATGGAAATAATTAACTACAACGGATAGGAGAGGCGCTATTCAAAGCCGAACACGGTACATAGGGGTCTGTGTGTCCAAGCAGGAGCCTTTGAGAAGTTTGAAAGAAGTGGCGGAACAAAGGCCAGTATCGTCTTTAAGGAGGAGAGACAAGAGCCTTGGTAGGCGTACGCATGAGTAATTCACGTCTGGGGCCACATCAGCGATCGGGAAGCGGGGATCGAGCTTAAGGAGAGAAGCGGTAGAGGACTCGCCTTTTCTCTCAATTTCGTCTTCAGATGCCAAACTTTGCGCGGAGCTACCGCCGTGAGATTTCGGCATTCTTAATTCGGTGATTCCCGAGGTGCCATTTGATGCTGTAACTAGGGATTCTTTCCAGTTTCCCTGCTGATTCCGTCCGCATTTCCGATCAAATATTTAGTGTGCTTTTCCTGTTATGACTTAAATAGTCATTAAAGGAGAAGGCTGAGAGGAGAGAGCACTGATTCCATTCATAATCGGTAGAAAGGTTTGGTAAAAGAATTCATATTTTGGAGATGGAGGAATGGTAGAGAGAAACATAAATGCATGCATACACACCGCACAGTTTCCTTTTGGGGCTCGTATTCCCTGTACTTGCGTACCTCCTTTGGTTCAGTTACATTCGTGCCCTGCTTCATACACGCCCTACCATTCTTATGACTCCTGATATTCCTTCTCTTTTGAGTGCATATCTTCCACTACTTTCACCTATAACCTTCGTGGTCTATCCCTTCCTCTTAATACTCAATTATTCAATATTCGATGATCATCTATCCTCTCGACATGGCCAATCCAACGAAGAACGCTCCCTCAAGGACTTTTTACACGAGGTACTTAATTGCGCAGTTTGATGTACAGAAATTTCGAAAACTGGGGCATGGAATTAAACCAGGGATTATTTTCCTGTGTTTTCTTCATGCATTCTCGCAGTCACTCTAGAAAGTCCCTGCTTTACACGACGCCATTTTTACTGCCCTTTCACCCGTACATCAGGCAGTGCAGTGAAGTGCCTTGCGTAAAACGACTTGTAGAAATATGCCACCGACATCCTACCCATAACACATGTTGCCAAGGGGTACTCCCACGTCTATTCCAACGGACCAAGTCCTGCATTAGGAATTCTGTCCGAACATAGTAGGGTTCGGCAATCTACGGAAAATATATATTTTTTCTTTCGAGAGAAACTGTCTTTCGAGATTTGGACGTGGACCAATAGTAAGTAATAGAAATCTCCCACTTCCATATTCGTTTTCATTCTTTGTCTAACTTCATTCAAAATTTGTCAGTGGTATGTATCTGGCGCATTTGCTTCAAATTTCCATCTTATATCAAGATCTTCACTGTAAATTTGCTTTAGATTTGGTCATAAGTGTTTTTACATTCTACTGCAGTGCTATCCTTATGACACCCACTGAAAAATTTCCACCACTTTCAGGTTTTGAACGTGAGCCCTTGGAATGGGAGGCTAGTAATTTAGTTTCCTTTCATTTATCGTATGCCATCTTGTTAGGAGAATTTGCTTCATTAACCGGATTCAGTTTCATTAAACATCGATCTCACGCCCCCGGAGGACGCTTCAATGTTGCAATCAAAATTGCATTAATATTTATTTATGCCATAAATTTTAAACCCAATTTTAGCATGCTTGATGGCTGAATACAGTGAGAATGCTATGACGGAGAACGGCTAACAGCTAGAGTCACAGTGGCGGGATATCAGACACGTTGATCATGAAAGAACGTAGATATTATTTGATCGTGGTTATTTAATGGAAGGAGTATACTTATTTCGAGCTATCCTAGTTTTCATAATGATATACTCTCTTTGAGGAACTCACCAAATAGTCAACTAATGTATGGGGTTATCTATTATTCCTAGGCCCAATTCGTTCGTAAAGAGTTCAACATTTTATTTCCAAATATACTTTCCCCACTAGCCCTTTCACCGGGCCTAAATTCCGACAATTAACTCAAGTGTTTGTTGCCTTCTTAAATATGCAGCCAACTAGTTTGTTTTTGCACGCATAAATGTCATAAGTACTTGGAAAGCAGTAGGACAGAATATTTTAAAAACTTCGTCAGCTAGCTTAAAATGTTCAAAGAAAAATTTGCACATTATTGGCTTAAAATGCGCGTACATCTCCATCCATCTCAGTAAACAAGGGCATATATATCGTATACTAGTGTGGAGCTCGTTCATCGCATTAATCTGCCGTCGGTCAATCAGCTCAACTTGTTACTATTTGAATTGAAGCTGTAATTATGCATAAAAAAAGCCGTATATCTAGTTAAATATATGCTTCCTGGATCGTTTTCAATGTGGCTTGGTCATTTCAGATTTAGCTTTAGCCCAATTTTTTATCGAGTTTAGTGCCTAATTCTCTATGTATTAGCTGCTAGATCCCGCCTCCGGTAGAAATTTCATCGTGTCTATGTGTTAAAATTCTTTGACAGCATAACTTAGAACGCTTCAATGTAGTATGACGTGTTTTTATGCATTGGTAATCAGGAATACCAGTTGCTGCATCTAACTCATATGTGGCTATTGAGGACGCAGGTTACTTTGAATTTACGTGCTTATCCTCTTTACTGATTTCCCAATACTTTTTAATCCTCACTAATATTTTGAGTACCTACTTTTTACGAGTTCGTTGATCCACTAGGGTTGGAGAAAATTATTATTTTCACTTGTTGCTCAAATATACTTCATTAATTTAAAAAAATGTTCTCAAGCAACTGAAAAATTCTCTGCCTTTTCGGTAGTTTACGGAGAGAAATTCATTCATGTGTCATGTGTGGTTAGTAAACAAAGTTTCAAATGAATGGCATCGGTCTTCAAGGTTTTCTCTGAATTTACGAGAGACAGAATTAGTGAATGTAGTGACGCTAACTTGACTATTATTCACCCTCTTCCTCATGAATTCCAAATTTCCTGTCACACCCACTCCGTTTCTTTATGAATATTTTCCGACACGGATTTTTTTTTGCAGGCCGGAGCTATATGAAACTTTAATTCGCCAGCGATGAAGTTGGTGGTTTACGGTTGATGCACTGCTCCGCCCTGCCAAGGCTGCCTAACCAGAGTCATCAAACCAGCTATCTGGAAAAAAAATTACATTTACTCCCTGACGCCGAGTAACATTGATTATATACACGATTAAATAATTGGAATGTGATAGCCTACACTTTTCGCGAAGACTTCGGTCGTATTTCAGATTTCAGTCATTATTTTCCCTTCTACGGTCGTTAAATTTTTTAATCATTTTTGGTATCTATATGTATCAATGACTAAGCTAAGCTATTTGCATTTTGATGCTAATGTACTACATATTTTTCTAAAACCGTTTGCGTGTTATCGATAGTGATTCATTTGTTCATCCCGCGTGTTGGTTTACAGGTTTTTAGTAGTCACTATGCAATTGAGGTTAGGCTAATGAAGGTGGAGAAAATATTGTCGAAGGAAGAAAAAAATTAATATATCATTTACTTAAATATCTTTAATTCACTTATAACTATGGATTTTACATTTTCCAAGTACTGGAAGCCTTGGCGGGTTGCTATGGTTGTTGAAAGATGAAACAAGTCCAATTACAAGCCCATTAAATTCAATGGACACAGAAGAGGTATAGTAAATGAGACAATGCCATTAAATGTTAACGGGAGTAATTTAGTTAAATTGGATGAGTAGAAGGAAGTTTGGACATTTTGCATGGAGTTTGTTGAGGAAGACGTGCTTTGCTAAATCATTAAAATTATATTGACTAAGAGATTTAATTAAGAGAGAAAGCAACGTACACATATGAGAGGTTGGGAGTGTAATACTATTTCCAATACGATTAAGAATGAAACAGTTCTTTTTTTAATGGAATCGGTGAATATCAGATGAATTGATAGAATAAATCCATTCCGATTCCCGGCACTGTCGGATGATCTGCGTGATCCAGTGATCCACACTTATGTACTTCCTTATACCCAAACATTTTTTGCTTTCTGTTGGTAGACTTCTCTTCTGATAAAATGTCTTACCAGCTTGTGCTACTGTGGTTACGCTCTTTCTCGCTCCTTCCATAGCTGTTGATCAAACAACTAACTGATGGCAAAATACACATCGTTATCAGTAGTCATTGTACCCTAAGACTGGTTGACTGCAGCCTTATATCCTTTCCCCTGCTAACTTTTTAATGCCCTTGTAGCTCTTTTGTTTTAAGTCCCGTTTCTACTGGCCTTTATATTCGTCCCTCAGTCTTCCTTATTCGGCTCACCCATCCATTTTCCCTTATATTTCCATGTTCCGTTCCGATCCTGTCCGTCCATTTGGTCTTCAGTATCAGCCTCCAACGTCAATTTTCAAAAGCCTCAATTGTCTTTTGCTACAGCTTTCCAATAGCCCATGTCTCTGAGCAAAATAGTGCAAAACACTCCACAATGTTTTTTTATTGGTACCAGTATTGTTTATAATCTTTGACACAAAAATTTAAAAAAACATGGTATAGCAATGTATTTAAAATAGTGTTGGTAACAGTAATAGTATTTTTAATAATTTTTCATAAATAATGAAGAAAGTTTAGAGAAAAATAATAATAATACAAAATAGGCCCTGCTAAGCCAAAGCGGCTTGTCAGCAGGTGCCTTTTTTATTGTTATTTTTTTTGCAGTGTACTTTTTGGACAATTTTAACCTAGCAGCCACCCTTTTAGTGATTTTTAAGAGCAGATATGCATTCAATATCATGCATTGGCATAGGTAAACGTTTAGCAACACAGGGACTACATGTGGCAAAGACCTATTGCCATGGAGGTTAAAATACTTAGGTACCGACAACCTGTTCATTCGTCGCAGTTGCAAGTCAGTATTAATCACACGGTGTTTTCTTAATTTGCTTTCAAAGAAGTTGCCACAAATGATTACTTTTATACAAGCCTCTATATGGTAACAAACTTTGATTCTTATACGTTTCTCTCACATTTTTCTCCTTGCTCATCAAATGCGCAATCATTTTATTTTGTAATGTAATAACCTTCTTCTACAAGGTGGAGTTTGTACTACCCCAAATCGTCAAACCATAACGTATTACGGCGTCAGCTAAGTCTTGATACAATAATCTTTTCAACTCATGAGGCAAGGAGTACTCGAGATTTCACATTTGAAACAAAATAACCTTAGTTTGTCACATATATAGATGATATCATTTAAAACTAAATTTTCAATCAAATATTGTTCCCAAGTATTTTAGATGTTTAACTTGAGTAATTCTTGCACACTTTTCTGGTACTTCTCACTAATTATTAATCCTATTTAATCTTTGCTCCGATAAACTTTTCCTAAAATACACTTTCTTCACAAAATACACCGCTTACAGTATTGGCTGGATAAGCAAGTAATCCAGCCGAGCCCCAAAGATTCGAGGGCAGTTTCTGGAGCATTTCGGTACTGCATCGATTTTTTTCCTTCAGCAGTGCCTCCGTGGCTTCTACCTTCCACCTTCCGTTCTTCCCATGTAAATTATCCCCGAGGCGTGGCTTCTAGGCCTGACATTTATTGCGTTTAGAGAACGGCCGAATGCAGTGATTTCCTCCGTTTTCCGAGGGATATTTTTCAGCACGTCGGGTCGATTTACCCTCCTTTCAAGGGTGTGGGGGGGGGGGGGGGGGTGCTCCTCTCATGCCTCTTGGCCTCCCGCCGGGGAAAAAAATAAAGACATGGGGAGCCACTTTGCGCGTGTGGGAATAAAATGTACACCCGCTCTCCTCTGAAATCTCGCTCCCGGAGTCGTGGACCCCCTCCAAACACCTTCCTTCTCCAGCTGCCAAAAAAAATGATAGGGGGCGTGGTTAGTATTCTATTTTTCCTTCTTCACGCCTCACTCCTTGGCAAACCACAGAGTGTACTTTACTCCTTTAATTTTACCTCCTCGCGCTGTGGATCCTTTTTCTTCGTCTATTCTCCTTTTCTATGGCCATCTTCAGTTGAAATTGATCCCATTAACTTACCAAGGTTGTAGACGACAAATAAGTGGGGCGAAAGATTTGATAAAGTGCGCATTCGGGGTTCAGGTTGATAGTATGGCTAGAGTACTGATTTCTCACGACCCGGTCTATTATAATCCCTGTGGTGGCTTAAAATTTCCAGTGTAATCCTAACCCTTTTTTTTCGGGATATGTCAACCAAAGGCTGCAGTGCATAAAAATTCCTGAAAAAACGCTTCGTTCTTTCAGAAATACTTTCAGAATTTGATGAGGATCGGAAACCTGAATATGACGTTGTACGTCGAAACCCGGGTCGTGTGAATAAAAATCGATACAAAGGTCTCTGCGGGGTTTGATGAGTGGAGTAGCTTTCGGGGGTTCCTCCGCGTGATGTCCATGCTCGACAACAATTTCTCCAGCCATCCTGCTGGCGTCTTCAGGTCTAAAGTGGAGATGTCTGTTTCTGTCCGTCTTATATAGTTTGGTCTCTTTTGCGGGAATTTTGTTTATTGACTCGTTGCTGGTTTCCTGTATTTCCTTTATAAATATATCGGGATGGTACCAGCAACGAGGCATTCAACAAAATTCCCGCCAAAGAGTCCAAGATAAGACGGACAAAAAACAGACATCGCCACTTCAGACCTGAAGACGCCATCAGGATGGCTGGAGAAATTGTAATAAAAAATGGACATCTCGCGGAGGAACGCCCGAAAGCTACTCCACTGAAAAAAACTATGTGAAATCAAAAATTTAAGTTTTTCATTCCAATAGGATCAGGTTGGTTTGATGGCCCAAGGATCGGCTTTCCATTCCTAGGGTCTGGGTTCAAATATTGGCAATAGGGGAGATAGTTAGTAAAATCCTGATCCATACTTGGGTGCTATGCTGACAGTTCTTCCAGTGTAATGCACCTTCTGTTGGATGGGACATAAAACTGTGAACGCCTTTCATTAGGATTAAGCAGATAGCAACGCGAAGCTTGATTTCACTACACCATTCTTCTATTTCCATAATATTCCTATCCAAACTGTATATGCTCCTTTCTCTTTCAATATTTGTCATTTCGCATTCCGCCGTATTTGGCGCCTAATGTGCTTCTTTTTGCTATCAATTCTTAGAAAAAATCAACCCGGTGCACATACCGAGGTATCTTAGACATGTGAGTATATGTTCTTGGGGTCATCGGGATGATATTGTAGCCAAATTTGAGGCTAGAATTGCTGTTCATGTTGTAGCTAATCCGTCATGTAGGAATTATAATAAGAGGACTGGATTTAGAATGGATTGGAAAGATTCAGACAAACAATATTCGGATTGATGACTGCTTTAACAAAATACATTTATCAGAAAACACTTCTTTTTATCAAGAAAATACATACTCAACTTAGTGAATTTAGTAATTGGTCAATTGTGTGCAAATAATTTATTTTTACATTGTTCGTTTTAACTTCATTAGTTATATTCCTTATTTGTATATTCCTAAGTATCCATTCTTTTATCTTTTCAGGTGAGTTCATTGCCACATGGGTCATCCTGTATCGCTATAGCTACCGTATGTACGTGTCTAATCATGGTAAGTGTATAAAGTCAAACAATTATCAACATGCTGATTTCATGACCGCATCCTCTGTAAACAACCTATATTTTCTGGTAATTTTAGTTAATATTCCTTTATATATAAAGTCGAATTGGGGGGCAATGAAGCTTCCTTGTGGGTCGTCCTATGTCATTCTTACCATGCCAGTACAATTTCCGTCGATCAAAACTTCGTTTGCGGTCGGTTGTAAAGGCACGAATCTAGTTCACCATTTTTTATTTGTTAAACCCACATTATTAGAAAGAGAGTTGCGCTATCGAAGGAAGCGTTCAGTAATATGAAGGAGATGGTATATGGTCCTGTGTACGAATTCATAGGAAAGGTTAGCGAAGAGTTAAATATGAAGTGTGGTGCAGAAACCGGGACTCTGAGGAAATGCTATAAGAATAGGGTGTAGGCGTTTGAGGTTTATGTTTGGAGGAGAATGGAGAAAGTGCGTTGGACGGAAAGATAGATAAAGAAGGAAATTAATTCTTGGTATGTTGAACGAGGGGAGAAAACTACTGGAGGGTATTAGGAGGAGGCAGAGTTGGTGATCGGAAGAGTTGATGAGAGGCAAAGGGATGCTCAAGGCCGAGTTATGGGGGAGGATTTTGGGTAAGCAGAGAAGGGGAAGAATGAGATGGACTTTATGGATGGGATTAAAAGTGGTGAAACGCATGCTGAGATCAATAAATAAGTCGTGTATGGGGATGGGAGCCAGTGACTGCAAGAAACCAAAGGATTCTTTCTCTCTTCCATTTAAACCTAGTTTAACCTATAGATTACCCTGTTAATTCTAAATAATTAGAGTGATACGGCAAAAGGGAAAGAGCGCTATAATAAAAAACAAACTTCACTGATGCAGATGCGAAGGTGACTATCTTTGAGCGTGAAATACATCCATTATTTCGTATCGTCATCCTTTTATGCTGATCGCGCTTTTATGCTCTTTCTCCTCGCATTATCTGCAGCGACGAGAGTGCCTTAACGACCCCCGGGAACCTCTCCTTTCCGTCGCAAGCCTGAAGATAGGTAGGCAAATCGCACGTTACAAGGAGATTTTCCGCAGGCGTGTGTTGCGAAGAGATGCTTCCCATGGGGAATCCTTGCAATTTCGAGTGAAGCTTGCTCGAATTTATCCGAGAGCCTTTCCAAGTGGAGAAAGACCGTTTTCAACTACCTCCACGACAGAACGCACTCTTCATTTCCTCTCTTGGAATCCTTTTTCTCCGTAAAAGTAAGCGATTCGCACCTCAAGTGTTGTTAACATTCAGGATTCATTTAGAGCTCTCTTTTTCACTATGGGTGATCTACCGGTAAAGATCGGTTTAGATGTGAGTGGAAAACCTACGATAATAATCTTTTACAGATAATCATCATGACTAATCATCAGTCCGAATATTGGTTTACAGCAGCTCTCTATTCCACTTTCCTCTCCGCAAACTGCTTTATTCCAACATAATGTTTTACTTTGACGTGTTTCATGATTATTTATATATATTTGGTTCTTGATTTTCCTCTATAATTGTTCCAATTTATTTCTCCTTCCAATATGGTTTTTATTAGGTTGTTGTGTCGCAAAATGCGTCCAATAAGTTTGTCTCCCCTTCTTCGCATTGTTATCATCTTGCTTCGTTTCTCTCCGGCTCTTATAGGGTCTTATCTCTATATACTATTTCATTCTACAGTTCGGCGTACGTCCTGCTTCTCATACCATCAAAAACCCTACTCTCTTTCTTCCCCTTTTGGGTTACCCAGCATCTTTTCCTCTATCACAGACTTATCCTAATTTTCTTAAGCATTCTTTTCTCCGCTTTTCATCATGTCAAGCACTGTCTAGTTCGTCTACCTTTCCTAAGTTTACAGTAGAGTTTAATAATATTTAACTCTATGCAATGGATTATCTCCGTTGATAATTTTGCGGAGTGGAATCATTGAGTAATATTTGGCTGAATGCTATTTTGTAAATTTGATTGCGCATCATCCGAAGAATAGTTTTCTACTATACTCTTCGCTCTATTTCCCTTTCAGATGACCGCCTTTTTCTTTAAAATTTCTCATATTGAAATCCCTCACGATTTGCTTGATTTATTTCACCCTGGGTCTTCATCGGTAATTCATTCCATTCGTCCTTACTTCCATTGTAGTTTTTCAGATGGTGCTTGTTTCCAATAGAGGTTCCAAGTAGTTCAACTCTTCAGCTTCAGCACCTTTTCTTCATATACATTCATCATATAACTTATCATAAACAATTCTCAATGAGCTTAAAACGTTTGCGATATTCATCTACATCACAGAATATCTCGACCATTATTATTTATTCTATGTTGATTTATTTATTAATTGTTTCAAAGTCCAAGAAACAATAATTACTAATTAAGTCTTTAGAAGGAAGAGCATTAAAGTATTAATTAACTGTCGCTTATGGTCTCTAAATGAAACCAATAAATAGATCAACGAATGATCGTAAGCTATGTTTAATGCATATCTCGCTCGTTGCAAAGCATTCTCCGTTACGACGTTGAGGCGTTTGTTGCTATATTCCTTTATGTGAATTGCACCAGTCAAAATGTTTGTTTAATATTTTCATCAAAAAATGTGTACGAGAATAAGGACAAATTTTCATTCCCTCCTGCGTGATGAATACTGCATCACGCCTTTAATACTTAAATTGTAATGGCTTCGCTTCTGGCCTCTGATGAGTGTTCTCTGAATCACATCATGAAGTCTCCATTTTAATTTACGTGATGCTAATGTCATCATTCATCCTAACAGTTCTCACTGTCACACGTGTTATCCATCATTTCGATTGTTTTTCTGACCTTAAAAACAGGAATGATAAAATTCACTCGCATTGAGTTTGCCCCGTAAGTGCTATGTTATTATTTGGAAGTGGGAGTGGGTTTTGCAAATATAATGGTGAAGAATTCTCAGAATTTAATTACGGTATTTGCCGACGTCAACAACAATTTTTAAGCCTTACAATAAGTCTCTAAGATGTAAAATGCCTCTTAGAGGCCGAAGGTTACGCAATTTTTAGGGGTATGTTAATCCTATTGGAAGATAATCAGCACTTCACTGCAACCATAAATCCTGAATATTACCTATAAACTAAGAGTGTCAGTAACTTTACGTCACTTCAATGTAGCTGAGAGCGTAGAAATTAAGTAATCGAATACTAATACTGATGTAATTATGATGATTTCTAATACTGATACCTTTAATCGCAAGTTATTGTAAAATGCCAAGGTCATTCTTTTCAGGTGACTTTTGGATAACACTGATTAGGATAACATTTGGTTGGTAGAATTATATCTTGCCAAATTGTTCAACTCGTATTTTCAAAGGCATAAAGTCTTTTATCTGAGCACCAGCAAAAATAACATCGCCTCATCTTCCTAGACTCTGGGAGGGCAAATTCTCCCGAAACATCTCGATAATGATTATCCCGGCTCGAAAAATGGACCAAAACCCAGCTAGTCAAGTAAAAATCGTGAGTTTGACTCTTATCATCATAAATATTTGTTACATTCAGTGTGTCAGAACACTTAGATTGTTATCCAAGTGGCAATTGTTGCTTCACACATTTTTAGGAAAACCGCATTCATTTCTATGTATTTCGTTTGAAGTCAATTTCGCTCTTCATCCAGGTTCTATTTTCATTTTATAGTGTAGGCTTGATTTTCCTGCTTCCAATCCACTCGTGTTAGCCTTACTCTTGTGAGTTGTACAAATGAACATTTCAGATTTTTTTCTGACCATTTCCATTATGTTCAATTGTATCAAAGACGTTGTGCATGTTAAATGTTAAGATGCTATTTTCTCGCACATTTCCCACGGTTTTAATGCTATAAATATAAGAAATTTCCTATTACGTAACTTTGAGGAATAGACATATTACTAATCACGTAGACAATAATACTTGGTGGTTTATAGTGAAGATTTGTACTTTCAAACAAAATTTTATACTGATTGAATTCATAGGAGTCATTGACTCCTATGCATGCTTTTTGGTCAGGGGGAGTTATAGGCTCATAAACACGTGCGTGTTGTCCTAGGTTTTAACTCTCCCTGCAACATATGCACTCTTATTGGTGAATTTAGGTTTCTTGGAATATTTTTGTAACCCATGCTATTAGTGATATCCAACCTGTATCTTTCTTAATAACCCAAAACCCGTTCGTTTATATTAGCTGGTATAAGTCTTTCTTACCTACCTAATCTCCTACCTAATTTGAGGGTACATTTAGTTCCTCTTAGATAAGTGTCTTTCTTTTTCACAATTCAAGGTGTATACTAGTTTAGAGGGATGTTTAAAATAAGAGATAGTGATACGGAGTCAAAACTGAGCGTTTTATATTGAATACCTAGCAATGATATAACTTAAGACAATTTCTTATTTGAAATATCAAACAAAGATATAATTAAAAATATACTGCATACATGATTATTGATATCTTTGTTAGATTAAGGCTCTCGATCGATCGATAGAGTAGTCATCTGAACACCACTTGGAAGCTGAGTGGAGGGGCCTTTCCTTCAAAAGGGGTCCTAATAATGGCCCCATAAACTTTTGGACCCTCCGTGAGCTTACAGCTTAAAGTAGGGGAAACGCTGATAATGGTTTTTCCTTTCCGTCTTATACTGTCCGACTCCTCTTCGACCGTTCGTAATTCATTCATCTCGAGTGGCGGTGACCTCGAGCAGTAAACCGCTCCTCGGTGGCGCCTTAGTAGTTATTTATCTTTCAAGCCGAGAGTAAGATGTCGTCACCCGGAAGTACTTATTACGAGGCATCGCGCAAGTTTTGGGGTGACAGAATCCAGGGTTTTTTTCCATCGAAGCTCATGAAATATTTACTTTCATTCCAAAAACTCCACGGCTGTCTCATCGATCCGCAGCCTCTGCCTTGCTTCCGGATAACACACCATGCCTTTATTTTCTTGCTACCTACGCCCTCCTGCTGTACTTCTTCCTCGTTTTCGTCAAACGGTGGCCGTTGCCCTTTTGTACTGCTGGCTTAATGAGGAAAGAACAAAGTACTTTATCAAAGTCAATTTAAAACAGAACAATAATAATTTCGAAGAACCCCAATTAGTTCTTAACTCAATTATCCTTGTAATTTATTTGCGAATCTGGCTTGCCTACATGCCTGATTATTTTCGTTTTCCCCAGGGAATTCTTTAATTCGTTTCTTTTTTTAACTTTATGTAAATAAGTATGTATTTAAAAACCCCTTCTATCAAGACATTGTTAATTCTGACTGAATGAAACTCTTCGTAGTTGCGTATTTATCACAGTGTCGCTTTCCACGTACTATTTTTCCTTCCAGTATGACTACTAAAGCCATCGATAAGAAAGGGATTTCCTTTTTCTGATTCTTTTCCGTAACACAATATTTCTTTGACCTCAAACCTATTTCCCTCCGCTGTCGTCATAAGGCACCAGGTATATTTATCTAAAATTCCATATTTATTGCTCGGTCTTGTTGCTTCCTTACAAATGGTCAATTAGTGCCAGGAAGAGCTTTTGTGACGTTTATGTTGCCATAAAATTATTTTCACTAAAAATGATACTCAATCATCACTGAAAAAAAACACCATTGAAAATTTTTTAAAGTATCAATTAAATTACTTAATATGCTACAATTCAACCAAGGCCAGTTGGGATCGACATTGGTGCGTTAATTGTGCATCCTCAGTGTTCCACAGCGTGTGAATATTTTTATGTGCTCGCATATATTTTTTTCTAAATATGAAGTATACGTTAGAGACTGGTTTTGTGAGACTAATATATTGATTCTCCGTTGCTAGAAACGAGCCCCAGGTGTCGCTCGTAGCAGGAGAGCATTCAAGCAAAGTACATACGCGTTCATATATGCACATGTACTACATGCCCACATGTATTTACCTATGAGGGGGTGGGGGTGGGAGGGGGCCAAACGGGCGTTCGGAGAGAGGTGAATGGGTGAGAGGAGGAGGAGTATCACTATATCAACGGAGGAGCGAGGGCGCTTCCTTATAGCGTACACCACTCTGCCGATGCAGGCGGAAAAGCCTTCTCCTACCGCGCGCCGCCCAAGCAACTCTCCCTGCCATCGCTCCTCCAGCCTCCGACGCCACCCAACCACCTCCACCCACCCCTCCTTGTTCTTTTGGCCTCCACCTCCAGGGCCCCCAACCCTGCCTTTTACGCGCCGCTGCAGAGGAGGAGGGGGAGTCCCTCCTTGCCAACCAATCGGCCTTTTATATCGATGGCTGAAGTCTCTCTTTTCACCCCCCATTCCACCCTATCGTACCCTTTTTAGCCCCCCCCCTTTTCTCTCTCTCACACCCTAGCAGAACCCTCTTCACAGGGACACCTTCACAGCACACCCACGCATACGGGCTCACCTACAAACTCTGCCACCCCTCGTGCCAACCGATACAATTCTCTTTTGCTCCCTCCAAAATCTACCCTTCCTTCCCCCTTGCCCTGCGCTAATGGAACTCACCTCCCCCCCCTGCAACCTCTCCTTCTCTTACTCATAAAGGCTCTCTTCTTCTCTTACCATCACTCTCTTTCTCTCTCCTCGCTCTTCCTCTCTCAATCTCCATCTCTTCATCTCTCTTCCGCCTTTCCTACCTCCTCCTCTTCTTCGTCGTCTCAGAAGCCTCCTCCTATTCCTTTGTCATCTCCCTTTCTTGAGGTGGTTCCTGAGTAAAATGGAATTTACTCGAGTTTGTCATATACGCGCTAGTTATAGATAAATATATCTTTTTTCCTATACCATTAGAAGTTTTCTAAATGTAAAAGGTTTTGATTGAAGAAGAAATTCCTGTACCTACTAATATTTTCCACTGCTACTGCTTCTTTACACCTTAGTTCATTATTTCCCTCTTCAGCCTGGCATTCGTCCTACCTTTCTTTATTTACTACATTAAGCATATTTTATTCTCACCCCCCATACCAAGTACTACTTCGTTTGTCTTCCTTTCAATCCTTCGATCATTCTCAATTCTCCTCCTAACCTACATCTCAAAAGCCTGCAGTCTATTCTCGACGACTATTTCGATACGTATACTAATCTTTTACCGTCACAGGTCTATTTTTCCTTGAGCCAAAATTAATTCTTTCTCTTTTCGGCCTGACATTCGTCTTGTCTCTCTACATACCGTCCGTCAAGTCTGTTTCCTCTTTCTTCCCTTTCCCTACTTGCCCTTCAATTGCGGACTTAAACATTTCCAAGCCCCCCATTTCCCCTTCCAACCACTTTCTCTGCCTCCTCCTAATTATCCTTCAGAGGTGTCCTCTCCTCACCCACCAAATAAAACACTTCCTCCTTCGTTTTCCTTCAGTCCGCCCAACTCCACTCTACTCTCTGCTACGGCCCTGAACCAAACCCTGGCCTTAAAATGGGAAGCCTACACTCTAGCCATCGCACCGACCTGATCCTCATCTCATTTGTTTTCATCTTAGATTAGAGAAGATAATTAATAGCAGCATACGGTACAATGCAACGAGGGAATATTGAACCCATGACAATGCGCAATTGGCCATAATGAACGGATCAGTTTAGTCCTTAAACGCTCAAGGTGCTGATGTATCGGCTCATACAAAATCTCTTTTGTTTAATCTTCGCTTTAAAAAAAATACCCTGCTCTATACCATGTTATTGTTTTAATTAAACAGAATTTGGTATGAGCTTCTGAATTTTTTTTTGTGTAGAAGGTCGGTTGAATATTACAGTTAAAAAATATTTAATTACTAAGTTGAAATTATGTTACAATTTGACGCGAGCTTTCTGAGAGTGAGAACGCTTTAACAGCAAAAGGGTTAGCACCCAATACACCAGAAACGAAATTTACTATTGGCGGAGTTATCACGGAACTGAAACATATTCATAAAGATCCAAAATCGATTTATCTATAAAAATGAAACGGATTTTTTTCCGGAAAAGTACTGCATTTGATACCGCACTCCGTCAAATTTGTTTGCGGGTTACGCACGATAGCCTTGCCAGGTGTATAATATTTCGTTAAAAACTGGCATTAAAAACTTTCGTGCGTCAATATTCCATCTACTATCTTCTATGATCTGTAATTTTTATTGACGCAGTCACGAAGGAAACTTCCTTGAAGCCACTTCCCTTCACTATGTCGGGGTGTCCCGCTTCCAATTCCGTTCCTGCACTCGGCAAACCGTCTGCTCGCTCCCGTCATTTCGCTCGCGAGACTCACTTTTTACATCCACGCCATTCCTACCCTCCTTTCCCATCCCCTTATTTTCCTCCCTCTCCACCGCCTCTCTTCCTCCCTTCCCTCTTCATTAAGGTGGCTGGAGCGGTATTCGGAGGTCTTAGAGTTCTTATTTTTATAACTTTTTCATTAAGTTGAAAAATAATTAGTCTTAAGCCGTGTTTACACGATGCATTTACCCGCGCGGGTAGATGCGTGAACACAATTACCATCAAAATTTCACCGTGTAAACACTCAAAATTGCGCAAATGCGTGAATGCGTGGACATAAAATAGCCCGTTCTAATTTGGTGAATGTGTTCATGCATCTGTCCAGCCACGTACTTGCGCGGGTAAATGCATCGTGTAAACACGGCTTTAGACCACATTTCATTCAAGTGCATTGTTTATGCGTTGCGACTCATCGTAATGGCAGCAATGGAAATCATACCAGAATTATATTTGAAGTTAATAAAGCCTTAATTAAATCATGTTATGACAGGAAGTTTTCTGCGCGGTATTCAAAATTTAGACAAATTAATATTGAAATATTTTTTCGAATACTGGACTGTGTGCAACCTTGATATTTGTTAACTACGATTATAGTTATAAGAAACATATTCTTTCGCGCTTAGAAGAAAATATGTGCATAAGTAATCCTACTATGACGAAAAATATGTCATATCCCGTAATGCGACGTGTTAGAATAGCATTGAATTGCCAAACACCAAATCGGTATGATGCAATTTGTTTCACTTTTATCTCCAGATATCACCAATGAGAACATGTTTTGCAAAACTTCCCGAAAATCTGTACACAAATAAAAATCGCTCCAACCACCTTAAAGACTTCTTTCCCTATCCCTCTCATCGGTTGCTGCTCAATCGTAGAATTCCTCTATCACGTCTTTTGTCAGGATATAGTGATAGCAAATCATGATGACATTTGCGTAGAAGAGACCCACTTCAGTGGAAATATCGTATCAATGAGGATACAATTCAAAGGTTCGAAAAACCAACGGTAGAATTTTTTTCGGCCCCCTTTCTCAAAGCACAAGCCGCCTCACGTAAAGATGTTCGCAGGGAAAATTCCTTTTTCTGAATGAAAGAAGGAAGTTGTCGATCCTTACGAAGATTACCTTGAACCTTGGAGCACATAACCCACAGTTCCGAGGTTTTACACTCAAGATATTGGCACACGGAATGTGAATTTAGACCTGAATTAGGTCAGCCAGTGGAATTTAATGGCACTCCCTACTTCACACGAGGCTTCACACACGCATAAAAATATTTTTCTATTAGTGACTGGCAGGTTTGTATTTAAGCAAAGGTAAGTGAACAAAAAAGTAAATTATAAATATATGATGCTAAATCGACTCAAATTTCTTAATACCAGCGCTCACAAAGCACTATAAATCTTGTATATTGTGGTCGTGAAACTTAGTGGAAGTTGCACAGAAGACCGTCTTCAGTGGAAGAGTCCATTTCCTACGCATAGGGAGTAAGATGTGTGACGTGTGACTACTAGGGTTTGCAAGGTCGCAAACCAAAATTGCCAATTCCAAAATGCATAATCTGTTATTCATGGCAGATTTCTAGCTCTCTATGACTTTCATTCTGTTTAGGCTAGATTCACCGAGAGGTTTCAAGCAATATCACCGTATTTTCATCCAGCTTTGATTGGATTGTCAACGTCGTAAAACGCACTGCTGACACTCCCCCTCCATTTCAAGTTAAGGTAGAGTGAGAATTCTCCCGTCATAAAATAGTCCACATTAAAATTTTGTAATTTTTATGATGCAAAAATATTTTTATATGACTGATATTCTTAGTAATTAACTAAATATACATAAAATAACTTGACTCATTTTTTCACACCGTGCGGTGAAAACGCCTTCACATCCGAACAATTATTTTTGCGATTCAGTAAGAATTACTGCGGTGAGTAATTGGTTTATTTTTAAAAATATTTGAGAAAGCATACAAACTACAAACTGTTAGATTTCTGGCGAGGTATGTGCTTTGGAAATTCCTCATTTTTGAAATAAGTGTCTCTGGAGGCAAACCGTACCATTTCAAATGGAAAATGGCTGGATACCGCCATAAGATATCCGTTAATGTTTTTGGATCTACATGAGTACCGTAAATGGAGTAAGTTGAACTGTAAAATCACTTATATAGTACGTTGGGAGATAATGGGCTTATTATAAAAGATATTAGAAAGAGAAGAACGTTGGAAAAGGAGGCTTTCATTACTGGGAGAGAATTAATGGTGGGGATCTTGTGTAAGAATGTAAAGGAAAGACTAATAATGGGTTTATAAGGGAGTGTAGCGTTGTATGGGGCAGAAACGTGGACTCTTCATTTAAATTTACCTTATAGGTATAATATAATCTATATTAATTAAATAATACTGTGGTACCTAATGTGATTAAGGTACTTCTATACTGTCCAATAAGCCCCACGTTACACTTTTTACACCGAACATTTGTTTGATGTTATGTACCCCATCAAAGAGAGCTTCTGCAGTCTGTCGTAGCATACATAGTATAAATCATTTCAATGAATGAGCCAACTCTGTTTCTCATACTTTACAACCACACCTTTTTGCTTCACACTAACCAAGCTATTACGTAACAATCGACATCACGCTCGGCCAATCATTTCTCCTCTTGCCTTTTGCACCAATCCATTCACACTAGTCATTTTACTTCATATTGAAACCCTGTTGTCAATCGTTGTCGATGCTCAGCGATCTAAATGTAAATTTTTTTTTTGCCTTTTTAAAATTAGAACCTATTTGATTTAAATTTCGAAGCTATTTTTATTTTGTTGTATACCGAGTTAATATTTTGAGCTATCACTCCGGTAAACCTACATTTTATGTGCTGAACATTTTGGGCTATGTGATAAAAAATTAGTTGCCAGCATGCTGCGTATACTACAATTGTAATGATAAAGTTCTTAAAGTTTTGCCGTGGTCACATTTGAAATTGACGCTATATTAAACTTCATGAGAAGATTTATAAGATGTTTCTTAACACATTGCTGGTGTTTAGGGATGAGCAAAAGCAGTGGAAGGCCGTGGAATTTTTTTCCCCATCTGGCGAGCGTATTCGTATTTTAATTGAATTTTCACGGCATCAACATCAAGTTTTCGCGTTAATCCTTAACTGATGTCGCTTGAAAGGAAAGATATGAGACTAAATTTGCGCAATAAATGAGTGAATATATGTCTCAAAATGTTTTCATAATTACAAATCACATTAGGGAGTTTCGAAGCGTCATTTTATCCCGACCATGACATGGTTTTACGTTTCAATAAGAGGGTGGCAATTCATCAGGGCTGATATTCCTCAACCATAGAAGGAGTATATTCAGAGAGTATTTCAATTCAAAGCTTCACCTTAAATGGGGTGTTGGGCCATAGGACTACTGCTAGGGCCCTCTTTTATAATGCAGAGTGATGACAATGAACTTTTTTTCTATTAGTCTAAAAATTTAATTCCCCGTTAATTACCATAGTAGAATCATTGAATACATTGTCATGCACATTACGTAACTATGAATTCTGCTCTCAATATCGTTGTGTTGAAGTCAGGTTGTTTTAAGCCGAGTCAAAATATTGCAAGCAGCTTATACGACAGTTCCATCCTAACTGTCCACCCTCAAACCATTGGTCCAAGCTAAGCCAATCCTGCCACGAATCCCTTGTTTTCTCTGTATCATTCCTTTTTTGCTCTCTACTCTTTCGCTCCCCAAAATTCCAATATTTTTACCTCTAACCTTCCTACCGTGCTATCTCTCCTTTATAAGTCTATTCAACCAATCATCATAGTGCCACACGACTTATTCTATCTCTTTTGAATTTATCCCTTAAGCCCTCTACGCAGGAGAACATTTATTGTGCCAGAATTGGCCTGCATTCCTACGCCGGGACATGTCGGACGGAATGGCGGCAACAGATGGCGAGCAAGATTTCACCACTATGTACACACATAACCACAGGCAGTGAACAAGCTGTGGAAACAGTCAAGTGCGAGTGGCTTCATTTATGCGTGAAATAGACGTACAGATATTATTGGCGATAATTATCGATAATAGTAAAAGCATGAATTTTTTATTTCCTTCCAATATTCATCGTGGTTTTTCTACCGTGATTTGTAACGGAAAAAAACATGCTCGTTTATCACGTATGTGTTAATTATTCCATAGAATAAATAATAACTCACGTAAAAAATTTAAAAAAAATTAACTGTGATCAGTTGTATCAATATTCAACATTTACATTTAAGGCGGGTCTATACTTCCAAGTAGGGATGTACGGTGTATAAAAATATACCGATATATCGGATTCCGAAATTTTTAGAATATACCGATTAGCCGATATGTTTATCGTTAAAAAAATATTCCGGTATACCGGTATATCGGTACCATTTATGTAAGATACTAGCGGAAGGTACCAGATGAAGTTCAACGGGTGTGAAAAGCATTGAACTTATTTTATAAGAAAATCACAAAGCCTCAAGAATTCTGTCAGCGTGATCATTTGAAGAGTTCGTAACCTATCTTTAACTTTGTGTTCGTTGTAGTAGACACGCTGACCGTTTTCCAGGTGCGCGGAGAGACTGTTAGTCCTGTTTCATGCACAGAAAACTCAAAAATGGGCCACGCAGACTCATTACTACTTCAATAGCACCCAGGTTGATAGATTGTCACCTCGTCCCCCCGTTTCTCTTTAGCCGTCGTTTGAGTGATTAACAGCTTGATTGATTAACCTATGTACATAAAAAATTTGCATTCAATGACTTAATTGAGTTGCACAATTCAACGTTGATATGTGCGTTGAGTATCTTAATCAGGATTGAAGAGTAGGGTACAATCCAGCGATTGACAAAGTCAAAAGGAGCATTTGCAGCAGCAGCCATGTTTATTTGTCCTATGAATCCTCCATCACCCGGACTGCGCCTTCGGCATAAAGGGTAGCCATAATAATCATTGGTTTCGGTTGCCAAATAAAAAATATGTGGTGATTCTTAGTGAACATGCAGATTTTCATGCACGGATGTCGTTCATTGCGCAGAATTTCTGTTCTTCTTTCGGGTAAGCAGCATGTTGTGACGTAATTATAATTTCCGCCATCTTAAAACAGATTGAACTTTCGAAACAGATGGGACTATATTTGAACCAGATTTTTAGCTGGTTATCCATCCGTAGGTTGGGTTAGGATGAAATTTGTGCGGTTCTTAGTGTAACCTATTAAACACCACGGAGAGATTCTCACGAGATCACTGGTGAGCATGTCTTTGAGCATCCAAGTCTAACCTTTGTCGTTTTTCTTGTAAGGACTCATTTTCTCGCAAAGAAGACATTATGTGATTTAAGATTAATAATCAAGGATAAATCTGAGTGAGATAAAGAGTCGTACACAGGACCGCTCGTGAAAGGCTTCAATAAGGCTCCCTCACAGAAGCATGATGAATAATATTGCGCCGCTGCCGCTATACAGAATTGCAATATAAAAGTTTTAATTGTGTTCATTGATTGCGTGTCCACGTGGGCTATTAACACCCCAAGCGTTGTTTAAGCAGCAATTCGTTCGCGGCAAATCAACATTTTGAGATTGAAGCGAAATGCAATTTTTTTAAAAGTGAAAAGTGATTATTTTATCTGAGCAAGAGCAAAGACTAGAAAAAACGACGATACCAAATCAATCTACATTATATATTAAAATTGAATAGGAAGAATAATTTATACTCGCATGTAATCACATTAATCACATTTAAAGTCATTGTTGCATTACGAAAATACAAAAAAACCGTATCACCTTCGATAAGACACGTGGGTGCCAATGGTGGGAGCTTGAAAGGATAGCCATAGCAACCTCCATGGCTGCAGTCTCTTCAAATATTCCTTGGGATAGGCTATGACGTTTCATAAGTGAGTTCTATAAATTCATTTTGGAAGAAATACAAGATAGGGTAAGTATCTGTTTTCATTGCAAATGCGTTGCGTGCGGCATTCCGCGGATCGTCTCATTGGATGGTATAAAACGGAGGTCATCCTCCTAGATATTATTTGTACACGAAGGGAAAAACAGTGCGCAACATTTTTTACAAGACTGATAATTTCTTTTAATTTTTAGATTTGGGAACATTAATTTTGCTCCACCAAATTCGGATTGAATTCTGTAAAGAAAAATTTACATCCGGTTCCAAACAAGGCCGTCTCATGGCGTATTTTTCAGGCAGCGCGCTTTACAGAATACGTAGTAGCAGCGCCGAATAGGAGAAACACTTCAATTAGAGAATTCAAAACCGAGGTAGAAAGAGTTCATCATACTTTTAAAAAATCGTAGTAAAACGGTTAAAACCATGCAATCTTACTTCCCATTTTCCTTTGCTATAGGGAATTTTTAGCAACCCCACTCCCTAAAGTAATTCCCTAACTTAATTACTGAACTAAGGTATGAAAATTTTCATTTTGAGCAATATATCGGGTACCGGTATTTAGAAAATAACACCGAATGTACCGATATATCGTTTCTTTTAAATATACCGGTATATATCGGCAAAAGTATGCCGGATATATGCCCACTGGGGTGGTAGAAGCCTAACGGGAAACTGTGAAGGCAGCGCTGACAAAAATGGAGTGGGAAACGATTATCTTTGGGTGAGGATGGGAAAGGTCTACTCCGTTGTCAATGTAGGCTTGAACGTTTAACATTGCTATTGTCTTAATACGAAAACAGAATCAATGGTTGTTAATTTTTTGCGTTTATGATAGATGATTCTTTGATTTAAGTGGGCTGAAAATCCTCATTTCGGAACCTAGCCTTCGCAACGTGGCCCGGAATATTACCAAAACATTTCGTTGAAACCAAAGGTTTTCTATTTTTTATAAATAAAAACACAACCAGTTCATGATAAAGTTACTCCGCTTAAATCTACAAATGACTATTCATCTACAGAAGACAAAATATGCAAGTCTCCAGCTGTCACCTTCGTAGCTGTTACTGGGTTAGATGGAAACGTCTGAAACAAGCTTCTTAGCCCCGGTATAGAGCCACCATCTTCCTCTTTATACAATTTTACTTCTCTATTCACAAAAAACTGAAGGCGGAAATGTGAATAACTTCGCTACAAAATCACTAGAAAATTTGAACGTGCTCTTATTCTTACTGAAGCTCGGCCTTTGCAGGAGATTCTATTGCATGTTGACAGATGGCATTCTATTTTGTTTTAAACCCGGAAAAATTTATTAATAGTCACTTCCCGCGCCAGCTCTGTTGTGGGAAATGTCGCTGTGAGCGGGGCTTAAAACTCCTTTCCTCTTTACCCCTTTTTTACACATCTTCGTTTCTATTCCTCCCCACCCAATTTCTCCATCCTTTTGCTGAAAGCACAGTTAGGAGTGTCTCTCGAGTATTGTTCTGACGGGATGGGATTATCCTCGAGTAAACACTAGCCACTGGGCCATACTTCTAGGCGGGATTATCCCATCCCGAGCCATGACGTAAGCCTCCTGAATAGCTCGTAATTTGGCTTCTCTCTTGCACGGTCTTCATTGCCTGTTGAGCAAAAACCTCTTTTTGGAAGCGGATCCATTGGCTGAGATACATCCGGGGGGAGCGGAGGGGGCGGGTGGGGGGTAAGAGGTATAAAAGCCGCGGGGTTCTAATCCCTACTTCAGTGACAAGCTTCCCTATTGGGGGTGTAAAGCTGAGGAGGAAAGAACGCTTTGCCAGATGGAAATCCGATCCAGAAGTGGAATGGCTGATCGCCTCTACGAGGAAAATGGTTTTTTCCCCGAAAAAATAAGCGCGTGCAGTTGGCACTGAGCAAGCATCAGGCGGTGGCAGCGACATGCTTGGCTCTGGGAGGTGATTGCTTTGCGATAAGGACGGTCATTGCCTCTCCGGTTATTGGTCTGCTCGGTTGTCGTCGTAGGCCGTTTGATAGGCGACTCACATTACCCTCGCTTACGTTTTCAATCGGGAAGGCTGTGGTTTAATTAATACCGAATGGTCTTTATTGGTGAACCTACCTTCCTCCTTGGCACGCGTACGAGAAATTTGTTTTTTTTTCGCAAAAAATCTACCAGTATATTATATTGCTTGACGGATTGTTGAATGTTGATGGCGCGATTCTATACATTTCAGTAATTAAATATCTTAAAAATAAATCGAGCGGGAAGAGGTGTAAAAGATTAGACTTTCCGAAGTGTTGTAGCCAGAATTTAGTTTTTTCACAAAATAGAGCCGCCAGTTTAATCATAAATTGCTGTAAAAATCTAAGTAAGAAAAACAAACTCATATGGCCGACTAATAAGGTAGAGCTCATGAAAAAGTGTTCATACTAGAACATCGTACATTTGAAGTTCTTGTGGTATATTCAGTTATCATTTTTAAACTCATATTGAAAAAGTAGCGCTTATGGTGATGCTATTTCCTCTCAGCTGAATACGGCACGTGATTATAATTTCGGCTTGCATCTCGTATACGGCGCAGTAATTTTTTTACAAGAGTGATGATACTCGTAACGAATATATTTTTCTTGAGTTGACATGGCTAAATACGAATTTTCATAAATATTTACCGGTTTGTTATCCTTGCGACACCAGATCTTTTTCGATGCAAAAGTAATAGCTATTTGGCTTATGGTATTTGCTTGACATTACCTCTTTGGTAGCACTCGTCTACGTTGTAATTCGGGAAGGCAGTGGTGGTTATATTAATCCGGAATTCGGAAGAGGAGGTAGGTAGTTTCACGACGATTTGAAATAAGGGTTGTTTTTTTCTAAACATTAAACGCTTATGAGAATTTATTGATGACATTTTTATGATGATTTTTTCATATATAAACAGATTTTCATTTCTTTGTAAATAAGGCATGGAAAGATCCAGATAGAGGCCCCGTCTCTTTCTGGCATGGATAGAAAGAAGAATAAGCGATAAAAAGAAATGAAAAAAATCCTGAGATATTTTGTCCTGTTCTTGAAAACATATCTTTTACTTAATAAATTAAAGTACCATATACCTACATGAGATGGAAGTCCATGGAGATGCAAGTGTTTGGAATTAACTTATTGCAATTACAACAAATGCGTGGATTTTCTAAGTTGATGAAATTAACAATACTCATTCGGAAGGCAACTTTATAGTTACTAAATCAGTGAGAGATTGTTGAGGCAATGGATGTAATGATAGCATGATTGGCTAGCAAAAATCGATTTGAAGGAAAGTGTAGAATAGCGAAAATTCTTTTTTCTACCTTCCTTTGATTTTTCAGACTGCATTTTTTTGCCGTCCTCGTGGCAAAACAATCTCCCTTTTTCACCTTTTTACCTTTGATTCCCCTCTTTGATGGTTGGTGACCTAACACCCCCTACCACACGGCCTTTCCGGTGGCTTGGAAGGGTATTTGGTAGATGAAAGGGAGGTCGAATGATAAAAAGGAAACAGGACGACGTGTTTTTTTGGAACACGAGGCGGTGAAAGTTGCACAGGCCGTTTGGTGAGTCAGAAAATTGAAGAAATTCTGAGAGGCCATACAAATAAATGTCCAAATAAGTAGTATTTCCTTTTGCGAAACTTAATTGATGAGCTTCGCGGTTCTATTATTTGAATAAATCGACTAAGTGAAAGACCTGATACAGCGTGACATACTTGAGGGTAAACATTATTATAAACATAAACAAATGTATTGCGCACAGGTGAATAAGGGATCAGTTTCTGGTGATGTAAAGAGTGATGTTTCATGGTGCAAGCCCTGCTTCATATCACGACGGTATTAGTGGTTTTTTTCTCTTAAATCCAATTCTCCACCTAAGTGCTGTAATGAGCTCTGGAGAGGAGAAGCGTGGCCAGACTTCCTGACTCACTAAGTAAGTTATTTTGACAGACAAGGATGCATTCAATTTCTTTTGAGGACTAAAGTAATTACTATTTTCATTCACCTCCTTTTCCCATTCACAATCATCTTTAAAGTCTTATTTACTTTTCTTGAAAAGCTTCGTAATGCTTATAATTCGATCAGTTTATTGTATGGGGTAGAATTATAAAAGGAAGGTATCTTCCTACGCATAGGCGATTCCTCGACCAGCTCAGATCAAACAGGACACTGCGCCTCTTTGAACCTCGCCCTCTTTTAGATTTCTTCGCATTACTTTCTTCCTTTTGCTATATCAGACCAGTGGCTTGGTCTTCTTTACTAATGCCTATGTTGTCTCATCGTCTTCCGGGTATTACTCAACACATAGTCTACCAGTTGGTAAGTTGTCTCAAGCAGTTCGAGTTAGTAGTTCAATTGTTATCCATCTTACTTACAAGACCGTTCCATTCATTTTTTTATTTCAATCCCAATCAATAAAATTTTCGGAAAAGGATAATTACTTTGCACTATTCCACTGGAGAATATTATTTATTGAGCCAACATGTTTCACTGCACTACAGCATCATCAGGACTGAATACAAGATAGTTAACCCTCAATATATAGTCACATGGGGAGGGAGGAAGGAATGGTAAGGAGGGTGGGGGTGGAGGAAAACGGCGTTGTATGAAACTTAGGTGTGCAAGTGGGAAGGAGAAAGTTGGAGGAGGGGGTGAGGGAAGGGGTGGAGGTTTTGGGCTGAGCGTTGGTCTGAGGAGAGGAGAGGGTGGGGGGGAGGATGACTGACCGAAGGTGATGGGAGGGTTTGTTTGGGATTAACTGCGGGAGGTCGAGGAGTGGGGAATGGAAGGGAAAAACGTGGTCATTAGTGACGCGTTCCTTTCTCCTCACGGCCGATATGGTGTACAATTGTTCCAAAATATCCATTCTGGTCCCCTTGCTCTCCTTATGTGTCATTTCCGGGATGAAGTCAGCCTGATGTCCTTCAGCGAGAAGGTGAACCGCGAACTGTGACTTCCCCTCCTTCTTCTCGCAGTCCTTCTTATGCTCGGCTGCTTGGGTCCTCAGGCTTCTCCCAGTTTGCCCGAAATATGATGCCTTGCAATCGGCGCACTCTAGCCTGTAAATGCCACTTTGTTCCATTGTGTTTATGCAGTCTTTAACTTTCGGGAGTAGGTATTTGTAGTAGGTAGGACTTTAATACTTGAATCCTTATCCTTATCTTTTACCTAGTACATACTAACAGCACACCTAGCATGTTTTCTACATGGGTCTTGAGTCCCTGTCCATCTGTGTAGTTGTAGAACGCATGCATAATGCATGTAGCTATTGCATAAACAACATAAAACTAGACACCGTAGAATCGGTTAAGTACCTCGGAGTTAAACTGACTAATGATCTATCGTGGAGTAAACATATTAGAGAAATTACCGGTCAAGCTAATCGTAAATTGGGATTTGTTAAAAGAGTACTTGGCAAGTGCGACGATAAAGTTAGGGAAATCAGCTACTTCTCCCTCGTTAGACCCCACTTAGAATATGCCGCCAGTATTTGGGATCCTTATGAGATAGGCTTGGAAACTGAGTTAGAACGCGTGCAGCGAAGATCGGCAAGATATGTTAAAGACCGTTATGATAATCTCGTTAGTGTTACTGACCTTTTGCAGCAACTGGGATGGGAAAAGCTTTCAGACCGTCGATTAAAATTTAAACTCAATCTATTATGTAAGTACCAAACCGGTCTATTCTCTGACGACGTTGATAATATTTTACGAAATCCGACATACTACGGTAGATGAGATCATGAGAGTAAAATTAGGGAACTAGACTGCAGAACGGATAGATTTAAGATATCATTTTTCCCACGAACGATAAGGGACCACAATAGCTGCCATGAGACTTTTATCTAGGTTTTGTCGTTAGGTAGTGTAGCTCTTAGTAGTAGTAGTACTCCTAATACTTGAATCCTTATCTGTTACCTAGTACATACTAACAGCACTCCTAGCATGTTTTCTACATGGGTCTTGAGTCCCTGTCCATCTGTGTAGTTGTAGAATGCATGTATATTGAGGTCACTCTCCATTTTGATGACATCTGTAGTGTAGTGTTGCATGCTTGTGAGGCTTCGCCTCATGACAAGCATTAGCGATTTATGCTAATGCATAATTAGTCGTAGTTACACTAACCTTAGGGTATAGTGTAATGCATGTTGGTGATTACTCACCCCCTGCCACACACCCCTGAGGTGGCTTGCAGGGTATTTTGTAGATGTAGATGTATTTGAGGTTTGTTGCGTTGTGGAAGGCTGGTTTGATGCCAAGGTGTTTCAGATATTTGCCTAATCTTAGTGAAATATTCCCAATATAATTAATTTTTGGCCAGCTTTCGCTTTCTCTGATTCGACTGAATAAATTTGTCTGATGGCTGTTACTTTTTGCTTTTTCGCTTCTATTTTATTAATTATTGCCTCCAGGAAACCGTTTGCTACGGCTATGGATTTGATAATGCATATCTCTTTGCCGTATTCATCCTCGGTGAGGGGGATGTTAACGGCCCTGTGGACCATGCTGTGGAAGGCCGCTAGCTTTTGACTTGGGGGATGTTTGGAGGTGGCGTGGATAACATGATCAGTACATGTTGGTTTACGATAAATACCGAACATGTGTTTGCCATCCTGAATGGATATGGTTAAATCAAGGAAATTCAATGTGTCATTGACTTGGAGCTCAACTGTAAATTTTATGTTTCCGTGCCGAGAATTTAATATTTTCAAAAAATTATTCACTTGGCGTTTGGTTCCTGTCCATAGGCACAAAATGTCATCCACGTAACGGAACCAATAGTGAACTTTCTTCAAGAGTGGGTGGTTGACTTTAAATAATTCTTTTTCGAAATTGTCCAGGAAGATTTCTGCTAATAGAGGTGATAGGGGGGAACCCATAGTCATAGGGGGGAATTTTTGATACTGTGGGTGCTATGGAAATTTGTATATTTCATAAATTTACAGTTTAGCACTCGGGCGAGAGTATGCGCAGGTAATGAGATACCAGAAATCACAGGGCGAATAGGGATGTCAGGTTTGTGCACTTTCGGCATGCCGTAGAAACTAGGGGATTCATCACTATCACTCTCCGTATTTCCATCGGCGATAAAAGGGCTTGGATATTAGAAAGGGTGTTTTTAAACTCTTTTTGGAATTTAGCCGTGGGGTCTTCTTTAAGTAATACGATGTTATTGGCTTTGATGAAGTCCATACACTTATTGATGTAGCTTTCTTTTGCCCCATTGGGAAGGCTGGGGCAGTATTTAAGGCCTTTATTTAAAATCTCTAGTTCTTTAGGTCGAAAAATGTGGTTGCTTAAGTTGATAACTCTATCATAAAAAAAACAAAAGATGAGGGCAATTTAGAACTCACAGTTTCCTTTTTGTTGGGCTGATTCTGGCGTTAGTTTAGGCATTCCAGTTTCTTCTTCACTGCCTGCAACTTCTTAAAGGCGATCTCACTTGCTAAATTCCGGACACTGTCGTCCAACACCGACCATTCTGCCCAGTGCAAAGAATGTACCAGTTCCGTGTGGAGGAGGTGACGATGGTGGGCGATGTTTTCCCGTTTGCTGTATCAAATTTGTACTTCTTTCTTGATCCAGGTTCTTTGTCCCTTCTCCTGGCCGAGTCTAGCCACTGTAGACGAAGAACTCGTTCACACGTTGTCATTATTCGGGGTGAGGTTCTGAGATAGACACACACTGTTAAAATGTATGTTTATCATAGCGATTCTGTATTTAACGGTTAATTTCTTGTATAACTTGGCCTGGACAGCTATGCTGGCTGATTTGATGAAGTTATTGGTGGCGGCCGATACATTGTGGAATTCCATTGTAGGAAAAGGATAATTACTTTACACTATTCCACTGGAGAATATTATTTATTGAGCCAACATAATAAAATTTTCAATGTAACGCGCTCGTCTCATATCGACGTTTTTTTCTTGGTATAGTAAGTTTACCCTGTAATTCTACGGTGTACTCTCATCTTTTTTGTCTCCATTACCACCTTCTTTGTTGAGGTTTTTGGTTTTTTTGGCTGTATATGGGGTGATAGGTCGTATGGTAGCTTTATAAATTCTTTTGTGTCCTTTTCGTCTCTGCTGGAATAAGCTGGTTGATTTTTATAGTTGTATCGTTCAGGCAGCTGACTACTTTGTTTATATTATTGACTTGTTTATAAACTTCACTTTCGATATCTTTCGATGTCTATAGGTGTTGTTCAGTTTATTCGGCCGATATTTTCATGCTCTACTTATTGGCGTGACGCTAGACAGATTGAGTAGGTGTTGAAATTCATCTTCATTTTCAGCGAATAATACAACTTCATCAGCATAGCATAGAATTTTACTTTCATTTCGACCCATTTTATACCTTTTACCGGAGCGTGCTTTTTTATGATTTTATCCACGATAGCGTTGAAGAGTAACAGACTAATGTAGTCTGGAATTCCTTTCTGATACAACTCCAAACAGGAATTGATTCTGATAATCAATTTTTCCTTTTAACTAGTATTCAATTATTTTCATAGATATTCTCCATGGTCTTTTTTATTACGACGCCAATTGTTACTCGAGTGACAGAACGAATCCTTGCCTGAGGCCCTTGCAGCGGTTTAGTTTTTATAACGCAGATGAAAGAGAGGAAGAGTGAAGAAAATTGAGGAGAGAGGGAAAGAGGGCGTGGACGAAAAGAGATTGTAGTCGTGTGGTAGCGCGTGCCGTTCTCGGGGGTTAGAAAAGTGTGCAAGCGGAAGAGTCGGAAGACAAGCTAATGTTGAAAACTTTCCGACGACCCTAAAGAGTTTTTGTGTGGGGGTGAGGAGGGGATAAAAGAGGGAGTGCGTGTTTGCCATATGGTCCAGAGAGAGGGTCGGGTGGGTGGGAGGGGAGGGAGGGGGGGAGGGAAGCTAAAGCGTTTTCTGAAAATTTCCGGGAAGTGTGTTTGTTGAACTACTCGGAAACGATTGCACTCAAGCGGCGAATGCCGTCCCCCCACCCCCTCTCTCTCCCTCCCCCACCTCTGCGTGATGTGTTTAGGGCTCTGGCCGCGCGGCAATGCCCGTCCGAATTCATCATTCTTGGCACCTTTTAAAGGGGCAACACTTGCGCCGGACGTTTAAGGGAAATTAAATTTCTTTCTTTTTTCAATCTCTTTCGCTCCTCCGCGCTGAGCCGTTGCTCAAATTCTTCCATTAAACACAAAACCATTTTTAAAGAGAACTGAAGTGGCTGCAAACGTGCATGCGTTTGTTTTTTTTATTATCCTACTTTTAAAATGAATTTGTATCGAATGACAGTACTTCTTATAGAACGAAAATGCTTTGAACTTCAACGCTTTCAAAATTACGGCACAAATTTGTGCCAGCGAATGTGTAACTAACTTGCGAAAATGTTGAAAGGAGAAAATTGCTGAATGTACCAATAAGCACAGGATTGATATAATGTATAACGGAAATTAATTACGCAAAGCTCTCAGTGAAGTGTTCATTGGCTGAACTCAAGTATCTCCAATTCATTTGCAAGTTTCCCATGATGGATAAACCACAGGCAACCGGAAACATACTTATTATAATTCGTTGGCAATCATAATAATGGAACTTGGTTACCCAGATAGTAATGCAAACTTGCAGCAGCTTTACTGCAAGTTTGTCACGTCAAGTCTACAAGCTTGCATCAAGTTTGTCACGACAAGTCTGCGGTTTGATTTACCCTTGTTATAAGCTTGCTAGTTACATGGCCTCATACTTGTGGCAAACTTGTTGTGTCAAACTTGTGGCAAACTTGTCACGTGAAACTTGTGGATAATTTGTCACGTCAAACTTGTGGCAAATTTGTCACGTGAAACTTGTGGCATAATTGCCTTAGCTGACCCTTAGCAAACTTGTCATGTCAAACTTGATGCTACCTTGTCGCGTCAAACTTGTTTTAGACTTGTGAAGTCAAACTTGTGGCCAACTTTTAATGCGAAAGTTAAAGCTAACTTGTCACGTCAAACTAGAAAAAAACTTTTCTTATCAGCCTTAGGCAAACTTGTCCTATGAAATTTGTCGTGTCGGACTTTCAGAAAACTTACACGTCCAGTCATAGAAACTGCACATTAGATATTCAACTAGGTGTGGTCTCTTGCTACTATGCTGCTGCAAGAAACCTGAGCAAACGATGAACTCCAGAAAATTGGTAAAGTCCAACTACTATTGTTTTGAGGGGAGAATTATGGAATAATAATATTGAATTAATGTAAGCTGGAAGGTGCCAAATGTTATTTGAAGAGTTATGTATCAGGTTTTAGACAAAACACCATCCTGTGCGACGCATTTGTTAAAAGGATTTTTAAGAAAGAGTATCCTGAAATTCCACTCTCATAATTATACTAAGTATTAATATCAAGTGATTAAATGATGGTTAGGTTTTATTTAAACATGTTTTGTGCAAATTTGTGCACAAATTTATTTGGCACTTTCATTCTACAGTAGTCTCTTCTCTTTGCTCCCCTTCCAATTTATTTCTTCTTTCATTCCTGGTAAAAGAAAAAGATAATGTAATACACGCAATAATCAAATAAGGTAAAAAAAACGTTTCAAAATAAACTTTTAATGATTATGAAGGAGAAAGATTGGGAAATGGACGAAATCAAGGCTGAAAATTTTTATAAAGGTGTATCTTTAACATTACACCATATCTTCACACTGATATGAGAAACACCCATAAAGAGGAGGGTATACTTATTTCACAAGGCGGATTTCGAAGGCTTAAAACAAGAACTATTGACCTTGTATAAACAATTTAGTGAAATTAGTGAAAACCGTTGTACTGACTATACATGGAATACTTATCGTAACATCACACAACCAGCCATTACTAGCGCAATACCAAGTAAACTTAAAAAGGTCAATACTGAACCTAGGTGGTATAATGCGGACGTCCGGAAGTCTCTCTAGCGACAATGAATACGGCACGCAAAAATGAGGAACGCACGTCAGGATCTCCCCGAAAAGGAGTATAAGAAGTTATGCGAAAAATACAAGAAAGCGAAAACAGCAGCGAAGGCGGCCTTTCAAAATGCATTAACGGAATTCAAAAATAAAATATTGGGCTAATATTTAGATGATAACCCAAAGGCATTTTAGTCATACGTGAGGGCGGTTCAAGGCTGCAAATCAACAGTAACGTCACTAAAGAACAATCTAGGAGAAAGAGCAAACGACAAACTAGATAAAGCAAATATCCTCAACGTCTTTTTTCAAAGCGTCTATACAAAATGCTCTCCAAACGACACCACTACAATGCCTAGGCTATATAAGGACCCAATGCAGTCTATTAATATCACTAGTCGTGGAATAGAAAGTCATCTGAAATCCATTAATTCCAAGAAATCACCCGGTCCCGATCAAATTCCCGCCCGAGTTTATAAAGAATTAGCATCAGAAATAGCACCGTACCTTAAAATAATATTTGAAAAATCTCTAACACAACATCGTGTTCCTTACGATTGGAAAATCGCGAACGTTGCACCAATATTTAAAAGTGGCGATAAGGAAGAGCCCAGTAACTATAGATCAATTTCCCTTACGTCTATCTCGTGCAAGATATTTGAACATATTATCGTCAGTTCGATTATGGGGTACTTGAATAGTCAAAACTTGTTAACGCCAAATCAGCACGGATTCCGGAAAGGCAGTTCTTGCGAAACCCAGTTGGCCCTCTTCCTTCACGAAATTCCTTCCTCGGGAGAAAAGCTTGTCCAAGTAGACGCAATATTTCTAGATTTTAAAAAAGCTTTCGATAAGGTCCCTCATTCAAAGTTACTCGTTATGTTAGAAGCATACGGAATACACCACGACGTATTATGCTGGATAAGAGAATTCCTAGCCGACCGCGAACAGAGGGTAGTTCTAGATGGCATAAGCTCAGATGTAGTGAAAGTTACATCAGGTGTACCCCAGGGAAGTGTCATCGGTCCCCTATTGTTCCTTTTGTATATTAATGACATCACTACCGTTGTTACTATCAAAATTCGCCTTTTCGCAGATGACGCAGTGTTGTACAGGGATCTAGACAATGAGTCCGACAAGATTGCGTTACAAAATGACCTAGATGCTATAAATTAATGGTGCAATATTTGACAGTTAGAATTGAATTTTTAAAAATGCGTTGTTATGAATT